>CM060959.1:74399343-75029343 GCA_030765055.1 Mantis religiosa
GTGTGTCTGGTAGAATTTTGAAGGGTGATTCACTGGAAGTTTGTTCCAGACGGGCGGGCGATTGATGCGGATTTTTATTCTCAACAACTGGAACGAGCTAATGACATTTTCAGATGGAGATACCCAGAATTAGTTAAACGAAATAGAGATCTATTGAACAGGACAATGCAACACCCCATAGTGCAAGGACAAATATGGAAAACAATTCAGGAAATGGGGGGAATCGAACTGCTACCACACCTAGCATGCAGACCTGATCTGACAACATCAGATCTTCCTCGATCCATGGCTCATTTTCTTCGTGAAACAAATTGTGACAATATTGAGTGCAAGTGAGTGACACCGAATTTTTCACATCAATAGCAAGAAACTGGCACCATCCTGGGGTAACAAATCTCGCTTAACGATGGCTCAATGACCATAGAGTCTAATAGTGTTTCCGCCTTGGTAGCGTGGTTCAAGAGCTCAAGAGGTCCCGATTTCGAATCTCTGTGAGGGTGAGCTACCTGGATAAGGTATTTTCGGGGTTTTCCCTTATCCTGTAAGACGAATTTCGGGTAACTCTAAGCTCCCCGGACTCATTTGAGCATCATTTCACCCATACCATCCATCGTCCAGGCCACGCCGTGGCTCAGTGGTTAGACCGCTTGGCTCTCACCAAGGCGGCCCGGGTTCCATCCCAGGCGACTGCAAAGTGAGATTTGTGGTGGACAACACGGCGTTGGGGCGGGTTTTCTACGGGACCTCCGGTTTCCCCCGCCATCTCATTCCACCGGTGCTCCATCTTCATCTCATGTACCATCAGTGTCACCGCCTGCGGTGCCGTATGTAGTAAAAGCGGGCGTTAAACACTACACATTTCATTTCACTTCCAACCATCGTCCGATATGACTTAACGTTGGAGGACGTAAATTACACCCAAAAAAATCTGATAGTGTATACCTTTAAAATTATTTAATTGCTTGTAAGAACACATTTCAAATAATTGTTGTTCTTAAAAGACTATATTACTTATGAGACAGTATGTATATATCTCTAAAAAAATAAACATACTGCGTTATATCATCAATCACATTATCATCACTATCATTAACCTGGAGATACTCAAATAGCGAAGACATAGGTGTACAAATCATTGGAAATGTTATGCTAAATCCATCTTTTGGATTCATGAAAGAAAATTATTGGTCAAGTGGATAAAATTCTGTAAGAAGGGAGGTACAAAGGTGAAGGCTAGAGGGACGTTATACAGTTTTCTATGTAATTTTTAGTGTAGTGAACAATGCAGAAGTATTGCTGTAGGTTCAGAGATATTTTCAATACAATTTTATAATTAGTTCCCGAAAAAGATCAGTTGTGCACCTAATAAATGTAATATTGAAAGTTATTGCGTTTGATCTCCCTTTAAAGCTGGTAACAAATTATAAATTCTTTCAGCTTCGACCAGAACAAACAAAAAAGTTAATCTGCTTTATTATATACAGGAAGCAATACCAGTTTTCCTGTTTACAAAGAGATATCCGGAAACGGGACCTGTTTTTTCTTCTGGAATGTTTTTAGAGTTCAAAATTAAGTTTTCTGTTGTGTGTGCCGACTTTGTAATGAACCCCCTTCTATTGGTTATTAAAACAAAGTTTGCTAATTATTATTCATCGATTTAATGTAGGCTTTGAAATGACACGGTTTAACATATCAAAGGAAACCACAGTGCCCCAATATGTCACAAAAGCCACAGCATAGTCCCGTACGCTATGTAAACACTTGCATTTATTATATGTAAGTTAAACTCAGGTCCCTAGAGTGCCCTTGTTGGACCCGTTTCGTTAGCTCTGGACATCAACCACTAATACCAGCCCTCGAGTTTAATAAATGTTTCCGGTTTTAAATAGCCACCCCTTGACACAGCGTTTTTGTTACAAAGCAGGATTATCCCTAGAGTATGCGAGAAAACATTAATTATACAAAAACCCAGATAGTAACTAGGTGTATATGTACAGTGAAAACAGAAAGTGTTTTCAACTAAATTCTAAAGTAGCCAAATTAATGGATACAGGATTTTTGTTTTAATAAAAGAGAGTTATATATCATACGTTCGTTTTATATCGGCGCTACATAGTTCACTTCCTTGATGTAAACGCCTCGCTCAAGACTACCTTTATATCAGTTACGTTCTTACACCGTCAGTTTCTGTACTCATTTCAAATTCTAAATACTAGTGTTCATTCATTTCGCATCCCAAATGGGAAAGTTTGTTCAATAATCTCTTTGTGTATTGCTTTAAAATATTCTTATTAAGTGTTGAATGAATGAAAGAAAGTAAATAGGTTGAGCCCTTTCGGTCCCTTGCACGTAGGTCGCATGTTGGGTCCATTGGGCCCTTCTTCATGGAGTGCTTACTCAAGTCCCTTGGCCTTCAAAAAGGACAGGATAAGTCACTTATTGGTGTTGCAGTTATTCTTATTATTGTGCACCGAAATGGTGACCCAAAACTTCATACGTGAACGAAGAATTTTTATATACAACATATACTATATGTCAGAAATATATTGTGACTTTGTGGGTTCGTGAAATTAAAAGTCCAATCGCACAGCTCAAAATGTTCTTTATTTCCACCGAATTACAGTTGGAAGACTTGCCGATTACACAGAATTACGTAATGCACACAATTACAATTCGTCCGTTCGTCTGTCACAGGTCCACTCTACCTCACAATTACGTACAACTGCTCTGATGCACGTACACAGTCTTCCGGTCCATTCACTCACTCGGCGCTCCTCCGGCTGCTCGCCAGGAACTGACTGATCCGTCCACTGCAGGCCTTATATAGGAAAGATCGCCGTTTCTGGAAGGTGCGCGGCGCACACAGTTATCCCGATATTTCCAGACGTCTTGTGGGAGGGGAAAGAGACGGTACAGGGCTCGTGCCGCTCTTCTAATCATCCCTTCAGTTGGTGACACGAGATAAATGGGTAGGCGTGGCCTCAATGCGTCCCGTCTGACCCTACTGCCGGCCGGTTCTATCGGGAATTCCGACTTTCGGGTGACAATATAGATCACAACATATACCTTTTAAGGACAGAAAATAAATTATGAATTACGGAACCATAACCTCTGGGTGAGAATATAAGTTACATTCCAAGCTACCAGGAATGTCTCAATGTGATTAGACTCTGCTTTCAACACAATTTATAAAAAGGTCAGTAGTGTGAAAGATTTAGATTAGAAACCTACCAGTATAATAGTGCAAGGAGCACAATATGGCGATCCACGGCCCCGCAATATAACGAATGCACTGTAGTTACATCGTTTTCATTCTCTTAGTTTTGTAAGTTTTAGAAAATGATGCGTATGGTTCAATGTTTTATCTAAGGTGTTCACAAACTCATTTACAACTATTTAGTATAGCAAATTTCGATCAAAATACTTAAAGGTAGTCAGCTCCTCATTATGGTTTGTATTTATGGTTTCGTAAAGTTTTTTCTCCAGTTTAAATCCCATATCAATGACATTTCTCAAATAATATGTAAATATGTAATGTGATACATTCACATGACTTTCTCAAATAATGATGAACTCTCGTACCTGTTACAACTATAGCTTTTATATATTCTTCTAGCCAAATCGGGTTACTCAACATAATATGCCCATCAAACAACTGTATACATTATAAACTGATAGTATATGCACTTTATTTGCAAGCTGCCTTAAATGATAATCTGTAAGAAGTACCTACATGGTGTTTTCTCAACAGATGTCGGTATCTGTATAACGTTTATGTCTCACAAATGACGTTTGACAGGCTTTCAAATGAAACGTGATCAAATCATCTAACTTGCATTGACAAAAGTTGGCACCACATAACAGCGTGTATTGTGGTACCATCTATTTGTAGAGCGACTACAGCGTGCACAACGTTTGACGTTGCCTGGCAACAGTATGGTTTCCCGTCGAAGAGAAGGGGGTTACAAATTTATCATCCACTACTGGATAGGAAGGCGAGTAAGCAGGAACAACGAGGAGCTTTTAGCGGCAGAAGGAGTTGGTGGTCGTGAAATGTATCGATGGATGAAGACAGTATATGGTGAGTGCAGTCTGAATAGTTAAAGTTTAGTGCAATGGCGCAAAAGATTCCTTGAGGGACGCGAGTTACTGGAAGACGGAGCTCGTCTTGAACAGGCTCCTCGTGTCATCTTACCTGAAATGATTGTGGAAGTGACTGCTTAAGTCTTGGGCAACCGCAGAATCGCTGTGGACGATATCCATTGATTACTGGCCATTAGCGTGGGCACCATTCACACCATAATGCATCAACACTTGAAATTTCGAAAAGTGGGATTCCCCTCCAACTGATCGACTAACAACGCAATACTCGAATGGAACTGTCTCTAAGTCATCTGCAACATTATCATGAGGAGAAATACGGTTTTCTGTTGCATATTTTTACTGCTGACGAAACATAGTATCCCCATTTTAAACCAGAAAGCAAGTACTAGAGGAAGCAGTAGAAGCATGCGATTTCAGCACCTCCAAAGAAGTCAAAGGCCATGCATACCAGCTCTGGTAAGGTCATGATATGCATCTTTTTGGACTACAAGTATTCACTGCTTGTCGAGTTCCTGGAACGGGAAACCACCATCATTGCCTAGAGTTATCAAGCCACTTTACAGAACTTAATACCGGTCATGTTGTCCAGGCGTTATTCTCCTATGATGATGCCCACCCACACACTGCCTGTGTATGCGGTGAAGATGACATTGCAGCAGTTTCGATGGGAAACGCTTGAACATCCAGCATACCGTCCAGACGTTTCACCTTGTGACTTTCATGTTTATAAACCTGTAAAACAAGTTATTCCTGGACATCAATTCCCAATAGACGACGAAGTGTGTGGATGGGTCCAAGGTTGGATCTGACAGCTGCCTACTAGCTCATTTAATGATGGGCTCAACCGGCTACTGCCGCAGTGGAATAGATTTATCAACAATTTTGGCAACTATTTTTAAGTTAGTAAACTCGTTATTGTTACTTTACAAAAGTGACTGGGTTTCATTTGAATGACCATTATACGAGAGTGGGTCAAAAAGTAATGCCTCCTATTTTTTTTCTTTTAATTACCAAGAAAATTGAATCCAATTTACATAACTTGAAAACTACAACATTGACGATTAATTTGTCACTATTCAATATAATCTCTGTCCTTTTCCACAGTTTTGGTCCACCGTTTAACTAGGGCATGTATTCCAGTGTGGTACAACACACGGTCTTGCTTCCTAAGCCATTGACGCACGGACACTTTCACAGCCTCCTCATCTTCAAAATGAATACCACGATGAGCTTCCTTTAGTGACCCGAATAGATGGAAGTCCGATGGTGCCAGGTAAGGGCTGTATGGGGGTTGAGGTTAGCCTTGCCATCCCAATTTCTCAATTTCTGCAGTGGTGTAACGGCTGGTGTGTGGACTTGCATTGTCATGCAAAAGAAGAACATCCGCCATAGTTTTTGATAGGCGAACAAGGCGAAGACTTGCTTTCAGCTTTTTGAGAATTCTGACGTATTGGACAGAATTTATTGTGCAACCCTGCTCCAAAAAATCAATCATAAGCACACTCTCTGCATCCCAAAACACTGTCGCCATAACTTTCCCTGCCAACTGCTGAGTTTCGAATTTTATTTTTCTTCGGTGACGTAGTGTGATGCCATCCAATTTGAATGCCTCTTTCATTCAGGTTCAAAAAAATTAAACCACGTTTAGTCTCCAGTAAACTTTTTTCCAGAAACTCCTCTCCTTCCAAACTTAAGCGCTGAAAGTGTTCGGAGGCTATTGTTTTCCTCGTTTCTTTGTTTTGGGCGGTTAACATTCTTGGTACCCAACGTGAACAAACTTTGAGTAACCCAATTGTTGAATAATCGTCATCACACTGCTTTTACTGAGGGAGGTAATGCGACACAATTCACCTGTTGTTACCCGGTGATCACCACGAATGATGTCATCGACTCGCTGATTATTGCATGGAGTCACTGCAGTCATCGGCCTGCTACTTCGCTTTTCATCTACCAATGGTGTTTGCCCTTCAGCTTCGTTACAGCGACGAACCCATCGTCTAACAGTGCTGAGATCCACCGTTGCATCATCATACACATTTTTAGCCTTTCGTGAATGCGAATTGGCGTTTTTCCTTCCGCAGTCAAAAATTCAATCACAGAACGCTGTCTAATACGAATGTCGATGTCAGCCATTTTCAAGAGGATGCAGTGCTGCCACCTGTTGACTTAGGAAGTTACTACTGCAGGAGATTGGAGAAGAAAGTTTAAAGAATTGCGCCAAATTCAAAGTTCTCACATAACTTACTTATTTAAGGAAAAAAATAGGAGGCATTACTTTTTTACCCATTCTCGTGAATCAAAACCTCCTGGAAGCACATGACGCTTGAGGAAGTGTCTGTGCAGTTTGAAAATGTATCTGAAGGTCAAAGAGTGAGAATCCTGATTTTCTAAAACAACCCTCAACATATTTAATAATTAAATGGCTTTGTGATAATTTGTTACGGATGTTAAAATTTGTGATGCGCAACGGGTGAAATGAGGAAAACCTGTACTTTATGCTGCATATTCGGCCATTATCTTGGGAAAGTTTGCAAACAAGGCTTAGAAATCTGATGCATGCTGCATGCTTGAGACAGAGCTTAACGGCGAGAGTATGCGAAGCATTCTGCACAAATGTATGAAAGGCCTGATCACCAAATGGAGTTTTGTGAATGACTTCAGCATATAGTAAATGAGGACGAAGAAATTGTACCTAAGACTATGTGAGCTGATGAGACCCAATTTAAACTACGGAACAGTGAATCGTATACTCAGATTTACGTGGCCCTAAACGTGGCATTTAGTAGTCCTTTGTAATATATATTAGGCTTAATAGATATATAATTATATGTTGTTACTTAAGAATTAAGAGGTAAGATTTAACAGAAAAGTGGACATGTATGAGAACGTGAGATGACATTTAGTTTTTGTTCTGTTTCTCAGATTCAGTTATAAACTTCAGGAACATGCATGAAATATTATTTTGGACGATGAATAATTTGTTTAAATAGAGGAACAAATAAATTAAAATGTTACATTCATGATTGCTATGAGAAAGGAACAATTTCAAAGCTTTGCTTGCTTATTGGACTTCTATTTGACTTATGCGTACACCAACATGATACTTTTATAAAATATTTTTGGCTTAAGGGTGTCGAAAACAATCCTTGAACAAGCGGAGAGAGACAGACTGCAACCGTATACTTACACAGATGTACTGTGCGTATCCGACAAGAGAAACGGGGCGCCAATGAAGCAGCAAAGCAGCCCATACACCACAAAAGCTAGATGTACAGAAAAAATACAGAATCAAAGGGAAATGTTGGAAAGCGAATCTGGTAGATCAAGAACCAACCCAGCATTCATTTACCGACCAGGGAAATTTGAGAAAAAACCAATAACAGACTGTACAGTCGAAGGGAAGTGCGCTAATATGTCTGGAATACCTAATTTAGGCTTTTCCACGGAGCTATTTCGCTTAGTACTTTCAGAGAAAATAAAAATACATACTCAAGTAACACCCTCCACTTGTAAGTATTAATTAAAAACCCTCCAAGGACTATGCCATCAACCCCAAAACATCACCTAACGCTTGCTGTCTGAATTACCTAAGCCCACATTTATTAAAGGTATGGTAGTGATCAAACTAAACCTGGGTTATGTTACGTTCACAAATAATTTGCAGGTTTATCACGAACTGCGATGGAAAGTGAAAGTGGAATGCTAGAAAGGCACATTGTTATAAAAGTCAGTGATCAGGAAACCAGGTCAGAGACTAAACTTAGAAACACTACCAGGTGTTTTGTTCCTCCCACGAATCCATTTGCAGATTAATTACACGAATTAACAAGGTATACTCTACAACAGAAGTTGTGACAAAAACTGGAACCAGAGCTAGTAGATAGAGAAATTTAGCACAGGAAGTTGCCGATAATTTAACCCCTTAAGCTCCTCAAATTATTCTTATTTATTAACATACCAGCTTTCGAATCAAGGTATAATGGAAGCTATAATACATTACTGACAAACACCTTTCTTACATTAACGCCATTTAAATGTGTCATGACATTGTATGACGTCACTTAAATGGTCACTATAACTGCATATCTTATTTATTTCTGAGATTTTGTTAATAGGAAAATCTTATAACATTATATACATACAGGTTGTTTCGCCACCGAACGACTATAGCCGTTTCGTAGTTTATAACTTAACTAGTCCGAATTTCGGTGTCGCAGCTTCAATACTCTTAGGTACACTTTTACGCAGCATTAAATATTACATGATTTTGTGATTAGGCAGCGTAATAACCATGGTGTGATAACATCAAACAATTTTTATTGGGACGCACCGGTCACAAAAACAAGAGCATTACCCCTTGCTCTTTATCAGTAACCCTAGCCTCGCTTTCAGGTAATGGGGCTAAGAGCTGTTAATTGTGTAAAATACGATAATCACTCGGGCAGTTCCAAGATTGCTCATTTTGCTATGATCTTGTTTGTGCATGGCCCAAATGACCTTGTTGTCGACGGGCCCTTAAACACCACACACTCACTCACTCACTCTTGTTTGTGCAGCAATTTCAACGATTTACTGTAAAAACAACAGCTTCCTTTTCAGTTAAAAACGCTTTATTTAGTATTATTAAACACAGTGAAGTAAAATTCTTGTCCCAATGCATAAGGCATTTAGTTTTGCTTAACCTTATTTGCCATCATCGACTGTTATTACGAAATATGGGAACACGTTAAACACCCATAAACAAATAACTAAAGAATACCTTCTTTGTGGCGGTTTCATAAGCCAAAGAAATTCTTAATAGTAGCAAGCTTCCGTGGAGTATGTCAGTAAGTTTACAAACAGCCACTGCAGGTGGCACGGTGTGTCACCTACCTGCGAACTTAGATAGCGTGAGACAAGGAGCGTTTTTCCTGTAACTGCCTCTTCCACACTCATTTTGGGGCATTTGTATGGGGCTATATTGGCGGTAAAGGTTATATATATGTCACTTAGAATCTGAGCAACTAATTCTATGTATTCGTTCGGTGTCTTTTGAAACATCCTGTATATACAATTTGTCAACAAATCGGTAGAAAAATTCAAATTATCCTCTGAAATTTTGAACAAAATCATAAATTTATGTACGTTGTAAAGTCGTACACACGTGCCATAGGTTAAAATTTCCATTCATTGCTTACAGACATATTTTTATGCAAATAATACTGTTTATGTTCAATCTTGGCCAACAAGCAACTAATACAACAATGTCCAAGTTACATAATTTTGAAGAACAAAACCTCCTCCAAAAATTTATGGAGCAAACTTTCAACAACAAAAAACGTAGAAAAAGCCTGCAAAGTAAAGGCCATTGATTTCAAATCATTGTTTTTGTTTGTTTGATTTTTACCACTAAAGTATGCGCAGAGAAACTAACATCCAACATTGCTGAATGTATCGTTCTACATGTTGCTTTTTTAACTACTATTACGGCGAAACTCAATCTTACTGTGGCATTCTTTCACGCGGACATATAATAATCTTTCCAAATCACAGGCGATCCTAGCAGTTTTGGAACTATACAGAGATTTTGTATGTGTGCTTTTATCTTCCACAGTTGTGACAACAAAGAAATGTTCACTTAAAGTAACTGCCTTGAATGGTTTTACTACCTTGGATCCCTTCTCTAACAAGAAACCGTTTCTCTATAAGCCACTTGGAAGGAGAAAGGGATATATCAATATACGATTCCTGTTTTGACCGCAACAGTTATCGTCCCACTTAATGAGATGTTTCATATTGCTGATCCCTGAACTCAACACCATTAGAATGCATGATGCGATTTCATTCCCACGTCTCGCCCCACTTGAAGACAGTGTATCACTTATAAATAACTGAAGTTGTAATACGATAACTGGAGGAGATAAAATTTCAAAGTGTGTCAGGGTTGGTGTAAATAGAATTGCTGTAAATCAATCGCTATGCAGCACTATCACTTTGAGGGAGGTTAGATGAGCTAATACCATTTTAAATGGACTTTGCGCCTTCTCGGACTTCCTTATGCCTCACAAGTTCAGCCTTAAAATGTTAAGAAACGATCTTAACGGTATCAGAATAATAAACCATCATCTCATCATCATCATCATCATCATCATCATCATCATCATCATCATCATCGTCATCTTCAAGGATTGGGTCCCGTGACCCGTTCCGTTTCCTTCAAGAGCCTACTGATCCTTCTAGCGTAGAGCTGGGCGTCCCACATCTCTCTTTCCCTTCGGCATATAATCTAAAACTCTTCTTGGAAGTCGTTCCGTGTCCATTCTTAAAATATGATTTTTCATTCATTTTTTTCTTTATTATTTTACTGTTTAAATTAAAAATCCCAAGCTCTTTTTTTATTTTTTCGTTTTGTACGTGGTCTATTCTTTTATAACCCGCCCCGCTTCTCAAAAATTTCATCTCTGCCGATTCTAGATGTTTGCGTTGGTTCTTTGCCAGTTTCCATATTTCGGAACCGCATGTTAACGTTCGAACTGCCATTATCTTATAAAATTTCATCTGTGTTTCCTTTCGTGTTTTCCTGTTCAGCGTTCTTATTATAGTACCACACATTTGATTGAGTCTGTTTAATTTCACCTCCATATTCTTGTTGTTATTTGCTACTGCTTCTGTGCAGCCTAGATAGTTAAAACTATTAACCTGTTCTATTATTTTACTGTTTATAATTATTTTTGATCTTATGTTGTTGTTTCCTCTAAAAGCCATTACTTTATTTGTGTGTTCTGAGACTGAAAGGTTATATGTTTCCGCTATGTTGTTTAAACTATATACTGCTCATTGCATGTCAACTTCTGAGTGGGATATTATCAGGTGATCATCAGAAAATAATGCTGTTTTTAAATTTATGTTTCCATTCAGTACATTTTGACAAATAATAAACTATCAAAAATATAATTATTCCCACATTATTTGCTTGTGATTCTATATGTTTACCTATGTTAAGATTACTGAAATACAACAAATTCAATGCTAAGCTTTACTACTTACATTTTCAAAAGAAACAAGGAACAACGCTGTTTACAAGACACGAAGGAATATATTTGGATGGTAATTGGAACCTTTGTTATGAAAAAGGCTGTGGTCTTAGCAGTACTGCCATCCCTATAGTCTGCTGTGGACATCGCACTAATGGTTGGTAATGCTTCCAGGCACTATGTACCACTCTAACGCAAAATCAAATATGGCAATTTGCTCCTTTTTAATGTTAAGTACACAAATCGAACTAGTACTTTTGGAGAGGGTATGATATATACCAGAGAAGTTGCAAGGTGTTCGGGTGCGAATCTTAGAATCTTTCACATCTCAGCAACAGATGATGGTCCTCACGGCAGGTGTCCTTTCAAAACCTTTCTCAAACTGTACCTCGGAGTCGATATTTAGCAATCTCTAAGAGAAGTACTTATATCACTACTACAAAACGATATTATAATAATAATAATAATAATAATAATAATAATAATAATAATAATAATAATAATAATAATAATAATAATAATAATAATAATGATGATGATGATGATGATGATGATGATGATGATGATGATGATGATGATGATGATGATGATGATGATGATGATGATGATGATGATGATGATAATAATAATAATAATATTAATAATAATAATATATTAATATATATATTAATAATATAATATTAATAATTTTGGTGTTGTAGTTCTCTGAGAATGTAATGTCTTGATGTGGAACATAGGAATTTTGACATGGTTACGCAATAATGTTTGACATTTGTAACTTTATTTTTAATTTTCGCTGGTGTATATTACGAACTACGTTATTTGGTTCGTTTTATGATTAATGTCGTATTACTACACTCCAGATTTAAAGACATGCTAGCTAGGCAACCTCTCCATCTCACATTTTTTGTGTTATATCTTCCCCCTTAGAGCTGACACTTTAGAAAATTAGCTCAAAACAACACCAAGGCACACTTTGAAATAAACACGGAGTATAAACTGCGATATATCCAAAGGAGATTGTTCGTCCTAACTTAAGGCTATGACAATGCCTACCTAGATATGCAGTACTTACCTACAGTCGATTCTGCCCAGGAAGTGGACTAGATGTACACAACTGTTGGTATCACTCCACGTTAGCCTCGTATTCGTATCAGCTGTGTGGAATAAATTTCTCATTATTATGTATGAATATAGCAGAGGAGCGGACGACAAAACACAGAATTAAATGGATATTGTGACTTTGTGGGTTCGTAGAATTAAAAATCCAATTTGCAGAAATTCTAAATATTCTTTACTTTCCTAGAAATACACTGATCAATTCTCACGTAACGATTTTACGTCACATACACACCACAATCTACCAAGGTCGATAACAAAAAACGTTCTGCTCAGCTCTCGTTACAACAACACTCTCAGCTGTTCTTTGCTTACTCACTCTTGTTACATAACTTGCAACTCAACTCTTGGCCAGTCGTCGCCTCTTTAAATACCTCACTGATAATTTCTAGATTATTCGAAAATAAACCAGAACCCAAACAGTCTCTATCAGTCAAGAAGTAACCAGAAATTTACATTTATCTCAGTTTGTTTGTTTTGGCAGACCTTTATCTGCATGTTATCTTTGTCTGCCTGCTCTTGGTTTTCACACTGCCCGCCTATAGTTCCTTTCGTGTAAACAAGCCGCGCGATCATAGATACGGGTACGCGACAATATTACAAACTTCTTTTGATTTGCTAATCATATTGTTTGATATTTATATAAATTGTATGTTTTGAAGTAAGTTACATATTTTTTGAAGTGAAAACTTAACCGCTTACTTGCTAATAGTTTGCATACGAGGCAAAATGTAAGGAAACCAGCAAATAATTTCAAAATAATCATTGCCAAAGTAAAGACCGGTGTTTTACAATTATTTAGATGTTTCTATGCGTACTTCAAGGTATGTTGATAAACAGTCTTATAAGTGCATTCATATGAATTTTTCTATGCACCATACGTAAGAGCGCTTATTCCTTTATTTACCAACTTCAAGTTAATCGATAAACTTGTGCTCAGATTTAAATTACACATTTCCTTGGGGTAAAACAGAAATATGGGGATATAACAGACTTCAGCGTTAGTCAAATATTTTAAGAGTTGGTCAGTTTGTTATTCCTTTATCTTTGTATGACCAGCAGAAAATAAAATCCAGTGATACTTCACATTTAAAAAGAGTATAAAATCTGACAAATTTAAAGGGTGGTTTACCAGTTATATAAAAGTAATTCAGATTAAACGGACTTAAGAAAATTCAAGTTGTTTATTGCTGGTAATATATCTAATCAAAATCTGTGGAGCCAAATTTTAAACAACAAAAATCTTCGAGAAGTGCTTCGTGTTTTACGGATGAAAACTTTTGTCTCGTTTTCTTGAAAAGTGCTGAACATGGAATTTTAATCCACTTTGCGTTTTGGACCACTGTCTTCACAGGCAGACATTTGCACGCACACACTTAAATATGTACAGAACTTTTTCTAAAATTTCTTTGGGGCGTTTCAGAGACCTCCAAAACATGTATTTCCGGTAAAATCTCGGTAATGAATGTCTGGTTTTGATGACTAAGTACGTAATACAGAAACGAATTAACTCACACAAGTGGATACGTTAAGTGGTTTCCGAGATATATAAGAGCCAATTAAGGTGCTATTTAGAAAAAATTAAAAATATATGAATGCATTTGATTGGTAGTTCCAATATCTCCGTTTTATTACGAACACCTTACAGCCCTTTTTACTTAAAAGAAAATAATGGCGAAGTTCTTCTCCTACATTTCTTTGTGTAAAAGCATCCATCATCTTCAATCCACTGTAGGGTGATTGATTTTAAACAAAAAGTTGGTGTTTCTTGCTTGTTGAGTCAATTTGCTAATACCCCACCACTGGAAACAGCTGTGTTCATGGCGTAGCACTTTCAAGAAAATTCTTCTCATTCTCAACGGTACTACTAAATTTACCTTCTTGTCTGAAATGAATGATTTTAATTAACCTCTAAGGTAATAAATTTCTAAAATGATTTATCTCTTTTTCTCTTCGATTCAAATAGCGTAAAACAATTTTTTATAAACATTCCTAATATAACATTTAATTAAAATCACTAGAGACGTCTTTTTAGTTTTAAATTGAGATATTGCATTCAAATGAGATAACATATAACTTGATATCAGTAAGACATTAACACATACAAACGAATAAATATAAATAAATGATAGATATATAAATATAAATAAATACCAGAATTGATATATGCCATAATGCTAGCATATACTCCGGAGACCACCACAGTGACAAGGCCACTCAACGAAGGTCAGTAAACTCCCTTTGCAATCCCTGTAAACAAACAACCCTACTCTATTGTCTGTTTTACCCTCAAGACAAATTTGGCGCCTCCCAGTCAGAAACCAACCCATTGTTAAAATCCCATGCGTGCTTCTGACAACAGGCTTCAAGATAATGGCCGTCAGTCAGAACGCATGCTCCCGCATAAATTTTTGCATGCGGACCGTTAGAGAAAGCGTCTCTGATATCAGGTCCGAAACTGTAAATTCTGAACACTGATCTCAAGTGGGGATAGTTACCAGCAAATAGAAAATTGATATTTGTTCATGTGATTTTGCAAACTCCAAAAATAGCTAGAGTGGGGGTGATTCAAAGTGATGGCGGAAAGTTGGTTTTTCTAGTAAGGGCACATCGGTCCTGAGTTCTACGTGAGACGGACGCGCATTTGGCGCCGCCTAACAAGTACACTTCCGCGCCATGCACAGAGACAAAGTGCAATATCTAACAATCTCTCCAGTGAGAGTTAGCGCAAAGAGTAATACATAGGGAAGACGATAAATATATCCAATTCGACTACACAGTGCTACTGCCTCCGTGCTTCACATCACAATATTGACAGTGACGCTAAACACAGCAACCACACCGACGACGACTTTACGGTGGCGAGCAAAGGAGCCTAGGGACAACAATAAACTTCTTTCTATCAGATTAGAGGTGTCATCATTCAACCCACAATCAGTCAGGACGTACCCACTCCTGAAGTAAAGATGAGAGTTCTCATGCGGGAGCTACAAGTCACCTCGAACCGATTACAATCTCCCTTTCCTTAACCTCCGCACGCCACCAATCCTTAATTGCGAGGCGTTGAGCACAAGGGAGAGCTCGACGTGGCTCGCTACGGGCCGGACCGCCTCAAATTTTGTCGTACTTACAAGCAGATACTAACAGTCTGCAGCAAAATTACAATTGTTAACGAACGAGAAGATATATAATGGCTTCAACATTTAATTTTTTGTATGACATCAAGAGAAACAAATGAATAGTGACTTACCACTTACAGTGTTTGGAAGTAAAATAGAAACTGGACAAAATATCTCGGAAAATTCAAATGTTACAAAAAGGTTATTGGACATAAATTGTATTAACGGAATATGCATTTTATACTAGATTTTCTGTTTATCTCCCAGATATTGCTTAGCAGTTAAACAAAGTGTATATTCTTTCAGAATAAAGAGACCTTCAACGGCAGCATGCAGAAAATTATAAAACGAAAAAGAACACTAAAATCTCCATTTGACGGACGCCTGTTCAATGGACTTCAGATTTAACTTCAAGTTGGAGCTGGTTATAAAATAAATTTAAATAAATTTTAAAAGATCTGCGACAGTTACTTCTGTGGCATTGCTAAAAATTATATAAAAGTATGGCAAATAAATGTGCTTGGTTGTAATTGTCTCTATGATGGAAGGTTCCACTGCAAGGGACGTCCAGAAAGTCAGTTCTGTTTCAATTTATCTCCACTGCAGCGCTGCGATTGCAGTTCCGCAGATGCGCGGTAGACCCTCTGTATCAAGGAGAAGAAACGTGCACCATTGTGAGATCGTTGTCAGCCACGTACGCTTTATTGTGCTTGTTTACAATGTCGGTGTTGATTGAAAATCCCGCCGCTTGTGAAATCAGATCTGTGATTCGTTTTTTGAATTCTAGGAATGTGAAACTAATTGAAATTTATCGGAAAATTTGTCTAAAGGTGTTGTGTTTCTTCACGACAACGCACGACCACACACTGCAAATGAGACGAAAAACATCCTACAGGGATTAGGCTGGGACGTGTTTGACCACCCCCGTACAGCACTGACCTCGCTCCTAGCGACTTTCATCTGTTTTTGCATCTCAAATCTTTCATTGGCGGTCAACACTTCAACAATGACGAAGAGCTGAAAGAAAATGTTTCCAACTGGTTGAAGACACAGGCAGCAAACTTCTATGAAGAAGGTATACAAAAACTTGTGCCACGCTATGACAAACGCCTGCAAAATTTCAGCAGTTATGTGGAAAAGTAGTTTAAGAGTTGTAGAATTTTGTGTAATAAATAATTTTTCTGTATTTGTACACAATTTAATTTTATTACCAAACAGAACTTACTTTCTGGACGTACCTTGTATTTATTAGTAGTCGATATTCGGCTGCTTGTCTGATCGAGAAGGCTAGTTCACACGTCTTCAGCTACATACGTGAAAACTTTTTTCAAGCCCACTACTTCACAGGGAACGACTTCTAACCAAGTAAAGTAAATGGGCTGTACCAATAAAACAGTTTCAATTGTTTTTTCTTCATTTTCAGTTATTTTATGATTTAACGGACTTTAAATTTTTCGGACAACTCCTGGAGCCTTTAGGTCCGCAAAAACGAGAGTTTACTGTATAGATGATATTATCTAAGCAAATTATCTTAAATATGTCACGTTTTAATTAAAACTACTACTGTAATATTTAAAAGAAATACCGAATATTTTCCATGTAATGAAACATTTGAAATGGAGACCTTTTCTAAATAATCCCCATATCGATTATTTTGAAGATGCGTACCTAAATAAACTTGTGCCCGATTTCACCAACAGATGTTAAAATCGACGTTAACAAATGTAACGTAACAATTGTAACAGCGCTGAATCTAATATTAAATTTCTTGCATTTCACCAACCTGTTTTCTGAAAATGTTAACAAACCTGTGTTAACGCCAAGAAACTTGTAAATATCACAGCTATAGAAGGCTATGAATGAGTCGTATTATTTTCTGAACGTACTGCGATGCGCTTTTGTTTTCATTTTCGTCTGCACAAATGGCGGATGAACAAAATCATAAATGAAGCCGTGAGACAAATTTCTCATCGACGGAGAAAGAATTGTTAATTGAATTGGTGACGAAGTGTAAGGATATCGTGGAAAATAAGAGGACGGATGCAGTGAATGTAAAAGAGAAAGATGTTGCGGGGAAAATATTGGAAACGAATTTAATTAAAATGCATGTGTCACTACTACAAGAACCAAACACTTGTCAGTATTACGTAAATTTAGAACGATGCGCGAAGAACAAGTGCCTTAAACGTTTCAAGACGGGAGGTGAACAATGTATTATCCACATAAGTCAGTGAATTATAACATCGCAAAGTTATTAATACTTGAAGCTAAGGCAAGATCGTCATATCCTTCTCGATGCATGTTCTAACTCAGTATTACGTAAATTTAAAACGAGGTGCGAAGGACAACTGACTTGAAGGTTTCAAGACGGCAGGTGGACAGTGTATTATCCACATAATTTAGTGAATTATAAAATCGCAAGGTTATTAATACTTGAAGCAAAGGCGAGATCGGCATATTCCTTTCGATGCATGTTATAACCTCTCTTGTACTTCCGCAGTAACCTTCATAGCAACATGTTTCGACAGTCTATACCTCTGAAGAAAATTGTCTTCTGGTAGCTCCTCAAAATCATTTCTCCTCATAGGCCGTACTCTATTATGAATGCCATTTAGACGGTCTTAAATACAGCAAATCGACATCAAGAGCTAAGTTCATGCTCGCCATCTTGACTATTAACATTTGATAAGGACTTAACATCAGAAATTCGGCTTGTTAGTTTAACAAGAGATTTAACACCAATGTTACGCTAACACTTGTTGGTGAAATGCAATTTTTCTTTTAACTACTGCTAAACTCGTATTAAGTCTTAAAATTTGTTGCTGAAATCGGACATTATAATATTTATTCGAACTTTAATTTTAAGTTACACATACCCTAGGCACAAAATATTAATTATTTCACGGTAACTTAAGTGGTTCTAATGGAATATAACCTGCAGCAAGTGAACTCCATAGAGAGTAAAACATATAGGCAATATTTGTGACTGTTTAATTTTTACATCCTTTATGTTCTCTAGCTGTAACGCTGGTTTTGGCTTATTTTAGAAGCAGCTGATGGCGTTGGTATTTTCACTTCGTTTCAATAATTTTAATTACTAAAGAACACTCACACACCCATACTTACAGACTCTTAAGAAAAATGCCTGTGTCACAGCCGGGAAATGAATCGGAAACACCAGGATTGAGAACCCAAAGGATACACAGCATTGCCGAGTTTGTGTGGTCGGTAATATCCCAGAGAGAGAACTCAGAGAGTCCCTTTAACAGCCACAAATACGAACCAAATCAATATGGCTAACAAACTGAATGTGCGTCAGGTAGGTGTTTGTCTAATAAGTCTAATTAATTCCGTCCGTTTGCACAATAGAATTCCATAATGTAACGCTACTGAACAATTTCCGGATACTGTGGAGAGATACAGCGTAAAGCCACACTGACAGAGAAAGAGGAATGTACCCTTGGTTATACAGGATAGTTCAAAATATCCATATAATCCCACTATACTTTATTGAACGAATTAAACATATGACTGCAACAATTCATGTTGACATATCATTCATTATCCATTCTTCTACAAATAAAGTACACGTAAGCTTGATGTTTATTCCGCTTCATCTAAATGAAGGTAAACATGTTGAAAAATAAGTTGGGTTTAAGACGTTTAAAATCGAATTGTTATATAATGGCGTTGAAATTCTTCTTTCTTTGCAAGATCACGAACAGAAAACGACTTATGACTTAGCAGCTTAACAAAGTATAATCATTGGCAATTCAACCTAATTCTTGTTTCACATAAGCTTGCCCCGTATCTCTTAACGGTCACGTGACCTTATCACATCTCATTGGCTGCTGTTGTAGTATAGAGTATTGCGCGGTAAAAATTAGTTCGTTATTTAACATGGTGATATATCGCTATATGTTGGAAGAGAATTGTCAAATTTATATTTTCGTAACTGTTTTAATTAAATATATTACACAACAGAGTTGATTTATCTGAAATGCATGTTAATTCTTAAACGAAGTAAAGAGGAGGTTCCTTTGCTCTCAAGCACATGGCGGGATAGTACGTAATTTAGCGGTAATGATGACATATTTGTTTATATGACTTTTATCACTGACCTTGTTTTGAACTGGATTAGTTATATATCGCCATTCGAAGGTGTGTTGTGCCGAGTGCGAGAGCTAAATTATTTTATTGATCGTTTATTGCGCGTGTACTTATTATATGTATAATGGCAGAGTCTACCGCCAGTTTTTCGCTGAAGCATTGCAAGGAAAAACCTTAAAAAGCGGCGAAAAAATAATTGTGGTGTATGTGTTTAATGTACTCATAGAGAAGAATCCATCTTTTTCAGTGAGAGAAGTCGAACAACTGTGCTCTGAACTTACAGGTGTGAGTTAGATCCGTAGGAATATCGCGATATGAAATTGAGGGAACAGGAAAATTTAGCACTCCAGGGGCGATATTGCTGTGTAGCGAAGATGTTATTTAAGGATCGACTGTACCGGAATACAAGTCGCAAAATACTGTACCTTGACGAGACCTGGGTGAATGAAGGACACACGACAAGTATGGGGTGACACGACTTTTAAGACTGAAAGACAAGCGTTTTTTGCAAGTTATGTGTGCTGGTTTAAAAAAAAATCCCAGTGGAAAAGGCCGAAGGCCTTTCATTATAAACTTGTTTCAGTTTCATTGCTCATTCATAGTTTCAACTTGCTCAGTTACATTATAAACTTGTATTTTTGCATGCCTATATATTCCTATTTGTATGATTTTATCTATCTTCCTGGCAATTATTATGACGTTTACTGTAGGTTTAAATGTGACGGCAAGGCCCCGTCTATGGCCTATGGCTCGAAAGCATTAGCCAATTAGGGTGAGGGGGAAGGTAGTTGCACGAGGAGTGATACATGTCAGCGGGACAAGGTTATATGAAACAGACATTAGTAATAAAGAATATTTCAAAAGTGGTAAATGCATGTTAATAAGTTATATTAATATACATTTTATGTTTTAATTTGATATAACGGAAGTCTCAAATATATCTCCTCAATGTATTCGGACGCATATGGGTGTGGCTAAGTTGGTAGCGAAAAGACGGAGAAGGAGCAAGTACCTATACAAACAGTCCTTCCTTCCTCCAACAGCTTGAATACCAAACGGTGCTTGGTAAAGTGGTGTATATATTGTGTTGTGCTTGCCAACCTAACTGACGTGAGCGAGAGTGTTAGCACGTTCTCCTCAGTGCGGAGAATCATTTGAGACACCCGATACTCTCTGTGCACTAAGTTTTTCTCTATATGTTCTGGCTTATATATTATGTATAATTCATTCAGAATGAAGAGGACCTCGTAAATTATTCGCAGAAAATTTAAGGTGTGTGTTTTGTCATATAAATACCTTGGAGGTATAGCAGCCCTCCTCTGTAGGGTAGGTGGTAGTGCGTCTGCCTCACGTTCAATAGGTACCGAGCTCGAATCTCAGTCAGGATGCATTAGATAAAGTGACTCAACCGTGCAGTGTAAAATTTATATTGTGATGACTGTGTTGATGAAAGGATAGAGAGATTGAAATACGAGTAATTAATTTATGTCACATACATAATACACACTGATCATACAATGAATATAAAACTACGTGTGTCTCAGCAGTTGAGATGTTTGTAATAAAATGCATGATATTCTAGTTATTGAAATATTATTAGAGATTAATCTTAAAACAGTCCGTTGAGGAAACATTCAAAATAGTTGAATAATACAAAAGCATTGACTAACGCGGAGGAAAATAAAATCCTGTAGTTTTCATCTTAATAGGTTTCAGCATACCATATTGATATATTATCATACCATATTTTAATTTATTTTGATGATGATAGTTGGCGCTACAGGCCATGTAGACCCTTGGCCTCCCTAACCACGCTCTTCCATTCTACTCGGTCCTCTGTCTTTCTTCTCCAGCCTTTAACCCCCAACCTTCTCAAGTCTTATTCTACATCATATACCCATCTTTTCCTGCGTCTTCCTATTCTCCTTCTGCCATCCAGCTTTCCTATGAATACCTTCTTAACTACACTGGTTTCCGGCTTTAATTTATTTTAATTTAATCTTAATTTAATGAAGTAATTTTATGTATCCACTGGATAGAATTTACGGAGAGGACTCGACACGTCAACTAGACATCTATTTGATGCCCCCAAATGGGGCACCCCCTGGAGAAAGGCTGAAGCGACAAGAGACAGAGGGCGGCCGACCCCAAAGAGGACAAGGTCTCTACCATTGAGCAGTTTGAAACTCCCTGGCAGTCCAGTGCAACCACCATCCGACCTTCCATAGCCCACACAGTTGAGTTGTTGAGTCCAGAGGGTCTACTCCCATCAGTCCTGGACCTGTAGGACCAACACCCGGGCCTCTTTAAACCAGGGAGTATCCGAGCTGTCCCAAAGGGCGCTCGGCGTCCTCCGTGGGGCTTTCCATAGGGCAAGACCTGGGTTACTAACAAGCCCCCCCCCCCCCATCTGGTCCAAGGACAAAAGACACGCGCATGGCCCACACAGCCCACTAAGCCCGCTCGGAGACAGAAGACCGTCCTGCCACAGGAGAAGATGTTTACCAGGAGCATATCATCCTGTCATGCAGCACCGAGGCTCTCACCGACACTGCTGCCCTGAAAGAGACCATCGGATAGGAAATGATATGAAATGATAATGGAGATGAAATGGAGGGAGAGGAAAACCGGGGGGGGGGGAGTGTGCATCTGCATGCGACCTGCGAAATCCACCGAAAAAAAAGCCATGGTTCAGGTAAGCCGGGCACAGGAATCGAAACCAGACAGTGCCCGCCTCGGTAGCGTAGATGGTAGCATGTCTGCCTCACGTTCAAGTGGTCCCGAGTTCGAATCTCGGTCAGGGTGAGTTACCTGGATAAGGTTTTTTCCCTTATCCTTCAAGACGAATGTGGGATAACTCTAAGCTTCATGGATCCTGCAGTCATTTGAGCATCATTTCACGCAATTTATTCACCGTCCAATATGACTTAAGTTTAGAGGACCTAAATTACACCAAAATAAACCGGGCATTCCTAATGTGGAGCACATATCCATAACTAATGAAAAGAATAATTCATCTGGATTGGATGAGAAGGTATAATGCATTAAGGATACCCCACCATGTTATTATTAATATTATTATTAAATTCTCCCTAAAACGTTCAGATATAAATAATTATCGGCTTATGTTTATTCATCTCAAAAGTCCTGCGAAGTCTCCCCCTCATTAATTTTAAAATAGTGCTCTATCGCTTATTCTTTTAGTAAGAATCAGGAAACAGGAAAGGAAAACATTGCTTTTGCTTTGATCTTAAATTTTCCAAAGGTGAAAGGTTAGTCACATAGCCACCCACAACAACGAACCCCAGAAAACCATCGAAGTTTAAAGTGCCACCACCACCCCCACCATTCCATTAGTATATATTGCTCAAGTTTTCGTTTCGCAGTTATTCTCTGGCAATAAACTTGAAAGCTCTGTGGAAACTACACAAAACAAGTACACCATGCAGATCTCGAAGGTGGCTTTGGAAACTTTTGTTTTAAATACACACCATCTGAAACATTCAAGTATACAATCGGTGTTTTGTGTGTACGGTCATAACGGAGGCTGTTGAGAAGACATGTATCCTATTATTTATTCGTCGTCTAACTATAGATCTACAACGCTTGTTTTATCACTTTAATAAGACTGAGGTGGTTTCATCTACGGCCCGAATTCGGGAGGTGCGGGTTCGATTCCCGTGCCCGGCCTACCTGACTCGTGGGTTTTGTACTCTGAGTTGCCGGTCTCCGAAGCCAGATCTCTTGGGTGGACTGTTTCCGAACCAGGGTGGGGTGTCCGTTGTCCTTACCTGCAGGGGGAAGTTTCCATCTAAATAAAATATAGGGTCCCTGCCCTATGTACTGCCGTGGCTCCTTGGGACGGCCGTCCTGTCTACTCTCGCCTCATCCTTCTTCCCAGGGCTGCCCTACTTGGGGGCATAGGTACAAAAGAGCAAGTCTCGCTGCGAACCCTTAGCACTCTGACGTTACTAGAGGAACCTCGGGCAAACAGCCGAGCCCCTCCCGTCGGGGAGTTGTTCGGATTGGGTTGGACTCGAGGGGGCAGTGTGTTCCCGACGCCCACAGGGAATTGGGTACCTCCGGCCAGGCTACGACTGCCCAGAGCGGGCAGAGGGTTGCCTAAAAATCCCGGGTACTAGCCTGCAGAGGTAGTAGAAGGTGTGCTAGGTCACCAGACGGCCCCACCGAGGTTTTCGGTAGTCTTCCCTGCGGGGTTGACGCGCGTAAGTACCGTATCCACTCCCATCCCGTCTTGACATTGCTGTCGATGGGGGGGGGGCTTTGTAGACCCTAGGTATTACCCTAATGGAAAGCACCCCGGGGTCCTCCATCGTCTCACGGAAGTCAGAGACCGACGGTTTCGGAGCAGAATAGAGTAGAGTTTGGAGTAGAGCTCGGTTTAGCATATCCCTCCATTTTATCATTTCATATCATCTTTCATCTGATGGCCTCTTTCAGGGTAGAAGGGTCGGTGGGTGTCTCCGCACTGCATGGCAGGATGATATATGAGTTGCCGGTCTCCAAACCCAGGTCTCGTGGTGGAACTGTTTCCGAACCAGGGTGGGATGTGCGTTGGGGGAGGTTTCCATCTAAGTAAAATGTAGGGACTCTGCCTTCTGCACTGTCATGGCTCCTAGGGACGACCGCTCTGTGTCTCCTCTCACCTCATCCTTCTTCCCGGGGGATGCCCTACTTAGGGGCATAGGTACAACAGACCAGGTTTGGACTTCCGTGCCAAGTCCCTTCCGAAATAATCCAGTTCCAGTTCCTGTTCCTATTAAACCTGCTTACGGTTTCATCACATAAATTTGTAAACTTCTGTGGTAATATCTATAACTATTATATAGTTCTAGTTTTAGAAAAATAAAACCCCAAACGTGTGTTTCAGATTACTTTTTGAGTAGAATACCACATATCAGAAATATAGATAGGGAAGACGTAGAGTGTATATAAATATGAGGCAGCTCAAGTTTCCTGTTGTGGATAAAATAATGCATTTGTAAACTTTTGTACCATAAACAAACAATTTTAAAAACAAAGAAACACATCTGTTCTAAAAAGGATGACTACGGAAGTCAAGGGCTGCATTCCAAATAGTAGAGGCTGTCATGACAAATTATGTACGGAAATCTTATGGTGGACCCGCATGCATGTTGCATAGCTTAATGGCTTCTGCCAGACACACGGGCATGCATTACTCCAACTGTGTGACGTCAGCACGTCTCTGCTTTTGAATAGCAATGAACACATAATCAGCTCACCACCTCTTGTTCATTTACAGCAGGCCAAGTTTTACTAAAGGCTGGTAATGAATCAAATTTCCTCTCAATACGGAATTGTAACAGTAGCTGAGGTTTCCTTCCTAGCCCACGCAACGCTTCCTCTATTGTTCCCGTTAAATAATGTTCACTGCTGCCAAGACATGGGAGAGGAAAATTATACACGGAGGGCATGAAGAGAGAGAAAGAGAGAGAGAGAGAGACTACGTGGATGAAATCTGCTGGTGGAAAACATTATCTTCCTTCCAAAAAGACAAGGGGCGACACATTGGAAATTACGACAAAGAATTTGAAAAAAAAAAAAAAATATCACGTTTCTACTTCCACTGTCACAAAAAATTCTACGTATAGATTTTACTTTGAATTATTAAAAAATAATTTTATAAAAAGGTCCATGCGTGTATAAGCGCGATTGTGAGTAGCATAACTCAAGCATAAATTCTGTTAAAGGCCGAATTTGCTATTTTATTTCAATACCTTGCAAGTATGAAGATTTTTAAAACCTTTTTTCTTTCTAAAACATTACTCAGGGACTTTCACTGGAATTCTATACACTAAATATATTTAAACGACAAAAAATTATATCTACTCTTAAAATTTGAAACGTCCTGTTCATTCGGAAGGAATTGGTATATGTTAACCGATAGATAAAAATGCACTATGCGACAAATGCGAATCCCGTTATAACACATGAAGTGTTCAAATGTGTCATACACCAATTCCAGATTTCCGTAATAGTATTTCTGTGTTTTCAATAATTTTTCATTATTTTCAAGTTCTCCGGATTTTAAGTTTTTTCTCCAGGATTCATGATATTTCTAAGCTTACTACGAGCGCGGTTCATTAACTAGCCATGATAGGAATGAATATCCCAGTATTTTTTTATCAAATACAAATTATTTACTTCTCAAAATATCCCTTTTAGGGATATACATTTCTCCCAACGCTCCTGCCACCTTTTAACCCCTCCAAAAATGAGAATTGACAAGCTCTGCGAAATACTCCTCTGTCTCCATGATGACCTCATTTGATCTAAATTTTGTTCCTGAGAACCACTTCTTCATGATCGGGAACAGAAGAATGTGGGGATGCGGCAGCAATTCAAAACGCAATTGAAGCAGTTTAATGACGGCAACTCCAGATGAATGTGCTGGGGCATTACAGTGGTGAAACAGATCTTTCTTCTGCATTATAAGGTGCCGTGTCTCCTTCAATTTTTTGTCCACTGTGAACAAACACGGCACTCATAGGGACGACAGCTTTCTCATCTCCAACTTATCGTTCAAAATATGATTGCTGTTCCCGTCCATACACCTATGCCCTCTGCCATGTCACGAACGTTCGTTTGAAACGGTCAGCAAGAATCATATCTTGGACTTTTACAATGACTTCTTCGGTAACCACATCTGCAGGGCATCCTGGATGCTTCTCATAGAAAACGGATGTTCGACCACGTATAGATTCGTTGTCATAGAAGGCAAAACGTCTCCATAAACAGCATCCAATATCGATTTTATCTCCTTGCAATTTTTCCCATCTAAAAGTAAAAAGCAAATCACTGATCGATTCTACACTTTTTTCTATTTCTATCCAACACGTTGAATAATTGAAATCTCTGTAAACTCCAAACTAACCTATGAATGTGCACAAGATTTGTTTTGACATCGTGTAACAAATGAGAGTACATGACGATAACAAAAACGAGGCGCCTAAATGCAAAACCCGTCATGTCCAAATTAACAAAATGTTCAAGAAAGAGGAAAACGTATATCTTCGTTTCGATTTACAGTAACAGTGCTTATTTAAGGCATATAATGAGTTAAGTTTGTAACAGTAGCGTGAAGGTGATGCTGGTGGGATAGTGTTCTCGAAGCCCCGAGTTCCGGCGATCATTTGTACCAGTTACGTGATGGTGATGAAGCGAAGATGTGATTCTGCACCACGTTGAGACGTTATTTGTAGCGTTGTTTCCCGATATTCTCTGCTAGCGATGTGTTGTCGCAGCAAACGTTTCTTCTTTATTATAGCTCCGGTTGGCATGAGATCTTATCTTGGTCGTGGTATCGAATAGTTGGAGTATGGGAACTTAATGTGAAGGAAATCAAAAAGTTTGAAAAAAATTCTTTAGTGAAATCCGGAACTTAATTTCAATATGATTTGTATTTTAAGTAAATATAATTGCACAATTAAAACAATACTTTTCTCCAGTTGATGAATAATTAAAACAGTTCAAATTCTGTGACTTCCAACCAGACTTTTGCAAACATCCAGCATTTCCACATGCGTCTACTCACGTTGAGATCACAATGTAAAACACGCTATTGTTAAATGATATAAAAATTTATATTAAAATTTTAATATATTTAATTTATATTAAACTTAATATTAAAATTATGAAGAGACGCTATTAAACGTCGACACATTACGTAATATCATTTTTGCAACTACCAATAATAAAACATTACATCATCTTGTATACATATTGTATCATCTCATGACCCACTGAATTTCACACTTTTCCATTTCAATGCTCAAACTACGTATTTACACATTTTTTCAACTCTCCAGGCCTAAACAAAAAGCAACGGTTACAATATCTAGGAATAAAATAAAATAAATTTAATAATATCAATTTTACAGCAAATGAGGGTTTAACTTTGGCGAGTTTTGTTTGCAACATAAGAATGTTTGTCAATTCAGGAACTGTAAATTATGGGTTAAAGGCTTTATATTCTAAATGTATTCCTTTACTGTGTTAATAATACATTTTTGTAAGAGTTTTCCTACATTTACAACCTACAACATTTTATAACAAAAATTAATACATAAGAAACAGATTTTCCCTGAAGTTAGGCACACATTCCCGACATGGCTGCTACTCGGATATACTGGTAGAAACTTAGCAGAATATCTGTAATATAATGAACATTAGTAAGTAAACAATACCTACTGATGTATAGCATTAGAAATTGAAGTTCCAAAGCGATAGAAAAACAAACTCAACAAACCTTATTCTCTTTTCTCCTAGGGTTTCTCCTTCACTTCCTACGTTTCTCAGGATTACATGGATAATGTTGAATGAACACTCATCCATGTTTTGAATGATATTGAAGACAGCAACAGTTAATATTACACGTGTCACTAATAAGCATAGCTGTGGCAGCTCTGAGGAATATGGTTTGAACAGTAATGTGAAAACACGATGAGTTATGATTGGCTCTGTAGACTTGGTGGTTTTTGCTTTTAAGGACAAATTTTAACGTTAAATTTTAATGTAAAATGGCGAATTTTGCTATTGTATGTCAATATATAGCTTAAGATCCCTACAATGCTTACACAATGACGTATGCAGTTCAAAATAGTTAAAAAAAATAATATATGGATATAGCGGGTTTTGCCTTTAGGCGTCTACTTCTCTTAGTAACACCATATGTTTTAAATACGGGTACTTATTAAGTACCCTCGTATTAAATACATCGGGACCTCTTTTCCGGGATTGCGTTAGACTCGGCGAGGCAGTGACTTCCGATATCGGTGAGAGATTGGGTCGTCTGGTCACATGGTCTTGCCGAGGCCGGTTTATGAAACATATAAATGTCCTTCCGCACTAGCCTTGAGAGCAACTACAATGCTGGCCACCATACCAAAGTTTTGTAGTCTTCCCTTTAGAGTTAAAACGTTTAAGTGGCGTATCCACTTCCATTCCTGTTCACGCAGAGAGAGAAAGAGAGAGAGGGGGAGGAGTAGGCCTTTTAGTTTCAAGGTGTTGCCGTAATGGAAAAGCCTACCACTCGAATAGCACCTTTCCCTGGTTGAAGAAGGGAGAACTTCAGCCTCGAGTAGACCTTCAACTCCTCACGATTATATGGGAACAGTATTTTAAGACCAGCCAAGAACATCCAGTTCCTAAACATTTAACATTATCACTGCTCCCTTTTTGTCGGAACGAAATATAAAATATAGCTATTTCTACATTTAAGTTCATTTAGATGAGGTAAAAAAGTATGCCTTTTGCAAGAATGATTGCATTATACATAATAAACGATAGAGGTGTGTGAAAGTCATATGAATGAGCAACTCAAGACTTTTTTAATACTGTGCCATTGGTAGTGCACAAAATTAAAAACGTTAATCTCAGTACGGTAGAAAGTACTTTTACTTGCTTTTAGGAAAGGTTGAACTGTGTTCCACTGAGAAATCGAGATTTTTGGCGTCAATTAAAATCAATGTAATTCGTTATCAATTTTTTAATAAATTATTTTTATTTATGATTTTAATATTACTATTAATATTATATTGTATTTTTTGTAAAAACCAATAATGTTCATTTGATTTTGCTGTACAACCGCGGATACTGGCACAGCTTTTACCAAACCTAAAAACATTTACCAAATCTGTGCGTGCGACAGAAAAACTTAGGACCCCAAATTATCATTTACATGGAAATGTTCTCGTTGTTTTGCATTCGGTTAAGATTAAAATGATTATACATACAGGTTGTAACAAAATGATATGTCAAAAATTTGAGAAGATGATAAAGCATAAATAGATAGAGGATAAAACAATTTATATGAATATAGGTTCAGAAATTGTTTACTTCTGCTTTAGGGCACTTTTTCTACAGCTGAACACCATACAACATTAAATGACAGAACGGTGGGAAAACAGGAAATCATAGGACATGTTCAAAATGGCTTCCATTAGTTCCAATGAATCCGTCTACCCAGCTAATGCGGTGAGTTAGACCTGGAGAATTTAATGGCCTGACAGCCTTTCACAATACGAGCATGAAGAATCTCTACATCTGGAACTGGATTTATATAAACAAGCGGTTTCAAGTATCCCCACAAATAAAAATCTAGTAGATTTAAGTCAAGTGAGCGTGGAGGCCGCGGAATTGGCCCACCTCTTCCTGTCCATCTACCAGGAAATCTGCTATTCAGAAATCGGAAGAACGTAAGCCTGCAATGAGGGGGAAGTCCATCGTGCATGAACTCAGTACGGTGCCTAATAAGCGGACTGCATACTGTACCGTAGCATAATAGCAACGATGAAATGCAGCTTCACCCAATTTTATCAGATATAGGTAAAAGCGAATGTTTACTAATGTATTATAAATCCACTGTTCTACTGTGGTGTATCTACCATGGAAATAAACAATTTCTGGACCTATGTTCAAATAACATATTTTTACTCTCTATATGCAAGAAATGTTTTGACAAAGTTTTGACAAACATTTTTGTTACCCTGTATATATAGTCATATTCTAAGATATTCATGTTATTAACAGAATATATATGCTGAACGTCTTTGCAGTACTATATAAATTACTATTCAGTTTTAATAAATTGCCTGCAGTTGTGCACACTTGGTAACCAATAATAGATACATAGATTAATATTTTGCCCCTCGAGAAACTTAGAAGTTATTGGAGTATAACATTTATAGAAATTACTATTGCGTAATATGAGCAGTTTTCGTTATTGTAGCTTTAAGATATTTATCACTGAATTGTCACGCGGTATCTATAAAGAACCGCACGCAATTGTTTCTTTTCCTCGCACATGTTCATTCATTACAAAACTAACTTATTCTATGTGAACTCTTGTGTTGTTTTACGAATTATCCAAGCAACTAAGTCCCGAATTGTGGATACCGTAACGTCAATATAACAAATCACTTTTTATGTATATGAATTCGAATCCTGGTATGATATGTGATTGATTGTGTGAAGCTGTATTGGACCATAATGTGGCAGAGTTTGGTGTATTGGATATCAGAATTTTACTTTCCTTTCACCCACCTATAGCAGTTCGATTAAATATTGCATTTCATACGAAAATTTTGATACTCATATTTCATCGGAGACATGTATACGTTTTGATTCATATTGAATATCCTACCCTAAAGAACCTTTCGACAAAGATGCGCGCACGTGAGCGTGTGTTTATGTGTGTGTCCGTGCAGAAATTAAAATTCGGATACCATGTACAAACTTTATTTTCTACTACCTGTAACTAGATAACGATTATTCCAGACATTAATGTGATACATCAAATGATTCTTCACGTGCACATGTGAACGAAGATCTTCGGGGAAATCTCATTCCACCAAGCGTTGAAATTATTTCCTGAATCCAACCAGCGGGGAGTGTTTGTTACCTCCAATGGTAAGCTCATAAGACGACGGCAAAACGAAAGGACCATCGACTTTGCCATCGACTCCGAACCCGTCTCTGAGCTAATCGGAGGTAAAGCCCGGATGACAGTGACTTAAAATGATATTTTTAAAAATGTACACAAAATAATTCTGTAAATATCAAAGACAATAATCGAATAATTTTTAAAAATAAAATTACTGTATTTTAAATAAGCTCGTGAACGCAAAAACTGTAATATTGTGACTTTGTGGGTTCGGGAAATTAAAAGTCCAGTTGCATAAACTCAAAATGTTCTTTGTTTCCACCGATTACAGTTGGTACACTTGCCGATTACATAGAATTACACAGCGCACACAATTACAATCCATCAGTTCGTCTGTCACAGGTCCACTTCACACTCACTATTACGTACAACTCTCTCTAGAGCTGAATAAAAACTCCTCTGATACACGTACGCAGTCTTCCAGTCCGTTTGCTAGCACTGCGCTCTTCACGACTGCTCGCCAAGAACTGAACTGACTCGTCCACTGCAGCCCCTATATAGGAAGATCGCTGTTTCTGGAAGCTTCGCGGCTCGGAAAATCATCCCGAATGTTCCAGACGTCAGGGGGAGGTGAAAGAGACAGTACAGTGCCTAGTGACACTTTCCTAACCATCCCCTATGTTAGCGCTACAAGATAAATGGGCGGGCGTGAACTAAATGCCTCCTGTTCCCTACTCAGCTCCAGTTGGTCGTGCCTTCCGATAATTGGGTGACAATATTATTTTTTCTGTATATAAAAAATAAGTAAACTTCCTTTTAATCAGATTACCAGAAAATTTTAAGGGAACATCAAACATACACTATTTGGACAAATTTGCAGGGCATTATACTTGAAAGATGATTACTTCTTGAACCTAATATAAATATACCATTCTATTTTACAACTATATATTTGGAAAGTAATGAAAAGTATACATGATATTTAGAATATCAATTTACTTACCTTAACGATTACAAGCTAACATAAATTGATTCACTCTAATTCAAAATATGATTATTTTTTAAAAATGTGTTTAACTCAAAATAATATATATCATTTACATCAATAAACCTACTATCAGTTGAAGATAAGTATAAAGTAGAACTGGTTAAATGATAAGTTCATGAACGCCGTATAATTGTAGGACATTAAGTCCTTTTTCTCACGTGAGGTAATACAAAGTGTATGCAATATTATAGTATTCAGTGTACTGCTTTTTAACCATCTGATTGTCATCCAAGCTTCGTATATAGCCACAATATGTATACTGAAATCATTTCTTCAACATTTCATTATAGTTAAAAGGTAAGTAAGCAGGATAAAAACGTTTTAAAAATTGTGGAACAAATGAGAATATATGATAGTGAGCAGAGGAAGTAGGTGAGCATAACCCATCGAAATTACTCCTCTCGTGATGAGTTTTAGAACTTGTAATCTCCAGTTCTGACTCGTGTAGCTGAATCACAGGTAAATCAGAACAAATCCATTGCCTTTTGTTGCAAAGCTACAAAGAGTAGTGGCAAATGAATGTATCAGGTGCCATATATGTACGTGCTGCCTCTCCTTGATCAGACATCAAACGTATCCACAATCGACATCTGATTGCCACAACAGAATAGAGCTACCCAACAATAGAAGTTGCCTGTATTTCAGTGAAAATATCTACAATACTGGTAGGAGAGGAAGTGACAAGGATAATATTTATATTCCATCTGTTACGTCACTGAGAAATGTTCGAACACTGTCTGATTGGTATCTTGTATAAATATTGTTACAGAAATGAAAAATCTAAATTGGTGTTGATAGAAATTCGTTAGACAAGTTCAAATACTTGGGTTATTACATGTCATATAAGAAACAGACATAATTAAAAAGCCAGAAACATTCAACTATATAAATGGAACAATAAAAGCAAGTCTAAAAAATAAAGCAAGTAAAGATACCGTTCTAAAATTTTACAAAGAAATGTTCAGTACCTAAAATACTATATTGCAGTGAAGTACGGGTCATAATTGAAAAAGATAAAAGAAAACTTCAGGAAAATGAAACGAAATTTTGAAGAAGCATTACGGGATATAGAAAACTCGACCACAAAGAAAATGAAGATATACATGAAGAGCTAGAGATACTCGAACTGGATGACAGAGTACAAGAATATAGAAGCAAATGGGTAACCCATATACAAAAATGGCGAAAGAAAGATTACCACTTTATTTTAAGAACTATAGACCAGTAGGAAGACGAAGAGAAGAAGAAGAAGAAGAAGAAGAAGAAGAAGATGGTGATGATGATGATGATGATGATGATGATGATGATGATGATGATGATGATGATGATGATGATGATGATGATGATGATGATGATGATGATGATGATGATGATGATGATGATGATGATGATGATGATGATGATGATGATGATGATGATGATGATGATGATGATGATGATGATGATGATGATGATGATGATGATGATGATGATGATGATGATGATGATGATGATGATGATGATGATGATGATGATGATGATGATGATGATGATGATGATGATGATGATGATGATGATGATGATGGTGATGATGATTATAAATTCGTTAAACGCAAACTATATAACATGTATTTTAATATGATATTAATATAGCAAACATCAATAGTGACTTTATTCAAAGCTGTTTTAAAGCGTTTTTTTCTGAAGGACAGTAAAATTTTGTGAATATACTTTCATTTGAAGATATGGAAGAAATTATTGAGGTTATGTCTTCTACTAACGTTTTGTTTGATGGATAGACACAACCTCTGTTGCTAGGGATAGCTGATATAAACCTTATACTTAATGAATTTAACATTTTATCAAGAGTTAGTACACATTCTCTGAGGTTTAAACTATAAAGACTTTCAGCAAGTACAGATTCTTTATTTGGTGCAGATTGCATGATTGCAGACTAACCACAAGCGAGGGTCATGCTGCTTTGTTTATTTATTGATTTTGACTGCGACTGGCGGGCAAATCTGATTTATCAAATATTGAAATTTGTAATTGATAATTTCTATCTGAAAATGTCAAAATCGCCTGAATAAATGCTACTTCTATTTGCTGAACTATGCTGTGTAAAGGATTGTGGTGAAATATTTTGGTGCCAGTTGTATGCGAAATAATACTGTTCTTAACTATGTAGGAGCAAAAATATTTCATGAATCTGTAGAAACAATCCACGGTCTACTATATGTGTACATCTTTTGTGTACTAAATTAAGAGGGAATCAACCAAAAACTCAGTAACATGTAATTTTTTTCCTCAAAACTATGAAAAGAGTTAATTGATTCAAAATCTATGTAGGTTACAACTAACAGATTTTTGTGCTGAAAAACGTTAAAAATAGTTGTAAATGCATTAACTAATTAATTGCCTCCAATTTAAAAACTTTTTGAGAATATTTTATTTTTAATATTCAGAAAGAACAAGCGATATTACAGTTAACACACTCTTGTAATTTTAATGTTTGCAGTTTATTAATTTTAAAACTTGTTTTGAAACTTTCTCCAATTATTTAAATTTAGCTGCGTCATATTTAAAAACAACTATCATGGAATTAATAGAGTACCTTTTCCTTTAGAGAGAATTACTGATCATTCTTTCTACGTCTGAAAGTATGGATGGAAATGTAAACATATATATGTGTGAGTTTTATGTTCATAGAGAATACCCAACGTAAACAAACCCAAAGTTTTCACAGATAGTAAATAAATGAACATCACTGCCGATGAAGAAACGGTTTCAAAGAAAAAAAAAACATTCATATGAACTTACTTATTAATTTGTGGCATATAAATGGAGCTACAGTTTAGTAGTAAGCTCAAATGTTGGTACGTGACAAAAGCAGAAAATTTAACTATATTTTGACTCATTTTCGTCACTAACGCCTTAGCTATAATTCACAGATGTATTCGTTCATTAGTAGATGACATAGAAGATTTTCTACTAATATCATATAAATAACGTAAATATTACACATTCCATAGTTGAACAGTGATGTAATGCTCAAAAATTATAAAATTAATAAAATTAAGAGATTCTGCCCCTCCGAGAAGCGCACAGAGCGTGAAACTCCGGGGTCGATCTCGCCCGTGACAGTGCGGATTATAAGTTCCAGGATCCACTCAGCATCGCAAATAAATTGAGGAGCTGCGATAGACTGCAATCACCCTACTATACTATTTTAAATAAAAAATGTATAAAAACCGCCCTAAGAGGGGAAGTATAACATTTGTATGTCAAGAATTATTCATTTCATACCCGTTCTACAAATCTTCTAGTACACACAAGTTTGCAATATCAAATTCTGAGCAAATTATGCTGAAATTGTCTGCCATAAAGCAAGGTTTAATTTTAAAGTGTTAACCCCTTGAGAACGCAGGTTTTTTTTCTGGGAAAAAAAAGCGTGCCATAAACACAGCGTTAATCCGTAGAGGCAGGTCTCTGTGTTGGGTCGTTAAACCTTGCCGCCTTTACGACCGTTAAGGGGGAACTGAACTCATCTAGCGTTGCCAAGATCGTGATCGTTAAATGCGCCAATATTGCTGCCTGAAATTTAATACTTGCTCGCTGAAATTCTTAGTCAAAGGTTGGTAATTGTAACACGACCTAAATAAGAGATGTTCCATTATTTCTACAAGTATATATCACGTAACGGGGTATAAAAGTCACACTAGAGCACTAATAACAATGCTATGAAGTTGTCTACACTGTAAAACCCCACGGCGTTAAGAGCTTCTGAAGTTCAAAGGTTGGTGACATGTCTAAAAGAGCTATCTGAGGATTAAACTCAGAAGTAGGGTGACCTAGTTGTGACTTATTGTGGTAGCCGGCACTTTTTATAGTGTTAACAAAGCATATAAGAGTCAACCACCCTTATGTGCAATAAAAGGTGTGAACATTTGCAAGGAATAATTGGTTGTTGTATCAAAGTTACTTAAAATTTATATTTAAAACCATTTGTTATTATTAGTGAAAAGGTAGCTAGGATAAGTAATGTAATTTCCTCCAATTTTTAAACTGGCACATCACTTAGTTTTCGCAGTTACTTCATTAATCTGAAGTGTAGTTCCAATGATCCCATATCACATCACTTGCATTCGCTGCAAGTCGTCGTAACTCGCTCGGAAAATTGTACTTTTCATCGTAACAAACACGCATCTATACAATTTCGAGGACGCTCACTTATGTAGCCGTTGGGCATCTCCACACAGTTTCAGAACGTCCTAGACGACGAAACGCCTAGAACATTATAGTTATCTGACGACAACACCAGGGCGAGTGCATTGGTTATCTGCTTACGTTCCAACTACCCGGCGCCGATCTCCCGATAACCGTTGGCAATAGCCTATTATTCTGATATTTTATTTCACAAACACAATATTTTACAATCAAATTAGCAAAGCAACCTGAAATTTTTATCAGGGGGGTGTGCTTCATAGGAACCGTGGAATATCTGCAGCAATACTATTTGATTCACCATTTAGTATTTCGAAGCAGCACGAGTAGCTCAGACAAGGGTGCCCAATGTCACCGACACTTTTTAACATCTATGTTAGTAAAATAATCCAAAATTGGAGACAAAAAATTGACGCAGGCATAAAAGTAGCCCAAGGAAATATTTTAAATATTTTATTATCTGCAGATGACGTAGTAATTATACAGGAAACAGAAGATGATCTGCAACGTCCAATACACCACCTTAACCAAATATGCAAAAGTTTTCATATTGAAATATCAATAGAAAAGTAAAAAATAATGGCAAACTGGAGCAAAATACCAATAAGGTCGAAAACAGTCGTTAATGACAAAGTATTGGAACAAGTATCCTCCTTCAATTATTTAGGGTGTGAAATCAGCAATGAGAATGATAAAGATACGAACAAAAAATTAATGAGTTTTCAAACAATTTGTGGAACAATTCACAAAACCCTAAAGAATAAAACAAGATCTGAAACAAGAATAAAATTTTATAACACCATGGCGGTCCCAACGTTACTTTATGGATGTGAAAACTGGGTACCTACACAAAGAACCATCAGCAGAATACAAAGTTGCGAAATGAGATTCTTAAGAAGAACAAAAGGATGTACAGAAATGAAAATATAAGAAATGAATTACAAGTGGATGCTATCACCTCAAAAATGGATAGGTACAGAAGAAGATGGTTCGAACATGTTGGAAGAATGGATGATACAAGACTGCCAAAAGTAGTTTTCCAATATAGTCCTAAAGGAAAGAGGCACGTAGGGAGGCCGAGGAAAAGATGGAAACAGACACTGTGAAGACGGAACAGGTGAGAGCCTAATCCATGACGTGAAGAAGAAGAAGAGGAAGAAGATACTGTTTGTATAGCACTTTGTAGCAAGCTGACGAAACATACACCAACACAGTATCTCGTGGCTTCTTCACACGTGAATAAATAAAAGAATTTACCTTCAAATCACTGCTACAAGCACACAATTACCAAGTCCAATTACAACTGTCCCCTGCGTTGACAGCAGTGGCACTTTTATATCTCCACTCATTGTTCTAGAAATTAGTAGTACGTTCTGTAAGAATCAAGAAAGCGAATCTTCCAGTGATCTATCGGCCTCTTTCTTTCTCTGTTTCGGCAAGATTTTATCTCCGCGCTGCACTATCTGTCTGTTTGCGCGCGCCGGCTGCGTCCGTCGCAACAATGCCTCGCGACACTATATAGACCTATAGATAACGAAACTGAGTTGAAGATTTCCATTATCAGGCCACAAGATCAGCAATCTGGAAAAGACGTACAGTCTATAACCATTGAGAAAAAAAAAAACATATTCTGAGTTGCTGTCACTTGTTGTACCTTTAAAAAGTATCTGCATGGATAGATACCTAACAAAATCGCTTAAATATGAAATTTACATCAAATAAATTTCAGTATAGCATTAAAATCTTCAGAGACGTACGCTATTTTACGTTTGAATCTTAAAGACGAATTCAAGCTCGCGCTAATGCATTACTGAACAAGAGCGACGTTCATATATTTATTACAACATCACAAAAATGTGTATACTTGTTTGCTCACCAAGGCTGAACTTATTTTTAAGTGGATGTTATTTAAATTGTTATGTGTAACTAGGCATATATTGCTTCATTTAAATGTAATTTATATGCAAATATTTATGGTACACAGAGTACAGGAGAATTACACTTTACTTTTCCTGGCACTCATCTACAGTTGAGTGGAAGTATTGTGTTTTAGAAAAATATCCCTATAGAGATTTAACTGGAAATATATATTTAGAGGTTTACTAAATATAAAATAGGCCAAGAAAAAGACGGGTCTATGAGGTACACTTCGCAAATGAAAAGTCGGATGTATATTATGATACATAAGTACTTCCACATTCTGAAATCAGCATATTCAAAGTTCATGGTTGTACCATCGTATAGTACGAGGGCTGTTCAATAAAGAATGATCATAATCTTTTACGGTCATAACTTTTAGCACTAAAATTCAGTCTTATTATATTCTGTTAGCTTAATGTGAAACAAACACATCGTAGTAGTTTCATTTTTGGTACTTCTGGTTCCCGCCTGTGAGAACCAGGCAAGTTCAGACATGTACAGTATCGCCTACCGCTGCAATGGAGGTAACATGCAGTTTAATGTTATTTCCTATTAATAAACGTTTGTCACTCTTTTCTCATTATATTATTCCCATAATCTTTATACGACAACTGATCAACAAAGACTGAGACTGACTTTTTTCACAGATATTTATCACAGCAATTCAATGTTTACACAATTTTTGTCAAAGTAATCCCCTCCTGCTTCAATGCACTTTTTATAGCGTCTCCGCCAGTCCTTGAACATGTGCTGCAGACCATTCTTTGTCAGCTCCATGAGAATCGCCTCACTTTTCTTGAGCACTGCTGCAGGGTTCTCAGATCAAATATCCCTAAGCTTTGCCTTTAGTGATGGGAGTAAAAAAGTCACAGGGTGCAAGATCGGGGTTATAAGGTGAATGGGGTACACAGGTAATGTTAAATCGAACCAGAAACTGCATGACTTGATTTGTGACGTGAGGCCGTGCATTGTCATGATGAAGTCGCCACCCAGTCCGATAAAGCTGTTTCGTTTCTTTGTGATGTGTTTCCTGCCTATACTGACGTGTAGTATGCTGCTGTAACAGTAGTGTGAGGGGGAACTGCGTGCTGGTAAATCATTCCATTACAGTCAAAAAATGTGATCACCATCCCTGCGGATGGAACAACTTTTGTCTTTTTTGGTGTTGGAGAACCTGGCGATTTCTACACTGTGCTGGCTTGTTTTCCTTCAGGATCATAATGATCCAGCCAGGATTCATCACTGGTGATAATCTATTTAAAAATGCATCGTCTCCATCAGCAAAGAGACGCAGCACCTCACGGCTTGTCTCCATTCCCACAGCCTTTTTTTCGGGAGTCAACAGACGTGGCACCCAACGAGCACAAACTCGGGTCATATGGAGAGTGTCGTGCATAATTGTAAATACACTGTCATATAAAATTCTCAACATTTTACTGAGGTAACGTGATATACTCTCGGACTCACAACAGCTGTGTTGATGTTGACTTAAGTCACAGAAGTGGCCAAAGTACCAGGCCCACCTTGCTTAACACTGACAAATCGGCCTTCCTTGAAGTCCTTGAACCACCTAGAAACTGTTACACGAGATATTGCATCTTCACTGAACTCCTGCTTCAGCTTTTCATAAGTTTTGGTGGCTGTATGATTTAAACGAAAACAAAATTTTATTGCGCTGTACTGCTTCTCTCGCGTCACCTCCACTGTCTGGTATGCGAAATGCACGTGGGGTCTATAAATAGAGTATTAATACCAGCCTACCAATAAGAGAGTACTGCCGCTTACGGATATTATACACAAAACCCCACTTTTTTCAAATATTCATGTTACAGATACGAAACTATCACGGAAGCTACAGGAAAACTTCAGTCTCTTTCTTTGTTGAGCAGCCCTCGTATATGCTTTTTTCTAACTTATTCCGTCAGCACTACTGCTAAACATAAACAAGTGACCATCACAACTGGTTAAGCCCTGAAATACGTAGACCTAAACTAATTGAAAATGTACAAATATTGACGAATATGTAAAATTAGGACATGACACACATCTTCAGAATAACTGTTCTGCTAAGTATCTAAATATCTATTATGATGTCATTTCCTTTATATGTCGAATATAGGTCTTTATATGAGTAGTAGGGGAATACGGGAGCTGGCACAGGAATGCTTGTTTTAAAGACCGTTCAATGCATTTTAAATGGGAGAAAAAATTGTTCCAAAAACCTATGACAGATTTTGGAACAGTCGTATCGTTGTTTTTGAAAACAGCCTATACGAGAGGAAGGCAGCACAGCGATGCGCAGATGCCTGAAACATTGTTTCAGAATCCCTTGGGTGGATTTTGGAACCGTCGAATCGTTGTTGCTGTTTTTTTTTTTGGAGTAGAAAAAAAAACCTATGCTAGAGTAGGCGGGACGATATGTTTTTTCGGGGGGATCGGAAAGTTTGGAAATGTGAATGAAGAGAATTGTGCTAATCTGTATGAAAATCATTGCAATGCTGGAGTGTGTAAATCGGTTTATGTGGGTAAGGAATGACATAAATATGTTAAAAAAATAAGAATTATCATCATCTCTTAGGAAGTCGTATGCCTGTGTGTATGATCATGAGAGATGGCAGTTGAAAGGATATGCTTCATGTACAATCCTCGCTTTGAAAAAGAAAAAAAAACTAAGATCGCCCTCCCCCCACAAACTGTCGTTCCCCGGTGCAAGAATCAACATGTTCAAATCATTGTCCCATTCCATCCAAATTGCTCGTATAGCTTATGAGCAATACGTGACCGAAAAAAGGTCAACAAAAAGGAGGTCATCAAGTTATACACGTGTACAGAGAACGTCCTCCTCCCCACCATCCCTACCTTGATGCAAGACTGAACATGTTTAAATCGTCTCCTATCCAGCCACGTCTGATGGGTGAGAGTATGATCGAATTGTGTGCACAGTTACTTGTGAGCCGTCAAGATGAACAGTGAAATAATCAAAAGTGCTATCGAGAGCGACAATGCATGCTGGGTGAATCTTGCCGATTACGAGAAGATGAAGCAACACTGTCTGGAAAAGCACGAGGAACATTGTAATGGTGATACGCATAGCATCATCTGCAAGGAACCTTCACAACATGATCAAATGACCACATTCTTTCGTTGTGGAGAATACTGCGATGTGTACCATAAGTTAAAGGGGTAAGTAAGATAATGCAAAAAATATATTTTTGACTGATATTACTATATGAGGTATCAGAACTAAAACAATACAAACTGTGTAATTGCAGAATGTATGAAGGTGAGGATGTGCCACCCTATCAGGATGTGGATCGTTCGAAGCCTGTGCCTGAAAGAACCGTGCAGCCCATGGACGAGAAAGAATGTGTAGAAGAAGAAGAAGAAGAAGAAGAAGAAGAAGGCAGGTTAGTACAAATAAACAAGACAGACATAGTGGCAAAAGAGCAAGCTATGTTTTATTTTTCATTTTTAATCGTCTGTACATTTGTCTCCAGGTCCGATAAGAAGCCTGATAAGAAGAGGAGCAAACCGAAGATCGTCAGCAAGAAGAAGGTGAACGACGCTGCTCTGGATAATATTATAGTACTTATCTTCGATGCCATTCCAGAAAAGCCCTTGAAAGATGAATCCAAATAGCGTGTATATGCTTGACAACATCTCCATCAGTGTGAACTGTCATGTGAATGTAGGGCTCCACTACGAACTCCCCACCCTATACATCATAGCAGCTGACGAGACATTCGTATACATAACAAAAGAAGACTGGGTGATAATACTTGAAAATATGTCAGTGATTGAAACATATCTTAGACACGGTAAGCTCCCAAGTGTTTCATACAGTGAAAATATAATATATGGTTATAATATAATATTGCATATGAATAAAATCAGTGAAATAGTTTTGAGAAACACTTGTCTAAACGAAAATATTATAAATCTAGACATAGCTGCAATAGTTGGACTCAAGAGACTAATTCCATACATTGAAAGACATTTATTTCAATTGCATGAAGCTCATAAATCAGGCTGTTCATATGACATTTCAGGTAGGAGTATCAGGAAAAAGGTTAAGGAGATGTATGCTAAAATCAATAAAAAAATCATATAATTGGTAATGTATTTTTTATTGACAGTCAAAGAAAGAAAATAAAACATTTTTCCTATATGATAGATTGAACAACATGAGTTAGAGGTTTGTAAGTGAACAATTTGTCATGAATAATTAAACAAAAAAATGATGTTTGTGGAGGAAAGTTTGCTGATGCTTGAACTTCTAGTCTGATGTTAACTGCTCCAGTAACTGTCTCCTCAGCTTGGTGAGAGCAGTCAATAACAAATAGCGGTGCATATTTCAGAAAGTCACTTCTCTTCAAAAGGGGATAATTCTCCTTACCGTAGTAAGAGTATTGAAATTTAGAATACTGATCATATAGAGAAGCAAACTTTGAATTTGTGAAATCCAAATTCATGTCATGATAGGGATAACATTCACTGTTGAGATAAAGTTTCAGGTTTGTGATATTACAATGATCAAAGAGAGAGCTATCTTTAGCGAGGTAATTTAATCTGTCGATTTGTGCACCAATTATGACAAATCGAGGTTTCTCAAGCTTTGTTGTTGTTGCAACGTTCCAAGTGAAAGCTTTAGTCTGTGGTACTGCAGGTTGAGTATGAAGGTCCATCGTTCGAAAGGCCACGTGTAGAGGCTGATCCGACTTGACGAGTTTAAGTTTCTCCACTCTCTCGGCATCGGAAAGTCGCAGCACTGGCATCCTCCATTCGATCCTGGTTAGTTTAATAACAGTCGGTTCATTGCCCACTATACAATTATTAGAATTTTTCGATCTAATGAGAACAAGTTCAAACTTGCTATTAAGTATGACTTCCCTGTGATCATCGGCAAAACCCAAGAGCATCGAAAGAGGGACGATAGCGTTGAAGATACCATTCGATGCGTTCACGATGTCAACATCGTCTCCAGGATGGGTCCATCCTGCGTTCTGCAAACGATTGGAATCCAGAATGTTGAGAGCTGCATAGTTGCGCATGGTTGAAGAAATGCCAGGATTTCTAGTTCTATCAATAGTAGTACCATTCATATCCAATCGAATTTCATCAAACAGAAACGCCATGGCATTGTTGCTCAGCTTTGAAGAAGAGGGTCCTCCTTCAGGCTTAGCAAGAGTTCCCTCTATGTACAAATAACTTCTGCTAGGAAGCGTGTACAAATCTTCAGCTTGGCAAGGTATTCTAATTTCATCATTCGCTTCAAGGGCTGATGTGTTGTAAGGTAAGAATATGTGTTCCTCCTCTTTACTAATCTTATCGTCAAATGCTGGAACTCCCGTCACATCTAAAACATCCATTACAGAACCTTGAAGCCTAACCTCTCGAGGAACTTCCGATTAGATGATGTTAGCAGTTTGCGTGCTGAAGAGCGAGTAGGCTTCATCCTCGAGATAAGCTTTTTATTATAGCAAGATCTCTTAAAATTTAGTCCCATTCCGTCTTATGTGTAGTCTCACGGTAATAGTCTCGTTTCTAAAGTCGAGGGTATCACCGTTCTGATCTACCACTCGAATGTTGAGATGATCAATGAGATTTGTATCAATGATTGGTAGATATATAGGATTGGATGGTTCCTGCGAGATGTGGTAGCCTGGGGGGACAGATGGGAAGAATTCGTAAAGAGAGTGACCGCTTTTGCCATCGATGAAGGAACCGCTTGCAAGGCTACACTCGATGCGTATTATGCTAACCTTAAAGATGTTCACCAGTTCATCAGACTCTGTCAGAATATGAGGCTCCACCATTCGTCCCCCGGTGAAACCGAGAATAGAACCGATCGACTTCTCTTGATTAAAATCGATAGCGTAAGGGCATCGAATCTCTGCTTTCATAGTGTTATTGTTGGGGCGTAGAATGAAGTCATCGCCGACCTCCAGCCTTTCCTTGAGTAAACTGTTTATATCATCCAGTTCGTACGTGCCAGGCGGAATCACTATGGTCTCCAGCCTTCCATCGCGAACGAAATGAAAACGGTTATTACTCTGATCAATATTTGGTATCGAGTAAAATGTCTCAAAATTCAAAAGAGCAATCTCATAAACACCATCAGGATCTAGATGGAGTGGCGGATTTAGAAAAGTAGAGAGGCTGGAATCAGAACCGCTCACAGTGATAGTATAACTCATTTTGACCATGCAAACACTGTAGCTAAAGCGTTTTATGAGAGAAACTGCAAGCACAAGTGACCGCAAATTACAGAATCGAAATCTTGATACCTTTGTCTGTTATACATGATTCTGACTCCTGCGAGATATGACTCAATCTCCGCCGGAGGCTTCAGGTTGCCGAAACTATCAAAATAAAATGCTAAATTTCCATCCTTGCGTATGGCAACCCAGTGAGTTCCGGGATTATACGAAGTGTCCAAGTTAATGACAATCCTCTCTGTATGTCTAGGTATAGCAGGTAGTTTATCTAGCATGTACACGCCTCTAAAGTTGGGAATACGTAGACGTTTAGCATAGGCTTCAATCTCTGCTCCGCTTAACGCTTTTTCCGGGATATGTACAGGCCTCGCCCCGAGTTTTTTGGACGCAAATAGAGTCCTTTACCCATCCTCTTCTTCTTCTTCAGTTGCCTGCGTCCGTGCTTAAGACCTCTACCTTTTACTGAAGCCTCCATCTGCTGATGGTGACGAATCATCTCGTTCAGCTGCTTATCTGCAGCGCGTTTCTTATTCACAGATGTAGCGATCTGAGCAGCACCCCCGGCCAGGCTACCCGCTGCACCCAAGGCAGCCAGCAGTGGGATTAAGGGTAAAAACCCTCCCCTAGCGGCTGGCGGCAGTGTCCTCTTTTGACGCTTACGCAAACCTGCACCTAAGGCTAGCTTTCCCTTCATGATGGCGGTTACAAATCGAGCAGCAAGCTTTTCGCCCAAAGAAGCGTCAGCGGAATGTGCGCGCTTCCAAGCTTTCTCTATAAGAACCTTATCAGCCGAATGTCTCGAACCGGTGTCCCGATGTGTAGCGTAGGCCAAGTCGTGCTCGCGGCAGGCGGTGTCCAGTCCGTTAAGGGGTTCGACGCCTTGTTGTAAACGCTTTTGTAGTTTTGTTCCAGGACCGCAGAATCTGTACCCTGGCAAATGAGCCTCAAAAGGAAGAGAGTTAATTAATGAATTAATTATTCCAGAACCTTTTTTGCTAGACTTCCGAACTCGTCCAGAGTTCATCGTATACTATGAAATAAAAATCAATAGATATGGCTTATAACCTTAGTTGCAAGATGGAAGTAGTGAAGCAAAAGTGTTCGCTGCCTATACAAGTCCTGGATTTTGACGATGACATCCGCGTCGGAAGACATGGATCTCTCTTCCCGAGCAACGTCAGAGCTCTCATACTGGGAAGCTCCAATGCCGGGAAGACGAACGTACTACTCAATCTGTTAATCCACGAGAATGGTCTAAGGTTTGAAAATCTCTACATTTACTCGAAATCGTTACATCAATCGAAATATCAATATCTGCTCAAAGTACTGAAAACCATACCCGATATAGGAGTATATACTTTTGAGGACGGCGAAAAAGTGCTCCCGACCTCTGACGCTAAGGAAAATTCGATATTTGTATTCGATGATGTCATCAATGAGAAACAGGGCAAGATAGCATCGTATTACAGCATGGGTAGACATCGTAACGTCGATGCAGTATACCTGGCACAGTCATATGCAAAAGTACCCAAACACTTAATTAGGGATAATGCAAATATGATAGTACTCTTCAGACAGGACAATCTCAACTTAAAGCATATATATGATGATTACGTAAATACTGATATGAATTATACAGAATTTAAAGAGCTGTGTAAGCAAGTGTGGGAGAGTAATCAGGGATCGAACACGAGACCTTTCGTTGTTATAGTACCTGAATTTCCTTTGAATGAAGGACGATACCGACACGGTTTTGACGTCTTTATCAGAGTGAATAAATAAGCATCATCATTCATTCCAGCTATGAGTATCGATAGATTCGGATCTAGGAGAATCATACCCTCTAGGGGTGTGCTTAACCGCTATATCATAAGTCGAGATGGCTCGGGAAACTATCAGTTCAGTAAGAAACGATTGTGCAACATCCAGGATCCTGAAGAAGCCGCTGATGCAACGACTAAACACTATGTGGATACGCTTACGGCTGTCATTGAAACTCGGATGCAAACTTTCGCCGAAAAGACTTCATATCAGCACATGGGTGACTTTGAAGCTATGCTTAGGAACCATGTGCAAACCTCACTCGATGCACAATATGAAAACCTAATGCAATTTCTAAGTAAATATGCATTCAAACGTGATGCCGAAAACAATGTTATTCTGGACACGATAAGAATGAAGGTACTACTGCCTCCAATTGACGACGACGATGTTCCAAATAAAAAATACATGCTAGATTATATACATGCAAGAACGCCCATTCAGGATTCGAACGGTAATGTTTCTTTTCAAAAGAAACGAATCAGGGAGGTAGCCGATCCTGTGGACGATAGCGACGCAGCAACCAAAAAATTTGTTAAACAATTTGTTGTAAAGAAACAAAATGAATCACAGCCTGCATTAAACAGAGCTCTATCTTCCATGGTTAATGATATTGCTTCGGCAGTAGACAAAAATATCGAGCCTCTAGTAAATCGTCAGTCCTCCCTGGATAAATACATAACCTCAACAATGGATAGTGTCAGTGTGCTTAAATCGCAAGTGAATGTTATAAATGCTATTTTAGACCAAATGAGGGGACAGCTCATTATTAAACTGCAAACGAAACCATACAGAGGAAGTTCGCAAAGATACACCTTAACATCAGGACTTGAATACTACAAGTCTTCTGTAAATGGAGAGGTGATCGACTGCAGTATGATATCTCCACCCCATCCCTATACGAGATCAGATACGATTTTTTCAATAAACGATGAAATTATTGAAAGTTATCCAGCACCCATTCAGATAGGTGATAAATTAACCTTCACCGCTCCACCCAATCGTACAAAAGATGGGCATATTCTAAGTATTGAGCTGAAAATTTCCTATAAATTGACATCACATATTTAAATATTCATTCAATATAAAGATGGATGCTGAAGGTATCAGACTCAAACAATCCATCGCCCGACACAGTAAGGCAATAAGGGAAAAGTTACGTTCCCTAAAGGGTCTCAAGTTCGAAACTCAACGTATAATGTCCGAGGTGCTACAGCCTGTAACCGATCCTCTAAATAATATAATCAAGAATCAGGAGAAGCAAAATCCTAAAGAAGAAGAAGAAGAAGAAGAAGAAGAAGAAGAAAATGATGATGATTATGACGATGACGATCTCTCAAAGTATTTGCAGAAGGTTCGTACAGCTAGCGCTAGCGATATGGATGCCACCTATGGTGTACGCTATGAAGATGCTGATTATAAGTTAGGTAATAAAAGAATCATATTTGTAGACGACACTATTCAAATAGGAGAAGAGACCTATAAGGCTAGCCCCGGGCTGTACGAGTTGTTATTCAAGCGAGTACCTCGAAGTTCAGCGTATACTGAAGATGATCTGGATACATATTCAGAGATTTTGAAAAAAACTCTAGTTCACAGACAGGGATACAACAGAAGCGGTCGACTGAGGTCGAGCAAGGGATATAAATATAAAAATATAATACGAGGTCTAATTGCTAGTAGGACTGGATCGGGTCTCAAATGGAAGGAACACGTGCCCGATAGGGGTCTGGATTATGTGTACTGGTCTGACCCTAACATTCTGGTCAATAGACTCAAATTACTTATCGCATCGCAGCAGGCTGGAAATTTAAATCATTCATCTGAAATTCAAGAGATCGTCACGGAATTGAAAACCACAAAAGTAATAGCATGATCAGACGAAACATCGCTGGCGAGTTACATTCCCCTGCCAGACGGAGGTTCCTTCGCAGAAAAATAATTAGTAAAGGTGTTAATGATTTATTGCAAATAGATCTTATAGAAATGATTCCATATGCAAAAGAAAATAGGAACTATAAGTACATTCTTATTGCCATTAATTTTTATTCAAAAATGGCTTATGCAAGACCTCTGAAGGACAAGAGTGGGATTAATGTTACAAAAGCAATGAGTAATATATTAGCTCAATTGGATTCGGCACCAAAGAATATCCAATCGGATAATGGCAAAGAATTTTACAATAGACACTTCAGGCAATTAATGGCTAAACATAGAATTAATCATTATAGTACATTCAGCGTCATAAAGGCTGCTGCTGTCGAGCGTTTAATACGAACACTTAAAGGTATGATGCATAGAGAATTTTTGGCTAGAGGTTCTCATAAATGGCTTGATCTCCTACCGGAAATCATAAATACCTACAACAATACTTACCACTCGACGATCAGAATGCGACCTGTCGACGTCAGCAACAATGATCTGCTCCTCACCGTGTATCGTCGTGACAATTTCGGTAAAGAGAAGCGGAATGCCAAGAAATTCAACATCGGAGATTATGTCAGAATATCTAGACATAAGGGCTTACTGGAGAAAGGGTACACACCGAATTGGAGCACTGAAATGTTTCGTATTATTAGGATAAGGAATACAATTCCGGTTACTTATGTTCTTCAGGACAGTGATGGAGTGGAAATACAGGGAGGAGTTTATGGTCATGAATTATTAAAAACTCAGTACCCTGATACCTATCTGATTGAAAAAGTCGTGCGCCGACGTGGGAATAAGTTACTTGTTAAGTGGTTAGGTTTTCCTAAAGCTGAGTGGATAGAACACGATGCTGTAGTGTAGCTGCAATAAAAAAAAAAGCTGTGAAAAAAATGAAGGATTTCGGGATGTGTTTGTATATTTGATCTTTGGGATGAAATAAAAAGAAACGTTATTCAAATAAACCTCAGTTTTATTATTTTTGTTACCCCCCCACATTCCCAACCATCATGTTATTTTTATCCATATTCCCATCCACCATCGATCACATCGTGAAATATTAATTACAATCACCATGTATTGATATACATCCCTCAGCCACATAAAAACATTAATCTAATGTATACAAACGAAAGTACTTATAAATGTTTTTTTGAGTATCAAATTCAGACATGTAAGAGCCCCATATTAGGCAGAGACTTTTAACTATGGGGAACACAGCTTCTCAGTGTTCAAAACTGTTTCACTTTTAGCATGGCATCAAATCTTTGCATCAATGGCATCAAATTTTATCCATATTCCCATCCAACATCAATCACATCGTGAAATATTAATTACAATCATCATGTATTGCTATACATCCCACAGCCACATAAAAACATTAATCTAAAGTTTTATACTGTTACAAGATATAATGTATATAAACGAAAGTACTTATAAATGTTTTTTTGAGTATAAAATTCTGACATGTAAGAGCCCTTATTAGGCAGAGACTTTTAACTATGGGGAACACGGCTTCTCAGTGTTCAAAACTGTTTTCACTTTTAGCATGGCATCAAATCTTGAAAACATAACTATGACATGCAGCATCCATGCGTTAAATGTGAAAAGAACAGAGAAAATATTTCTTTCTTTATTTTAAATCCACCCTCCCCTCTAGCATCTTTTGTTTGATGCATAAAAAAGCTACACTTATTTAAGTTTTTTTACAAAAAATTCAATTTTTCACTGAATGTGCACAATTTTTTTTACAAATTCACACAGGCTCACACATACAGGTACATTACAATATCTCAGTCATGAGCAGATGAAAAAGGATTTTAATAAAGTTAAATGAAATTGTTTAAGCATGTAACACACATTTATTCCCCTGACTATGTCGGCATCTTTCACTTAAGAGTAAATATTTCCCTCTCTCCCCTCAACATGACAATGTATATTTAAGCTGCACAAAAATTTCAATGGTTATAAACATTTTTTCAAAAATAATCTCCCTTTTAATTTCAATGGTTATAAACATTTTTTCAAAAATAATCCCCCCTTTTTTTACATTAAATATCTTGTTTCTTTTATTTCTTTTTTTAACCTAATACTCTCAGTCATGCTCAGAGGAAAAGGTATTTGTGTCAATTGAATAATGATTCCAAGCTAAAGTGGAATGAGATTGTTTGAGCATATAACGCTTCGTGTCTAAGCCTCTCAGAGCCACTTTATTCATTTCTACCGTGTGAACGTCATGTTTATAACTCCTGAAAGACACTTGTTTAGAGAAATGTGTTGCATTCATGTCGTGCAGGCATGACAAATAATCTTCAAATGTGATTGAGCGCATTCCCATTTTTGAAATTCCTTTTGATTTTTTAACAAGCTGACCGTCATAACGAAAAGCATACAATTTAGACCGTAATCCTGCATATTCAGTCATGACTCTACCGGAGAGTTCATCCTTAAAAAGTCCGGGCACTTTTTTGTTTACCAAAGGTATTGCATATACGTTATCCGACGGGTAATTTGATGTATCAAAATACTGTATGTGAGTTTTGATAAATTCATAGATATCAGCACTTGTTTCAAAAAGAAATGCATCTGTGTCCATATAATTCAAAGTTAAATCATTTAAGTTCTTTTTCAGAACGTTATAATAAAAGTCATACATGATAAATTTGGATAAGTCAAGAATCGCCTGACCGATGTATATAGGCTTACACATATGAATTTCCTCTCTTAATAACTCGATTCCGACAAGATTTTCATCAAAAATTATATAACGTTGAAATGTTTGGCGCGATATGAGCTTTCTCGCCTGTTTCCAGCTCGTAACGAGCTTGAAGTCCTTATAAGAACGGACATTCTCCATAAATTTTCCATAAACACAATTGCTCATTTTTTTCCATAGATTCTGACCAAATTTAGACTTTTCCTCGGCTCGTTTTTTAGCATTTAGATCAATATACTTTTTCAACCAATGTGATTGCTTATAAGCTACCGCTCTATGTATGCATTTCAATTTCAAACCCCACTGTATGCACTGTTGCAGATTGCGGTAATGTATAATGTATTTCTCTTTATCCGACAGTGTAGCTAGCAACTTTTTATGTTTATCATTGGGAGGAATCTCACTCCTCGGACATAGTGGTAGATCGTTATGTGCATCGTGAATTTCTTTAGGATATTCCAGATCGACCTCTAATACATATCCTATTTCAGCGTCTTCCGGTATTTTTAAGAAATCGATCTCGTTAATTTCTACCTCAGTTAACCATTTAAGTTCGCCATAAGGGATATTTTCATGCCCCATCACAGAACCATAAAGCGAATTACAATCTGTATAAAATAAGTATTTAGACGGTAAAGACTCATTATAATTAGTCATATACTTGTTATTTGCCTTGGAGTAACGTTTAGACACTGTACATAATCCCCCCCTTATGCCAGATTCGAAAAATTCCATCATCTCTCTATCGGTAATTAGTGATATTTGAATGCCTGTCGTCTTAAGCATCGCATCGAATGCCAATCCTGGTATGGTATAATATTGACAAGGGTCCAGCTCGTATAAATTTAGACATAACGCTCTGAATTGTTGAAAAATGTCTGCGAGCAATAACGTGTCAGTTTTAAGATATAAATCACTATATTCTCCTAAAGTTTGGATATTGAATGTTCTCCATACTGTTTGAGCGTGCAAGTAATCTTCATGACTTATGTCGTCAAAGAATATTTCATCCGGTAATGCATTTTCATCCAATTTCTCTATACAATCTAGATAAGTGTATGGAAAAATACCCTTCCGCGTCATCAACTCTCGATGTATAGGATTTTTGTATTCTTCATTAATAATTTTAAAGTTCTCGGGGTTTAGCATGTCAGCTAAGCTGCTCAATTTATCATCTAAGAATCTATAACTGTCAAGAAATCTGAAATATATGGTTTTCCCACCTGAGGTATATCTCTTACTGAACGAAAGATAGTTCTCAGATGTCTGCGAGATGCATGTTATAGGCTCTTGATCGTAAGCTAGATTTTTTACAAGAAAATGAGCATCATAATTTGATAGACAATGAAAAATAATTGGAATGAAGTTTGGTAGTTTTCTGTTCAAGTTACAAGAATTGTGAGCTGCCCCTAAATATTTACCCGAAATGTGACAGTGATCTCTGACTTTTGTCACATTAGTCTCAAAGTCATGTTTACATAGGTAACACTGATTTGCATTTTGAAAATTGGTTTCATCCTCATCGGACATATTCAGTTCTTTTTTATGTGAATATACCTCCATGACATCATCGGCAATTACAGTAAGTTCCTTGAAAAAATCTTGAATCGCATTGGGGCCTCTAAAAATTTTGAATTTTGATAAGGAATCATCATAGTCGCATACTAATTTTAGCGATATTGAAATCGCTTCATGTCTCTGCAGCGTTCTTGTCCAACTACTGTCATCAGATGGCTGACATGAGTGAAGCTTTTTAAGTATCGATTCGATATCAGCGTAAATGACGAATGGAACCGCTGTACACTTGGAATATGCATTGAATTCAATTTTATCATTTACACCTATTTCAGGCATAGTTAAAACTTGAGATTTCTCGCATTTAAGTTTATGTTTGGCTAAATTTGTCTCATTTGAAAAATTCCTCAAACAGCTTTCACATATACACATCTTACGTTTGCTTTTATTTATCTGTTTAGACAACAGTCGGGATATATCATTTATTAAACAATAGTGTGATTTGCTATCATTGCCTATTCTTAACAGGTTTACATGATGTTTTTTTATTTCTCTGGTATGATAGAGCAAAGTTATTGAATGGTCGTCTAGGCCGTATACTGTAATAGATATATTTTGATTCTGCTTTTCGAATTTTTCAATATCATCAAGAGATACAGGAAATGTTATTCCGCTGAAATCGAATTCTTTAAACATGTTATACTTAGAGTAAGATCTAACTCTATGTTTATTAGTCTTTGCAGGATATTTAGATGCAAGCAGACAATAGCCGAAACATTTGTTATCTTCATTTTTTATATTAGTTACCGCCTTTTTGTTCTTTATGTATTCCGGAAGCTTTGTATAACATCCTGCATTTAAAGGATCATATTGACAGGCATTTAGCACTAACGAGCTTATCTGATATAGAGATTTGGAACTACTTTTTGATTCGAATGTATCGATACTTGAAAGAATAGGTTCTTTAAGTTTACTCTCATACCATTCAGTAGTATCTGTACTCTTTAATATAGCTTCCATTTTGCTATGAAAATTAAATGATTCAATTTTTTCATCATCAGGAGTCTGTATTATATACTGGCATACTAACGTACCACAAAATTTTATTCCCGAAGTGTATCGTGCCAGATTATTCCTAATTTCATTGGTAACTAGAGCCTTACATTCATTCAAAAATAACTCGGGATCTATCATATTCAATGTATTGTTTATCTGACTTGTGTAAATGCGATTTTTAAATGCTGATTCTATAATGTTACATGTCAAATCCTTTTTTCTCTGCTCACTCACCGATTCCATTTTAGATATCTTTGCAGAGGTCCCATCGGTTTCCAAGGATTTTCTCTTCGTTCCAGATATAACAGGAGCCTGCGTAACACTGTCTGAAATAATACAAATCTTATTAGTATATTCCGACCTTACTAGCCGCTATAATCTGAAAAGAAAAGCGTGTTATGCATTAACATGTCTTTTTTTATTTTTAAGCCGGAATATATATGATATGCATGCATTATGACCTTTTTCTAAACACATTTATTATCCTGCCTAACAGGTAAAGAGAAGCGAATTATGCAGTAAAATGTCTTGTTTCTTATGCATGAAATATATAAGGTATGCATGCATTATAACTTTTTAATAATTTTTTATGGTAAGATAAATTTTGTAAAGTTAATATTATACTTCACACATTATATATGCTGTATGTTTTATCAAATACATATAAGAAAAACATTCTAATGTTTTAACAACAATAACATCAACAACAATAATAACCAATATTAATTATAAATCTCAATGGAAAGTTTTTCTACGATTGTGCTCATGACAGACATCAAAATTTAAACATGTTTATATGTAATGTTGATTATGACTTCTATTTTTTCTAACTGTATGTGTTTTTTTAAGTACAAAATTATTGTTTTTTATATACTATGTATTAAGATGATTTATATAACACTGAATGAAAGCAAGATACTTTTATTTTTTAAAAAAAGTAATAATGCGAAAAAAGATAACGTTACTTTTTAAAAAAAACAATAAATAAGTAGATTTATAATTTATGTCTTACCTTGGCAGTCTGATGGTACTGCTGCGACGCTGTGTGAAACTCCTCCGTCTGACTTTACTGAGATGTCTGAAATAATAAAATGCATTATTAGAAATTTTTGAACAATGGTTTTTACAGGTGTTGTATATAAAACTGCTTCTTTTTATAACACATACCTTTGCTTGTAAAAAAGTAATCCTGTGCCTCTTGTATCCCGTGGATAGGGCCTCTTGCCCCATATAGACCAATTGAACACCTCCCTCATTTATTGTCTTCTTCTGAACATCAGTCATATTCTTAAAGCGTTCCGGTAGAAATATTTGGAATTCGTCTAGCTCTAAGACGATTCTGTCTCCATATTTGGTCGCTACTGTTTTCAGTGACTTGATTTGAAATGGCGTATTTTGATCCACTTCCCTCAGCTTTCTTGTTGGAAGAATCTTACATCCTCCCGCCAATTCATTTAATTCTTGCATGAGTTGATCTGTAACATAACGATTTAAAACAAACTCTTTTAGTCTAGAATATATTTATGTACAGTCCAATTTACAGATATTAAGAACATATTTTTGAAGACTTCGAATACTGATATATGTGGTTAAACATGACTCCCGTTCAATGATTGACAAAAAAAATAACTGAAAGTGTTCCATTTATATAGATCAAACTAAGTTGGTAATTTCGATCATAATTGAAACGTTTAAACTTACAAAAAACGAGATAAAGAGTTTCAATTATTAACACTTTTTTTTCACGAAACACATGCATGAATAAGCTAATATAGAAGGGAAACAGAACGTATATGTTTTTTAAAAAAGCACGCTATTATAATATTGAAAAAAGATGATATCCGTACAAAATGATTATACTTCTCAAACACATAACATATTCAAGTACTTACCAGCCATTGCTCGTTCCTTCCGTGTATATCTGCGGTCACAGTTGAATTAGATGTTTCATTTCAGTCGAGGCTTCTTTTATATTATCAGGAAAGACACACACGCAGATCAGATTTACAGGATTTAACAAGTTAAAATCCCCCCACTACCTACGGAATTAGCCTTGACACACTTGAAACTACTCCGCCCATAGTTTAAGAGTCTCTACCTAATATTGCTCTTACATTTCAAAATTTGATACTAAAGTCTAAAGTACTAAGACCAGCGTCTTTATACTCAAAAGTCTTTTCCATATGGAGGCGGGAACTTCCACCCCACCATACAGAAAAAGTTTCTCTATGCGCACGCATATCTATTTCTATTGGATAATTCTTTTTTGTACTTATACACATTACCTTCTTCAAGGTACTTCAGCTAGATTGCAGAGGGGGGGCAACTCACTTTAACTGTAAATCTACTTTTTTTTATAATTTTTTTTAAAGGCGTTCGAAATAGCGGACCCCATTCTCTAAAAAATGCAACGCCTTAATAATTTCCTCATTCCATCGTATAGATAGGAGGATACGCCCTCTATAATGTTCTTCCTTACAGCCGAAAGTTAATTATATACATGAGATTCAAGAGGATACGCCTACAAACTTTCTCAGGAAGAACCATGTCCGGAGGGGAGGTCAACGCACCTTAACTTGAAATGTACCCTTTTTTTCTATTTTGTTTTTTTTAAACATGACTCGAAAGAGTGGACACATTCTCAGCCCATTGTTAGGATCGAGAGATCCGCCCTTCCATAAATGTTTCTCCTTACATCCGAAAGTTAATTATATACATGAGATTTTAGAGGATAACCATGCCCCGTCCTCGACAGAAAGTTATAAAACATCGATGTTTATCATCCTGCTAGCCTTTTTCTCACCGTACAACTTAACATGTATACAAGATAGATAAGAGGAGCTTCATTTAACACTCTGGACATGTCCAGAGAGAAATATACTTGACCTCAAAAACGAAAGTATACACACACCTGCTCATCCTTAGTCAAAATATAAAAGTCATGACATACAAGTATCCGAAAGTTAATTATATACATGAGATTTTAGAGGATAACCATGCCCCGTCCTCGACAGAAAGTTATAAAACATCGATGTTTATCATCCTGCTAGCCTTTTTCTCACCGTACAACTTAACATGTATACAAGATAGATAAGAGGAGCTTCATTTAACACTCTGGACATGTCACTCGACCTCAAAACGAAAGTATACACACACCTGCTCATCCTTAGTCAAAATATAAAAGTCACGACATACAATAATAACCATTAGCATTAATTTCCTATAACATCGGGGCGTATCCTGCTCACACACGTACACAACGGTTCACTAAGACCCCTTTCCACCGCGCAACACCACTTCCGCCCCTTACTGAAGCATAGGGTGTTTCAAAAACAACGATACGACTGTTCCAAAATCCGTCAGGGTTTTTGGAACAATTTTTTCTCCCATTTAAAATGCATTGAACGGTCTTTAAAACAAGCATTCCTGTGCCAGCTCCCGTATTCCCCTACTACTTATATGGAAAGAAGGTCTTAGAAGAGAAGGAAAGAACTAAAACCAGATGCTAAGTACTTGCCATTTGCGTTAACAAGAGCTGGTTCCTGGGCGGGAAGACTCTAACAACTTGAGTCGTTAGAACTGGAGGGAGGCATCTAATCGATCCTAGAGCTCACAAGAGTGCCGCGGTATTTTGACAAAGTCCTTTCTTGAGGGGAGGAAGGACCAAATGGACGTTTACGTTCCTCGACAAGAAGGGACAGAAAATCGTTACTAACTGTGTTACAAACAGTCACATGTCACAAGAAAGAAATGCCTCCTGCTTTTGTCAACATCATCATCTACGTTCTTCCATAATTCCCGGCTTACAGAGAGATGGAAAAAGTGTAATTTAAAGGATAGCCGCTGATGTAGGACAAACCCAAATGGCTCCAGTATCTAACAAACTCCTTCAGTGTTATCTCGTAGCAGAGCGGGGAACGTGCAAATGTGACAGATGTGAGTAAGGCAAGCACTTAACTCATATCTTTCTTTTTATGTTCTAAAGCAAACGCATCTTCAATGTAACTCGATGTTCTCTTGTTGTTTTACACAGTGCTAGCACAGTATATGGAAACACACAATTTTGGGTCGGATCCCTCGAATACCAAAAGAGGCAACTAATTGCTCTTTCCACACTAACCGTGTGGAAGGAAAAGTTTGGGTATGTATGAGGCATGTTTTTTAAGTCATTACCGTTTTGGAATTTAAAAAAATACGTGCATAGATATCGCAATAATTTTATTTTTACATGAAATCCTGTACCTTAATCTACTTTTCTACATAATTTCCGTGAATATTGAGGCACTTGTCATAATATGGCACCAGTTTTTGAATACCCTCCTCATAAAATTCTACCGCCTGACGTGTTAACCACTGTATCACTACTATTTTGACTTCGTTATCGTCTTGAAGACGCTGACCACCCAGATGTTTCTTCGTCTGTTTTCTCTCACCTTTTCGTCCACTTTCTGCACCAAATCCTCAGTAACGATCAAAGGATGCCCACTCCGTTCTTAATCATGCTCATTTGTGCGGCCATCTTTAAATGCTCTCACCCATTTCCTTACCATTCCATCACTCATAATGTTTTGTCCGTCAACTTCACAGATCTCACGATGAATATCGATCGGTTTTACGCCTTTAGCACTAAGAAATCGTATAACAACCTGTACTTCACAATCGGTGGGACTCACGATTGTCGGATGCATCTTAAACACTCAGTAACCAACGTATACAATGAAGAATCAGACTAAAATGGCGTCAGTGCGTAGACAAGAGATTAGATAACCAGTGCGCATGCGCGGAACGCCGACCGTAGCGCTGCGGTGGCGGAATCGCAAATCGTAAAATTAGATTGAAAAATGCAATTCCATAGCCGGGATTTGAACCATGAATCTACAGCTTTCTGTCCGGTAGCTCTTAACCATTGAGCTTCCATGGCAACATGCCAGCAGGACATTAAATTCTGACTATATCTATCCATACCTTGCTCTACACACGGGATGTGGAAAGAACAATTAATTTCCATGAATTGAACTAATAGTTCTATAACTATGAACCATGGAACTTCAGTACTTATAGTAAGTAGCCACAAAAGCTACAGTTTGCCACAGCAAAGAAATTCCCAGGGGAATGAGGCGCAACGGGGGTGAGACACTTCCAATATTCTGCCTGATATGTTTTATGACACTCAGGTCAGTTCAGTTACAGCCCATTCTAAGACATTCTGACGCCTTCCACTTTTGTGAATAAAGCTTCTCGGTTTTACTAAACTGAGTGAATGGGGCGAATATTTTACCAACGGTTCTATTCCTTGTGTTATCTGCCACACACATTCTGTACTTGTCACTGTGTAAGGGAGACACATTCTTCTCAGGGTCTTTCTTTAAGTTGGCGAACAGTATTTATCCCACTCTATAAGAGAAATCCTAGTGGTTTACCGGGAAAAATAAGAATCAGTTGGAGAACTTAAAGTCATGCTGGCGTGTTTCCATGGTACCTCAATGGTTAACAGCTACCGGACAGAAAAAGCAGAAGATTCGTGGTTCAAATTCCGGCTATGGTACTGAATTTTTCAGTCTGGCTCTACCCATCCAAACTAAAAGAGGTACTTTTAGTAGAGCATTCTATATATGTTTGTGAACAGCATAAAGGTTATAGGTTCCACAAGACTGGAAATACATGGAAAGACTGCGCACAGCAGCTTTCATTCTCCAAGAGGAAGTAATGAAGTGAATGGCTACAGACGAGCAATAGAGAACCGCGATAGTGTAACAGCTCGTACCACTGCTTGCGGTTCCTAGAGAAAGCAATGAACTACCCGCCAAACAAGCTACCCTCTATTCACACCAGGAGTGTTATTTTATTAGAGCAAGCTTCCCTGCCATATGTCCAGCACCGCCTCACGCCACGAAACCTAGAGGCAGGCCTAAAATATGAAAAAGTAATAAAGTGAAACGGAATTTATAGAAATAACATCTCAGTGGATGAGAAATCACCCCAGTATTCATATATCGATCAGAAAAACAACAAATCCACGTTAGAGTGAGTGGGAGACGAGAACCCGGGGCCTTCTGAATGCGAGCCTTACACCTTATCACTAGATATCAACAGATAGCTCACAATATACCTTTCTCTCCTCAGCATGATTTATTTATTATACGTACTTTCTCAGTACGTATAGAACGTCTTGCCTTCTAGCAATATTTCACTGGAAATACATGCATTGCACCCCCTACCCCACGAACCACAAAAATCAAAAACACAAAGACTTGAAATACGAAACTGATATAAATTTAGGACTTTTTAAGGATACACCACTAGCATTTTCAACTAATTCTTCCTACCCTAAACTATCCTTTACGTCCTACATTTTTCAAAAGTCTTGATTTATAAAAAATGGCTACCGTTTTTGTAAAAAAAATACCATATGTTTAGCTTTTTATGACATAAAATATATACAATACAGAGTGCTATCTACAAATAGACAGTAATTACAGGTAAAATTCATGAAGTACAGGAAAATAAAATGTATATATTAAACTTCTGAGAATATCCCGTGAAATCCTCTTTATTCTGAAGGACTTTTGCATTATTGTAATTGAACTGTAAGGAAAATAACACCTTATCGCACTAAACATATACATTTCATTTAAGCAACGGCGATACCCTCAAAGGCCCTACCTCTTCAGTAATCTAGGGTCTTTGATACTAAAACATGATAAGGAAATGGGCCATAATATTGTCACCCAATTATCGGAAAGCACGACCAACGACAGCTGAGTAAGGGACCAGAGGCATCCGGGCCACACCCACCCATTTATCTCTGTCACTAACTGAGGGGATGATTAGGGAAGTGTCACTTGTCGCTGGCCGCCTCTTCCCCCTTCCCCTGCCGTCTGGAACCTTCGCGGTGATTCACTGAAACGAGAGACTTTAAGAAAAACAGCGATATTCCTATAAAAAGGGCTGCAGTGAGTGAGTTCAGTCAGTTCTTGGCGAGCAGCATAGGAGCGCCGTGCTAGTGTACGGACGAGAAGACTGTGTACGTGCATCGGAAGAGTGTACGTAACTGTGAGCGTGCAGTGGAACTGTAACGGACGAACTGGTGAACCTTAATTGTGTGCAATAGGTAATTCTGTGTAATTGGCAAGTGTTCAACTGTAAGTCGGTGGAAATAAAGAACATTTTGAGTTTGTGCAATTGGTCTTTTAATTTCACGAACCCACAAAGTCACAATATCCACTTCAAGTACCAGTCAGAAAATCCCATCCCCAAAATAAAGCAAAGTCAGAATCAGCGAATCAAGTAAATAGAATCCAAGACATCCTCACATGTTACCATGGATCCATTTCGCTAGGTACAGACTCCATGTACTACATCCAAAATGCTTTTTGACCTATAGTACTAAAGTACATGGACTGCAAGTTTCTGCTATTTTATGCATTTTGCTAGTTTCTCAGAACTTCTTTTCAAGTAGACTGCATCTCTATACCATCACCCTCAGCTGCTTCTTTTTCGGTCTTTATATATTTCCAGACAACATTAATAAAATAGTTATAAAATGGAGTATAAAAGTGTATTGTGTCGTCGTGGTTATAGAAACAAAACCCTGGTTTTATTGTTCGTTCCATACGAACATCAGCCATTAAAACCGACGACCTGCAACAGCGCGGTGCAGATATTACGAGTCACACATTAAATTTTTTGTGATTATAAAACAGTATATGGCCGTGTTCGGGAATGCATGGAACGAGATTTATGTTCCGCTCCTCTGAACACTTCAGTATTGATTCCATTGCTTCCCCTCTCTATAAACTCCAAATTAATCTCACTTTGTATATACGTGATGGTTATGACAGTAATTAATAATAATAATAATAATAATAATAACAATAATAATAATAACAATAATAATAATAACAATAATAATAATAACAATAACAATAACAATAATAATAATAACAATAATAATAATAATAATAATAATAATAATAATAATAATAATAATAATAATAATAATAATAATAATAATAATAATAATAATAATAATAATAATAATAATAATAATAATAATAATAATAATAATAATAATAATAATAATAATAATAATAATAATAATAATAATAATAATAATAATAATAATAATAATAATAATAATAATAATAATAATAATAATAATAATAATAATAATAATAATAATAATAATAATAATAATAATAATAATAATAATAATAATAATAATAATAATAATAATAATAATAATAATAATAATAATAATAATAATAATAATAATAATAGCTATAACATTTATTTTATCCATTATTATTTCATATGGATTCATCATGTTGTTCAAGTCTGATGATTACGAAATTTTCACATAAAAGTTAACAGACTTTTTAATATATTGTGGCATTGTGGGTTCGTAGAATTAAAAGTCCAAGTTGCTGACGTTCGAAACGTTCTTTATTTGCTTAGACATACACTCTGTTCAGTCCTTACGTAACAGAATTACGTCACATACACACAGTCTACCAAGGTCAATGATCACAACAAGCGTTCTGATTACCTCTGTTTACAACACTCTTGTTACACAACATCTGTTCACGACTGACTCTTGGAGAGTCGTCGCCTCATTGATAAATTCGAGACTGTTCCAGAACAATAAGGAAACCGAATATTCCATCACCATCCAGAAACGTAAATTAATCTATGCCGGCAAGTCCTTTACCTCAGCTATCTTTATTTGCCGGCTCTTTGTGTACACAAGCCACGCTATTGTAGATAACGGCTTCGCGACTATACAAGAGGACGCAGTAACATACAGTGTCATATAAAAACGTTTGAATTCTTAGCAGAAACTACTAAGCTCAATAGAAACAAAAGATCTCGCACCTACCATGTCGAATGATATATGGCGTAAGTCCCAACTTGTACTGTATCACAAATGCTCTCTAATTCATTTCATAAATAATTGCTGTTCATTTTAACTCAGATTTTAACTCAGATCAACGTTTGTAGAAGTAGTTTTATTATTTATTTCCTTGTAGATACATTAGACCTGGGGAACGGTAAACAGAGCTATCCTGCAACTCCGACTTTTAATTATACGAACCCACAAAGTCACAATATTTTCTACGTTATATTTTGTCCATTCCTTAGATATACCTACCAGTTAACAAGACGCCATAAGTTGAATAAATTTTATGGAAAACGTAAGATGCGTTTTGCCATGTGGCTAAAGCATGTGGTATTTTAATAAAAAATAGAGCCAGTTTTGAGGAAATAAATAAAGAAGGATGGGTTAGTTTGGGATATTTTATTGAAAACCTTAATGACTCATCCTTGGAGGAATACAAAATTTGATAATGAACCGAAATTTTTATGCTGTTCCCGGACACACATACGCACCCGGAACATTTTTCTAAAACTATTTTGGGGGATACGAATTAGAAAAAAGAACCACAAAACATATATCTCCGGTCGACACCTGGGTAATTGAATTTCTGGTTGAAGTTCAAAGCAACTTATGTAACCAAGAGTAAATAGTAGAGAAAGTAAAAATCTCTCGACATATGAAATAGTTTTGTAAACAACACACAGGATGGGTCCTTCTGAAAGAAAACTTTTTGCTTATCAGGTCAGAAAAACTAAGCGGTGGTTGGTTTGTTTACGTATTCCAACGCGGGTCACGAACGACGTGTAGGCGGATGACTGCTGCATTGTAATGAACATTCTCCGAGCTTTGTTTCAAGTCTCTTCTTCCTGCTAGGGTTTTATAAAGTTGTTACTTCCTTGAAAAAGTGATGAACCGCATAGACCCACACCCTGGTCAGACTTCCGGCGATGACAAGCCATTATTTTAGCTATGCAATGGGTATAACCATAATTGTTTTAATTTAATCATTCCAATTTGTTTATTAAACTAAATAAGAAGGTCTTATAATGTTGCTAGCAACTTAAGAGATATGTCTTCAATTTGCTTCCTCCAACGTTGTCGTATTGGACGACGAATAAAATGGGTGAAATGATGCTCAAATGAGCCCTTCCTCCATAGATCTTAGAGTTACTCGACATTCATCTTTCAGGATATGGGCAAATCCCGGAAAAGGCTTATCCAGGGAAGTCACTGTGACCGAGGTACGAATTCGGGACCTCTTGAACGTGAGGCAGACACGCTACCATCTACGCTACCGACGCGGGTAGCGTCAAGGCTTGTGTGTCAAGGCAGTCAATGATTCAGCCGCTGTTGTAACGTCGAACTTAAACGTAAGTTTCGATTTTCGCAGAACAAATGTGCTAAACATTGACAAAACAAAGAGCTTAAGAAAGAATCTAAACATGAAAAACATATGAAATCTCTTGGTTTCTGCTGCAAATGTCTTATAGCTTTGAATTTGTCGCTATATATAGAATTATTCCTAAGAGAATTATATCTACGAGCGTGGGCCAAAAAGTAATGCCTCCTAATTTTTTCTTAAATAAGTAAGATATGTGAAAACGTTGAATTTGGCGCAATTCCTCAAACCTTCTTCTCTAATCCCCTGCAGTAGTAACTTCCTAAGTCAACAGGTGGCAGCACAGCATCCTCTTGCGAAATGGCTGGCATCGACATTCGTATTAGACAGCGATCTGTGATTGAATTTTTGACTGCGGAAGGTGAAACGCCAATTCGCATTCATGAAAGGCTAAAAAATGTGTATGGTGATGTAACGGTGTATATCAGCACTGTTAGACGATGGGTTAGTCGCTGTAACGAAGCTGAAGGGCAAATACCATTGGCAGATGAAAAGCGAAGGGGCAGGCCGGTGACTGCAGTGACCTCATGCAACATTCAGCGAGTCGATGACATCATTCGTGGTGATCGCCGGGTAACAACAGGTGAATTGTGTCGCATTACCTCCCTCAGTAAAGGCAGTGTGATGACGATTATTCAACAACTGGGTTACTCAAAAGTTTGTTCACGTTGGGCACCAAGAATGTTAACCGCCCAAAACAAAAAAACAAGGAAAGCAATAGCCTCCGAACACTTGCAGCGCTTCAATTTGGAGGGAGAGGAGTTTCTGGAAAAAAAATTTACTGGAGACGAAACGTGGGTTCATTTTTTTGAACCTGAATCAAAGAGGCAGTCAATGGAATGGCATCACACAATGTCACCCAAGGAAAAAAAATTCAAAATTTAGCGGTTGCCAGGGAAAGTTATGGCGACAGTGTTTTGGGATGCAGAGGGTGTGCTTATGATGCTTTTTTGGAGCAGAGATGCACAATAAATTCTGTTCAATACGTCAGAACTCTCAAAAAGTGAAAGCACGTCTTCATCGAGTTAGCCCAACAAAATCTATGGCGCATGTTCCTCTTTTGCATGACAATGCAAGACCACACACCAGCCGTTACACCACTGTAGAAATTGAGAATTTGGGATGGCAAGTCTTACCTCACCCCACATACAGCCCTGACCTGGCACCATAAGACTTCCATCTGTTCGGGCCAATAAAGGAAGCTCATCGTGAGATTCATTTTGAAGATGAGGAGGCTGTGAAAACGTCCATGCGTCAATGGATTAGGAAGCAAGACCGTGTGTTTTACCACACTGGAATACATGCCCTAGTTAAAAGGTAGACCAAAACTGTGGAAAAGGACGGAGACTATATTGAATAGCAGCAATTTAATCATCTATGTTGTTGTTTTTAAGCTATGTAAATTGGATTCAATTTTCTTGGCAATTAAAAGAGAAAAAAAATAGGAGGCATTTTTGACCCACCCTCGTATATCGGTGTATTTATATACAGGATCTTCATTTAAAACTTAACGGAACACACGGCGTTTAGCTTCTACAGTGACCTTGCTGAATTCCCTCACTATCGGATGCCGTTGTGCGTGGAGGACAGCGGTGTACACTCCACTGGGCAGTACTCTACCGGCTACCAACAGGAACAGGCACCTGACTCTAGAGAAGCGATTGTCGTGTGTAGAAGTTGTTATAAATGGGAACATCCAAGCCATGTTCACACAGAGTGTATTCAAAAGTTTCCTGGTGAAATGAGTCCTTCCAGATTTACAATTTACGAGATTGGGAAGAAACTGGAAACTACTTCATCTGTGGCAAACAAAAAATGAAAGCCTAAACGTACACTATTAACAGAGGAAGGGTTAGACAAAACAGGCAGATGTTCTGAGCGTTCACAACTAAACCCATCCGAAAATTAGCACATGTAGGAATTTCAGAGTCTTCTGCACAAAGAGCAACTAAATTATTAAATCTAAAGCCGTTTAAGTGTACAAGTGTCCATACTTTAAAGCAAGCTGACCCAATATCAGGAATGCATAATTTTGAATTGTTTCTTTCATCAGTGAATGAGGGTTTAATTGACCCAGAGTTTCTGTTCCTTTCCGATGAGGCATGGTTTCACCACAGTGGTCGTGTCAACACTCATAACAGTCCGTACTAGGTCTATGAATATCCACATCGCGTTCAAGAAATCCCTCAGTATGACCGGTCATTAGTGCTCGATGATAATCGGTCAAACATTCTACGAGAAGACTAAATGCAGAGGTGACATTTTGAACCCATTTTGTCATGAACTGACAGAAGACGAGAAATTATTTGGGGGATTACAGCAATATTCTGCTACTGCCCATACAACAGAGGAATCCATGAATAAAATGAGGGAAATGTTTGAAGATAGTGATTAGTGTTGGTGTATGCCCCTCTCGCTCTCCGATCTAACAGTGTGTGATTTTAACTTTTGGGGTAACCTGAAAAAAATGTTTGTGAGACAACTCCTCATACACTGGATGAACTAAAAGAAAAATATGAGAAATGAAATGGAAAACATAATAGCGGCCGAACTTAATCGTGTGAATCAGAGTGTGTGGTCCCGATATAATGCGAAATGAACGACATTTCCAGCATCTTTTCTATAAGGTAGGAGTGTCATATTTGCTTTACGTGCGGAGCTTACATGGGATCAAAGCCGGCTATGGTACATCCAATCGCGCACAGGCAAAATGCTACGCGCCAGTTAGGTTTTAAATGAATAATCCAGTTTCTTCCCGTCAGAATATCATTATATTACCTATGACTTATCGGTAGGTTGTATGTATCTGGGACAGTGAGTGCGGCAAGCATGACCCAGGCCAAATCCGCAGGAAAGTCAACACAGTCTGAATCCAAACTTACTGTATTAGAACACACTGTAATATACATTTATCCAGACTTTGTTCGCCATAAATAAATCTATATGTTTCCTAGCTTATTTAAGGTATTAGTTGTAATACATATTTTACATATCTTATTCAGATCAGAATGTAGGATATAGGAATGCGCAGTACTAAAGCCACCAGCCAAGAATCAATTTTTTTCCTCTGTGACGTTATTGCGTACTCTTTTGTGTTTGAAAGTGAAGAGCGCTCTCATGACGGGGAAGGGGGTTGGCATATCGAGAGCGGGTACAGGATCATACGCCGTAGACAATGAAATGACAATATCACTGCTATTCATAGAAAGATGGGATTTCTGTGAGCACAGTTGGACCGCATTCACATGTAGATGCCAGCTTAGTCTTTCATGTTTTCCCATGCCTGAGATGTTCTGCAATGCATCATGCTTGTATCAAAGCAATGAGAACTGAAGACAAGCACATCTGAAATTATCTCTAAGCGCTTTGTATAAGATATATGGTGCATCTAGGGATAGACATAATGAAAAAGGATCAAATCTGTTGTGTTTACCAACGTATGGGTTAATAATTTGTACAGATATTTCCAAACAGTGGAAACTGACGAGGAAAATATAATTTAATGATTTTCACTTTATTTTTCTGCAAGGATTTGCTTAAAACTTTAATTTCAAATACTGAAGAAAAACAGATACATAAACTAACCGTAATATAAAATTTAAAAATAAAAAATATATAGTTTTTTTTTCGCTCACTGCAACCACCACTCGGAGGCTTGTTTGCCACCTCAGCTTGGACTACCGCCTAAAGAGGTCTCCCCGCAAGCGCTTCTCGGTTCTTATGGTTATATTTACAATTAAAAATTTAATAAGCACATATTTTATCATAAGGGATATTAGAAATGTTGTCTTACAGTGATAAAAATCAGTATAAAGCCATGGATATATGTAGGAAAATTAACATTTGCTTTTGGAATACTTAAGCAACATATGAGATCCAGTATACTGACAAATGCATTCAAATGGTGTCTCATTTGATGTCAGTGTATACTGTGTATAACAATACATTATACATCGTTGTGTACAAGGAACTAGAACTGCAATATAAAATTACCAAGAAGTTGAACCGCTCAAGTTCATTGGTTGATAATTTTGTTAGATTGGGTACACAATATGGACAGAACGGAAAATATGAGCAAAGTAAAAAATTATCCGAAGCATCGGTTACTTCTGCACAAAGCAAGGATCACGAACCGTTATTCTTCTCCTCAACTCGTTGCTGAATTACACTTGCCAGTAATTGCCAGACGTGTACGACAAATTTTGTCAAATGATAAACATCTTACATTCAGCAAACGACTGCAGAAACCAGCTCTAAACCCAAACATAAACAGGTTAGGTTGGAGTTCAATGAAAACCACATATCATGGACAGTTATGGAATAGTTATCTTCAGCAATAAGAAAAAGTTTAATTCAGATGAGATTTCAATATTATTGGCATGATCTGAGGGCAGTTGCAGCTAAGAATGAGCAGAAAGTTTGGTGGCGGAAGTGTTATTGTTTGGGCAGCTTTCTACGCTTAAAGTACATCACACATTCCTTGAACGAACACTAGTTTGAACTCTTGAGCTGCTGGAGGCAGAACTTATTAGCATGTCTGAGGACTTAGGAGACGAAATTCTTTCTGCTACCACCAAAAAGTGACTTGAAAGGAAAGATATCAAAGTGTTGCCCTGGCCTGCACCTAGCCCGGACTTGAACCCCTTCATAAACCTTTGGGGAATACTTGTAAGTCCCGTTTATCGCAATGGAAGACAATTTTAAGCCATACGTGATCTGAAAAGAGCGATGAGGAAGAATGGGTGACAATTGCACTGCAACAACTACAAACCGTAACAAAATCAACGCCTAGGAGACTTTCTGAGGTAATTCGGAGCAGGGCGGACAGGATCTACACGCTGCACATCCTCAATGGATGAGGACGGCTTCCGTACTGGTAGCTTCGAATCGAGTCTCTCGAGACGATCGGAAACTGCGACCGGCGAAGATGAAAGTCGCCAATCGGCGTCCTCTCCAGATGCTTCCTCAGATGTTGTTGACGGAGGAGATGTTCGCGGACTTAAGTGCTGGCTAGCTTTCCTTTCATTGGTCTTACGATTTTCCTTAAGGAAGTCCGTTCTGTCATAAGAGGTCTTAAATTTCCTTGGCGATACATTGTATATTACCGGTTCACATGTTCATGAAGTAGAAGCTTTCAGCGTGACTTGGCTGAATCCTTCTTCTAAGGCCTGGGCTTGGTCGGCGTGCTCACTGTTGTTCATGCTGGTGTTTGTTGCTTTGGCTGTGATCTTGGTGTAATTGATCTTTCGGATATTAATTCCCCGTTTATTTCGCTGGTTTGTGTTGCGATTTCACGTCTAGGCACCGGCTTAGCTGTAACTGCACTATAAGTAACGGTCCTAGGTACAGAAGGCTGGCGAATACGCAAGAGTTTCCGGGCTTCCACGAAGGACACCCTCCCTCTTACCCGGATCTCTTGCATCGCCTTCTCCTCCATAAAACGGGGACATTCTCTGGAGTTTGATGAATGACTACCACTGCAGTTAACACACGTTGCGGGTGAAGTGCATGCATTGTCATGCTTGACTTCCCCGCAGTCAACGCAAGTGGCAACTCCATTACATGAATCACTCATGTGGCCAAAGCGCTGGAATTTATAACACCTCAGTGGATTGGGTATATACTGCCTCACTTCAATAGCTTCATACCCTACCTTAATCCTTTTAGGGAGATCTACCCAATCAAAGGTAAGAAACTGTACGAGTGGGCACTAGTTCAACTCGTTCTTTGCGGTGAACTCGATATACACTCGTAACACCTTGTTCCGCCAAGTTTTCTTGAATCTCCTCATTGGACATACCGTCCAATGCACTGGTATTTACAACACCACGCGAGGAGTTCAGGGTCCTATGCAATTCAACGCGCACCGGATAGCTCGCAAGCATATTGGCTTTCAAGATGTTTGCAGCCTACGTCGGAGAAACTGCTTCGACCAGGAGCGTGCCATTGCGAGATCGAGTAACTGAATTTACAGGGCCGGCAATATTATCTAAACCCTTCTGAATAATGAACGGGTTCACGGTAGTAAACTTTTGACCTTCCTCAGCGAAAAAAATTCTTAATAGTAGAAAGCTACCGTGGAGTATGTCAGTATGTTTACACACTGTTACAACAGGCGGCACGCTGCGAATTTCGCTAATGTGAAACCCGGGGCGTGGTTCCTGTTCTGGAGCGCTTTTATGTGGCTCTTTTGGCGGTAAAAACTATCTACGTGTCACATAGAAGCTGAGCAAATAATTCTATATATTCGTTGGGTGTCGTTTATAAACATCCTATATATAGTGGCCGACATAATTATTCGAACGTAAACATATTTATTACTTATATAATTTTAAAGCTACGCAGAGTAAGCATACGTAAACACAACTTGTACAAAGTAAACTTGAGTCATCCATTAAACATATAAACTCATAAGTAACAACTAAAACTAATTTGCACTACAAGGAGAAATAAAACGGTTACTTTACATCTGGACAAAAGTATTCGAACAGAGAACAGCTAGTATTTAGTTATCAACCCATTTCTTTGAATTACTACTGATAATCGTTTGGGCATTGTCTATATGTGCTGTTTAATGACTGCAGAGTCCATATTTCCCCACTCTGTTTGAAGAAGTTCTTTCAGATGGTCCTTGCTTCTGATGTGATGCTTCCTTACATGCTCCTCGAATTCCTTCCAGATGTTCTCTCTAGGATTTAAATCTGGAGATTGGGGCGGTGTCTTTAAAGTGTGAGGAGTGTTGTACACGATCCAAAGCCTTATAAATTCTGCAATATGCTTCGGATCATTGTCCTGCTGTAAGTAATAATCATGCCCTAATCCCAGCTTCTCTGCACTCTTTTTAAGATTGTTTTCAAGAATCGTCTTGTATTCAAATTTATCCATGAACCCATCTATGAACACCAGTTCCCCAAAGCCAGATGAAGTTATACAGCCCCATACCATCATACTACTGCCACCATGTTTCACTGCAGCTGCCATGTTCTTAGGTTCCCATTCTGTATTTGGCGGTCTCCACACTTTAAGACGTCCATCACTCTTGTATAAGCAGAATTTGCTCTCGTCCGACCAGAGAACCTTATCTCACAATTCTATTGGTTTCACCACATACTGTTTAGTAAATTCTATACGCTTTTTCTTATTCACCTTATTAACATATGGTTTCTTCCTAGGAACGCGGGCATTGTACCCAGTACTATTTGAAACCCGTTCAACTGTTCTGGTATGAATCACAGTGCCAGAATATTGCTCAAGGCATCCTCTAATCTCAGTTGCAATGACTCTCGGATACTGCTTCACCATTTTTATTATTTGCCTCCTGTCTCTGGTGGTGAATTTAGAAGGAGAGCCGTTTCTAGGTTTATTAACAACAGTATTTGTCGGTTTGAAGCGTCGAATTATGTAGAACACTGTAATTTTGCTTCTGTTAATGGTTTTGGCAATTTCAGAGAGAGATTTGTTTTGTTTTGTACATATTTATCATGATATTCCTTTCTGTCACCCTTGTCTTCTTACCCTTACGTCCCATATTACCTCTGAGTTCACAATCGGCTGAATAACTTTGAGCACACTGTCTCGAGGCATAGCATAAACACAACTGTTATGTGATAAGGGCATGTAGTGTTCCTCCAACCACCTTTCTTTCTGATTGGGTACGTTTGAATACTTATGTCCTCCAATAAGAGGGAAAATAGAATAAATACAGTACAGATCGTGTAATAAATACTTGCAAAGTGATATTTTAAATATTATTTTCAAGACACAAAAGGTTAATGTTTACATGTTAAACAATTCAACACTGCAATATAAATACTACGTGCAATGTTACATGTTAAATTATTCGAATACTTCTGTCTACCTCTATATATATATATTGTATATGTGTGTGGACGTCCAGGTTAAAGAGGTCCGGGTTAATGAGATTTTAGTGTAGAGTAAAATTTTTGAAATGAGTTACGCAAAGAGCTGAAGTTACAGAGAGACAAGAGATCTAGGCTGGTTTTAGCGAAAAGAGTTGTCTACATTTATATAGAATAATTACAATAGAATTGCAGAGAGAGAAGTATCTTCATAGTGCTAGTAAATATTGTCGCACCCCAGGGGTGGAATGGCGACTGGGGGTGCGTAGCGGGAAATAGAATGGTAGAGCAAGAATGGCACAGAAGAGAAGAGACAACACCGAGGTTCATTATGCCCGGGAGTTACCAAGCCCTTATTATTAATGTTCAACATCCCGTTACATCAGAGCCTTGTTTAGGCCAAAACCGTTGTATATGGTTAGAATGTGACGAAGAACCAGTGTAACCCCTCCAGAAGAATCCAGGTTGGAGTAGCCCGCACCTAGCCAAAACTGCGGCTATAAGAATGAATAAATTAACTATAAAGAATGATCACAATGATCACAATGTTTTTTTGACAACGTACCGTTACTCATCCTCATAATTTTGATGATCCTTCTCCCCTGAATGCGATGAACTTGTTCCAGCGTTTCTGCCAGTCTTCAAAGACATGCTGGAAACCATTTTTGAGAGTTCCTTCAAAATCGCCTCCGCAGCCTTCACCACTGCTTCTGATGATGGATAATGCCTCCCACGAAGGCGTTTCTTCAAGTTAGGGAATAGAAAAAAGGCACATTGGTCTAAATCCGGACTATAGGGACGGCGAGGGATGCATTTCACGTTGATTTTTGCAAGATATTCAGCAACAACATGGTCAAAATGTGGCCGCGCATTATCATGGTGCAGTATCCAGCCTGCTTTACCGAAATATAGTCTTTTGCGCCGGATTTGGACTTGCAATGTTTTCTGGACATAGCTGTAGTATTTTCCAGTTACTGATGTGTGTGCAGGTACAACATTCCATTCTATGAATATCAAAGAATGAAATGTGTGTGTAGTGTTTAACGCCCGCTTTTACTACATACGGCACCGCAGGCGATGACACTGGTGATACATGAGATGAAGATGGAGCACCGGTGGAATGAGATGGCGAGGGAAACCGGAGATCCCGGAGAAAACCCGCCCCAGCGCCATGTTGTCACCCACAAATCTCACTTTGCGGTCTCCTGGGATCGAACCCGGGCCGTCTTGGTGAGAACCAAGCGGTCTAACCACTGAGCCACGGCGCGGCCATCAAAGAATGAGATGACCAAAAATTTCCCAGCAGAAGAAACCCTTTTGCTTTTTTGGGAGTTGGTGATGAAGGAGAAGCCCATGCTGAACTTTACTTTGATCTCAGGATCAAAATGATGTAGCCAAGTTTCATCAGCAGCGATTACGTTTGAAAGAAACTCCGTATCTTCCTCTAACATCAACTTTAACTGCATGTTACCTCCATTGCAGCGGTAGGCGATACTGAACATGTTTGAACTTGCTTGGTTCCCACAGGCGGGAACCAGGAGTACCAACAATGAAACTACTACGGCGTGTTTGTTTCACGTTAAGCTAACAGAATATAATGAGACTGAATTTTAGTGCGAAAAATTATGACCGTAAAAAATTTTGATCATTCTTCATTGAACAGCCCTCGTAGAGAGAGGGAGGGGCTCCGAATTACTAAACCGGGAATCTTTTCACATTAAATCAGCACAAAATCTACTAATGTTCTGGAATATTCCATCCACCATACCCGTCCAAATTCCACAAGGCACATTGATGTAACTTTACTGTTGCGAGGCTCAATGCCCCGAATTGATGAAATCGGCATAATTGCGCGACTATTGCCCCTAGAATTGACGAGCTAAGGATTTATCGTCCCTAGGTCTGCTGTCAAGTTTAACATCTTTAAACCAGGAAATGGTAATATAGTTTTATAGGTAAACATCATACTGTTAAAATCCCATTTGAAAATTGAATATAAATGAAGTTTTTACAACTCACCAAAGCGTAAGCGACAGTATAAGAGGGAAGGGTTAGCTTGGATGTTGTCAGATGCATTGTATTCAAAATAATGAAAGGTCTGCTATATGAAGGAACCAGAAGGTAGCGTGTCTGCTACAAAAACAGAATGTATTACATGAATAACTAGAGAATTGGGTGTGATGTCCCCTGGGGTGTGTGGGTTAATGCCATAAAGCCTACTTGAATAAACCCTATAAATGGTAGCTTTGTACTGCACCTATGAAATAGAAAATAACCTATCCATTCATACTAATTACCCTAATCCGAGAAATTGTGTTTAAACTCGTCTTATAGTTTCACTACAATAATTAAATATCACACAGCAGTTTTAAAGAAATATCTCCAACAATTTAACAGACTTCCTTTTATGCTACAAATAAAGTATCTTACAGCAGTCTTATTGCAGCTGAAATAAGAAGTCAATTATTATGTGGTTGTCATCTGCGTATTAAATGAGTTAGAGGACACGTAGGGATTGCCGGAAATGAACGTGCAGATGAACTTGCAAAGAGAGCTGCAACTTCAGATCTCCCAGAGACTTACACTCCACGCCCTATTTCTTATATGAGGCAAACATTAAAGGAGATTATCATCAACGACTGGAATGAATGCTGATTAAAATGTAATTGTGGTGCTTTGACTAAGGATTTATATTTCTCAGCAGTTTCTGACAGACATAAATGTAAATTCGTTAATCCTGTGTTTTCACTCAATTCTTAACTGGACATAGCAAATTTTCAGCTTACTTATTTCGATTCAAAATTAAATCCACATGTGATTGTATTTGTTGAAATCATCTTCAAGATGTCCCTCACATTTTATTTTATTGCCCGTTTTTCTGTTTTGAAAGATACGAACTTGAATTATTGCTTCAATCCGTAGGTTACATTTGCTCAAAACCACTTACACATATTCTGATGAATTACAAAACTTATCAATATTTCATGGCTTTCTTAAACAAAATATTTCTTAAGCTAAATGTTCATCTTAATGTTTAGTGTTTGTTAGCTTGATATTGAATTTGTTATATTTTTGTAAATTGTATTATATTCATAAATTTGTAAACTATATTCCTAATAAACCTTTCGGTAAAATAGGAATCAAAAAATTGGATAATAAATAATAATAAATAAAGTCTATTTTACTTTGAGTTTTGGAAAATTTATTGCACTTCTTGGGTTCGGCATTGTTATACACAGAATGCTAAAGCTAGTGTTGCGTACATTGCGAACATTTATGAATCTTCAATTGTTAATAAAGAATCATGAAATAGATATAAAGTTTGAACTTAAGAGTCCTTGAAAACACTACTAGAAACAAGATTATAAAGCCGCTACCACAGCTCGAAGAATATTTGAAGTGGAAGGAGAGGTGTCGTTAGTGAGCGTGTGGCACAATGATGATTGCAACGTCTTAGCAATTGAGACGAAAACATTAAAGATTTACCACGTTCTAGAAGGCCTAAAGTATGGAATGTTCAGGATACACGCCAAGTTTTGCGATAAAATCCGCAAAATGTACCCGTACGCTTTCAGAAGAACTTGGCGTATCAGAAGATACCATATATTGCCACATTAAGACACTTGGAATATCATACAGAAGCTGTAGATCTGTAACTCATGAATTGACCTTCATGGCTGAACGTAGAGTGGGGTACCTGTCATTAGCTTATCCGTAATCCCATGGATAATAGATTTGTCAGAAGAATTATCACTTGTCATGAAAAGTAGGTATATTACTGATGCCTCGAAACAGCTACTTGATCCCAGGCAATCTACCAAAGTCATCATTTAAAAAATATCAGTTTCGGCCCCAAAGAAATATTATGTCTGGAGGAATCTTGAAGGTGTGATTCACTGGGAGTTTGTTTTGGGAGTCTCTGGTTTTTATGCGAGGGGGTGACATCCCTTTGCACTGCTCCAATGTTGTCACAGTTTCTTACACGTATAAAATGAGCCACGGATAAAAAATAGATGATAATTTGATAGTGAGAGATCAGGCTGTACGCTGAGTGTGGTAGCACTTCGTTTGGTCCCAATTTCTGAACTTTTTCCATGACTGTTCGTGCTATGTGTATTGTCCTGTTGCAGTAGAACTCCATTTCGGTTAACTAATGCTGGATATCTCCGTCTCAAAATTGCATGAGCTCGTTTCAGTTGTTGGGAATAAAGACCCGCATGAATCACCCGTCCGTTTGAAACAAACTCCCTGTCAATCATACCTCCAAAATGCCACCAGACACACAACATTAATTTGGGATGGAACTGACTTTGCTTAGCGATGACTTTGGCAGATTGGCGGGCATCGAACCACTGTTTCGAGGCATCAGGGTTTCGGTAATATACCCATCTTGCATCACAAGTGATAATTCTCCAGGCAAATATATCATCCATGGCATCACGCATAAGCTGACGACAGATATCCACTCTACGTTGAAGCAAATAAAATGGGTGGCGCGCAGTTGGCGCTGCAGTTTGTTACGAATTATATGAGTAGCTCAGGGTATCCGTGGATATGTATGAGTAAGGATGGTTCTAATGACACTGGAATGTCCGTTTCAAACTGGTTTAATGACTGCTTTTTTTTATCATTATATCAAATTTGAAGTTGCCGAACAAGGTTTACCAATATATCACTGTTTAGAGTCACTGTAGGTGGAATGCTTATTATCGATAACAATTAATTCGTTACGTATGAACCCACAGATCTTCCCTCCGGTTCTGATCTGCCTTCGACCAAGACAGAAACGATAACAACCTGAATCGGCCTCACGCCGCGTACTATCTGTCTTCACACTATGCACAGCTGCGCGTGGAGGTGTGTAACTTTCACTTCTGAAGCCCTATCTTTTCACACAAAAATTCCCCTTGTGACTATTTTGTCCATTGTGATTATTAGTCTCGGTTATGCCACTATGAAGGTTCCGAAGAATACCTATTCAAACGAAGTCAAGTGCTACCCTTTAGAATTTCATTTCTCCCATGTCTTTTGTTACACAACTCAACCAACAGCAAGTGTTCGTGTCGTAACAAATATACAATACTCTTCTGAAATCCATTACGATTATTTACTTATTGCAAATCTTAATTTTGGTCCCTCTCTTCATTGCGTAACTGGGTTTTGTTGGTTTCTACATTTTCTGTTAACCCTTTGAATATGGGTTCCGGCTCAATGCCTAGCATAAGTCTAACTGGTTTGAATCCTGTGGTTACACTTATTATATTATTAATAATTTTCTCAATCACGGGACACTATTTTACCCAATCCTTGTGGTTTTTATGTGTCAGTATCCGAAAATATATTCCAATATCTCTAAGTGCACGTTCTGTAGGATTTCCCGGCGGAAAATAAGACGAGCAATGGTACAATTTGATCGTCTCCATTGTTGAAACGTTGAAACCATCGTGGAACCACACGCTCACTAACATCTTCTTTCACTTCACATATTCTTCGAGCAGCGGTAGCGACTTTATAATCTTGTTTGCATAATTGTTGTAGAAGGACTCTAAGTTCAAACTTTGTTTTATCCATTTTATTATTGTTTATTAACAACTGAAGTCTGATACATGTTTGCAATGTATGTACAGAACACTAGCTATGGTATCCTTTAAATAGTATTACCAAACCAAAGATATACAATAAATTTTCTGGAACATCAAAATAAAAAAAAACTGACATTACTTATGACCCCACTAATATAATATCGAGTTTGTAAAAAATATCTTCCATTTTCAGTTAAGGTGAGAGTTTACTATTATGACTGAGATTACGTCATGCATACCAAGATCACACGCAGCTATCTTGTATCAAAGGACCAACCATCCATCTTCACAAGCTCAACATAGTGTTACCGAGCAAACACATAATCTTGAAATAGGCAAATACGATCAATGGAGTCAACACTATCAGGTAACCAAGGGCTTACAAACCGATTACGAACTGTAACGTAGTTGAAGTGTTAAATGCATATATTTATATTAAAGTATATAAAGTTTAGTTAATTTGACTTGATATAATGTAACAGTCATATACAATTTATTTAATGGTGTCAATCTGCCAATATGTTAAATCTCAGCATACTATTTTGTTCTTCAATATTTAGTTTATAAGTAACATAAATAAATTATTATTGCATGTAATCTTTTGTTAATAATGAAGTCAATAGGAGGAAAAGAAGACTCCTTTCTTTATTGCTTACCCATAGTAAGCATTACACACAAAAAATAGATACAGATTTCCCAACGAAACTGCACGTTTAGAGGTTCTCTAAACAGAAAAAAAAAACTCTTTTAGAGAGAGAAAGAGTATGTGTGTATGTGTATGCCTGCAAAGAACTGTTTAAAAAATGAAAATATTAAACTTGGTAATCAAGTTCAGGATGTAACATAACGTGAAGATTTTCAAGAAAATCTTTCTATAAAAAACTGTTCTTTACATGGAAATTTTTTCTCAAAAAACCATTTTTGTGATTTTATTTAACAATCTATCTCCTTCAGTTATTGCATAAATATCTATATGTTTGCACATGTTTAAGAGAAGCCTTTGCAAGGATCACTTCTGATAGAATGAGCAGTAAAACTGATATGAATGAATATGCCTGCGTTAGCAGCAGGCGCTTCTCTTTAACGAGAAGGGTGTTACTTGCAACCCTGTAAAGCAAGAGGGGAGAGAAGGGATGACCTCCTCTTGTTTACGAGCTTGTAGACAGACCACATCCCCCGTACGTACCGAACGACAAACACAATTAGTCGAAACCTATCTCTCCTGAGCACAACTAGGACACAGCTTAGATCGACAACTAATATGATCACTGCCTTCGAGAGCCGACGATACTCCGTCTAGGAAACATTAAATTAGGTTTCAGCACTTCATCAAAATCTGGAGAAGATGCTGTGACGCAATGCAACTGAATGTCACGGTATGATCTCTCCCTTCTTTATGAACATCTCTGACTGTACAAGCATCCACGACTTCTCACCTCTCTTAAAATATTCTTCGTTCAGCTTCTATTTAACAAAACAACGGCAAACTATATGAACAAAATCTTTACATCCAAATACTGTATACTTCTTTTTTAGGGTAAGTTACCACTCCATTTGTCGTGATCGCACAAAGACTGTAGTTAGAAAAAAGGCGCTCTTTAAAGTTCTGTTGTTCTAAAAATCAAATTGTATTTTTGATAAAAGCCTGCATTTGTTATGAGTGAATTATTCTCTCTCTTATTGTTTGTAGGTTATAATACGAAATTCAATCCGAAGAAAGTATACTTGACAGATTATTCGCAGTAAATTCATTTTATTATCTGCAGATGACTGTAATATGTAGCATTATAATAAAAATGGAAAAATAAAACACAAAGAAAGTTGTTGACAGGAAGAGCAGTTTAGTGTGCTTGAAATAGTTCGTGTTGTGACCTTCGAGCATCTGAATTTAAATTCCAAGTTTTGTATTTAATCAACGCTACGTTTTTTAGTTCTGCTGTTTTCATTTACTCATTCACATTCACACACACACACACACACACACACACACACACACACACACACACACACACACACACACACACACACACACACACTTGTGTGATTTAGAAAACTTCAAAACATCAAAATACAGTAATAACTTCATATCAAATTATTGGATAGAGTACAACACTCCATTTCCCTACGTATTTGTAAGAGTAGTTTGTGGCAAAATAGATAAAAGTAAGTAACAATGGCTAAAGAGAGTCATATGACTGGACTGGCCTATGCTAGGGAAAGGACTCGACACGAAGGTCCACAGTTGGTCAATTGTATCTATGCTTCCAAGTGGTACACCCGAGAAAGGATGAAGCGTGAAGTGATGGGGACGGCGTACCAAGGAGCCGCGACAGTGAAGAGGGCAGATTCGCTACAATTTGGAAACTCCCCGGCAGGCCAGTACAACTGGCATCCCACCCTACTGTGGTCCGGAAACTGCCCACCAGTTGGAGGCCGGAGACGACTCTTGGTTTGCTAAAGAAATTATAAAATTGATCCAAAATTTAAATCAATTCTATTTTTGAGGAGGAAGTTTTTCCAAGAGTATCATCCTACCATGCAACGCTGACACACCCACCGGCACTTCTACCCTGAAAGAGACCACCAGATGACAGATGATGTGAAATAATGGAGATGAAATGGAGGTACAGGTATGTAAGTAATCTATCCAGCATTCGCCTGGTGACACGGGAAAACCCATTCATTGGTGTTTTGACGTTTTGGGTAAAGCATCAATAGTTATTTATATGTTTATTTATACTTAAAAAGCAATCCATTATAGTATTGCTTATGTTCAATACTTTCAAGTTAATGATTCACCTTCACTGAGCCAAACCTCATTCGTACAGAAAATCCTCTCACATTAGAGATGGATTTTGCATTACAAACTCTAAGAGAATGAAGAGTGTAATATTTATGTTTTTATTATTGAGAAAACAGGTCCATTCGTGCGTCAGAACTGCCCACTCCCACTGCTCCGTGAGGACTGCTTTTATTATACCACTCTTGAAATGATGAAGGGGCTATGATTTATATTTTTATTTCACAAAACAGTTGAGAGAACAGGCCGTTAGCGATGAGCAATCTCAAATTTGCTTCCACCCGATCACTTTCCACAGCCTCTTACGTCAATGGTGTTTTAGCTGTTCTATAATATTTTACTCTTGTTCTGAAGGTAGAATTTTTTATTCTTAATAACAACTTTCACATTAGGGGTATTTTAAATTAAGGTCCGTGAAAGAACGAATATTTTTATTTAGCAGAAATATTAAAACACATTATGCTGAAGTTTTCCAAAATTAATTTCATTTTCCAGCCTTTCTTTCGATGCCAGGCGAATGCCGGGAAGGTTGATTACATCCCATGAATTTCCTGTTCCTACATTTCATCTCCATTATGTTGTTGTTTTCAAATGCTAGGCTTTGGCATGAAGCCATTAGCTCTCTTGCTCTCCAATATTTTTGTGTAGTGGGTCTGGCAGGTAGGGCTTCACAGGTTAACAGATGTTCTTCAGTTATTTCCTCTTCTTTGTTGCACAGAGGACAATTTGGACTTGTATACATTCCTATTATGTGTAGGTGTTTGGCCAAATAATCATGTTTCGTAAGTAATCCAAAATATGCTACTGCAGCTTTACGTGAGATTTCTGGAATAATTTCTGGATTTTTAATTAAAATGTTCTGTTTTTTATCTTAAGCTTTGTTAGATATTGATTGGTTTTGTAAGTTTTTATATTTGTTTTTGATAGTATTTTTATTGATGTTAAGGGTAAGTTTACACTTTTGTTCTGAATTAAATTTGCACATTTTTGGCAAGAAAATCAGCTGATTCAATTCCAGCAATTCCACAATGTGCAGGTATCCACTGTAATATAATTCTTTTCTGTAGTTTTTTAAGTTATTGGATCATATGGTGACATTCTTTAATTTGGATTGACCTCATTTTATATGAACTTATTGCACATAATGCTGCTATAGAATCAGAAAGTATGACAGCATTTTTGAATTTATCTATTCTGTATAGAAGGTGTTGGAGTGAAATATGAATAGCCGTTACTTCTGCATCAAAATTTGTTGTGAGGTATCCTGCTGGTTGATAGAATGAGAACAGTGCACACTTAATTCCTGCTCCTGAGTCGTTGCCCAAGTTAGATCCATCTGTGTAGATATGTAACCATTCTTCAGGTGGATATCTATTGTTCACAGTTTCTGATGCTAATGCTTTTAGTACAGGTTTGGAAGTTTTAGATATTGTAACTATTTGTTCTAAATCTATTTGAATATTAATTGGTTCAAAAGTCAGTGGGTTTTCTTTGATTAAAATGTTTTCTTTAGAATTAGGAAGATTCAGATCTGTTTTTAATTCCGTAACTTTGTGTGGGACATTTGTTTGTGTTTTCATCATCTCCATTATCATTTCACATCGTCTCTCATCTGACGGTCTGTTTCAGGATAGAAGTTTCGGAAGAAATCTTGGCGCTGCATGGCAGGATGATAAACACTTCCACCTCCGATTGACCGGCTGGCCTAGTTGGCCGTTTTAGGACTACAGTGGTTAGACCGGCTGTGGATGTTTCCAACTAGGCAAAAGTAAGGACCCTGCCCTCTGTACTGCCATGACTCCATGGAGCGGCCTCCCTCTGTCTTCTTTCACCTCTTCCTTTTTCTCGGGGATGTCCTACTTGGAGTACAGGTAGAATAGATCAAACCTACTCGTAGTACCGAACCTCCTCCTCAAGATTCTGTCCTACTCTTATCATACTCTTCTCAACCGCAAAACGCTGTCTGTATTTTGTTTTTCTTTTATGTTCATGCAAAGATAGGATTCAAAGTTATTGAATAGCATACGAGTTTGACAATATCTGAATAACAATTTAGTGTATTATTTTAACACCTTCAACGAAATGTATATTTATTTATAAAACATAGTTTAGAGAAGAGTAGAGGAAGCCATGTGAATGGAATATGTACATTTATGCTCGATTTTACCAAACATTTGTATTTATACGACTGGTTTCCACCAGCGCAAAGTAAATCTCTGACAGGAATGCGCCCTCTTACACAGTGGGACAAGGACAGCAAATGTGTGTGACAGAGAACGCATGCTGCACAAGGAGCAGCACCGTTAAAAAAGACGTGCGTCCTATTCACTCTGTACATTAAAACCGAGAAGATTCATTCACAAAAGTAGAAGCCGTCAGAATGTTTTGAGTGGTCTGTAACTGAACTGACATGGATGTCGTTAATCTATCCAGGGAGGGTGTGGGAACCTTCTCCAATCCCCCTGCATCTCAGACCTCGGAGACCTTTTTCTGTGGTATACTGTACTTTTATGGGCCTCATTAAAGTACACCTGAACATGAAAGTATTGGTATTTGACCAATCAAAAGTGGCAACGTCACATTGTGAAAGTTCAGCTTTCGATTATTCTAGTTTCGATCGATAACGGTACTAGCGCCAGTTTAGAAAAAAAGTCAAAATGTCTGACACAAGTAACAGTGACATTGAACTTATTCCCCCAGAAATTACGGCAAAAGCACTCTATGTTACCAATAACGTGTTGCCACAGTAGTCAAGAAAGATGTACGAGAAAATATACTCACAATTCATGGATTGGAGAATATCAAAAGGTATAGATTCGTTCTCATAAAATGTATTCCTACTGTACTTCAAACAATTTTCTCAAAATATGAAATCATCGACCTTGTGGACTCACTATTTTATTTTGAAATCAACACTCAACATTAGGCACCAAGTTGACTTATCTAAATACTTAAAACCGAACAGCGTACCAAAATGCAAATCAGAAGAATATAAAGGTGAACATGGCCAAAACATTTAAACGAAGAACCTGATGTAAAATACCTCCTGATAGCAATAACTTTCCTCTTTTAATGTTACCAATGTTTTGTTTTTAGGTTTTTAGGTTAATCTGTGTCACACGTTAACAGCTGTTTATAGCTGCGTACTACGTACTACGTCTCACTTTAGACAAAGCAATAGCGATCGTAGAATATTGCTCAAACCAGAAATAAATACTTTGAAATGAAACCCTTAATTTAGATACATATTCCAGCACAAACAGTTGTGTGAAATTTGACTGTGCTCTTGTCTTAAAGAATGTATATGCTAAATTTGATGCAAATCGGTGTGTTTTGTTTACATTCGAAAACATAACATAAGCATACTATTTCATTCAATTACTAACAATATTATTGAGAATACTTCGTGAAATAGACCGTAGAAAGAGACCAAATAGTTTTAGCTCTGGCACAGTAAGATAAACAACTGCTTCACGTGATGAAACACCCTTTCAGACAGGTGAACTTGAGCAGTTCTTCCAACATCCGTTGTATCAAATTCTAGTCAATATTTGCTGGAAACAAAACGAAGATAATTAGCTAAACGGCTGGGCCCCTGCGGCGGTGTCGTGTAACTGTCTTCCATTTAAATGCGCCGCCGTTCAAACCTTGAAGAACTGTTTGCTGTCTCCACAAGCGTGAAATCTTTTGAGGAGCTGCAAAGAGCGTCCTCGTTAATTTGAGTGGAATTAGCACAGCCCACTATTCGACATTACGTTCGCCTCAGTAAATATGTAGAGAGTTTGCCATTTCCTCTGACCTATTTTACAACAAAACTAAAACTTTTCTGTTAGTTTTTTTTGTTTTAAACAGCCTGAATTGAGGTCTACTCTAAAGCCAGAAAATTACCTTGTTTCTATTTATGTGTGTACCGCTACGGTGGTGGAAGAATAATAAAACAATTTTTCTTCCGAATGCAGTTGTTTCTGTTGCTTATATGAACATTATACTGACCCATTCCTTTGTATGCATTTATCTATTTAAAAAGCCAGTAGTACAAAAAATCATAATTTTATTTGAGTTTCTATTTTATCCCTTATCCCTTAGTTTGCCGTACATATTAATACCGTGGTTCATTATGCATGATGCACCTTAATTTAATTCATATTACTTTTCTTTATTTTGCTATACTATATACGAGGGCTGTTCAATAAAAAATGATCATAATTTTTACAGTCATAATTTTTCGAACTAAAATTCAATCTTACTATATTCTGTTATCATAATGTGAAACAAACACGCCGTAGTAATTTCATTGTTGGTACTCCTGATTCCCACCTGTGAGAACCAGGCAAGTTCAGAGATGTTAGTATCGCCTACCGCTTCAATAGAGGTAACATGCAGTTAAAGTTGATGTTAGAGGAAGATCCGGAGTTTCTTTCAAACGTAATCACTGCTGATGAAACTTGGCTACATCATTTTGATCCTGAGAGCAAACAGCAAAGCTCAGTGTAGAAATCTCCTTCATCACCAACCCCCAAAGAGCAAAAGTGGTTGCTTCTGCTGGGAAAGTTATGGTCATCTCATTCTTTGATATTCATGGAATGGTTTATCAGCATGTTGTACCCGCACACACATCAGCAACTGGACAATACTACAGGGATGTCCTGAAAACATTGAAAGGTCATATCAGTCGCAAAAGATCACATTTCCATGAAACAGGGTGTATGCCGCACCACTATTATGCGCGGCTGCATAATGCCAACGTTGTTGCTGAATATCTTGCAAAAATCAACGTGAAGTACATCCTTTACTCTCCATATAGTCCGGATTTAGCCCCATGTGACTTTTTTCTATTCCCTAACTAGAAGAAATGCCTTCGTGGGAGGCATTATCCATCATCAGAAGCAGTGGTGAAGGCTGTGGAGGCAATTTTGAAGGATCTCTCAAAAATGGTTTCCAGCATGCCTTTTAAGACTGGAAGAAATGCTGGGACAAGTGCATCGAATTCAGGGGAGACTATTTTGAGAAGGACCATCAAAATTGTGAGGATGAGTAGAGGTACGTTGTTAAAATAATTGTGCTCGTTCTTTTTGAACAGCCCTCGTATTTGTTATTTATTGTTATCTGAAATGGTTTCAAGAGACAAAAATCAAGCTAGAGAACTGTAAAAAACTATATAAATTAAAGTCAGGCCAACAGCCCTTAGCAATATTTATAATACATTTTATAGTACGAATTAATTACCATACAAAAATAACATATATAAAACCAACAAAGATATAAACATTCACTGGACTGAAGAAGTAATAAGAACAGAAACACTGAAAAAACTACATATTATATGAGACATTAACGCGCTTTTGTGACAGACACTCTGCGCCCGGGTCAGGCACACCGAGTTGTGACATCACGGTGTACTGCAATAGTTGAAGCTATTGTAATGATAAATCGCCGTGTTTTGGTGGATGAAGTAGCCGTAAATCTGAACCTAGTCACGGCTTAGCCCATCACATTATTAATGAACGCGTGTAAGTTTCGCGAAGTGTATAAAAGATGCATGCCACGACAGCTAATTCCAGAACATCCGCCTAACGCACCAGACCTCGCTTCGAGTGATTTCCGCATATTTGGGCCAATAAAAGAGGCGATGGAAGGGGAGAAATCTCATTCCAATTAAGGATTGCACGAGTGTCTGTACACAACCACAATAAGGGTTGTACTTATCCGTAATTTCTATGTCATGGATGAAGTGTGTAGTCTATGTACTCGTGTTTCACTTTTGTTCAAAACAAAAGATTAAATATAAATAAATATATATATATATATATTTAAAATATACTTAAAAGTTATCATTTGGCTTCTCTTTGCCCCTCTACTGAAGTTACTGTGTGGTTGCAAATCCTGATCTAAGTTATATTAATAGCATTTTGAGTTTTAGAAACTTCTAGCGTTCCAAGCCGAGGTTTTGTAAAATTCCTAACCAAACATCTTCGGAGGTTTTTTTTCCTAACATTTTAACTCTTCTCAAATGCCATCATAGACTTTTTCTTTTATTAGATCATGGTTTCTCTAGAATAGATACAATTTTCAAAACATTCTCCTAAAATCAGAAATCAAAATCATTTTTCGTAAGGTGCTCAAACAGCAGGAACCTATCTGTAATTCATCTCACTTCTCTACGAGAGTTCCTTATCCCATAGGATTCTACGCTCAAAAGAATGAGGAGCTTTGGCTTGATAACGTGTCAATACATTCTAACGTCGGAACACGGGTGTCATAATTAATATGTCAGCGTGTGTATAAATATACCAACTGATTAGCTGGCACACGAAAAGGAGAGTGTGTAGAGAGAACAAACAGCGCACTGCGAAACAGGTAACTTTCGACAACAGGAAAATACGTACGATGAAAGCTGTATAATTATGGAGAACTGAAAAAGTAGGACCACAAATACCTAGGAAATGTATTGCCTTCGTATCTTAGTATTGAAAAAATACAGAGACTGTACTGTATTTAAAATAAAATATCTAACACTAATCACATCAACCAAGTGGAATATTTCTTACCTTAAAAAATTCAGAAGATCGTTTCCAATAACCTCACGGCGCATCATACAAGTCTGTAACAAAAGGAAAACTGTGTAAGAAATGAACATCTACTTTTTCTGTGAACAACAAACTGGTGTGATACCTTACCCCATCAGGCTAAAATATTTAAGTCTTTTCTACGTTAACTTAATTGTATACATTGGTATACATTATATATATACCAAAAGATCAAGCTAAAACATTTTATTTATTTTCAAAAGATCTTAAATATACTATACTTTACTCGAGTTTATTACAGAAACTTCTTAGAAAATCTAGCAGTTTAAACAGTGGCCAATCTTGAACAATAGTATTTAACGCTTTTTATATCATTTTATTATGAAACTCACTCTCATAATCACATAATCATATTTTCAGTCTCTACGGAGGATATAGGAAACAATAGTTAAAAATTAATTCTGACAACATAGTCCCGAATCAAAGCCAGCATCTCTGGGTTGAGAAGTTAGAACGCTGACCACTTTACCACAGGCAGTCACAGGGCAGATCTGTGTCCTGTTTGTTTTGGCTGAGTCAGTATACGGCTATACTGAAAGCTGACCGACTGTTATGAAGTGGACTCTTACTATGAGCACTCAATTTCGTAACTCCCTGTCTTAATGGTGCCTCAAGTAAATTTTAAGTATGAAAGTAAATAAAACTGAGTTCTCCAATGTCATATAACTACTCTTAGATGGTTGAGATTTTCCTTTTCTTTTAGGCATTTTGAAAAAGGCGAAGAATAAAGTTACCACGACTAGCCGTGACATTTGTTTATGTTTATTACGATGGTTATATCACAAGTAGCCAATCTAAACAGTTGCAATAAAAGCACTCCTTTCCCTATCTAGTTTACATCATTTTAAAGACGTGTTCATATCGCGACGGATCTATTAGAAGACATCTCGTGGATCAGTATGTGGCATTTAGCCTTCTAGGTCTCATCCCTGAATCGTCCCATCATGCTAACTCATGGGACCTTACTGCTAGAAACGAGTAATGTTGGCGGCCATTTGGAACGTACATATTGCCTGTAGGCAATGGTGTAAACTTGTATATAATGTTTCTTTTTTGGGGGAGGGTCTTAAATCACACATATTCACACTCTCAATCATACTTCGAGGTTAGGCAACAATCTTGGGTAGAGAAAATCCTTACTCCTCCTGAACTGGACTGGATTGGACCACGTTACGGAGGGGATTCGACGGAGAGAATAGGTCCACGTTACGGAGGGAATAGGTCCAACTTGGCCTATTTCTTCCAAGTGTGGCAACCCCGGGGGGAAGGACAGCGCGAGAGGAGACCTAGGACTGCCGTCCCAAGGAGCAATGATAGTGCAGAGGGCACGCTTTCCAACTTTACCAGTTGGAAACACCCCAACAGCACAGTACAACTGGCATCCCACCTTGTTGTGATCCAGAAACGGCCCCACCAAAGCGGATTCGGACACGAAGACCGTCCTATCGAAGAAGGAAGTGTGTACCAGGAGCATATTATCTGTCATGCAACACCGAGACACCCGGACCGTTCTATCGGAGGAGGAGGTGTCTACCAGGAGCATATCATCTGCCATGCAACACCGAGACACCCGGGCCGTCCTATCGGAGGAGGAGGTGTCTACCAGGAGCATATCATCTGTCATATAACACCGAGACACCAGGGCCGTGCTATCGGAGGAGGAGGTGTCTACCAGGAGTACCTATACCATCTGTCTTGCAACACTGAGACACCCGGGCCGTCCTATCGGAGGAGGTGTCTACCAGGAGCATATCATCTGTCATACAACACCGAGACACCAGGGCCGTGCTATCGGAGGAGGAGGTGTCTACCAGGAGCATATCATCATCTGCCATGCATCACCGAGACACCCGTGCCGTCCTATCGGAGGAGGAGGTGTCTACCAGGAGCATATCATCATCTGCCATGCAACACCGAGACACCCGTGCCGTTCTATCGGAGGAGGAGGAGGTGTCTACCAGGAGCATATCATCTGTCATACAACACTGAGACACCAGGGCCGTGCTATCGGAGGAGGAGGTGTCTACCAGGAGTACCTATACCATCTGTCTTGCAACACTGAGACACCCGGGCCGTCCTATCGGAGGAGGAGGTGTCTACCAGGAGCATATCATCTGCCATGCAACACCGAGACACCCGTGCCGTCCTATCGGAGGAGGAGGTGTCTACCAGGAGCATATCATCTGTCATTCAACACCGAGACACCCGGACCATCCTTTCGGAGGAGGTGTCTCCCGGGAGTATATCATCTGTCATACAACACCGAGACACCCGGACCGTCCTATCGGAGGAGGAGGTGTCTCCCGGGAGTATATCATCTGCCATGCAACACCGAGACACCCGGACCATCCTATCGGAGGAGGAGGTGTCTCCCGGGAGTATATCATCTGCCATACAACACCGAGACACCCGCGAGCAGGGCTTCTACTCTGAAAGAGACCACCAGATGAGAGACGACATGAAATGATAAAGGAGTTGGAATGGTGAGACAGGAAATTCGCGGGATGTAATTAAATATAAAGTATTCGCCTGGCGACACGAGAAAGCCCCTGAAAAACCCCATGGGTCAGTAAGGTTGGCCACGGGAATGGAGCCCAGACCTCCCGAATGCAGGCCACAGACGAAACCGCCTGTAAATCAAACTAAGGATCCCTCGCATAATAAGAGATACTGTACAAACTGAAATGAAGAGCCAACCCAAATAAACATTGTAGATTCTAGTTAACACAAATATTTTTAATTATTTTCCTCACAGAGTCTGTATACTAAGGTATATTTTGTTACTAGTTGCTAAGTTAGTTCCCTATGGACGCTACGGTTTTTCATGAAGCCCTCGCCCAGCAAGTCGCGCTTTACATTTCTTCTTTTACCACAGCACCAGCGCTCCAAACATCTCATTTACTTTGAACCTTCATTTTTTTTAACTTCCACGACAGCGCTATATATTTTCCATGTGTAACAAAACGCAAATGGGTCGGGGAAGGCAAATATGACATGCTACATACCACTCGTCTTCATTATGTTAGACTGGGAGGTTCATAAACGTGTCTGTCTCCCAGGTGATTTATATTCTGCCACTTTTTATTACCCGTGTCTGCTTTCACAGGCAGAGTTGACGTCGTCTTTAAACTTACTTCGGCTTAACCGCAAAGTGGTTTGCTATTGCATAATAAGACTTAATGGTCTGAGTAGTAAACAGAGCAAACTAAGCTTACTAAATGATAAATATGTCTAACGATCTCTAACAAGTATCTATAATAAGTAGAAACGTACTGGTTTCACACAAAAGTTCCATACGATATATCACCAGTAATTCAGCTTCTTGGGACCCACAATAACAACTAAGTAGGTACATGTTTTGGAAATAATATCCGTAGATAACTCTTTTATAAACCCACATACTACAGATACATCAACATTATAAAATTCATGCAGGTATATTTAATAATAGAATTAAACCAATTAGAGAAGCATTATTAAAAGAACAAAACGGGTTTAGAAAAGGAAGATCCTACGTGAATAACACCTTCACAGTTAGAGAGTTAATTGAGAAAAGGAAGGAATATAATCTACCCACGCTTATGGCATTTATAGATCTGGAGAAAGCTTTTGACGCACAAACAAAGGCTATGGAAGATAATGAAGAATCAGGGATACCCCGTGCATACAATCAATTGTTTAAAAGATTTATATCAAGGCACATACTTCAGACTTAATATGCCGTACAGTAAGGAGAGTATAGGGGAGGTAATAGACATTAATTTGCAGGTGTTAGTCTATACAGATGATTTAGTTATTATTGAAAACTCTGAAGATAATCACCAGGGAGCAACTTACGTGTTACATCAGCTATGTAAAGAATATAATTTTAAAATGCCTGTACCTAAATCGAAAGTCATGAAATTCCAAGGTAAATATCCTGTAAAAGTGAAAATAATTCAAGATAATAACATTTAGAACAATTTTTGTTATTTAAATTATATAGGATATGAAATTTCCTTTATTAATGGCAGAGATATACAAAATAAAATTCATAAACATTATTTAACATGCGATAGATAGAGTCAACATGAAAAATTCAATGCCATGGCCTGGATTTGAACCACGGATCTCCTGGTTTCCGTCCATTCGCTCTTAACCTTTGAGCTACCTGACATTAAATTCTCCAGTTGACTCGTATATTTTCCCGGTAGACCACTAGGGGCTCTCGCATCCGAAGCACACCGTTTGTGGCGACTTTCTATCGTAAGTACTTAAGTCCCAGGCTTCATCATTTAACTCTTACTATTTTAGTTAATTGATGAAAATTAATCATTTCTCCACACTAGCCGTATATAGGCTAAGGGTTTTGATAGATAGAGTCAACATGAAAAATTCAATGCCATGGCCGGGATTTGAACCACGGATCTCCTGGTTTCGCTCTTAACCTTTGAGCTACCTACGTGCCGTCCTGACATTAAATTCTCCAGTTGACTCATGTATTTTCCCGGTAGACCACTAGGGGCTCTCGCATTCGAGATATACCGTTTATGGCAACTTACTATCGTAAGTACTTAAGTCCCAGACTATATAAAAGCATCAAAAACAACATGGACTGATATACAATTAAAGTTTCTATTACAACTGGATAATAAGACATAAGACAAAAATGTTTTAGTCATATTCAAGCCAGAGATATGAAATTTTAAGAGCAGTATTTGGACTTACAAGAAAACATAAAATAAGAAACCAGGACAAAAGGGAAAAGCTTAACATTTAAACATACATGATAAAATTAACATAGAGAAAACTGGAAAGGGCAGCTACAAAGGATAAACTGCACAAAAATACCGAGCAAGAGTTTATATTGTGACTTTGTGGGTTCGTGAAATTAAAAGTCCAATTGCACAAACTCAAAATGTTCTTTATTTCCACCGAATTACAGTTGAAACACTTGCCGATTACATAGAATTACTTAGCGCACACAATTACAATTCACCAGTTCGTCTGTCACAGGTCCATTGCACGCTCACAGTTACGTACAACTCCTCTGACACACGTACACCGTCTTCCAGTCCATCCACTCACTCGGCGCTCCTCACGGCTGCTCACCAAGAACTGAACTCTCATCCAGCCCGACGCGTCGCTTATATAGGACTAACCGGCCAATCGAGAAGGTCCCGGGTTATATGAAATATCCTGGATGTTCCAGAAATCAGGGGGAAGGGAAAGAGACGGCACAGTGGCCTGCAATCCCTTCAGTTGGCGCACACAACATAAATGGGTAGGCGTAGTCGAATGCTTCCCGGCCCTCACTCAGCCGTCAGTTGGTCGTGCCTGGGTGACAATTTTATAAACGTACAGGACGGAGAGATCCGGCAGAGATGGAATGAGGACGGAACAGGCCGAATGGAACTAATACTTGTTAGGCAAAAGCAGAAGAAGATATATCTCTCCCTCTTGAAGGTGTACGTGTGTATAGCATAACTGAATATCAACATGTATTAAACATAAACATATCAATTAAATATTAGAATTTAACCTACCCATCTTTCAAAAATAAGAATAAAATGTTTAAATTACCCTATATAGAAATGTTTGGTTATGTTCCTTATTAAAACATATCTTCACCATTTTATACAGATATCGTATACTAAGATATAGATGTGAGTAGCAAACTTGGACTTTCTGAAATTAACCTGCAATTTTATTTTACTGGAGTTTGTATAAGGTAACCGCTACAGATAGCTGAAAATTTTCATTATAAAAACGTAACACTCATTAAAAACTATTAAAAACTATAAGTTTAATACATACCACATTTGGTATTTAAGATGCGACAGTTTTCAAGTAAATATTCGCTCATTTTGATTTCTCCATAAATGGCTGTATTATTTTAATTAAAACGTAACTACTTTGAAATTATAAAGTTATGTAGTTACATAAATAAAATATCTTGAAGCTTCCGCTGGTGGTTTTTGTAGAGTGAACTGGTTTTCTTGTGACATATTAGAATTTTTCAATACTTACGCTTTCTTCTGTTACATTTCTTTTATCCCTTGTCTATACAAAAAATGTTAAAGTCATCACGTAGTAACAAGATCTTTAAAAGTATGACTACTAATTAACGCTGCCTTATTTCCCAATTTCCATTGCGCCTAACTAGGAGATATGAAAAATGAGAATGATTGCAAATACTAACGTCGATTAACATAGAAGAAAAATAATTGTTTGTAGGAAGAGCTTGTACACAACGAAGTTTTTGGCCAAGCATAAACATCGGAGTGTTGTCACGCATGTTCTAGCACTTCTTACGTAATTATAAATAATTACTAAGCAAAACATATAACAACATGGGTAGAAACACATGCATTTCCTTCATTGTTTTAGGGGATGTGAAAGTTCCTTTGGTTTAACGGTTATAACTGTTGTAGTTAAAGTACGTTAAGTGTTATATGCAACAGTTGGCAGTAACGATTAATGTTTTCTGTGGTGTTCACAGTTAATGGTTTCCGTAACGAGTAGCTGTAACGTGTTTTAACATAAACGATGTCGATACGACTTACTTGTTATTTGATGCAGTATAACTGTGTCAACACTTGGTTTACCACGGTGGGTTATAATGCACTTGGTACTTGCTTCTACACACTTGTACATTGTAGTTTGTACAGGTGAACTGAGCTGTATACGATCCTAAACATAAGCATCACGAGATGTAGATATAGAAATGAAAATACACCACTGTTCCCAATATAAACACGGCTAAAGTTAAGCACTTATTAGCTTACGTATTCACTAGGTAGTTAGGTGAACTTGGAGATTATTTCCTGAAAGGAGATGTCTACACACATTATTGTAGAACATCAGAAACGATTTAGCTAATCTCAGTTGGCTACATAAGGTGACAAAAGACGAAAAATGTTCACCTCAACACTGTTTTATTTCTGCCAAAGACGGTAGCTCAATGCTAACGTACAATTAGCCTTCCTTTTAGATAAATACATTTCAAAAGGTGTATAAAATTTTACTTTATGTCTCTGTTGCTTGCACCTTTTGTGCTGTTATAATCTTTCTGACTTCTACACAGGTATACCTCTTACACGGAGCTACACACAATTCTGAACTGAGCTAGATATTCACACAACCTGTTTCGGTGCCAGACCTACGGCTCGAAGTACCGCACTGCTTTCCTAATACTCAATAGCCACTGTAACTCTCTCTGCCTTGCTTCGGCATTTACATATCTATCGGACGCGATGATATTTCTGGAATTGGAAGCCTCTGGAACTGCAGTCGTGAAAATTGTTTCGCGTAGTAATAATACGACTTGCTTCCCGATTTCAGTTGTCCTTGCATGTCTGTATATTTCTCGCGGCAACTTGCTTCATGTTCGTGACGTCAGTTGTAGCTGACCTTGAGAGCGTGTTGCTTTCTCACGGCATACTTGCGTGATGGCCGCAGTGACAGTATTATGTAGTAAAGAGGTGGTATCCAGAACCACTCACGAACTCTTGAAGAGTATATTGATGCTGTATAATGAGCTGAGAGAACTGGTCTCTGATAAACGATACCAAAAAGCATTTAGGGAGTGATGTCATTCGAAGTCAGTAATCATTAGTGGGAAATTAATTATCGTTTTTTGTTACTGTGGTAGCCATAATTGGGTATCTGCTTTGTATTCGTTACTTCTGTCCCGTTATTGAGTACCTAATCACTTTGAACTTATTAGTTCTGGAACCACAAATGGGTAACCACCTCGGTTACCTCAGTAACGTTAATAGGTAACTGGTATGTCTTTTAATTCAACACTATTAATTCTATCGTTATATTAAGCTTATTTCCCAATAATCTAACCGTATTTTTTGTCATACCTAGTAAGCAAATAAAAATAGTCACAAAATGAAAATATTATATAAACCACTTGCCCTTCATGAATTGTAATACGATATTGGTAGTGAAAACCCAGAACTAAGGTTCTTATTTTGCTCAGCATCAAAGATATTGACGACGTTTCCTTCCTGGCAACTTTTCAAACATAATTTCCAATGACATCAACCACGTCGGATATTGTTTTTGTGGCGACAAATATTCTCTCGTCCACGGCCTGCTTGACGTCATACGCCTCTATCGAACCGTAACTTCCCCTATATTTATCTACATGAGGTCATGGAGAACCCCTCAACCAGCAACCAATTAAGACAGGTGTGTATTACCAGTTCCTTATAACATCCCTTTAGTGTTTAAACAAGATTATAAATGCGCACACAGCATTGCATTTCAAGCAACTGGTTTTATATTCCAAATAATACGGTAGCATTGATAAAGCTATTGTGTGAATTCTGGAAAATTATTCTTTTCACTTAAAATCTGTTTTGAATCAAACACCATCCTCAATAAACAGTTTCCGTCATCCTATACATGTTCTACCTCATAGAGTATAAAGAAGCACTTGGAATAATGAAACAAATGGAATCCATTTTTCCAATGTGTCTCTATCACTGTTACTTCAAAAGTTATTTTTTTTCTAAGCTATGGACTTTAAATTGTTCTCTCTTGTTCATATTGCGTGAATTAATTCTTAAAATGTATCTAAATATTCTCTTGAATTTCATTTCTGCTGATTCGAGATCTTAAAATTACAAATTTTTTAATATTAGTATTAAGGACCAAGGTATGCAAACATAGAAGCATTAATGCGAATTATATGTAATGTATTGTTCATAAGAATTGGACAATCTGCTGCTACGCCCCCTTCACTTTACTCCCAGCTTTTTATGGGACTTCCTATTTCCTAAAAATGCATTTGTATTAGTAAAGAGCTATCCTCTCTTAAGTACTGTAGTTCCAATTTTGTTTATTTTCTTCAATTTTAACATATAATTTACTACCTTAATATTCACTTCTTCTCTAATTGTTTCATTTTCTATAAAGCGTACTGTAGTGCGTCCTTTAGTTCTCCATAACACTCATTTCTACTCTCTGGAGTTTCCTTTTCTCCTTTTCTTCTATTATTATTTTCGGTGCTTTGCCATAAATGACCACAGAGGCCGCAATGGTCTTGTTCTGTTACCCTCGTGGTTTTATTTTATAGTTCTTATGATTCTATGTATTTGTTGAAACTAATTTATCTTATTTACTATACCTCTATTAAGACATAAGTTACATGCAGCCTAAGTGAGATATTTGATGCCTTTAAACATCAAACGTATTAAAGGCTTTTCTTAAATTTTAAAAAAAACTCGACATATGTTACGTCTGTGCACATATTTTTAGAATCAATGTCTTTGGAAAATTTTAGAATTGAAATTTCCGTAAATGGAATTGCATGGTAACGCCACATGAATCACATCTCTCCTTGCGTAGCATTACGTTGGTTTTTATCAGGTAGGCCCGCTGATGATGAGTATGATATTTCAGCACTGCAGCGAGGGCTATGACAATCACTAAATATCATGAAATAAGCATTAGGCCGTCAGATTTGATGGCAGCAGCGTTTACAATTGTCGTCGTCGTCGAAAACTGGTAGGCTGAGAGACAGCCTGAGGTGTGTCATACGAATACCTGCCCAGCGGCTTAACAAAGAAGAGACGGGATGTGGAGATTACAGCATGACGGGTGAAAAATGAAATAAGGGTAAAGAAAAGAGGAACCATTTTTGCACCTCAACTGCTGCGCTATCGGGTGTCATGGCCCTTGTGCACCGCTGATGGATTAGTTTACTCAAAGGAATGATATAATTTTAAACTACGAATTCTTGGATGAATGGACTGTAGTAAAGACTTTATAGTTACCGATTATTATACCCGCAAGCCATAAATGAGAGGAATTGAAATTTTCTAGTCTCATCTTCAATAAATCTCACCACGAACAGGTTCTTGCAGAACGTTTCATAACAAGGAATCAGTGGTTGTCTGTATAACCACCGCATATACCGTATACTACCGTCAGCCTCGGTTGGCCCTGCAATCCTGAAAGATGAAGAGGGAAATAAGATTAGAGGAATTTCAGTTACTTGTAAAGCGGCATAAATTTGGTGTAAACAAACATCTTTTGCCAATTACTTAGTATGTCAGTGAAATAAATTAGTAACTGCACCTAGGATCTTTGCGACTGCAGCTCCTCAGGGAGTTGCGAGACTCACATTCTCAAATCGGCCACTCTGATGTGTGTTTTATCGTGGTTCACCCAGGTGTTTAGTGTCGTTCCCTTTCTACCATGAATTTCCTGATCCTGTCATTTCCTTTAATTGTTTCACTTCGTATGTTTCAACTTTTGGGACTAAATGACGGCGTATGGTGTATTGCAGCAGGACAGTGGACTTTGTACTCTAGTGAGGTTTCTCCCTAGAGGGACTGATAAGGGACCCTTCCTTCTTGGGACTTTCTCATGGTTAAATCACGTTACAGAGTTACCAGGGTTCTCGTTCTATATAGCGCACGTCTGGAGCTGGTGTACCTGTCATCCCTTACTCCTAAGGACCACATTTAAAACACAGAAAGCCCACTATGAACGTGTGCTCCAGTTATTAGAGGTCCCTTCATCTAAATTCTCCTAACCTCTAAGGCAGACAGTGAGCGTGTTTTACGCAAGTCTTAACTTCCGTTTTTACAGTGAAGTCGAAAATATATAACAAAACGCCAATGCATTTTCTACGACCGTTGCCTTAAAACTTCAAGTTTGTTTGTACCATACTTGAAAAGTAAAAGCCACCCGGAACTGCTAAGTGACAAACTCCGCAGACTATAGAGACAGTCTCTTAAACACCGGAATTTGTAATCAAGTAATAATGACTTTAACGGATGAGAAGATGACACTGGCGCAGTTCTAAAACCTCCTCTAAGAAAATCGCTATCCTGTATGTACCTAAAAGTAGGCCAGACCATGCCGCGACGAAACTGTTCAAGTTGAAACTTCCACTCCACTATGTGAATTAGACATTTGTGTTTCACAAATCCCCAGCATCTTCAGAGCTGTCCTATTTTGGTGTGAAGCTAAATAGAGTAGGAAGTGGAAAGTTTAGAGGTGCATGTACTGAAGTGAGGAAACTACATATGTATGGATATATTCGATTCATCAGTATAAAAATATATTATATCAATATAAAGCAGGCTACTCTCTGTGTGAAATTACCAGATCTCAAGTTGCTAGTTAATCTAAGAAAAACTATGCTAGCTTCTAAAAATCTTGCGAGTTTCTTATCCTCAGAACCTACTGAAGCAGAGAGCAAGGTTAACTGTATTTAAGAGTGACTGGGGAATTCATTTGTCAACAATATTTAATTTTATACATACTGTTCTTTCTGTTAAAACAAATTAAATTAGAAGTTAAAAATATAAATTTGTACGTTTAATATTTTAAAACCCATTATGCTCAAAATTATAATCATAATTAAGTGATTTAACATATTGGGTTACATAATCCTAAAATGTTCATTCTTACATAGGATTAGAATAAGGCTTACACGAAGGGGATTTGGCACCGAAACCTAAGCCACAAGTGGGACAACCCCGGGAGGAAGGATGAGGCGAAAGCAGAGAGAGAGGGTGGCCGAACCAAGGATTCACGACAGTGAAGGACAGTGTCCCTACTATTTACCAGTTGGAAACTCCCCGGGAGGCCAGTACAACCGACATCCCGCCTGTCGTGGTCCGGAAACGACTCACCAGTTCGTCCCGGAGACCGAAACGTCCTGTCAAAGGTGCAGTGCCGATACTCCCGCCAACTCTTCAACCCTGAAAAACACCACCAGATGAGAGATGATGTGAAATTATAATGGAGATGAAACGGAGGGACTAATCCACCCAGCATTCGCCTGGCGACCAGAGAAAAACCCCGAAAAAACCCATGGGCTAGGTAGTTTGGCCACGGGAATTGAACCGGAGCCTTCCGAATGCAGGCCACAGACGAAAGCACCTGAACCATCTTGCACAGTAGTCTCACATAAATTAATTTACGTTGATTTAGGTTGTTTTCAAATAGCTCTAAAATATATTTTGAATTTTCTATGCTTCTATGCTTCCTTCATTCTAAGTGGAATTTGTATAATTTAAATAATTGCCAGGCCGTATATAAAACTGAAAATTTATGTCAAAATAATGTTTACTGCTTTAACGGTTACAGAGATATTCGTTGTTTTCAACTTTTCAGTACTCCCATATTTCTTAAAATGCTTTCATCATTCATTTGCCGTCGTGTATCGTGGTCTAGGTTCTAACATGCTGGTCTGTATCCTGAGGTCACGGATCGATGTTTTCGAGTGTAAAAAATCCTTAGAATTGCTTCTTAGGAAAGGGAAGTGAAGCAGGTGGTCACATGTCGTAGACTTACGGCACGTAAAAGGATGTCAAACCTGATAAAGGAGTCTCTGAGCACAATTAAGTGGCCTTTCACGGTCTATATAGAACAGGAAGCTGAAAACTACAGAAGTTAACGATCTGTGTCAAAAATGTTTCTCACGACGTTGTCGTCATGGCACGAATACGGAATTTCAAAACCAATATACTTACAGTGATCCACTATATACAAATTTGACTCTCTCCAGTCTCCTGTATTCCTTTTGTACCTACAGCGAAATGTGTGGTCAAACTATTTTAATTAAAATAACTTTTTTTTATCAAAATAGCTTCTATAATGTGAGCAGAGAAACTCATATGAATACAGCACTTTCTTTTTTTTCATAATCCACTTGATTATGATGCTCTGATTGTGGCAGACCTACAGCTATGAGGCTGTCTTAAACGCTTTTCCCTGATAGAGAAGAAGTCTCATTTGTCACAAATGTTATACCCAACGTAGCAAACACATCAGAAAAATATTCAACCAGCCACAAAACGTGATTGATGAGAAATTTCCACCTTGGAGCGGGTGTAATCAACAACAGTCCCAGAGGATTAATTAGGTCATTGATTAGTGATTAAACTCGGCTTCCAACAGACGATCTGAGTTCAGTTCGAGCTTTAGGGACCACACCACACGGCGTCCAAACAACAGGTATCTTCATTTCAAAAGTAGCTGAAGCGAAAAATATAAAGACTTTATTCTCCTTTTTTTGTTAATTTACGTCCGTCAACATTAAGTCATATCGGACGATGAATGAAACGGGTGATATGATGCTCAAATAAATCCAGGGTCCATGGAGCTTAGAGTTACCCGACATTCGTCTTTTTAGGGTAGGGACAACCCCGGGAAAACTTATCCAGTTAACTCACCCTGACCGTTTTCTCTCTTAGATACTGTTTCGAACATGCTCAGCGCATAGCCATACGTAAATAATACATAGCCAAGGCTTTTGCATCATTAAACAAGTTTCTTACCCTTATTTGTTCAATGTAACAATTATCGTAACATTTTCTTACACCTTTATAATTAAAGATTCGCGTTGGGAATATGCTTCCATCTCACTTAGGAAGAAACATTCCCGAGAAAAAATTATATTGCTGGAACTAAATTTAGAACTTTTGTTATGGGATAAATACAAATTAAAACACATGTGTTTGTGCATATTTAATAAACTGACTTGATTTGATTAGCTTATAGATTTCATTGTGTCTTTCTTCAACACTTTGTCATTTTACCTTCAATATTAAAATCATAATATTGTCGCCAGCCCATTGTTGATTGGAGACGGCGCGGGCAACGAGATCAAAGAGACCGCAGCGCAGTGCGGAGATAAAAGCTCGCCGAAATGGTGGGCGGGAGAAGACAGATTTCTCGGGAGTTCGCCTTTGTTCTAGCCGGGTCTCGATTGTTTGAGAAATTTCTGCTGTGTTAATAATCTATAAAAAGTTAGCCCGCCCGCCATTCAGTCAGAATGCCAGTCCGCTTAAAGCTACGCCTCTTTCTAGCGCTGATAATCCCACTCATGTTGTACGCCTGTGAAATCTGGGGCATGGCTGCAGATAGCTGGATAGCATACCTTCAGCGTGCACAGAATAGAGGAATCCGATCCATCTATTCTGTGGGGCGTTCTTTCCCCGTAAGGTTGCTTCACGAAGCTTCTCTTCTCCCATACGTGGAGGACGAAATTAGGCGCCGGGCGACAAAATTTTACGCTCAAATTCCAGCTCACAGGAGCGCCCTGGTTCCGTCTCTAGGAGATTACGACGCTACGAGACGCCGCTTCAGACTTTACCGGGTACCCCGTATGGCATGCGGGCATCCGAGGTAACAAAGGAGTTAATCCATACAGCAGCATAAGCTGAATTTCAAAAATCTCCAAATGAGCTGTTTGGCTACAAAATTTAACCCACTTTAGCAAAAAATAAAACACCAGGGTGTAAAAAAAAAAAGCGGTTTGGCATCCTGTACAAAATTAAAGAGGAGCAAAAAGCTACCTTAAAAAAATTCCTCAACAAAATTATCGCACCTCATCCTGTAACCATCAAAATGATCAACCTGCGGTCAGACCCAAAACCTGGGTGGGAACGCATCAAAAAACCTTCTGGCTGTTAACAGCCTGTCAGTATTCGACTTGGACTTGGAAAGAGTCAGTCGGTAATTGAACGCATTGAACGCTAAGCAGCTGTGTTTGTTGACCTTGTATGCTGTATTGTGTATGTGTACGAAGCGTATTTCTACGGAAATAAAGTGCACATTTTTGGGTTTGTAACCTGGACTTTTGATTTCACGAACCTACAAAGTCACAATAATTCATTTTAACACAGTGCCTGTTCCAATTAAACTGCTCCTCGTGTTGGCAGTCTTGTACTTACTTTGATCTGAACGTTTTCCTTTTATGTATGACCTAAATATTCGAATAAATGGCAGGAGGTGGAAAAATATATAAAATTGAATTCCAAGAGCCCGACGAAAGTCTGTAAGCTATCGAATTTCTGAGGGAAACGGCTGTAGAAGAATATGATATAATATTTAATCGCTTCACTGACCAGGGTAAGGTAAGAACTGCTAGCAAACCAAAGAAACATCTACACTTTTGCGGATCTCACTCTAGCTGCTATTTTAGTTGTCTATAAGTACGCTAGCAATCATTTTATTTTACAAATTTCAAGACTGTCACATATGCTAAGTGATTTTATTTTTCTCGTAGGTTTGCTACTCTGTCTTAAAGTCTCGCTTTGCAAATATTCGTGCTTTGGACAGTTGCATCATAAATAACTAGTATAAAATCTTAGCAATATTGCTATGAGGAAATAAAGTCTGTATACTTTTAACACGAGACACATATGGAATAAATGGCACTCCTGAAACACACTGCACGAATATTACATCAAGTAGAATTATAGGGTTCATGCTCGGTCATTTCTAGGAGCGTCGCAGCTGGTACTAAGAGCTAAGGGAGGTCACTGGCCTCCCTTTGTTGTAGTTTAGTAGCGAAGTCGCTATTCTTTCCCAGGAAGTCCTACAAGGGATTACGATGTTACTGAAAAAAAGTTGAAAATCTCAGACATGTGGTTTTTACGGCGGAAATTACGTGGCATTCTGCAACAAAGATACGGGGAAGTACCACAACTTGTTGATGTACTTACCAAATCTGTTTTCTCTATGACTCTTCGGAGTGTCAAAAGGCAAATATATAAAGCTCATTTGCTGCACTCACATAATTCCTCTACAAATGACAAATTTTGTTATTCGGGCTGATCTTTTTCTTTCTTTTACTGTATCCAATTCTTCCTATTATAAAAGAAAGAATTAATTAAGAATAAAACGGAATGAAAAGTCATTCTCGTAAACTGCGTGAATTATCTACAACCGTAACTATAAATTCTAGTACGTGGCTAATACATTTTACTACCCGTTCCATCAGCATTGTTCTTACATTCTGTATTCTAACCAGAAATAGTTAGCTGAATACCCCAAAATATCAGTTTTATAAATATAATATATATGCATGACTCTCTGAGATTAGCGAAATTCAAAAAATCATGTTTCAGATGAATACAATGTACCATGTGCATTTTCAGGGAAATCTCTCCATCCCAAACAATCATTCGACATTTTTGTTTCCTTAGAACTCACTGTAATGATTATGGTTAAAATGCCATATGTTTTGATGTTTGTCTAATAAAATGAATATCCTTAACTTTCTAAGCAGTCTATGAAACTCTCTCCATCGGAATGAATTTTGTTATTTTGCATTGCGAGTAAACCAACGAGATATACAGCACCTTAAAACACAAAACTCGTAGAGGTATTTAAAATATACTATTTATTTCAAATATATAGAGACAACTTGTTATTGATTTCGACTTTTCAATAATGGACTGGACTATGCTACTGAGGAGATTTTGCACGGAGGTCCAACTTGGACTATGCCCCCAAATGGAACATAATCTGGAGGAAGAATAAGGCGAGAGGAGACAGAAGAGGCTATCCCAAAGAGCCAGAATAGTGCAGAAGGCAGGGTCCCTACAGTTTATAAGCTTGAAGCTCCCCGGGAGGCCACAACAACCGACATCCCACCCTATTGTGGTCCGGTAACCCCACAAGACCGGTTTCGGAGACCGGAGACCAACTTATAAGAGGAGAAAGTTTTAACAAGAACATATCCTGCCGTGCAACGCCGAGATACTTCTACCCTGAAATAGACCACCAGATGAAAGATGATATGAAATGATAATGGAAATTAAATGGAGGGTCAGGAAATGTCTATGCAAATTACCATCTAGTATTTATTCTAAGTTATAAACATCGTAGACAGCAAAAACAATTAATACCTAATGTAAACAATGTGATGATGATAGTTGGTGCTACAGGCCATGTAGACCCTTGGCCTCCCTAACCACCCTCTTCAATCCGAGGCTGTATTAGGGTAACCGTAACAAAGTTCTTTTTACGAGGTAGGGGAGTTAACCATACGCTCAACCCCCAACCTGGAGGACCAGGTCCCACATTTATGTCCCCTGGAACTGGGTGGCCCAGTTATACCCCCGAACGCTGGGTGACCATTTTAGTCGCCTTTTACGACAGGCATGGTCTACCTTGGGGCTATTCTTTACACCCGGCCACACACGGGTGATGTAAACAATGTACCAGGAACGTAATGCTCCTGTTATTATTACACAATTCAAACAACTCCGGTTATAAGCCTTCACGCATATAAATCAATATTTTTAATCTATTAACTTGTCGTGCCTATTTATTTCTAACTCTAAACGTATTTATATACTCCCATTTTCCATAGTTATGATTTACATCCAAAAACGGTGCTTTGTGGCTAGCTCTGATCTAATAAAACCTATTTTACTGTAATCAGCTGCTTTGTCCAGAACTCTTGCATTCTCATTTTAAAATTTTATCGCCCGGGAAAGATATTCCGGAAAGATATAAGGAACAAAGTAAATACAGAAGCTTGTAGAGAAGCGGTAGTAAGAAAGAAGCAGAAGAAAAAGGAGATAAATACAGAATTGTTCTGAACCGACCCCTAGATAAAACGACAATAGATGGAGAGTAACCAAACGTGGAGACACGCCTTAGTAGCGCTTGCAGTTCATCCACTGTGTACAACCAAGAAAGTTCACCAACTGAATGACCAATGTGTGTGCAAATCTTGTGTAATCAACTCATTAAAGAAAACAAAAGAATAAAGGCAAGAAAAAAAGAAAAGAAAACTTAAATGCTCATTCGAGTGTAACTCTCACATTATCATCGTCGTCATCATTGTCATCATTACCATCATCATCATCATTATTTTAAAATTTTAGGGCTAAAATACCATTGTTTTTGACTTACTGTTTGAAAATCATTTAGGGCACACATATCAGATTTTCCTTCGTCGTTTTTTATTCCACCGGAGCTAACTTAGTATCTGTAATATTGACAAAACTTGTTACTTTTTACTACACCTTTATAGGAATTTAGACGTATATACAGATATTTTAATCGCTGTATGATAATCTTTAGTAGGTCATACGACCATAACACTTACATCAAATACATAAAGTTTGATAGAGTTCAGTAATTCTAAAATCTATAATTGTTATCATTTTAACTAGTGTGTAGCCTTAATTAATAAATACAGTAATATTAAAGCAAGATATAATTTAACCAATGTTTACATAAAATACAAAAAAAAAACTTCTCTCTAAATAATATATTATGTTCTGCATGTTATTTTACACGATAGCAATCTGAGACACGTGTAATACAAAAATATTTTCAGTTCTTTATCGTTTCTCGTGTGATATCGTTTAAAAGTGTAAAATCTCTTCAATTAAAACTCGTTCAAAACATCCAGAATAGCCTATACGTCACGTGTCTGTTTGCAACTTGGGATCACATTTGAAAAGGCGTTTTATCCTGGAATTTACGTAAATAAACGGCAGAGAAAAAAAGCTGAGAGGCTTTAGAGGACCTCATTAAAACAAGCTCTCTGCTGGAATAGCAGTATCGTTTCCTCATTTGCAGTGTTACACTCTGTTGGGATAACGACTTCATTGCTGCAGATGTAGGTGTTTTAGCTTATACACACGTGCTTCACAATATCTTTATTTATTTCAAATTAGAGCCTCTCTGAAATTTATTGCTCATAAGAGTCCGGAAATTAGACCAAATGCATTTTATTGGTGAAAATGTTTTGAACGTTACTTAAAAATAATCGGTTTTGTATATCTGGAAGTTATAGAATCAAAATTTATTTAATATATTTTTCTTTTTTGAGGACTAGTTGTGTATTCTAAATAGCAATGCCAAGTTGTTTGTTTTAAACACTACCTTTAATTTTATTATCAATTATTCTATCATACCCAGAAAAAAAAGACAATAGCCCCCTTCCGCCTTGGAACTTGAGTCCTTTGTGACAGAAAGTGACCATCTTTGGTACTGTAATCTTTGCTATCTGCTAAAAGGACATGGGTCTTCCAGTATCCACAACTATTGCCAGCAATAACTTTTGGATTTACTGCAGTTAAAAATAAAAATAAAATATTTTATTAAGACATACAGTTTGAGGTGTTGCATACTTTGTCTCTGGACAGACGAATTATTTGTAGGATAGCTGCAAAAATTAATTACAATTAAATCCACCTTCAAATTATTTTTTCAATAAAAATCCATATAAATACAATTTATTGACATAAGCTACCACTCTTCAGTCATAAAATTCGTTGCCTTTCTTGTTAACAAATTTCATTCCTGCGATCTTGGTGAAGTAAACAATATATGCATAAGATGAAAAATATTTGAGTTTTACGCCGCTTTTATTGCTGACGAGAGGGCAGGGTGTTATGCTGGTGTAATCGATAAAGTCAACAATGTTAATCTCGCCTCAGCTTCCGCTTCAACTGCACAGCCGAAGGGTAAATTCTTGCGTGCTAAGATTCTCACATGTTCTCGTTGGTATGTACACCAAGGCGAACTTTCTATCAAAGTATCTGTAGCATAAGGAGATTAAATTTCCTTAATACGTCTTATTAAACACATATACATTATTAAGTTATTATTAAGAAGTAATCTCCATATATACAATTGCCTATAATTGCCAAAATGTCACTGAATATGAAAAACGTACTTCAAAACGCATATTTGTAGTGAAGTAACCGTATCAAATGTTTGGATAGAATGAAATACTTTCTTTGCCTATTATACTTAGCAGTTGCTAAAATAAAAAAAAAAAAATGAAAACTGCCCTTTTCGAATGTTAAGTGATAACCAAAGTGTACTTTAAACTTATCCTTCATAATTAAGTTGTCTCTCCTCCTTATACATCATTTCTATTTTTAAACTTCTATTAGACTCGTGGAAAGCAAAAAATCTACGAGGGTGGGTCAAAAAGTAATGCCTCCTATTTTTTCTCCTTTAATTGCTAAGAAAATTGAGACAAATTTACATAGCTTGAAAACTACAACATTGGCGATTAATTTGTCACTATTCAATATAATCTCCGTCCTTTTCCACAGCTTTGGTCCACGTTTTAACTAGGGCATGTATTCCAGTGTGGTAAAACACATGGTCTTGCTTCCTAAGCCATTGACGCACGGACGTTTTCACAGCCTCCTCATCTTCAAAATGAATCGCACGATGAGTTTCCTTTAGTGGCCCGGACGGATGGAAGTCTGATGGTGCCAGGTCAGAGCTGTATGGGGGGTGAGATAAGACTTGCCATACCAATTTCTCAATTTCTGCAGTGGTGTAACGGCTGGTGTATGGTCTTGCATTGTCACGCAAAAGAAGAACATCCGCCATAGTTTTTGTTGGGCTAACTCGGCGAAGACGTGCTTTCAGCTTTTTAAGACTTGTGAGTATTGTACCGAATTTATTGTACATCTCTGCTCCAAAAATACAGTCATAAGCGCACCCTCTGCATCCCAGAACACTGTCGCCAAACTTTCCCTGCCGACCGCTGAGTTTTGAATCTTTTTTTCTTCTGTGACGTTGTGTGATCCATTCTATTGATTGTCTCTTTGATTCAGGTTCAAAAAAATGAACCCACATTTGGTCTCCAGTAACAATTTTTTCCTGAAACTCCTCTCCCTCCAAATTGAAGCGCTGCATTTGTTCGGAGGCTATTGTTCTCCTTGTTTCTTTGTTTTGGGCGGTTAACCTTCTTGGTACCCAACGTGAACAAACTTTCGAGCAACCCAGTTGTTGAATAATATTCATCAGACTGCCTTTACTGAGGGAGGTAATGCGACATATTCACCTGTTGTTACCCGGCGATCACCACGAATGATGTCATCGACTCGCTGAATGTTGCATGGAGTCACTGCAGTCACCGACCTGCCGCTACGCTTTTCATCTGTCAATGGTATTTGCCCTTCAGCTTCGTTACAGCGACGAACTCATCGTCTAACAGTGCTGACATCCACCGTTGCGTCACCATACACATTTTTAGCCTTTCGTGAATGCAAATTGGCGTTTCACCTTCCGTAGTCAAAAATTCAATCCAGAACGCTGTCTTGTATGAATGTCCATGTCAGCCATTTTGCAAGAGGATGCAGTGCTGCCACTTGTTGACTTAGAAAGTTACTACCGCAGGGGATTGGAGAAGAACGTTTGAGGAATTGCGCCAAATTCAAAGTTTTCACATATCTTATTCATTTAAGGGAAAAATAGGAGGCATTTCTTTTTTACCCACCCTCGTATGTAAAACAACTTGTCTACCTCTATACATTTACCCAAGTATAAATGAACCAAAAGCTATTTGACAATACTGCATTACCTAGACCACGTGTCTAAAGCGTGGTTTAGCCCTTGTTATTATCGCTGAAAACCATTCAGTCACATTTCAGTTGCGAAAGACAAACGCTTTTTACTCGAAAAAGGTAGCAAACGATCACTGCAAAGCAATACGCATGTTACAGTAAATGTTGAGGTTCTATATTGTTTTGCTCATTAAAATGAAGATTAATTAGAAAAAATAATGTAATATATTTTAAAACTATATCTGCGTTTTGAAATTCAGACTTTCCTTTGCCGAGCCATTGTTGCTATGTACAGACGTGTGCAAAGTAAAAAAAAAAATGATTGAGTCTAATAATTTGCACACGTCTGTAGTACAATAATAATGACATGAAGAATCTGCAACAATTCCAAACAGATAATGCCAGGCATAATATGGTTAGTCCTTACTGCACAGTAAAAGTCAGACTATTCTCTGCTTCCGTTTGGCGGGTTTGGATCTGCTAAAGTGCAGAGGAATGTAGTGTGCAGTCACTGTGGTTGTTTTGGGTTAGATATCCAAAACTGCTACATGGAAGCTTCAAGTGCGGTTGAATGCCTCGCTGCCATAGGCTGTACATACCACATTGCAATTTTGCCTTGCTCCAGTTAAGAACTCCAATCTGTCGAGTGCAAATAACAAAGGGAAGCTAAGTTGGCAGGGCTTCTCTCCAGGCGGTTGTAAACTTGGAAGGCCATGTCTACTTCTTCACAGACATTTCTATGTAATTGTGAGCCACCCCTTCTCTATTTCCACATTCCGGTTCATCATGCACGAAGCAGTTGATGAGCCGCCTATCCAAGATCCATTTTATGCTCCGTAAAACTTCGTCCCTTTCAAAGGCTTTTCTCCCTAAGCCAGACAAGATAGAAGTAGCTGCATTTACTTCTAGCGAGAAACACTCTTTTTCGAAATGCCTTCATAAAATTTTTCAGCTCTTTACCTTTTACGGCTTATCTAAGATATAAAAAGTGTTGTATTCAATGCAGCATTTAACTCACACGCCCCAAAAGTATATAATAGGTATTTTCTGTTAAATCTAACATCCTGTTTATGATATATAGTGGATAACAGCGTTTCGAAGAACTATAGTGCGTTTTTATGCTAACTTTTGCTCGAATAATCACATGAGAACTGTCGATTTGAACTGTTTGAATTTATACAAAAATTCCCTGACATAATGTTATTAACAAATCTACAGCTTATACACAAATTTAAAGACACTGTCCGTGTTAGATAAAAATAAACATAGATAGCCAACGGTTCTAACGGGGAAAAACTGAAGCTCTTCTGAAGAAAAGATCCACTTCGCACTGTAGCTTATTTTTGATCACAGATTCACTGGATCACTATTCACTGAATCCTGTGATTATTATACACAAGAAATACCAATAGATAAAGATAGAGCTATAGCTTAGCCAAAGAAAAATCCCAATATGCTCAATGTTTATTGGATGACAATATCCGATGTGCCTTTTTCAATTTTTTTTTCAGCAGAAACCCATTCAGTGTTGAAAAGTTTCCAGAATTGTACAGACGCAAAAGGGCATCACTTTGAGCACTTTTGTAAGAGATAACAGTCACTGTTTCTCACGTTAATATTATGTAAAGACTGCTGTCACATCCGGCGCTGCTTCCTTTTTTTTTTTTTTTTTTTTTTTTTTGGTAATTTACGTCCTTCAACGTTAAGTCATATCGGACGATGAATGCAATGTGTTAAATGATGCTCAAATGCGCCCAGGGTCCATAGAGGTTAGAGTTACCCGACATTCGTCTTTCAGGATAGGGGAAAAACCCGGAAAAACCTTATCCAGGTAACTCACTAACCAAGATTCGAACTCGGGACCTCTTGAACGTAAGGCAGACATCTACGCTACCGAGACGGGCACATCACACCTGACGCTGCTTTAGGCATGCATTAGTATAGCAAAGCAGTAAAAGCAACGAGTCGCTTTGTCGAACAGAAATCCATGGAATGTTTGAATGTGTATGTATGTAAGTAATTTTTTTTTTTTTTTTTTTTTTTTAATTTTGCGTCCTCCAACGTTAAGTCATAACGGATGGTGAATGAGAAATGGGTGAAATGATGTTCAAATGTGTCCAGGGTCCAGAGAGCTTAGAGCTGCCCGACATTTGTCTGCAAGGATAAGGGAAACCCCCGAAAAAACCTTATCCAGGTAACTCACCCTGACCGAGATTCAAACTCGGGACCTCTTGAACGTGAGGCAGACATGCTACCATCTACGCTACCGAGGCAGGTGGTAGGTAGGTAGGTAGGTAGGTAGGTAGGTAGGTAGGTAGGTAGGTAGGTAAGTGGGTGGGTAGGTGGTTGGGTAGGTGGGTAGGTGGATGGGTGGGTAGTTAGGTAGGTAGTTAGGTAGGAGGTTAGGCAGTTACACAGTTAGGCAGTTAGGCAGGCAGGCAGGCAGGCAGTCAGGCAGTCAGGCAGTCAGGCAGTCAGGCAGTCAGGCAGGCAGGTAGGTAGGTAGGTAGGTAGGTAGGTAGGTAGGTAGGTAGGTAGGTAGGTAGGTAGGTAGGTAGGTAGGTAGGTAGGTAGGTAGGTAGATAGGTAAGTGGGTGGGTAGGTGGTTGGGTAGGTGGGTGGGTGGGTAGTTAGGTAGGAAGTTAGGCAGTTACACAGTTAGGCAGTTAGGCAGTCAGGCAGTTAGGCAGTCAGGCAGTCAGGCAGGCAGGCAGGCAGGTATGTAGGTAGGTAGGTAGGTAGGTAGGTAGGTAGGTAGGTAGGTAGGTAGGTAGGTAGGTAGGTAGGTAGGTAGGTAGGTAGGTAGGTAGGTAGGTGGGTGGGTGGGTAGGTGGGTAGATGGATAGGGGGTTATGTATGTAAGATGGGAGATCAAGATAGAGAACAGTATTTATTTATTTCTTGAAATATTTAATTGTAATTTCTCTGAAGTAATATTCAAATACACCTATTTTGATAGTAAATATATAATTAAGATGTATCCACCTTGGCGAGTGAAGTTCTGTGAGTGTAGCCTTTATAGCAATGTTACATTCAACATACCCACACACTGACGACGTCAGGTGATCCAACCAAATGCATTTAAGGACGAGATTTACAATTTCTCCTGCCTTATAAATATTAAAAAAGAATGAATCAGACCATGTCTTCTCCTAAACTTATAGCTCTAAACTATATGGCCACCATTACTCTTAAAGCATCACCACCTCAAACCACTATATATTTTTTTTTTTTTTTTTAATCTTGGAACCCAGAAGTTGAGAAGAATAAGCCAAAAGTTGTTTTTGTTTCTAACCAAGTGAAGATCAGTGTCTATGGCTGTCATTATGTACTTTTAACTCGATGCTATAATGAATACAGAGATATATATAAAGAATGCACTGTGTAAATATCATGAGCTAAATAAATATATAAATGCTACTTAAAGTCGGGACACCTGTTTAAAATGCCCTTAATGGGAGATTCAGTTGAAAATCGTTCTATGGACGACACTGAAAAATTTTCACTAAAACATAAATTTTACAATGTATCTTGCTGTATGGAGAAGCGTGGAGCAGAGGGTGAAAAATGTTCGGAAGGAGGCAATTTCGAAGTTATTTAAGAACAATGTGTCAATGAATTAAAAATATAAATTAAGTTCCCTACACTCTTTTAAGGGTAATATAACAAAAATTCCATACATACGTGAGGGGATGCGGGAAGTTCCCGCAAGCGAATCAATTTAATTCTCCTCGTATGGTTAATTTTGAGGTTATTCGCAAGAATAGACCTGTTTTCTTAATTATGTATGGGAAAATGTTGTCCATTTCATTCTTATAGAACTGTTAATTGGAAAAAGACGCTCATAATAACGTTTGGGTTTCAAAATGTTAGATATTAAGTAGTTTAGAGGATTTTCAGTAAGAATGGAAACTTCACGCAATGGAATTTAGGGTTTAAAGTTAAGGGAATTGTATACCAGCAATATATTTATAACTTTTTTGCAATTTAACAGCCTCCTTTAACCTTTTAGTTCATATCGTTGACTTAAGTTTCCTTAAAGTTATCTTTCTTAGTTGTTTACTACTAAACATACCCACATCATACTTGTAGAAACCAGCCGGGAATCAAACCTGGGAACTCTGAGTTAAGAAGGCAGAACACCTATACCCAGCAATATCCTGTTTTAATTAATTTAAGGATAATATGACTGAAATTTCATGAACATTTTCAAAAAATTACCTGTTCCTCTTTTTAGTCTATAAAATAGTGTAAGCCTTCCAGAATCCAAAGATAGCTTAGCATCCGCAAGCCACTTTTAAATGCTCTAATCTAGTTTGAAAGTTACGTTAATGTCAGTGTTAGATATGAATTCTAATTCTTTATCCTATTGAAAATTTCAACATTTGTCATCATTTAAAATTATCCTTGCGTCGCTGTTTTAGTGCTAGACTAATTAAACATGCTACACACGTTCATAGAGACATAGTGAATAGAAATTGCCTTGGGGTTTATTTTCAGATACATTTAAGCACACTTTCTTTACTTCAAAGCACAAAAATTTCAAATTTTTGGCAAATAATGCCATATTCATAGTTTTAAAATTTTCTGGAGACGGAAGTTATTGAGACACAGAGAAACCTAAGGCAAATTCAAAACATGGATGTATTGGGAACCTGCTGTTAAAATATTAGACCAAAATTTAAGTTATTTTGTTGCAAGGGACTTTTTAGGTGACGTAACCAAAAATAAATAAATTTGACCATATTTTCCAAAACATCAAAGTGAAATTGACAAAATTTGGGCTGTATCATATTTGCACTAAGGTACATCTATGGTATAAATCTCAAGCTAGGTTAACAGTTCAGGATATCACATTTTCAGCCATAGACATCCTTAAGAATAAATGAACAAATACTTGCAAACTTTATGTTTTTGAAACAAGTAAGGTCCAGGGTAACTCGGCGTATCTGTGGCAGTACCCTAATAAAGAACCCACAGCTTTTATATCTCGTCTTTCAAAGCCGAGATAAATCTAGGTCAGAGAGAGGAGGCTTTTTTATTGTGGTAATGGAACACTTAGGTTTCCAATCGCCTCTCTAACTTAATTCTTCAAGTTAAGCCCTAGCAGTGGTCATTTTGCCTCTGAGCTTCTCAAAAGCAAGAAAAAGACCCAGTAGCAACGTTTTAGAAACTCCTTCCCTCTAAAAAAGAGAGACATATGACCTTTCCTTGCTTGGTCAGGCGTTCTAGACATTCTAATGTCAAGGTGAATAAAGAGATTATTCTTCTCGCCTTATACACGCCTTCGACAACTGCACAAGGACGTGTATTTTAAAGGTTCCACTGTATTTGTGCAGTTCAGTGGTAGGACCATAAAGACATAATTCATAATAAGTATTTATTTTATTTTCCTTTTATTTAGTTCATCCGACTCAAAAATTCTATACAAAAGTTTCATTCGAAATACACATTTTGGGCTTTCCTGAATCTAAAAGAAGCATCAAAATAGCTCTGTGTGTTAACAGTCAACTGGAAACACCAAAAGTCTGTAAAAACCAAACTTAGTGTATTCCAAAGATACGACCTGAAGATCCTCAACAAAACCCACTAACCAAAATTGTTTAATTGGGGCTTTTTCACAAGTTTCACTTTTCTCAAAATTTCCGCCAACAAATTTGATTAAAATATCAAACATTATATATATTTAGAAAATAAAATACGTACATATCTTGAATTCTCTAGAAACAGTTACGTTCCCTTCATCAGGAAGGAATTTTATGAATTCTTGTATATATGGGAGTACTAGAAAAGAATACTACGCAAAACTGTGGATAATAAATAACAGTATGCAACAATAATGAAATTGTAGTAATTAGGACACTTGTTTCATAAACATACAGACGAATTAATTATTTATAGTCTTGTTGCACAATGCATTACTGTGCAACGGTTTACCTCTATGAAAATGTATAGATGGAAAAATAACATTTCGTAAGAATAATTTATACACACAATAATAAACGATAAAGGTTAGAAAAAGTTAGCTGACTGTCACAAATAAAAAAACTGCCCCTGAATGAACTGAATATATACAAAGTCGAGCTTCAGACAAATGAAAACTGTCATGCATAGTTCAAAAAACGAAAGAAACAATTTCTTATACGCACCAAGTTCCTTATAAAATGAGATGGTTCAGGGGAATGTGTAAGGTTCGCTTTTGGGAGGTACCACTTTCGATTTTATTTGACCGGCTTTTTCGTGCTTTCCCTGAGTCGGAAGGCGAATGAGGTAGAAGTTCTCCTTCAGCCACGAATATTTATTCCATCTTTTCATCATGTCCTTTAATCTGTTTCAGGGTTGTGGAATCAGACTACGGAGGTTGGTGTGCTGCGACTGGACGGTGTAAATATTTCCCATAACGCTTAGCGGGACTGCTGAAAAGCATTGCTTACGCCCGTGACTCCAGCTAGGCTGTAAATGACTAAGGCAGGCTACTCCGCACATCAGCAGGATTGGAGTACTGTTTGAAGTGCCAGGTCACCTTCCATTGTTTTCTGTGGACGTGTAAAGCCTCTGAAATACCTGGCTATTTTTTTCCTTGTTCCATTTATTTTTGTAATACATTTTTTGTAAAATTTTGCCGATTTTTGTAAAAAGAGGTTATGGAAAAATGCGTAAAGAGAGTCAAGTGAATAAGTCTACCAGGATTTATTTATGCTTTACTTTTTGTATTCTTAAATTTGTTATTTCTCCATTACGGCAGTAGATAGTGCCGTATCGATATATTACCAAAAATACAGTTGTGTAGGTAAGTGTTTCTACGTGTGTGTGTGTGTGTGTGTGTGTGTGTGTGTGTGTGTGTGTGTGTGTGTGTGTGTGTGTGTGTGTGCGTGCGTGCGTGTGTGTGTGTGTGAATGCGAAAAGCATAACTTATAAAGTCACTATTTAATTTCAGTATCCTCAAATGATGTAACAGGAAAATTTTGAAGAAGATCCCTCCACTCCAGACTATATTATATCTGAATAGCAACAATTATTTTCATTTAAAATACCAAGTGTTTAATATACATACATGATCAATAACATATAAACAGTCTGTGAAGTCCACTTTGTTCGAATTATTTTGTATAAATGGTAAACGTTAAAGAGATAGACAGGAACGTACTGAACAACATATGTGATTCACTTTAATATACCTAATTTATTTCGAACAACTCTGTTTTGGGGACATCGCACATTTCGAAGATATATGTTAATAAGTTCCTGTAATCATTTACATCCTTCTCCCAAAGTCATAGAAAAATATTGAAATGTTAACGCCATAACGAGCCGCTATTACACCTTTGCTATGGATGGATTTTCCTATTTTCCTTTTTTACGAACAACATAATATGTAATAAAGTATATCTGAAAGTATTTATTTCGATGAAGCGGTTATAAAAAAAGCTCCAAGAGATATCTTGGGTATCTGAATATATATGAAATAGTTACCCTATTTACAAAACAGTAGATATGCGTGTGTCTTCTACCTGTGGTACTTGTGGGCCATTGCCCTTGCATAGTGTTTTTCCGGTGTTTTTATTTACTTATTTTTCTTATTTTTATTCTCTATAGAAACTTAAGAGTTTTAATTACTGTAACTATTGGTAAATCCAAAATTAATGTACAAAAGCTCCTTTATTTACATTCTCTCACCCTCCCTTGAGACCCTAATTCTCCGCTCCATACACTCTCTCCAATCATTTTATTTGCATATGTGGTATTTTATCTGAGCATGCTCTAATCGCTGTCATTGTCAATTTTCCTTCAGCTAAAATCGTTTTCTTTTGTTCCTCCATCTACAATTAATACTTAATCTTACTCCTAGATACCCGCCTCGGTAGCGTAGATGGTAGCATGACTGCCTCACGTTCAAGAGGTCCCGAGTTCGAATCTCCGTTAAGGTGAGTTACCTGGATAAAGTATTTTCCGGAGTTTTCCCTTCTCCTGATAGTCGAAGGTGAGGTAACTCTAAGTTCAATGTATCCTGGACTCATTTGAGCATCATTTTACCCATTTCATTCATCGTCTGATATGACTTAACGTTGGAGGACGTAAATTACAACAAAAATTACTCCTAGATAGTCAATTTCCTTATAATCTCGGTCTCTTTTCCTTGCCAGCTCCAGTTTTCATCCTTTCTTAGCTTTTTCTTTTAAAAAGGAAGATAATTTTCCCTTTAAATACGATATTTGTTGTTTTACTTGTATTTATTCCAGGGCTCCACTTATTACAAAACTTTTCTATTGTTGTAAATACTTTGTTCAATCCAAAATTCAGTGCTGATCCTGCAACCAAATCATCAGCAAATAATTAATCTCGTATTTTCCTATTACAAATTATTGGCAAATGTCCATTTCCAAAAGTGTCTCTAAAATGTCATCAATAAACAGGTTAAAAACATAAGGCTTGTTTTAGATACTTCGTTGAAGTGTCTTAGTAACTTTTAAATAAATCCAAAGAAACGCATGGTTATTGGGTGAGTGCAACGTTGTGGGCAATAAGAGGACAAACGACGTGCAACGCCAAGTACTTCAGCTAGTACAGTTAGCAGATATTGAATATAAAACATCACAACCTTGTTTTACTCATTAGTCCCTTTACTTTATAACTCAAATTGTTTGTTTTTTAACTGAAACTACTTGTATGCTTTTTTATTATTGCCATAAAGTGGTAACTGCTTTGTTTTTGACTTACCCAATGATTATCATTGGCTCTTTTAATTTATATAATAGCTTTTTGCTCTTCTATGGAAACAAAAGGTTTTAATTTATGCATTCCCATAATAGTACAAAGACATACTAGCCGATGCCCAGATAATAATAACAAACAGGTAACCACCAACAAAACTAACAACGAGACATGTCCAATCCATTGTCTCTATGATATATGTGCAACACATTATCTCCTCTCATGAGTGAATGACCCTGGAGAGTTAATATGACGTCACCTACCGTAATCGATTTGAAACACAAATATCTAATCTCTGTTTTATATAACCTTGCCCAGCTGACATGTATCACTCCGCGTGCAACTACCTTCCCCCTCATCCTGCACCATAGGCCGTAGGATGTGCCTTTCCGTCACATTTAAACCTGCAGTAAACGCCATAATAATTACCAGGAAGATAGATAAAAAATTGAAGTTTATAATGAAACTGAGCAAGTTAAAACTGAATGAATGAGCAATGAAACTGAAACAAGTTTATAAAGAAAGGTCTTCGGCCTTTTCCACTGGGATTTCTTTAAAACAGCAAACATACCTTACAAAATTGCTTGTATTTCAGTCTTAAAAGTCGTGTGACACCATACTTGTCGTGTGTCCTTCATTCACCCAAGTCTCGTCAAGGTACTATATTTTGCGATTTGTATTCTGGTACAGTCTGATTGTCCTTAAATAACGTCTTCACCACACAGCAATATCGCCCCCGGAGTGGTAAGTTTTCTTGTTGTCTCAATTTCATGTCGCGATGTTCCTACGCATCTAAAGCTCACAACTGTAAGTTCAGAGCACAGCTGTTCGACTACTCTCACTGATGAAGACGGATTTTTCTCTGTGAGTGCATTAAACACATGCAACACAATTCTTTTTGGCCACTTTGTAAAGTTTTTCCCTTGCGATGCTTCAGCGAAAAACTGACGGAAGACTCTGCCACTATAAATATAATAATTACATGCGCAATAAAGGATAAATAAAATAATTTAGCTCTCGCACTCGGCACAACACACCTTCGAATGGCGATATATGACTAATCCAGTTCAAAACAAGGTCAGTGATAAAAGTCATATAAACAAATATTTTATCACTACCACTAAATCACGTGCTATCGTGCCACGTGCTTGAGAGCGAAGGAACGCCCTCTTCACTTCGTTTAAGAATTAACATGCATTTCAGATAAAGCAACTCTGTTGCGTAATATATTTAATTAAAACAGTTACGAAAATATAAATTTGACAATTCTCTTCCAACATATAAAGATATATCACCATGTTAAATAACAAACTAATTTTTACCGCACAACAGTCTATACTACAATAGCAGCCAATGAGAGGTGATAAGGTCACGAGACCGTTAAGAGATACGGGGCAAGCTTATATGAAACAAGGATTAGAAAGGAGTTTTTATTTAACCGCTGAGTAAACAACAGCTCTGTAATCATCTACTTTACTCATTAACTACACCAGTGCAACAAAGGTATTATTTTCTCTAGTGTCTCTCTCTCTGTAAACAGAATGGTATTTCGAAGGAATCCCATTGTGTATTTCCTTATTCTCCATTAAACTACCTGAAAATGTGCAAAACAAAATTCTACAATGAACAGTAAAAGTCAGATAGTACAACACTTCAAATATTTTTAAGTAATTTGGTAAATCTCTTTAGGTATCCAAGTAAATGAAGTGTTACGTACGATCCAAAAAACAATCTCAGTGCATTGCAGAATATATCTGCACGCTGTAAGCGATATAACATTTACTTCATTTTTTCTACACATTAGTGTTTGTTAAAAACTTATATCTCCACCTATTTCATCTTAATCCACAAAAATGTTGTAGAAATAATTTAATTACACATTTCAAGGTAGATATCTACGCAGCAGTGAGATGTCTAAAAGCAGATGGTACTCTTTCTATGACAGCAAGAAACAGCTGAATAGTCAAAATACTTAGAAAATGAAAAGGCATTGAATACTTTGCTTTGTCTACATGGAACGCTCTTTAACTGCTGTGGTTCTCGGCGTCTCATTCTATATTGGGCGTGAAAGACTAATTTTGCTCATAGTCATCTTTGTAAGGCCTTAGGCTCTTCTATGTGTCTAAATCTAGGACACGGGAGCACTGGCTTTACTTCTCTTCTGAAGGAAGCCATGCTAAGGATATTTACGTCCGAGAAGATCCATCGCCCTCGTCTGGATTTGAACCCGCGACATCGGAAACCAGAGAGACCATAGAGGACGACTAAAGCTTAACAAGGAACTCTACGCCCGCCTCTTTTATTTATTTTTTTTTTGGGGGGGGGAAACGGGAATAAAGGTACAGGATAAAAACCAACAACAGGGTAGATTGGGTATTTGGGTAGGAAGAAGGATGGGGCATGGGAGGGATGTTGTTCTGCGGTGTCTCTTTTTATTGGGGCCTGTGGTGCTAATTTATTTGGGACTGTTGAGGTGAGTTTGGTGGCCGGTACCGCCTAAGCAACCCGGCAGTTTGTGGGTATATGCTATTTGTGCGGGAAAAACCCGCTTGTGGTGGTCAGGTAGCAGCCATGATCCAGGGGACCCTGACTACGACCTGTGGACAGTGGTGATCGTTGTATGCTTGGCTGTAGGAATCTTTGAGTTCCCGTGGGAACTGCATTGAGGTGATACAGAGGGGCCATGGCCGTCAACAGCTCATGGCCGGGAAGGGAGGCGACGTTGCAGGTCTGGTGGCGGCGGCGTCCTGCGTGTGCGGGTGTCTCGTGATAGAAAATGCGGCGGAGGGACCCCGTGCTCTGGAGCCAGACACATCTTCAATTCGTGGATGCTCTGGGTGATGTGGTCCTGGTGTTCGCGAAGGGCTTCGTGCAGCTTCTTGTTGGGTGCTGTGTCATTGATATAGCCAACAATCTTTTCGAGCTTGCCCTTGCAGTAGTTTAGTGTGCTGTTGGGTGGATCTTCGCAGAAGGCGTTGGTGATGCGTTCTAATTGGGACAGAAGAGCGGCAATACCCTTTTCATGTTGGGCTGCGTTGTCCTGGAGCTGGGTGGTGATTGCCTCTATCATCTGTTTCTGCGGTGTCAGTTCACCCATGACATGGGTGGAGAGCGTGGTCAGCCTGTCTTGCATGCCCTGGAGGGCGGCGTTGGTTGTGCCGCGTTGGGCGGCAGCAGCTGCAAGTGAATCTTCTATGTTGCCCAGGCGCTGGTTTATATTTAGGCCTCGATACTAAGGATGGTAGGTGTATGCCTCACGTTCAAGAGGTCCCGAATTCGAATTTGGGTTAGGGTGAGTTACCTGGATAGGGTTTATCCGCGGGTTTTCCCTTATCCTGAAAGACGAATGTCAGGTAACTCTAAGCTCCATGGACCTCGGACTCATTTGAGCATCATTTCACCCATTTCATTCATCGTCCGATATGACTTAAGGTTGGAGGACTTAAATTACAATACAAAACAAAAGAAAAAAAGAGCTCTACTCATATAACCAATAGTAAATGAACACAGAGCTTAAGTTCTAAGATTGCAAGTAGTAGTTTTGGTGTAAAATTTACAAAATACATCTGGTGGCACAACTGCTCCGTCTTTCGCGTAAGAATATATCGCTTTGTGTGTTAAAACAGTTAGAGAATGCCACGGAGAAATGTCAACTAAATGTATGGCAGTGGCGTAGTGAGCTTCCCTCTGCTCCTTTTGATTTTCAGTGAAATGGTGTGATGAGAGGTATTTATCTGCTTACGTAAAAGACGGGGCATTTGCGCCACCTAGATCTATTGTGGCTTCCACCTCCAAGAGGAAATGAAGGAACAACAGTACTAAAAGCAGTAGACAGACAGGGCACAGAAATTCGTGGACGTTCCTAACAGTTTCAAGCCTCGAAAATGCGTCCAAATATTGGGGCTAGCTAGAGAAAAAAAGAGCAATGACGACCCATAGACCAAGTAGGTCTCCAGTGACCTTGAGCAAGCAATCACGCCATCTGTGGGCACCTCCATACGTCACGAAAATTAAAGTAAACCTGAAAAATGAGGGAAACTGAATAAAGAGATATAAGGAAAGAAAATCACAGTAAACGACATAGAATTCGCCCACAGTCTGGGGAAAATATAAAAAGAAAACTGATAAAGGTTCAGAGAGCACTACATAAAAAATATACTACTTCATTCAACAAAGTTGTTAAAAGTCTCGTGATGTTTAATGCATATGTTTTCACATAGTTTTGAAATATCTGTAGGGATTCAATTAACAGTTCGATATGAATAGATACATATTAGCTTATAATTTAAAACAATTGTAGTGCCAAAGGCATCATTAAACAACTTTAATTAAAATATTATTAATTTAGCGTAGATTTCATTACGAATATTTGAAGGTATGGAAAGCGTTCCTTTCGTGTGAATTAGTAATGGCAGTTGATCACCAGCAATTCAACTCTGCTGTGCAAATGTAACCTCTGAAAAAAAATCCATTGATTTTGGCATTTCCTATTAATTGTGTTGTGCTGGAAACAAATACATGTTGATTGGGCTCTATGCTCTAGGGATTGGAGCTTTTGTAATACGATCCAAAATAGAGAATGAAGTTTATTTATTTAAACTGCTATTAAGGGATCGTGTACTGTTGGGGCATGTGATATAACCTCAACGTCGCGTCTAAGCACTGAATAAAGTAGAAAACAATAGTAGCAATTTATTTGTGTTTATAATTGAATTCATTGGCTCATTTCGATTGTTTTAGAATATCCTGGAGCATATTCAGCATTAAGTTTATATACAATTAAAGCTAAGGTGCAAACATAACTAAAGGTTGATTTAATGAGTATGATGTGTATCAATCCCATGGATATACTAGAAACATATCTGCTATTATAATCCACAGGATAGTAATGTAAGGGAAACAACCCGCTGTAACAAAACTCCACTGCTCGAGAAAAGTAAGACAAATAGTTTCAAATATTCCATCTTAAATATAAGCAATCTACAAAACGATAAGCTTTCTTATACTCTATTATCGTAAATAACATACATTAAGACAAAATAAGCACAACACAGTACAGTCTGATTTTTTAAAGAATATACGTGAAGGTCATTAAGAAGGGTAAGAGGATCGTTGCTATGGAAACGTAAACAAAGGTTGCCAGATTTGTTACACTGGTGAATCACTTACTCCTCAGGTCAGTTAAGGCTAGTTGTGTGCGGGAAACCGAGTTTGCCTGTGTTCAGTTGCGTTGTGTATTGTTAGCTTACTTTGTGAAAACAGTTAAAATAGGTTGTTATGGAAGCAAGACGTAGTGGTGGTAGGATTAGAGGTAGACCGAGGATTCATGGCCCAAAGCGAAGATCAGCTTACGGTCGGGTTGTTACATTGCATAGTCAATCTAGAGAATTTGTCTGTTCTCTTAGGGAATTCTTTAGACCGGAAGACGAGAGTTTGCTCCTTACCAATGAAGCGCTTATTCCTTTCAACTAAAAGCGACAGTCCCATGACAGTAGATATGCTTGCAAGAATGCGTGTAGGTCAAAATTCCGGCATATCGGCGGCGTTGATATGTACATAGCAATGGAAAAAAATTCTTAATAATAATATATTGCGATACTAATGTATACGGAACGAGGAAAGTTTTGAAAAAAGAGGCGCTTGCGCCGAGTTTTTTCTATTTCCCAGATTCCGTTATGTGCTTACCACATGTGCATTTTATACTATTTTTCGCACTATGTGTATTTATATCACTCTGAATTTTAGTAGTTCAGACATTAAAATATAATTGCAGATAAATGTTAGATTTTAGAACTGCATAGCCCTTTTTTTTTTTTTTTTTTTTTTTTTTTTTTTTTTTTTTTTTTTTGTAATTTACGTCCTCCAACGTTAAGTCATGTCGGACGATGAATGAAAGGGGTGAAATGATGTTCAAGTGAGCCCAGGGTCCATAGAGCTAAGAGTTACCCAATATTAGTATTTCAGGATAAGGGAAAACCCCGGAAGAAACCTTCTCCAGGTAACTCGTCCTAACCGAGGTTCGAACTCGGGTCCTCTTGAACGTGAGGCAGACGAGCTACCATCTGCGCTACCGTGGCGGGCCCTATATGTGTTGTTATGGAGAAATGCCGCACTAGTGCGGGAATGTCCACTTACCATGCATAGCAACAATAACGGTATGGAATATTAGTTACATAGTGCAAAAATTATTTAAAAGAACTCACACATATGAATACGCTACAACGTAGTGAATGTGTGAACAACTTATTTTTGTTCTTAAAGTAGACTAATACAGATTAACTGTGAATGGTTTTGTTGAGGTGAGATAACTCGTACCCTTGTTTATGTGTCGAGTGTTGGGGTAAAGAAAGGGGATCTGCGTTACTTCCTATCTGCTACTGGGCAACATTGCAGCACCCACGTGGAGAAGCAGATGACCTTCACGTATATTCTTTTAAAAGTCAGACCATAACAATAAGTTTAAAAATGAGAAAATGCAGTCTGATTGTTAACAGAAAATGCATGACAGCTGTCAAGCAAGGGATGTGCAGGGTAAGGCGACGAGGTCCTTGCCTTGGAAACTTAAACAAATGTTGCCACATTGGTTGCACTGGTTATCACCTATTCCCCAGGTCAGTTATTGCTAGTTGTGTGCTTGAAACAAAGTTTTCTTGGGCGTTCAGTTGCCTTGTGTGTTTTTAGCCTGCTTTTTTAAAACTTAATTAAAATACGTCGTTATAGAACCAAGACTTCGTGGCAGTAGGATTTGAGGTAGAATTCATGGCCCAAGAAAGATAAGCTTATGGTCGGGGTGTTACATTGCGTAGCAAAGTTGGAGAATTTGTTCTCTTAGGAAATTCTTTGAAGAGGAAGAAAAGAATTTGTTTCTTCGCAATAAACGGCTTATTCCTTTCAACCAAGCAAGAAAAAAGACAGCGTGTGTCCTTAAAATAAGTGAGGTGACTGTTTCTATAATCTCTAAAGAGAAGCAGGTACAGCCAGATCCACCATGGATTGTAGTTCTTGGGACAAAAAGACCAAGAACATCTCCATAGTTTTCATTTAGATGACATAAGAAGACACTTCTTTCGCTATAAGACCATGCAGTTATGTGACTTTAAATAAATGGTTACAAAAAAGACAGGTCTATGACTGTTGCACCCGAAAGGAGCATCCTGCCACACGTGCCCTTCTTTCTTCTCTTAAAAAACAGAGCTATTTTAAGGAAGCTTTAGCTCTTTGAACTAAGTCCTCCATGATCTGGGATTTGGGTTTAAAAAATAAATAACAAAGAACTAATACTTGAAAATTAATATATTGTAGCGCTAAGCGTTTTGTTTTTAAGATAAATTTGAATAAGAACTTGTATGAAATGGTGCGGTTGAATAAACGCCGACCATACTACGTCACAGGGCTGTACTGACGGTGCAGTTAGAAGTACCACAAAAGGGCCTATAGGAAAAGGTGGCCGTTTTATTATTGTTCATGCCAGTACATCGTATGGTTTTGTTGTTGATGCCCTCCTACTCTTCACATCGAAAAAAGGAACTAGGGTCTATCATGAGGACATGGACCATGACAAGAAACTCCGCCGACACACCGGCGGTGCTGATATCATCTCATTGACGGAGTCGTTAGTACTTTAAAAAGTACTCACGCCTGTGAAGACGCTACAAGTAAATATAGCGAATGTGCAGTGAGAACATTAAGGTAGGCTAATACACATAAAATGTGCAAGTTTTTGTTCAGTTGAGATAACCTCAAACGCTTGTTTATCTGTTTTGGGTGTTGGAAGGAAAAAGAGGGGTGTTTGCGTAACTTGCTATCTACTTCTAAGCAACATTGCAGCTCCCCATGTGGAGAAACAGGTGACCTTCAGGTATATTCTTTTAAAAATCAGACTGTAAATACCACCATCAGCGTTTAGCTTCTCTTACACCCCGTATTCCTATTATTCCTCTCAGGCTTGAAACGTCTCGCTTTCAGTAGAAATGTATCTATCCCTGCCTACCAGTAGCGTCCAACACGCGCTGTCCATTCAAGAATCGCGGTAAACATTTTCCTCTGCACTTCTCCGCATGTGTATAGTTTGCCAAGATATGCATCCAGGAATATTCCTCGCCGCAAATTGGCAGATTCTCTACAATTTGCATCAGTAAGTAATATTTATTACCTGCCATGCTCCCAAACTAAGCCACGTGAGCTCCTGTCTAATGAGTTCGGTGCCTGTTTGGTTATATTCCTTCACATCCTACTCAGTTTTTAGTCATACATACAACGAAACCTTCTCCGTGCACTGCGTAATTGTTTGTTGCAGTTAATATTACAATGTGGCTGTTATTCATTTCCATTCGTTCCATCTATTTCCCTGAACTAACAGCCAAATGTGGCTGATCCCAATCGTTTCCAAAGCTTTATTTTAATGCTGGTACCCGTGTCGAATTTGTTTCCATTCTAACGTGTTCACGGTAACAGGCCCCTCTAATTAGTTATTTGGCTCCAGAACGACTCTATTCAATATTTAAGTGATCTGACTTTGAACTCTGTTGCCTCATTGTGCACTCCAAATGGTCTCATTATTCCGCAATTGACCGTATCCCCTTCTATAGCCAGAATTCTTTTAAAAAATTGATCACGTCATACTAAGAATGTAAAATATATTTTCTCGAGTACTTGAATTGATAATTCACAGTACAGAGATGACTCTTCGGGCAAGACTGCATAATAACCCTGCCATCTTAACACACCAATGAATAGATATTTTGTATTTAACGCCGCTTCTGCTACAAAGTAACCAGATACTGGTGATATATGTAATGAAATCATTTTTGGAGAAGAAAATGTTTTAAGAGTACCTACCAAGCCTAAGTTTGGGGTACCTTTCTGGAATTTAATTGGAAAACAGGAAACCGAGAAAAGTCTCAGTCAGGAAGGTAGATTCTGACGTGATTTGAACTGTGACCCTCCCGCTCAGGACTATTTCAGCTACCTGTGACAATACGCCACTTTAATTAAGACTCAGATTTATCAACGTTGCTTCAATATGCCAAACAATACTAACAACAGCAATAACAATCCTGTATCGCTAGAGTGCTGATGAACCTGGTGTTACTCCATGCCTCTGATTCACGCAGAAGTAGAGAGTCATCCAACCGATAAGGGGAAGTAGTCTGTACACCATCACGCAACCTCCCAACCGAAACATTGATATTTTTGCTCGGGACTGCAACCTATCGTTGCTACTAACTTTCCTCACGATACTGAGTGCACACGTATTCTATACCCGAGACTTAAAATTCTACTCCCATCATTTAGCTTAAGTGCGGGATGTGTTGCCAAGCTTTTGCCCTAGCCTCCTTCAAAATTAGTACCTTTATACAGGCTTGAACGTTTGGTAGAATAATCTAATATTTAATCTCTAGAAAAACTAATAGACAGAGGAATTTTTTGTGTCAGTGATCTCAACTATTATCTTATCAACTAATTAAAACACAAGCTGAAGATTTGGTGTTTGAAACAGAACAATAACGGTACTTGGTTGTAGGCGAATGTATTGTTATACCAACAAATTTATACATTTCTTTTCTACCTCTCGAAAATTCAACGGATTTGTCTGCTATAAATTATTATACGAGTAAATTAAATTCTCTTCGTCCTGAAAGGAGCGAGCGTTGTTCGCTTTAATAAGTTACAACGCTCAGTCTCCTACACAAGAGAAAAGGCGACCGTGACGCAATACAATAGTGAAGGGTTTTCATCTTCGCCATGCGACTCCAAATGTGGGAGGAAATGTTTTCGGTACTCATCAATCATCCGCTTCTGTTGGAGGGAGATTTATTGTAAACTTCTTCTCTATTCTTCTTTCCTGTCATCAATTGCTTTCGCCATTTCTTCCTCGATGCAGAGAAATCCATACAACAAGGAAGAGTTATTATTTTAGAAATAAAAACCGATATCGCTCTAGAAGCAGGAACTTTTCAGGGTCAGAGGACTTGAATGTAATAAAGGAAACTGAAAGTAAGTCCTAGTTAGAAGAAAAGTTCCCTTGACCTCAGATTGTTTGTAAAATACGACAGTTTAAGTGCATGCACGTATGCCGATATGACTCCTACAAGAAGCGGATGCCCGCCTCGGTAGCGTAGATGGTAGCATATCTGCCTCACGTTAAAGAAGTCCCGAGTTCGAATCTCGGTCAGGGTGAGCTACCTGGATAAGGTTTTTTCCGGGTTTCTCCCTTATCCTGAAAGACGAATGTCGGGTAATTCTAAGCTCCATGGACCCCGGTCTCATTTGAGCATCATTTCACCAATTTCATTCACCGTCCGATATGACTTAACGTTGGAGGACGTAAAAAGCACAACAACAGAAAAGCGGATCCGTAAAACTTGTACTAATAGCTTTACATATTTCATTTTTTACAACTTAAAAACCTTATGTGTAACATCAGGGAAGACTGAGAGGAATGGCTCACGAGGTGTCGTCTGTGGCTCGGATTCTAGAAGCCCGGGTTCGATTCCCGTGGCGACCACAGGTTTTTTCGAAGATATTCTTGGGTCACCAGGCGAATGGTGGATAGGTTAATTACTTCTCCCAAATTTCCTGTTCCTCCATTTCATCTCCATTATCATTTCACATCTAGTGATCTCTTTCAGGGAAGAAGTGTCGATGGGTGTCTCGGCGTTGCGTGGCAGGATGATATGTTCCTGGTAAATACTTCCTACTCAAGTAGGACGGTCTCCGGGCCGACTTAGTGGGGTCGTTTCCGGACCACGGCGGGTGGGATGCCGATTATACTGCCCTGCCGGGGAGTTTCCAACTAGTAAACTGTAGGGAACCTGTCCTCTGCACTGTCGCAGCTCTTTGGGTCAGCCACCCTCTGTCTCCTCTCGCCTGATCCTTCCATCGAAGATGCCCCACTTGAGGCATAGGTACAATAGACCAACTTTGGACCTCCGTGCCGAATCCCCCTTTCGTTGTATAACCTACACCTATAGTCCATAACAATGCTGCATACCAGCATCTACCACAAAGATGCATAATGCATGTATTGCTTTGTTAAGGTCACGCAACAGATAACCACATTTCTTTTGCAGATACCCCAAACTACCTGCAGCATCTGTATTTTAGTAAGAATTTAGTTTCATGTAAAATTAATACTGTTAATTTTATTTACTAGACTACTTTATTTTAAGTAAATGAAGTGTCGTATTCCATTGAAAAACTGAATTCAGATATTTAACTAAAAATATTAGTTTTGAGATCGTCTAAAAATAGAGTTTTAGGAAAACACACATGCATGTGTGTATTAATTAACAACCTAGCTCAGAATAAAAATCCCCTAAAATACAAGCCTTGGTATTTAATTTCAGCATCTTCAAAGGTGTGACACGAATATTTTAAAGAAAATACCCATCCTAACCTATCCATTGCAAGAAAAATATGTTATTATTTTTCTTAAAATGGACCACACTTTTTATTTAAATACCGCATCTTCAGGGAGGTATTTAAGGGAGGTCCAGGGGGTACGGACCCCCCAAATGAATTATCATTTCAAACTTTTAATAAATAGTTTTAATAAGACTTAGTTTAAAAAAAATTGAAAAAGTTTATTCAAGCTTCTCATCTTAACGTCTCTATTCACTGTCAGGCAAAAATGAAGTTATTTAAGAGATAAATGAAGAGTTACTGCACAGCAGCTGTGGAACTCTTTAAAATACACAAATGACGTCAATTAAAATAATGTATTGCAAAGCTAACCAATTTCGATATATTATAATTTTTTCATTAGAATTCCCAGATACTTACATAAAGGTATGTAATTTTTAACTTGTAAGTTCCTATTCCCTTTTTTTTTTTTTCAAGGAGAACTAATACTTCAAATGCATCAATCATTGGTTCGCTTTTTAAATATTTGATTACTGCTTATATCACTTTATCCCAAGTATAAGAACCAAAAATGTGCAAGGCCTTTCTATAGACTTTATCCAAAGAAACAAGACAAAACAAACTTTTCTAAGAACAATTTGTAGAAGCTTGGGTGGAGAAAGTCATGTGAATATAATATGTTACACATGTTTTATATTTTACTTTACTATTTTATTATTTACTTTATTTATTAAAAGCAAATAATTCAACGTAGATTTTTTGGACACCCCCCCCCCCCCTGGGAACTGACTTCTAAATACGTGCCTGCGCATGTTCAAAGTAGTTCCATTACTACTTAAATACATACGTGAATTTTCTGCTAACTAGGGCGTGAAGTTCTGTTGTTCTTAATGAATTTTTATAATTAAAACTATAAGAACAGATAAAAACAGTGTGTATTTAAAAAACTTAAGATATCAGCTATTTTCAAAATATATATTGTTTTAAACTTCCAATTGAACTTCTATTGTAATGTCAAAATTCGCTTTTTTTAGCAATGTCTCATAAGTAGAATAATTCAAAAGCCATAAGATTCTATTAATTGTTTCATGGTTCTATATCTCATTTCTATCTCAATATTGATAAAACTATACCTGAAAATGTATATCTTCATTAATAATTAAGTAGATAGAAAAATAAGTTTCTGGGTGTAGAGTTTGTAGAAACTACATTTACCAAATATATCACGGTAGCTAAAGAATCTCATATAAATGTAATAAATTCTAAGGTTTCATTTATTGTGTGTGAAGCGTTAGATCACAGTATTGCACCTTCATTTGAGTAAGTAAATAGACGAAAAGGAGTTGGAATTTGAACGCGGGACTTCTGAAAGCGAATCACAGACATTTCAGGTAGAATATAACACAAATATAACTATTTATAACAAAAACTTCACTAATCTTAAGAAAATAATGTTAATTCTTCTTTCTAATTGAGATCGATTTCACAAACAAATTACTTGCATCTTCAGCCCATCAACATAATCCGTTGTCAAGGATTCAGGTTATCATGTTATTGTGTTTTTCAGTATTATCAACATCTGAAAACGAAACAAACCTAACAACAGAATCAACTGCTGGTATTTCAAAATACATTACGTGGTGTTTGTTTTTAAAATAAATATATTTTCCCAAATCATTAAATCTATCGGACCATTTAATTGTTTTAATAATTTAACTTCAGGATTTATTTCATGGTTAAATGACCAAAAATGATCTGCTACGATCGATTGATCAGTTTGTTTATCCTTAATGTTACGAAAATGTTCTTTCGTTCTGGTTTCCAAATTACGTTTCGTCTTTCCAATATAAACCTGATCATAATCTAAACAATTAAATTGATAAATATCAGATTTTTATTAGTAGGAATTTTATCTTTCTTAGAGAAATGTAGTCAATTTTAATACTATATTTTTTGAGGAACTAAAGCTATACCAACTTCTTTAAAAAAATTGAAAATGTTTATTAACCCAAGGATGGGACAAATAGTTATATTTGTGTAATATTCATTGCTTCACTGTAGCTAGCTTCATTTTCTACGTAATTGCAGGTAGAAGTATATTAAATAACGGAGGGAAAACCTAGAACCTTAACCCACAATTTGGATCTTTTGTTTATACAACCCTGGGGGAATAAATGAGATGAACGAACCGTAGGTAATGTAGTCTCAACCGGCCATCCTCTGGTGGAGGCGAGAATTTACGAAACGCAAACCTTTGCCCTATCCATCCGCGTTGATCGAGACAGAGTTAGGGTATCTTCCTGTAACTTGAAGGCGGACAAATGAAAGAAAATGAGGGAGAAGTGTCGAGGTTGGATATATCACTTTGCCGACCAGGAAAAAACACCCACCAAGTATCGAAACCGCAACCTTTATATAAAGGGCGTCCAGAAAGTAAGCTCTGTTTCAATTTATCTCCGCTGTAGCGCTGCGATTGCAGTTCCGCACATGCGCGGTAGACGCTCTGTATCAAGGAGAAGAAACGTGCGCCATTGTGAGATCGCTGTCAGCCACGTACGCTTTGTTGTGCTTGTTTACAATGTCGGTGTTGATTGAAAATCCCGCCGCTTGTGAAATTAGATCTGTGTTTCCTTTTCTGAATGCTAGGAAAGTGAAACCAATTTAAATTTATCGGCAAATTTGCGATGTTTACGGACAAAATGTGATGAGTGATACAATGGTGAGAAGATGGGTCCGACAGTGCAATGAAGGACGTAGTGAAGTGCACGATGAAGAACGAAGTGCGCGTCCATCTTTGGTTACAGAAGAACTGGTTCACGCTATTGATGACAAGATCCACGAAAACAGCAAGTTTACAATTATTGCTCTCGCTATGGAATTTCCCCAAATCTCACGATCACTAGTTCAAAAAACTGAAATTAGGTAAACTTTGCTCACGTTGGGTGCCCAAGATTTTTACTGAACAACACCAAACAAAACGGATGCGTAGTGCACTTCAGTCTTTGACCCGTTATGATGAAGGCGTCGAAGAATTTCTGACACAGATAGTCACAGGAGATGAAACTTGGGTTTCTTACGACACCCCTGAAAGTAAGCGCCAATCAATGGAATGGAGGCACACCTCATCCTCAGCAAAGGTTAAGCCGAAACAAGTCTTGACACCTCGAAAAATGATGTGCACAGTGTTCTGGGACAATAAGTCAGAGGTTCTACTCCCATCAGTCCTGTACCCGTAGGACCAGAACCCAGGCCTCTGGGGTTTTTACCATAGGACAGTACCTATTTTATAAACTGCCCCCGTTGCACACGGCAGACAGGAGGGAAGTGGATACGCCACTTACGCTGGTCCAAAATGGACCGGCTACCAAATAACCTTGGTAGGGCCACCGGTGATCTAGCACACCAGTTACTAGCTCTGCAGGCTAGTACCGGGACTTATGAGACAATCCTCTACCCCCTCCGGGCAGCCCTAGCCTGGCCGGTGGTACCCAATTTCCCGTGGGTGTCGGGAACACACTGCCCCCTCGAGACCAACCCAATCCGAGCAACTCCCAGAGGGAGGGGCTCGAATGTTCGGCCCGAGGTTCCTCTAGTAAAGTGTTCTGGGACAGTTGAGTCCAGAGGTTCTACTCCCATTAGCCTTGAACCCGTAGGAACAAGACCCGGGCCTCTTTCAACCAGGGAGTTATCCGAGCTGTCCCAAAGAGCGCTCGGCATCCTCCGTGGGGCTTTCCGTAGGGCAAGACCTAGTTTCCTAACAAGCCCCCCCATCTAGTCCTAGGGACACAAGACGGGATGGAAGTGGATACGCCACTTACGCGCGTCAACACTCAAGGTGAAGACTACCGATATGACCTAGGTGGGGCCGCCTGGTGATCTAGCACACCTTCTACTAGCTAAGCAGGCTAGTACCCGGAAACTTAATGGCTTCCCTCAACCCCGTCCGAAGACGTACCCAATCTCCCACGGGTTTCGGGAACACACTGCCCCCTCGAAGCCATCCCAATCCGAACAACTCCCGAAGGAGGGGCTCCGCTGTTCGGCCCGAGGTTCCTCTAGTAACGTCAGAGGTACCACGAGTGCTAAGGGTCCGCAGCGCCCGCACTTTGGCAGCTGAAAGGGACGGATCCCTTCCCCTACGGGAGGTGTTCTGGGACATTAGAGTGCAGAGGATCTACTCCCATTAGTCCTGGACCCGTAGGACCAAGGACCCGGGCCTCCTTCAACCCGGGAGCAATAAATACTCCGGGGGTCTTTCCATAGGGCAATACCTGGTTTCCTAAAAAGCCCCCCCGCTTGTACTCAAGACGGGATGGAAGTGGATACGCCACTTACGCGCGCCAACCCCGAAGGGAAGACTACCAATAACCTTGGCAAGGCCGCAGGTGATCTAGCACACCCACTACTAGCTCTGCAGGCTAGCACCCGGAAACTTAATGGCTTCCCTCAACCCCCTCCGGCAGGCCCTGACGTCCTGACCGAAGGTACCCATTTACCCGTGGGCTAACGGGAACACACTGCCACCCCGAGACCTACCCATCCGAACAACTCCCGAAGGAGGGGCTCGGCTGTTCGGCCCGAGGTTCCTCTAGTAACGTCAGAGGTACCACGAGTGCTAAGGGTCCGTAGCGCCCGCACTTTGGCAGCTAAAAGGGACGGATCCCTTCCCCTACGGGGGGTGTTCTGGGACAGGAAAGGTATCTTACTCATTGATTTCTTACCGCGTGGTCAAACAATGAAAGCAGATGTGTATTGCGAGACACTTAGGAAATTGCGCCGCGCAGTACAGATTACGCGCCGAGGAATGCTGTCAAAAGGTGTTGTGTTTCTTCACGACAACGGACGACTACACACTGCAAATGCGACGAAAAACATCCTACAGAGATTTGACTGGGACATGTTTGACCACCCCCCGTACAGTCCTGACCTCGCTCCTGGAGACTTTCATCTGTTTTTGCATTTCAAATCTTTATTGGCGGTCAACACTTCAACAATGACGAAGAGCTGAAAGAAAACGTTTCCAACTGGTTGAAGACACAGGCGGCAAACTTCTATGAAGAAGGTATACAAAAACTTATGCCTCGCTATGACAAATGCCTTCAAAATTTCGGCAGTTATGTGGAAAAGTAGTTTAAGAGTTTAGAATTATGTGCAATAAGTAATTTTTCTGTATCTGTTCACAATTTAATTATATTACCAAACAGAACTTACTTTCTGGATGTACTTCGTAATTAGTCTCACGGGTTAACACAGACCCCTCTAGCTCGGTCCATCGCAGTCCAAGCCATCTATTTAATTTTCACTGGATATTTCGTTCAATATGGGAAAAGATTCAGAAAACAAAAGGTCTTCGTCAACCAGGAACCATATAGAAGTTTAGTTGAGTTTCTTGAAACACTTAACTTGGCTTTACTCCATGTTCGTTTGAAGTGCCAAAGAGCCCTTACTATTAGCGAGAGAATATTGGCCTGGTTCCAACCTTATTTCTTCTCCTTCTTGACAGCTTTACGAGTTCAAGGTTTGCCAAGTGTCTCGTGACCTTGAATTTGAGCCCGAAAATCAGCTAAAATGAGCTATAAATTTTCATCCGACACTTGAATACCAAGATCCTGTCTTGTCTAGAAGAACTTGTAACTTGTCTTAATGTGAATTCGCTGACCTGAAAGATATCGCAAACTTCGCATTGTTTCGTTTGACATTTTAATGGGGCGCCTCTTGACCCACATATTTTACTACTGTATCGACTTAATGCTTTGTAGACGAGAGATGAACCACTAATGGAGCGCAGAAAAATATTTGTTTCAAAATTGATGTGTTCCGTCCACATTATTTTCTCCATACAGTGCTTTATAAATTATTTTTCTGCTTCTTTTTCTCCTCAAGAATTGAAAACTCTAATGTTTCTTTTAGAGAATGTGCCACTCCATCGATTCCTTGTTCTGCCTGGGCCTCTCCCACTTTTGGAACATTATCTCCAAATTTGCTTACTGTAACAGTACTTTTGGGTTATGTTTGAAGTATGAAAAGTTTATAAATTTATAAAAATTAATTGTGTAAATATATTTAATAATTTAAACATGTAAAAATGTATGTAATCGTGTGATTGGCCGAAATAATAATTATATGACGTAATATGACGTAATGTGATGACGTGCCACTGGATCGGCCAATCACAAAATTAAGTAGAAGTAACAATAGTGACGATAAGTCAATAATCTTTAGGAGACAGATATGTTCTTCAGTCTTGTTAAGTTACGATAAGTCAATAATCTTTAGGAGGAAGATATGTTCTTCAGTCTTGTTAAGTTTCGATAAGTCAATAATCTTTAGCAGGAAGATATGTTCTTCAGTATTGTTAAGTTACGATAAGTCAATAATCTTTAGGAGACACATATGTTCTTCAGTCTTGTTAAGTTACGATAAGTCAATAATCTTTAGGAGACAGATATGTTCTTCAGTCTTGTTAAGCTACGATAAGTCAATAATCTTTAGGAGGAAGATATGTTCTTCAGTCTTGTTAAGTTACGATAAGTCAATAATCTTTAGGAGACAGATATGTACTTCAGTCTTGTTAAGTTACGATAAGTTAATAATCTTTAGGAGACAGATATGTTCTTCAGTCTTGTTAAGTTACGATAAGTCAATAATCTTTAGGAGGAAGATATGTTCTTCAGTCTTGTTAAGTTACGATAAGTCAATAATCTTTAGGAGACAGATATGTTCTTCAGTCTTGTTAAGTTACGATAAGTCAATAATCTTTAGCAGACAGATATGTTCTTCAGTCTTGTTAAGTTACGATAAGTCAATAATCTTTAGGAGACAGATATGTACTTCAGTCTTGTTAAGTTACGATAAGTCAATAATCTTTAGGAGGAAGATATGTTCTTCAGTCTTGTTAAGTTACGATAAGTCAATAATCTTTAGGAGGAAGATATGTTCTTCAGTCTTGTTAAGTTACGATAAGTCAATAATCTTTAGGAGGAAGATATGTTCTTCAGTCTTGTTAAGTTACGATAAGTCAATAATCTTTAGGAGACACAAATGTTCTTCAGTCTTGTTAAGTTACGATAAGTTAATCATCTTTAGGAGGAAGATATGTTCTTCAGTCTTGTTAAGTTACGATAAGTCAATAATCTTTAGGAGACAGATATGTTCTTCAGTCTTGTTAAGTTACGATAAGTCAATAATCTTTAGGAGGAAGATATGTCCTTCAGTCTTGTTAAGTTACGATAAGTCAATAATCTTTAGGAGGAAGATATGTTCTTCAGTCTTGTTAAGTTACGATAAGTCAATAATCTTTAGTAGGAAGATATGTTCTTCAGTCTTGTTAAGTTACGATAAGTCAATAATATTTAGGAGGAAGATATGTTCTTCAGTCTTGTTAAGTTACGATAAGTCAATAATCTTTAGGAGACAGTAATGTTCTTCAGTCTTGTTAAGTTACGATAAGTCAATAATATTTAGGAGGAAGATATGTTCTTCAGTCTTGTTAAGTTACGATAAGTCAATAATCTTTAGCAGACAGATATGTTCTTCAGTCTTGTTAAGTTACGATAAGTCAATAATCTTTAGGAGACAGATATGTTCTTCAGTCTTGTTAAGTTACGATAAGTCAATAATATTTAGGAGGAAGATATGTTCTTCAGTCTTGTTAAGTTACGATAAGTCAATAATCTTTAGGAGGAAGATATGTTCTTCAGTCTTGTTAAGTTACGATAAGTCAATAATCTTTAGGAGACAGATATGTTCTTCAGTCTTGTTAAGTTACGATAAGTCAATAATCTTTAGGAGACAGATATGTTCTTCAGTCTTGTTAAGTTACGATAAGTCAATAATCTTTAGGAGGAAGATATGTTCTTCAGTCTTGTTAAGTTACGATAAGTCAATAATCTTTAGGAGGAAGATATGTTCTTCAGTCTTGTTAAGTTACGATAAGTCAATAATCTTTAGGAGACAGATATGTTCTTCAGTCTTGTTAAGTTACGATAAGTCAATAATCTTTAGGAGGAAGATATGTTCTTCAGTCTTGTTAAGTTACGATAAGTCAATAATCTTTAGGAGGAAGATATGTTCTTCAGTCTTGTTAAGTTACGATAAGTCAATAATCTTTAGGAGACAGATATGTACTTCAGTCTTGTTAAGTTACGATAAGTCAATAATCTTTAGCAGACAGATATGTTCTTCAGTCTTGTTAAGTTACGATAAGTCAATAATCTTTAGGAGACAGATATGTTCTTCAGTCTTATTAAGTTACGATAAGTCAATAATCTTTAGGAGACAGATATGTTCTTCAGTCTTGTTAAGTTACGATAAGTCAATAATCTTTAGGAGGAAGATATGTTCTTCAGTCTTGTTAAGTTACGATAAGTCAATAATCTTTAGGAGACAGATATGTTCTTCAGTCTTGTTAAGTTACGATAAGTCAATAATCTTTAGGAGACAGATATGTTCTTCAGTCTTGTTAAGTTACGATAAGTCAATAATCTTTAGGAGACAGATATGTTCTTCAGTCTTGTTAAGTTACGATAAGTCAATAATCTTTAGGAGACAGATATGTTCTTCAGTCTTGTTAAGTTACGATAAGTCAATAATCTTTAGGAGGAAGATATGTTCTTCAGTCTTGTTAAGTTACGATAAGTCAATAATCTTTAGGAGACAGATATGTTCTTCAGTCTTGTTAAGTTACGATAAGTTAATAATCTTTAGGAGACAGATATGTTCTTCAGTCTTGTTAAGTTACGATAAGTCAATAATCTTTAGGAGACAGATATGTTCTTCAGTCTTGTTAAGTTACGATAAGTCAATAATCTTTAGGAGACAGATATGTTCTTCAGTCTTGTTAAGTTACGATATGTCAATAATCTTTAGGAGACAGATATGTTCTTCAGTCTTGTTAAGTTACGATAAGTCAATAATCTTTAGGAGACAGATATGTTCTTCAGTCTTGTTAAGTTACGATAAGTCAATAATCTTTAGGAGACAGATATGTCCTTCAGTCTTGTTAAGTTACGATAAGTCAAATATCTTTAGGAGACAGATATGTTCTTCAGTCTTGTTAAGTTACGATAAGTCAATAATCTTTAGGAGGAAGATATGTTCTTCAGTCTTGTTAAGTTACGATAAGTCAATAATCTTTAGGAGACAGATATGTTCTTCAGTCTTGTTAAGTTACGATAAGTCAATAATCTTTAGGAGACAGATATGTTCTTCAGTCTTGTTAAGTTACGATAAGTCAATAATTTTTAGGAGACAGATATGTTCTTCAGTCTTGTTAAGTTACGATAAGTCAATAATCTTTAGGAGACAGATATGTTCTTCAGTCTTGTTAAGTTACGATAAGTCAATAATCTTTAGGGGGAAGATATGTTCTTCAGTCTTGTTAAGTTACGATAAGTCAATAATCTTTAGGAGGAAGATATGTTCTTCAGTCTTGTTAAGTTACGATAAGTCAATAATCTTTAGGAGGAAGATATGTTCTTCAGTCTTGTTAAGTTACGATAAGTCAATAATCTTTAGGAGACAGATATGTTCTTCAGTATTGTTAAGTTACGATAAGTCAATAATCTTTAGGAGGAAGATATGTTCTTCAGTCTTGTTAAGTTACGATAAGTCAATAATCTTTAGGAGGAAGATATGTTCTTCAGTCTTGTTAAGTTACGATAAGTCAATAATCTTTAGGAGACAGATATGTTCTTCAGTCTTGTTAAGTTACGATAAGTCAATAATCTTTAGGAGACAGATATGTTCTTCAGTCTTGTTAAGTTACGATAAGTCAATAATCTTTAGGAGGAAGATATGTTCTTCAGTCTTGTTAAGTTACGATAAGTCAATAATCTTTAGGAGGAAGATATGTTCTTCAGTCTTGTTAAGTTACGATAAGTCAATAATCTTTAGGAGACAGATATGTTCTTCAAACTTGTTAAGTTACGATAAGTCAATAATCTTTAGGAGACAGATATGTTCTTCAGTCTTGTTAAGTTACGATAAGTCAATAATCTTTAGGAGACAGATATGTTCTTCAGTCTTGTTAAGTTACGATAAGTCAATAATCTTTAGGAGGAAGATATGTTCTTCAGTCTTGTTAAGTTACGATAAGTCAATAATCTTTAGGAGACAGATATGTTCTTCAGTCTTGTTAAGTTACGATAAGTCAATAATCTTTAGGAGACAGATATTTTCTTCAGTCTTGTTAAGTTACGATAAGTCAATAATCTTTAGGAGACAGATATGTTCTTCAGTCTTGTTAAGTTACGATAAGTCAATAATCTTTAGGAGACAGATATGTTCTTCAGTCTTGTTAAGTTACGATAAGTCAATAATCTTTAGGAGGAAGATATGTTCTTCAGTCTTGTTAAGTTACGATAAGTCAATAATCTTTAGGAGACAGATATGTTCTTCAGTCTTGTTAAGTTACGATAAGTCAATAATCTTTAGCAGACAGATATATTCTTCAGTCTTGTTAAGTTACGATAAGTCAATAATCTTTAGGAGGAAGATATGTTCTTCAGTCTTGTTAAGTTACGATAAGTCAATAATATTTAGGAGGAAGATATGTTCTTCAGTCTTGTTAAGTTACGATATGTCAATAATCTTTAGGAGACAGATATGTTCTTCAGTCTTGTTAAGTTACGATAAGTCAATAATCTTTAGGAGACAGATATGTTCTTCAGTCTTGTTAAGTTACGATAAGTCAATAATCTTTAGGAGACAGATATGTCCTTCAGTCTTGTTAAGTTACGATAAGTCAATAATCTTTAGGAGACAGATATGTTCTTCAGTCTTGTTAAGTTACGATAAGTCAATAATCTTTAGGAGGAAGATATGTTCTTCAGTCTTGTTAAGTTACGATAAGTCAATAATCTTTAGGAGACAGATATGTTCTTCAGTCTTGTTAAGTTACGATAAGTCAATAATCTTTAGGAGACAGATATGTTCTTCAGTCTTGTTAAGTTACGATAAGTCAATAATTTTTAGGAGACAGATATGTTCTTCAGTCTTGTTAAGTTACGATAAGTCAATAATCTTTAGGAGACAGATATGTTCTTCAGTCTTGTTAAGCTACGATAAGTCAATAATCTTTAGGAGGAAGATATGTTCTTCAGTCTTGTTAAGTTACGATAAGTCAATAATCTTTAGGAGACAGATATGTACTTCAGTCTTGTTAAGTTACGATAAGTTAATAATCTTTAGGAGACAGATATGTTCTTCAGTCTTGTTAAGTTACGATAAGTCAATAATCTTTAGGAGGAAGATATGTTCTTCAGTCTTGTTAAGTTACGATAAGTCAATAATCTTTAGGAGACAGATATGTTCTTCAGTCTTGTTAAGTTACGATAAGTCAATAATCTTTAGCAGACAGATATGTTCTTCAGTCTTGTTAAGTTACGATAAGTCAATAATCTTTAGGAGACAGATATGTACTTCAGTCTTGTTAAGTTACGATAAGTCAATAATCTTTAGGAGGAAGATATGTTCTTCAGTCTTGTTAAGTTACGATAAGTCAATAATCTTTAGGAGGAAGATATGTTCTTCAGTCTTGTTAAGTTACGATAAGTCAATAATCTTTAGGAGGAAGATATGTTCTTCAGTCTTGTTAAGTTACGATAAGTCAATAATCTTTAGGAGACACAAATGTTCTTCAGTCTTGTTAAGTTACGATAAGTTAATCATCTTTAGGAGGAAGATATGTTCTTCAGTCTTGTTAAGTTACGATAAGTCAATAATCTTTAGGAGACAGATATGTTCTTCAGTCTTGTTAAGTTACGATAAGTCAATAATCTTTAGGAGGAAGATATGTCCTTCAGTCTTGTTAAGTTACGATAAGTCAATAATCTTTAGGAGGAAGATATGTTCTTCAGTCTTGTTAAGTTACGATAAGTCAATAATCTTTAGTAGGAAGATATGTTCTTCAGTCTTGTTAAGTTACGATAAGTCAATAATATTTAGGAGGAAGATATGTTCTTCAGTCTTGTTAAGTTACGATAAGTCAATAATCTTTAGGAGACAGTAATGTTCTTCAGTCTTGTTAAGTTACGATAAGTCAATAATATTTAGGAGGAAGATATGTTCTTCAGTCTTGTTAAGTTACGATAAGTCAATAATCTTTAGCAGACAGATATGTTCTTCAGTCTTGTTAAGTTACGATAAGTCAATAATCTTTAGGAGACAGATATGTTCTTCAGTCTTGTTAAGTTACGATAAGTCAATAATATTTAGGAGGAAGATATGTTCTTCAGTCTTGTTAAGTTACGATAAGTCAATAATCTTTAGGAGGAAGATATGTTCTTCAGTCTTGTTAAGTTACGATAAGTCAATAATCTTTAGGAGACAGATATGTTCTTCAGTCTTGTTAAGTTACGATAAGTCAATAATCTTTAGGAGACAGATATGTTCTTCAGTCTTGTTAAGTTACGATAAGTCAATAATCTTTAGGAGGAAGATATGTTCTTCAGTCTTGTTAAGTTACGATAAGTCAATAATCTTTAGGAGGAAGATATGTTCTTCAGTCTTGTTAAGTTACGATAAGTCAATAATCTTTAGGAGACAGATATGTTCTTCAGTCTTGTTAAGTTACGATAAGTCAATAATCTTTAGGAGGAAGATATGTTCTTCAGTCTTGTTAAGTTACGATAAGTCAATAATCTTTAGGAGGAAGATATGTTCTTCAGTCTTGTTAAGTTACGATAAGTCAATAATCTTTAGGAGACAGATATGTACTTCAGTCTTGTTAAGTTACGATAAGTCAATAATCTTTAGCAGACAGATATGTTCTTCAGTCTTGTTAAGTTACGATAAGTCAATAATCTTTAGGAGACAGATATGTTCTTCAGTCTTATTAAGTTACGATAAGTCAATAATCTTTAGGAGACAGATATGTTCTTCAGTCTTGTTAAGTTACGATAAGTCAATAATCTTTAGGAGGAAGATATGTTCTTCAGTCTTGTTAAGTTACGATAAGTCAATAATCTTTAGGAGACAGATATGTTCTTCAGTCTTGTTAAGTTACGATAAGTCAATAATCTTTAGGAGACAGATATGTTCTTCAGTCTTGTTAAGTTACGATAAGTCAATAATCTTTAGGAGACAGATATGTTCTTCAGTCTTGTTAAGTTACGATAAGTCAATAATCTTTAGGAGACAGATATGTTCTTCAGTCTTGTTAAGTTACGATAAGTCAATAATCTTTAGGAGGAAGATATGTTCTTCAGTCTTGTTAAGTTACGATAAGTCAATAATCTTTAGGAGACAGATATGTTCTTCAGTCTTGTTAAGTTACGATAAGTTAATAATCTTTAGGAGACAGATATGTTCTTCAGTCTTGTTAAGTTACGATAAGTCAATAATCTTTAGGAGACAGATATGTTCTTCAGTCTTGTTAAGTTACGATAAGTCAATAATCTTTAGGAGACAGATATGTTCTTCAGTCTTGTTAAGTTACGATATGTCAATAATCTTTAGGAGACAGATATGTTCTTCAGTCTTGTTAAGTTACGATAAGTCAATAATCTTTAGGAGACAGATATGTTCTTCAGTCTTGTTAAGTTACGATAAGTCAATAATCTTTAGGAGACAGATATGTCCTTCAGTCTTGTTAAGTTACGATAAGTCAATAATCTTTAGGAGACAGATATGTTCTTCAGTCTTGTTAAGTTACGATAAGTCAATAATCTTTAGGAGGAAGATATGTTCTTCAGTCTTGTTAAGTTACGATAAGTCAATAATCTTTAGGAGACAGATATGTTCTTCAGTCTTGTTAAGTTACGATAAGTCAATAATCTTTAGGAGACAGATATGTTCTTCAGTCTTGTTAAGTTACGATAAGTCAATAATTTTTAGGAGACAGATATGTTCTTCAGTCTTGTTAAGTTACGATAAGTCAATAATCTTTAGGAGACAGATATGTTCTTCAGTCTTGTTAAGTTACGATAAGTCAATAATCTTTAGGGGGAAGATATGTTCTTCAGTCTTGTTAAGTTACGATAAGTCAATAATCTTTAGGAGGAAGATATGTTCTTCAGTCTTGTTAAGTTACGATAAGTCAATAATCTTTAGGAGGAAGATATGTTCTTCAGTCTTGTTAAGTTACGATAAGTCAATAATCTTTAGGAGACAGATATGTTCTTCAGTATTGTTAAGTTACGATAAGTCAATAATCTTTAGGAGGAAGATATGTTCTTCAGTCTTGTTAAGTTACGATAAGTCAATAATCTTTAGGAGGAAGATATGTTCTTCAGTCTTGTTAAGTTACGATAAGTCAATAATCTTTAGGAGACAGATATGTTCTTCAGTCTTGTTAAGTTACGATAAGTCAATAATCTTTAGGAGACAGATATGTTCTTCAGTCTTGTTAAGTTACGATAAGTCAATAATCTTTAGGAGGAAGATATGTTCTTCAGTCTTGTTAAGTTACGATAAGTCAATAATCTTTAGGAGGAAGATATGTTCTTCAGTCTTGTTAAGTTACGATAAGTCAATAATCTTTAGGAGACAGATATGTTCTTCAGTCTTGTTAAGTTACGATAAGTCAATAATCTTTAGGAGACAGATATGTTCTTCAGTCTTGTTAAGTTACGATAAGTCAATAATCTTTAGGAGACAGATATGTTCTTCAGTCTTGTTAAGTTACGATAAGTCAATAATCTTTAGGAGGAAGATATGTTCTTCAGTCTTGTTAAGTTACGATAAGTCAATAATCTTTAGGAGACAGATATGTTCTTCAGTCTTGTTAAGTTACGATAAGTCAATAATCTTTAGGAGACAGATATTTTCTTCAGTCTTGTTAAGTTACGATAAGTCAATAATCTTTAGGAGACAGATATGTTCTTCAGTCTTGTTAAGTTACGATAAGTCAATAATCTTTAGGAGACAGATATGTTCTTCAGTCTTGTTAAGTTACGATAAGTCAATAATCTTTAGGAGGAAGATATGTTCTTCAGTCTTGTTAAGTTACGATAAGTCAATAATCTTTAGGAGACAGATATGTTCTTCAGTCTTGTTAAGTTACGATAAGTCAATAATCTTTAGCAGACAGATATATTCTTCAGTCTTGTTAAGTTACGATAAGTCAATAATCTTTAGGAGGAAGATATGTTCTTCAGTCTTGTTAAGTTACGATAAGTCAATAATATTTAGGAGGAAGATATGTTCTTCAGTCTTGTTAAGTTACGATAAGTCAATAATCTTTAGCAGACAGATATGTTCTTCAGTCTTGTTAAGTTACGATAAGTCAATAATCTTTAGGAGGAAGATATGTTCTTCAGTCTTGTTAAGTTACGATAAGTCAATAATCTTTAGCAGACAGATATGTTCTTCAGTCTTGTTAAGTTACGATAAGTCAATAATCTTTAGGAGGAAGATATGTTCTTCAGTCTTGTTAAGTTCCGATAAGTCAATAATCTTTAGGAGGAAGATATGTTCTTCAGTCTTGTTAAGTTACGATAAGTCAATAATCTTTAGGAGACAGATATGTTCTTCAGTCTTGTTAAGTTACGATAAGTCAATAATCTTTAGCAGACAGATATGTTCTTCAGTCTTGTTAAGTTACGATAAGTCAATAATCTTTAGCAGACAGATATGTTCTTCAGTCTTGTTAAGTTACGATAAGTCAATAATCTTTAGCAGACAGATATGTTCTTCAGTCTTGTTAAGTTACGATAAGTCAATAATCTTTAGGAGACAGATATGTTCTTCAGTCTTGTTAAGTTACGATAAGTCAATAATCTTTAGCAGACAGATATGTTCTTCAGTCTTGTTAAGTTACGATAAGTCAATAATCTTTAGGAGACAGATATGTTCTTCAGTCTTGTTAAGTTACGATAAGTCAATAATCTTTAGGAGACAGATATGTTCTTCAGTCTTGTTAAGTTACGATAAGTCAATAATCTTTAGGAGACAGATATGTTCTTCAGTCTTGTTAAGTTACGATAAGTCAATAATCTTTAGGAGGAAGATATGTTCTTCAGTCTTGTTAAGTTACGATAAGTCAATAATCTTTAGGAGACAGATATGTTCTTCAGTCTTGTTAAGTTACGATAAGTCAATAATCTTTAGTAGGAAGATATGTTCTTCAGTCTTGTTAAGTTACGATAAGTCAATAATCTTTAGGAGGAAGATATGTTCTTCAGTCTTGTTAAGTTACGATAAGTCAATAATCTTTAGGAGACAGATATGTTCTTCAGTCTTGTTAAGTTACGATAAGTCAATAATCTTTAGGAGACAGATATGTTCTTCAGTCTTGTTAAGTTACGATAAGTCAATAATCTTTAGGAGACACATATGTTCTTCAGTCTTGTTAAGTTACGATAAGTCAATAATCTTTAGGAGGAAGATATGTTCTTCAGTCTTGTTAAGTTACGATAAGTCAATAATCTTTAGGAGGAAGATATGTTCTTCAGTCTTGTTAAGTTACGATAAGTCAATAATCTTTAGGAGACAGATATGTACTTCAGTCTTGTTAAGTTATGATAAGTCAATAATCTTTAGGAGACAGATATGTTCTTCAGTCTTGTTAAGTTACGATAAGTCAATAATCTTTAGGAGACAGATATGTTCTTCAGTCTTGTTAAGTTACGATAAGTCAATAATCTTTAGGAGACAGATATGTTCTTCAGTCTTGTTAAGTTACGATAAGTCAATAATCTTTAGGAGGAAGATATGTTCTTCAGTCTTGTTAAGTTACGATAAGTCAATAATCTTTAGGAGACAGATATGTTCTTCAGTCTTGTTAAGTTACGATAAGTCAATAATCTTTAGTAGGAAGATATGTTCTTCAGTCTTGTTAAGTTACGATAAGTCAATAATCTTTAGGAGGAAGATATGTTCTTCAGTCTTGTTAAGTTACGATAAGTCAATAATCTTTAGGAGGAAGATATGTTCTTCAGTCTTGTTAAGTTACGATAAGTCAATAATCTTTAGGAGACAGATATGTTCTTCAGTCTTGTTAAGTTACGATAAGTCAATAATCTTTAGGAGGAAGATATGTTCTTCAGTATTGTTAACTTACAATAAATCAATAATCTGGCTTCATGGTGGAAAAATGACGCGGAGAAGATAAAAGTTTTGAATAGTAAGAGATCAATCAATAATCTCGTTTTAAAAGGGAGAGAGATTTTTGTTGTAATGGTGGAGTGTGATGAATACTGGTACTGGACCAGGAACATTTAAGTTATAATTTGAATCTGTATAAATATAACCAATTACAGAATTTGACTTCTTTATTCCGAACTACGCCTTGAAACACAGATGTCTCATGACTCTTACTTAGAAAAAGATTATACAATTGGTGACCAGAAGAAATAGATAGCCGCAAAAACTCACACGAGAAGAGAAAGGATTGTGCGTCCAACATAGAAATCCTGTCCCAAATTGCGCCCGAACGGCTTATGAAGACGAAGATAAATTATAACGACGAATAGACGCAAATTCCTGTTACATTACTATTCTATCAAAAGTAATACTTGAAATATGGCCATTCCGTTTTTCTCTTGTTTTCTCTGTCCATTCCAAAATATTCGTAATTCTGCATTTGTCCCTAACATCTTGGTTTTATTTATTTTTATGTTAAATTTACGTCCATCAACGTTACGTCATATTGGACGATGAATGAAATGAGCGAAATGGTACTCAAATGAGCCCAGAATTCACAGAGCTTAGAGCTACCCGACTTTGTATTTCAGGATAAGGGAAACCCCCGGAAAAATCCTTATCCAGGTAACTCACCCTGACCGAGATTCGAACTCGGGACCTCTTGAACTTGAGGCAGACACACCTATCTACGCTACCGAGGTAGGCTTAATACTGTCGCGGCCAGGCGCGTCGGCCTTCAAGTCCTTCAACCTCCTGCCGACGATGTCCTCTACCATGGCGTTCAGGGATTTGGTGTCACTGTTGGCGTTTCCCTCCAGGTCGTTAACGCGGCTCGCCAGGTCTTCGACACGCTCGCCCAGCTCCGTGACGCCCTCCTTTACGCCGGCCAGCTGCTCTTCAAACTTGGCGGCGAGGGTCCCATTCGCTGCTTTCATTTCCGTGGTCAATTTGGTCATCTTCGCGGTCGTTGTCGCGGCCAAATTGCTATTTGCAGCTTCCGTCTTTGTTGTTAATTCGGCCTTCATTTCTTCCATCTTCTCGGTGATGTTAGCCGTCTTCATCTCTGCGGCCGGGTTGTTATTTGCCGCTTCTGTTTTCGCAGCGAGGTTGTCATTTGCTGCTTTCATTTCCGAGGTCATTTCGGCCTTCATTTCCATCATTTTCTCCAAAATCTTTTCCAATGCAGCCTCCATGTCGTCACACTCCTGACACCAGTTGTGACTTTGTGGGTTCATAGAATTAAAAGTCTAATTTGTCGAAATAGAAATACACTGATCACTTCTCATGTAACATTACATCACATATACAACACAATCTTCCAAGGTCGATGACAATATCAAACAGCTCTCGTTACAGCAACAACACTTAACAGCTGTTTACTGCTCACCTCACTGTTTTACAACTGTCCATTGGCGTGTCACAATCGCTTATATATCTCATTGATAAGTTCGAGATATTTCCGGAATAAACATGAATTCAAATGTTCTATACAACAATCAAGATATCACTAGAATGTTCCGATTAACTCACTTGTCTGTGTCGGTATGTCGTCTCAGTGATACACAATCCGACTGTTATGTTTAGCTGCAGGCTCTTGGTGTACACAAACCGGTTTATCTCTCGGCATCGAAACGTCCAAGCTCTCGCCGCTACAATATACTTGTTCCGGTTCCTATTAAGCTTATCTACCAATTATTAATCTTAGAGGACCTAATTCTTGTGAACTCTACAGAAACTGTTATATTACACAGTTCCTCGCGGATATAAGGCAATTCCTAAGGCTAAAAATATAATCAAATATTTTAAAAGCAGATCGCTATATATTGACTTTAAAATGTTGCTCAAATGCCTGCTCCTTTCCGTGGAACTTTCGATTGCGACGATACCTCAAGCCTATAAAGCACCCTTTCCAACTTAGGAATGAAAGTGGAAAAGTGTGGATGTATACGCCTAACCCAAAGGGCCGGATTACCGATAAATACCTGTCGGCTCGCCAATAGTTTAACATGCTAAGCTGGTACATCTCACAAACTCGCCTAGAAGTACTCAATCTCTCGAGGGCTTTAGAACAAGGGCCCCGTCGAGTCCATCCCAATCCTAACAATTTCCTTCAGGAAGGAGCTGAAACGTTCGGGCCCATCATTAATGTCAGATGTAGTACAATGCTAGGAGCAAACACCGCTCACACCAGGACAGCTAAAGTGCGACTAGGTACTTCAAAAATTATTTAAAACTTCAAATCAATAACAACGAATAGTCTGGAGATAGTTCATATCAGAAAAATGACAGACATAAATTGTTAAAGTTGTTTCCGGGAAGCAAGCCAGGTGAAAAGACGATTAAAAATAGACATTTTCTATGCAACATTTTGTCTATCGCTTCCCCTTTACCACTCATACAGTACTACAAAAAAAAGTCATTCAGAAAGAAAGGCACATCACAGGCCATTTTCAGGATTTATATTAAGGATATATATCTTTTCCTTCTGACACAAATGTCTAAAATATTTTAATCTATTTTAATCCATATTTTAATTCAGCTTCTATGTAAAATGTGTTTTGGATATTGAGTTCTTCTTAAAATCAAGTTCGGTATTCATTCCACTTTTCCTTGTGTTTCTTTTCGGTTCTAGAGATTTATAAACTATATATCCAGTGATATAACACACTTTTAGGTGGAGTTCAATTCTGCACCTATTTTAGGAGGTATTAGAGGAAATAAAACAATACTCAAATAGTGGAAACGTAGAGTCCGACTGAAAAAGTCAATGCCATAGCCGAGATTTGAACCACGAATCTTCTGGTCTCCGTCCAGCCGCTGTAACCATTGAGCTACTATGACCAACGTGCCGATATGACATTAAATTCTCCAACTGACTCGTATTTTTCCGGTAAACCACTTATGAGTTCTCATAAACACATGAGACAACTATCTTAATGGCGACCTACAACGTGTAAGTACTTGAAGGCCCGGACTTTATAGTTAACCACTATTAGCTCAATTAAGGGTAATTAACTGTTCTTTCACAATGGCCGTGAGTAGCTACTATAGTAGCTCAATGGTTAGAGCAGCTGGACGGAGACCAGAAGTTCCGTGGTTCAAGTCCTGGCTATGGCATTGAATTTTTCAGTCTGACTCTACGTTTCCACAATTTAGCCTACAGACGGCCTGTGTGAAAGAACAATTTCCAATACTCAAATACTAGAATGCGAACCAAACATTCCCATTTGTTATGGACTAGGGTTAGTCCTAGAGGGACTGCGTGGCTTCCAGTTTTGTCCATTATACCGCTTTTATATAATTCCTTTCCTTTTTGGGTGGGGGAGGAGATATACTACACTTGTCTTCAATTGAACATACTTCGGGTGCAGTAGCTCTGAATATTTAAACTAACTTGACCACGTAATATTGGTTCGCGTTCTTTAGTGTGAAATCTATGGCGCATATTAAAATGACACTAGAGTGTAAATTGCGTGTTTTACATAGGGCATTTTCATCTACCCACCTACTCAATTGTTAGAGCAAGTGATTCATAACAATAAAAGTAGTAGCAGTAAATTGTGTTCCTGACAACCCGCAATACAAAGGCAACAACTCAACTTGTCAAGTGCACTACTACGGGGTTTGCATAACATGTGTCGAGTCCATTTACATCTGCAGTAAGGCAATGACCCTAACTATATAAGGACATTGCCTACGTTCCAAATGTGGTTTTTATTTAGTTTATAATTTATCAAACATGTGTGTAATTTCTCAGCATATTAGAGTATTAAACTTAATATATGTCGGATAGTACGCATATAATCGTTATGCCAGTTGTGACTCAGATGTTAATAATATTTGAGTTCTTCTCGCAACAATAGTGCCATATAAGTCGCAGTTGCCTTCCTTCCTGGAAAAATTGTAACCTTTTTCTGTATCTTATGATTTCACAAGAGCCTTCGATACGGCAGCATATCGCATAAACGATATCTTATTGCTTTCAAAAATATGCAAATTTCTCTTGTCAAGACCAATTTAAGTGACAGCCATCACTTATCAAATTATATAAAACAATAGTCCATTGTCAGAACACGCGTCTCCTGAGCTTGGTGTGCCTCAGGGTTTTGATTCAAAACCCAGTTTTACTATCAATATTCATTATTTTTTCTTTGTTCTTAAATAATAACCGTACTAAAACCTTCTCTTTTGCCGATAGATTAACTGTTTTTGTTATAACTAAGTTGTCCTGTAAGTTTAATGATAAATGTATTAAACATAACTTATTAATTAAATTTCGTTACTCTGCAATAAATTGTGTGTAATGATTAAAGTGGATACACTAACATTTCTTAATGCCTAGAAGCAATATAATACATATACGAGGGCTGTTCAATAAAGAATGATCACAATTCTTTTTGACAACGCCCCTTTACTCATCCTCATAATTTTGATGGTCCTTCTCAAAATAGTCTCCCCTTAATACGATGCACTTGTCCCAGCGTTTCTGCCAGTCTTCAAAGATATACCGGAAACCATTTTTGAGACGTCCTTCAAAATTGCCTCCGCAGCCTTCACCACTATTTCTGATGATGGCTAATGCCTCCCACAAAGGCGTTTCTTCAAGTTAGGGAATAGAAAAAAATCACATGGGGCTAAATACTGACTATAGGGAGGGTGACAGATGTACTTCACGTTGATTTTTGCAAGATATTCAGCAACAACATTGTCAATTTGCGGCCGCGCATTATCGTGTTGTTACATCCAGCCTGCTTCACGGAAATGTGGTCTTTTGCCCCTGATATGGACTTGTAATGTTTTCAGGACATTCCTGTAGTATTGTCCAGTTACTGATGTGTGTGCAGGTACAACATGCTGATAAACCATTCCATGAATATCAAAGAATGAGATGGCCATAACTTTCCCAGCAGAAGCAACCACTTTTGCTTTTTTGGGATTTGGTGATGACGGAGATTTCTACACTGAGCTCTGCTGTTTGCTCTCAGGGTCAAAATTATGTAGCCAAGTTTCATCAACAGTGATTACGTTTGAAAGAAACTCCAGATCTTTCCTTAACATCAACTTTAATTGCATGTTACCTCCATTACAGTGGTAGGTGATACTGAACATGTCTGAACTTGCCTGGTTTTCACAGGCGGGAACCAGGATTACCAACAATGAAACTACTGCGGCGTGTTTGTTTCATATTAAGCTAACAGAATATAATAAGACTGAATTTTAGTGCGAAAAATTATGACCGTAAAAAATTATGATCATTCTTTACTGAACAGCCCTCGTAAATAATTATATATAATATCTGTATCTTAAACAGCCTCCTTTAAGTACGATTACTTAAACATTTGAGAAACCCCAATATATGCTTAGTAAAGTAAGAATTCTTTTACACACAAAAATGAAACATTTAATTTTAATACTGAATTTGATAAGAAATAGACGTTTTAGTTTGCCTGTATAGAAGAAGAAAGGAAAGGAAGAACTTTTCTAAAAGGTTTCGTGTGTCTGTGTGTGTGTGTGTGTGTGTGTGTGTGTGTGTGTGTGTGTGTGTGTGTGTGTGTGTGTGTGTGTGTGTGTGTGTGTGTGTGTGTGTGTGTGTGTGTGTGTGTGTGTGTGTGTGTGTAAATGAGTGAGAGAGAAAACAGTATGACTCAACAAAACCTCCTACCCCAACTGTTCTTTAGAAAGCAATATTTCCCTATTATTACTTTCAAACATCGCTCTAAACATGCTAAATAACATGTTTATCAGTCGGTAGAGCACCTGCCTGCCATGCTAGGGGTCCCGGGTTCGATTCCCGGCGGTGGGGATGGGGATTTTTCTCCAACCAAGATAATTCCCCATCTTCCCCAGAGTCTGAAAGTATGAATGAAAGTGTGAATGTGTGCGTGATGTAATGATTAAAAACCAAAGATAACGAGTTAACACCTTCAGTATGTTCCAAAGGAGAACGGCCGCCGATATGACCATAGCAGCAGTTAAAGGCGGGGTATAAATGGAACAAGCAAAAAAAAAAAAAAAAAAAAAAAAAAAACATATGTTTAAGGTGTTTGTATAATGATATGTTTATCTGGAATTCTCTGCGAGTAACTTAGAAATTCTCTTCATTGTAACTGAATATTGTGTAATGTTGTGTAATGTACAACTGCTATACATAACTTTCGAGCTAGACGAACTCAAAAAAATTGCAGATACTGTTAAAAAAATTGTCACATATTTTGTGGCAATACCTTTTAAATATATTCATAGTTATTGGTTTTTTATTTTCAAATAACCTATGCCTTTTGACGTGTTAAGTCACCATTAATTTGTTTTTGGTCACGCACAGATTATAGCATTTTCAGAATTGGGATATAGTGACCCATCTTTTAAACTATTTGACGATTGCTTCAACTTCCCTAGTTAATAATTAAATTTGTGGCATTAAAACCCTTGGCAGCCTTATGGGTTGCCAAATGGGATAAAGACCTCATGTCCGCTTATGCAAGGCCGAAGTGATGATCATTCAGCCGATGTGGGGAGATGTGGTCAGCATCGTACTTCCCTCAGTTGGAACATTGGCTTTCATGAGTTATAGCTTACTACGTATTTTGGCCGTGCTGTAGCTCAGTGGTTGGACCGCTTGGCTCTCACCATGCGGCTCGGGTTTGATCCCAGGCGACCACAAAGTGAGATTTGTGGTGGACAACACGGCGCTGGGACGGGTTTTCTCCGGGGTCTCCGGTTTCCCCCGCCATCTCATTCCACCGGTGCTCCATCTTCATCTCATGTACCATCAGTGTCACCGCCTGCGGTGCCGTATGTAGTAAAATCAGGCGTTAAACACTACACATTTACTACGTATTTTACTGTCACAGTACGAAAATTGGGTATCGGGTAAACAGGGGTCCATAAAGCCGCATCCAAATGGAGGGTTATCTCCCTCACAACAAAATATGCAATGACATTAGGTATATCTGTAAATTCTTATCTCAATTAATATGAAGTAAATATGTGTTATAAGAATATTTTGAGGAAACATTTGTGGAGAAATGCATGACGGTGTAATACATTAGGGATTTACGTGAATAACGTTTATCGTGCGCATATTTCTAATAGGTATACAATACATAACTGCAACTATGAGTACCAAAGTGTGTCTCTGTCCAAGGCCACCGCGCGGTAGGTCTACCCTAACTCGTCAATTTAACTAATTTACTTCAGCACTGTCCGGTAATAGCAACCAAAGAAATTCCTGGACTGCTACATGCGGATGACTTAATGGTAGGATCTGTAACAGTGGCAGCATTGTAGAAGGCAATAAATGAAATCCAGAAATTTTGTAAAGAGTGGGGAATAAAAATGAACATAAGTAAGTCGAAAATTATGGTCTTCAAGAAGGGAGTTAAACTAAAAAAGATGAAAAGAGGTTACTAAATGGCAAAAGGGTAGAAGTAGTCAATGAATTTGAATACTTAGAAGTACGGTTGAATAACAATGGAAAGTGGGGAGAACACGGGAGAAAATTTTAATCAAAAGGAAGAGCGGCAATGAATGGAATTAGAATATGCAAATATAAACTAGAACTGACAACCAAATGGTTAGAAAGAATGTACGAAGCACTAGTTGAATCCAAAATGTTGTATGCAGTGGAGATCTGGGTGGGGCACAGAGGTAAACAAAACGGTGGATCAAAACTACAGAAGGTTTCGTAAATAGCTAATAGGCTTACCAAGGTCAGTACCTAGGGAAGTAGCTTTAGTAGAATTAGGAAAGACAAGAAGAAATGGAATAATAATGGAAAGAATGATAAAATTTAGGTATAAGTGTTTGGTTAAAGAAGGAGAAATTATGAAATTCTGCATGAGACAGCAAAAAAAGTTAGAGAACTCAAATAGTTGGTGGGCAGAGATAGGAGAAATTATGGACAAAATAGGAATGGGAGATATATGGAGATTAGAGGAAAGAAATACATGCGACGTAGGTAAATTAGAAAATGTAGAATAGAAGATATAGAAAGACAGGAAATATAGGGAAGTCTAGAAAATATTAAATCATTACAATTTTACAAGCAATAAAAGAAATTGGGGACGAGAAGCATATGTAGATTGCTGCAATAGGCAAGAGAGAGAAGGGCAAGCTTGGATGAGAACAGGAATAATACTTATAAGAGGGATAATGGGTAGGGAAAAGGGAATTTGTAAATTGTGTGGGGGAAAAGAAAGCATAGAACACTATGTAACAAAATGCGAGGAGGTTGCAATATGGAGAAAAGAGGTTTGGGAAGGAAAAAGGAAGAAAGTAGAGAAGAGGATAGTAGCTGTAAAAATATTAACGGGCAGGGAGGAAAAGAAGGTAAGAAGTATTGGTGAGTTCTTGCACAACGTAAAAGAAAATGGACCAAAAATATAAAAAATGTAAGAAAGGAAGTGGAGGCGAATGAAAGGGACTAATTAAGTAATCGAGGAAGTATGGAGGTTAAGAGCTACCTGGCACAGCAAAAGACTAGGGTGTTATGTCAGCCAAGGTAGCAACAAGGTAACGACAAATAAATGTAGACAAACGTAAATTGTAAAATTTTGGAATATGCACAATAAATATATCATATCAATTCAATACTAGTTTACGTTCGAGGAAATGTGCTACACCTTTAATAAAACGTTAAGTATAGTTAATAAAATTTAAAATAACTACCAAGAATCGTAAACATTGATATGAAAAGCACTCATGATGTATTTGTAGAAGTACAATGAAAAACATAAAACTGTATTAGACAAGCTGTCAATTGAACAGTGAACGGTTTTATTTAAAATTCTAGTTCATACATAGTCATAGGATTGTAGGTGATTATGTTTCATAACCAGCTTACTACACAGCAGCAAACTCTAAACATCAAAGCAAAGTGACTGTGAAGCTACAGCTTTAACCTGAAGTTCTTTAGTTCACGTGTGTAAAGAACAAAAATAAAATAGGGCGTGCCCCCAACGAGTTAAAGCTATGGGGAACTGTGTCAGTAATTAGCGCTCGTGTTCGAGATTAAAGTCAATGCCATCCGCGCCCTAATCAAGCGCTCTCTCTCTCTCTTTGTCAAAGTCAACCCAGCTCTGGCCAACCTACTGTCTTTCTCTCCTTTGTGTTGGTTTCATGGCCCCTTATTTACCTTCATATGCTGATTATAAACCAAGTTAAAGAGATTTTTATTTAAACGTTTGCACTGACCTCCACCAAATAATGTTTACATTTCTTGCCAAACTGTACTGACTTAAACTGTTATCTTAAGAGATATTCTATAAGTAAGAATAATTTATTTTATTAACATTATGATTATAACACATTTGTAATACACTTCTGTAAAACAATAGACTTATATGTCCTAAAGGGAAATCCTAATGGTGTAGAGCTAGACACTTGCCGAGAAAGAAAGAAAGAGAGAGAGAACGAGAGAAAAAGAGAAAGAGAGAAAGAAGGAAGGAAAGAAGGAAAGAGAGAGAGAGAAAGAGAGAAAGAGAGAGAGAGAAAGAAAGAGAGAGAGAGAAAGAAAGAGAGAGAGAGAGAAAGAAAGAGAGAGAGAGAAAGAAAGAGAGAAAGAGAGAAAGAAAGAGAGAAAGAGGAGAGAGAAAGAGAGAAAGAAAGAGAGAAAGAAAGAACGAAAGAAAGAAAGAAGGAACGACAGAAAGAAAGAAAGAAAGAAAGAAAGAAAGAAAGAAAGAAAGAAAGAAAGAAAGAAAGAAAGAAAGAAAGAAAGAAAGAAAGAAAGAAAGAAAGAAAGAAGAAAGAAAGAAAGAAAGAAAGAAAGAAAGAAAGAAAGAAAGAAAGAAAGAAAGAAAGAAAGAAAGAAAGAAAGAAAGAAAGAAAGAAAGAAAGAAAGAAAGAAAGAAAGAAAGAAAGAAAGAAAGAGAAAGAAAGAAAGAAAGAAAGAAAGAAAGAAAGAAAGAAAGAAAGAAAGAAAGAAAGAAAGAAAGAAAGAAAGAAAGAAAGAAAGAAGAAAGAAAGAAAGAAAGAAAGAAAGAAAGAAAGAAAGAAAGAAAGAAAGAAAGAAAGAAAGAAAGAAAGAAAGAAAGAAAGAAAGAAAGAAAGAAAGAAAGAAAGAAAGAAAGAAAGAAAGAAAGAAAGAAAGAAAGACAGACAGACAGACAGACAGACAGACAGACAGACAGACAGACAGACAGACAGACAGACAGACAGACAGACAGACAGACAGAAAGAAAGAAAGAAAGAAAGAAAGAAAGAAAGAAAGAAAGAAAGAAAGAAAGAAAGAAAGAAAGAAAGAAAGAAAGAAAGAAAGAAAGAAAGAAAGAAAGAAAGAAAGAAAGAAAGAAAGAAAGAAAGAAAGAAAGAAAGAAAGAAAGAAAGAAAGAAAGAAAGAAAGAAAGAAAGAAAGAAAGAAAGAAAGAAAGAAAGAAAGAAAGAAAGAAAGAAAGAAAGAAAGAAAGAAAGAAAGAAAGAAAGAAAGAAAGAAAGAAAGAAAGAAAGAAAGAAAGAAAGAAAGAAAGAAAGAAAGAAAGAAAGAAAGAAAGAAAGAAAGAAAGAAAGAAAGAAAGAAAGAAAGAAAGAAAGAAAGAAAGAAAGAAAGAAAGAAAGAAAGAAAGAAAGAAAGAAAGAACGAAAGAAAGAAAGAAGCTGGAATTTTCTCTTGCCACCGCGATCTTTCTCGGGAGTTCTACTGCATTCTAGAACAATGATTGGAGGTATAGAAACTCCGCAAAATATTAGAGCGGAATCAGTTGCTAGTTGAGTGGAGTTGAGCTGTGCTGCGCAGCTGTGTTGTGATTGTGTGTTTTAACTGTACCGCATCGAATTCTTTCGTTCGTTTACGTGTTGCGGGAGTAACGACCTTGAAGACTGCGTTTTGTATTTTACATCATTTTGCTGCTTCCAGGGTTGTACAAAGCGTTTTTACTGCAATAAAGAGCATTTTAAATTTCTGCAAACAAAACTTTTGATTCTACCAACCCACCAATTCACAATATATTCTATCCGGCCTTAACATGTCAACATTACACCGTAGCACAACTTTTAGAGCAACCGAAACAGAGAAACGCGAGTAGAAATAGTTCGTTGCATATATTATCGCTTATTCTAAACATTCAAGTAATGAGCGGGGTGAACAAATACGGCAATTATACTTCCAAAACATGTAAACATGAGATTAAACTTGTACTTCCATTTATTGTTACGTGGTACCTTGTACTTCTCCGACTGCGTTGTTTATAGCAGTGAAGCGATGCCCTTCCACTCGTCCAATTTAGTACTGCATGTTCGCAGCATGACGGGTGCTTAGTTACTTTAAGTAGTGTACAGAAACATAAATGTGGAGAACCTATAAAAAGTGGCGAAAATGCTTTTATTAAATGTGTTTAACTTTTTCTTTCAACATTATGGCAGCTTGGTGTGAGAGACTTAACAGACTTAACAGAACCGACTTTTGAAGCAACTGGTGCATCAGTCAGGAACTGTAAGAATACCTGAAAAGAACAAAGAAATGTCATTTACCGTTTTAGGGTAGATGGATGTTTCTGTTAGAAGTACTGCTCGCTTTCAGTTCATAGATTCGCTTTAAACAACGAGCATCCTACTTTAGACAAGGTACTTGCATAAGTAAGCTTTTCCCCACAAGATTACATAACTTAACTTTCATCTAGCAGTTTATTTAGCAGTTAGTTTGGATTTTATAGACATTTCAATAAATTGCTCCAAGTGTTTTTGCTAAAATGGAAAAAGTGCATTATTGTTCGGTGATTCGCTTTTTAATTTTATATGAGAAAACTTGTGACGAGATAAAAACGAAATTGGATGTTATTTATGTAGACCTTTCGCCTTCTGTGACAACAGCTAGATATTGGTATAACGAATTTAAACGTCGTCGAATATCCGTTTTGTTGAGGAGTGTCCAGGGCGCCTTGTAGAGGAAGTTATTCAAAAAGTGCACGATATGAATCTCGCTGACCGAACGGAAGTTAACGAAGTGCCAGAGGCAGTAGGTGCATTGACGGGAACGCAATTCATATTTTGTTCGGTAAGTTGGAGATGAGAAAGTTGTCGTCTCGATGGGTGCTGCGTTTGTTCACAGTGGACAACAAGCGGGTTCGGCGTTCAACTTCGAAGCTGCTTGAACAAAATCGAAGCACTTTTTGCGTCGAGTTGTCACTGTCGATGAGACCTATATTCATCACTATACTTCGGAAACAAGCAACAATCAAAACAATGGGTTGAAATAAGACCTGAAGCTTTCCTGGCGACGAATACGCTCACTTTCTTCTTGCGCAGTCAGCCAGGTGAAAAGATGATTAGATATCAACGTTTCGGGAGTGTACATCTCTCCCATCATCAGGATATTTATAAAACGTTATAACCACACATGAAATTCTGAATATAACACAACTATAAACAAAGAAAAAACACTCAAAATTCGCATTACTGAACAAAAGCCTGTTTTCAGTAAATTAAATGCCAGGTCAGGAGATGGCGTAAGTATAGAAAATTGTGTCAAGGAAACGTAACTACTTAACTTTATTATCAAGCTGTATTGATCTTTGCTTCTTAATTCGACGGATTTCCATTTTAAGGCCGATTTCCAAGAGGAGTTGAACTGAAATCCATCATCACGATTAACCCTGCTCTTTTCAGAGGAAATCGCCAAAGCCTCCTTAATTCTCCGGTCCCAGTAACTGTCGCATTTTGCCAAGATGGTCGTCTCCCGAAAATTGCCTCTATGGTCGTTATTAAAACAATGCTCTGCCAGCCCAGAATACTCAGGTTGTATTAAACGAATGCTCCGATCATGTTCGATTATTCTAGTAGCGAGGTCCTTCCGGTTTGTCCTATATACGGTGTCCCACATTCACAGGGAATGCGGTACACTCCCGGAACTTGGAAGTCCAGTTTGTCTTTCACTGGTCTCAACAGATGCTTAATCTTCGGAGGTGGCTTGCGGATGGTCCTGATGTATTTGGCGAGAATGCTGCTGATTCTACCGGATAGATTTAAACAATTGCTTGCTTGCGGAGAATCTGCTCCAAAGAAGTCAAAGAAGGTCCCATCGGCCGGAAAAATGATGGCGGCATTATTTTGGGATGTGACGGGTGCCATACTCACCGACTTCTTGGAAAAAGGACTACTGGAGCATACGACGCAAGTTATTGGCCCAATTCGATAATAAGTTGAAGGAGGCACTGCCCATATAGTAAGAAGAAAAATTCTGTTTCACTATGATAATACCCCAGCACATTCATTCGGAGTTACCGCCGCCAAACTACATAAATTTCTTTGTGAATTACTGCCACACCCCCATATTCTCCTGTTACCAAACATGAAGAAATGGCCTGCAGGAGTATAGATTAAATGCGGTCATCGTATTTTACAGAGCTTGACAATTCTTATTTTTTGGAGATGTTAAAAACTGGCAGGAGCGTTGGAATAAGTATATATCCCTAAAAGAGGACTAAGTTAAGAAATAAATAACTTCTATTTTAAAAAACTGACGTCTTTATTCCTAATATAGGTAGTTATTGAACCATCCTCGTACTTAGAAATAATTTGTACAGAAATCATGTGAATGCACACATTAAAGAACAATTTAATTTTGACAACATAGTCTTGTTAATACCTTACAGGGATAAAAGAAAGAGCTTTAATGTCAACAATGCATAAAATCGTATGAAATGCTAACAGACAGAGCGTGCGGTGACATCAGCCTTTCTGTTACTGAATGCTTCCGGCGTAAACACCGCCATTATAATGCAAAGCCCTCTGGCATCAGAGCCGAAAATCACGACCTGTTTCAACTCTCATCCTGTACGGTTATAAATTTTGCGCAGCGCTATGTATTTATATTTGAGCGAGATATCGACAAAGCGCTTATCGGGCGGAACCTTAGCGCTGGCAGTCGTTTCCTCCCCGCAATATTTGAAACCACTCCACATTGCAAATTTACATAACACGGCTTACTGCCATGAATACGGTGAAGCTTATCTACTTTAGAGACTGTGTCAGGACGGACTTAAACCGTAAGGATCTTGCCCCTGGGGAGTGCAATGACTCATTCAGTTTCCACTTATTTCCTATTTAAGGATATTGGTACGCACACTCAGTTTAGAGTAGAGAAACGGAATAGCTATCTTCCACCAAAGAAAGCATCTTGAACAGTTCGGAAAGAGAATATTGTATTGTTATGGCTATGTTTTAAACTTTCGTAGTCGTACCTGAGTGTTGTTATTTTAGAACTGTTGTAAGCAACCTGTCTTTCCCTCGGCGAGTCTGTAAGCAAACATTAGGGAACGAATTTTTAGCTAAATACATATTTTTATGTAATTAAATATTTTTCACAGTTTAGTTATTAGTACATATTTTATGCATTTTTTGTGTGCCAAACAACATGAATTTTTATGAGAAGAGAAGCGTTCTGCTTATTCTGTAACCTTAATCTCTGTTTCATATAACCTTGCCCCGCTAACATGTATCACTCCGCATACCGCTACCATCTCCCTCACTCTAATTGGCTAATGCTTTCGCACCATAGGCCATAGGCGGTGCCTTCCCGTCACATTTAAACCTGCAGTAAACCTCATAATAACTACCAGGAAGATGGATAAAATCATATAAGGATATGAAGGCATGCAAAAATAATAAAGTTTGTAATTAAACTGAGAAAGTTGAAACTGAATGAATGAGCAATGAAACTGAAACAAGTTTATAACGAAAGGCCTTCGCCCTTTTTCACTGGGATTTTTTAAAACCAGCACACATACCTTGCAAAAATGTTTGTCTTTCAGTCTTAAAAGTCGTGTCAGGTCATACTTGTCGTGTATCCTTCATTCACCCAAGTCTCGTCAAGGTAGTATATTTTGCGACTTGTCTGATTGTCCTTAAATAACGTCTTGGCTCCACAGCAATATCGCCCCTGAAGTGGCAAGTTTTCCTGTTGTCTCAATTTCATGTCACAATGTTCCTACGCATCTGACACACCTGTAAGTTCAGAGCACAGCTGTTCGACTTCTCTCACTGACAAAGACGGATTCTGCTCTGCATTAAACACATGCAACACAATTCCTTTTTCGCCGCTTTGTAAAGGTTTTCCCTTGCGATGCTTCAGCGAAAGACTGGCGCTAGACTCTACCATTATACATATAATAGATACACGCACAATAAACGATCAATAAAATAATTTAGCTCTCGCACTTGGCACAACACACCTTGGAATGGCGATATATGACTAATCCAGTTCAAAACAAGGTCAGTGATAAAAGTTATATAAGAAAATATGTCACCACTAACGCTAAATAACGTGCTATCGTGCCATGTGCTTGAGAGCAAAGGTACCTCCTCTTTACTTCGCTTAAAAATTAACATGCATTTCAGATAAATCAACTCTGTTGCGTAATATATTTAATTAAAGAAGTTACGAAAATATAAATTTGACAATTCTCTTCGAACATATTGAGATATATCACCATGTTAAATAACTAATTTTTACCGCACAACAGTCTATACTACAATAGCAGCCAATGAGATGTGATAAGGTCACGTGACCGTTAAGAGATACCGGGTAAGCTTATGTGAAACAAGGATTAGATTAGGTTAAGTGTTGTCAACAGCTCACTACAATGTAAACATGTACACGAAACTTACAGGAAACAAATGTCTATAACAGAGTATTGCACAATGTACTTGAACTCAACATGAGTAGCATAGGTTGAGCGTTAGTTCTTGACGAATAACCTTAAGCAGAAATCCAGTGAGCTGGCCTATCCTTAATAAACAAGTCAGCAAATGATTTCTGTTACGAATAACAAACAGCTCTTCTTTGCTCTGTACCTGTTCGCGTTATTCTTGTTCCTTCAATTCAGTTCAGAAGTGTCGGGTAGTGCTTAACATAACTGTTACCTGCTTACATGAAAGACGGAGCGGTTGGATCACCTGGTATAAAATAAACGACATGAATTTAAATTTAACGCAAGAAAAATAGTACATTAATATATTCACAAACAAGATACTTGAATATGTACATGACACATTATTTGTCTATTACCTATAGTTTACTAGTTATATAAAATTCATTCAGATTGAAGAAGACCTCATATGTTATAAGATACTTGATAGCTACGTTTAATTTCTTGTATAAGTATATTATACATATGGTATTTTAATTAAAATCTAATTCAGTTTGGATAAATTGTTGACAAAAGGTATAGTTTAGGGTCGGGGATTTTCTTTAAATATATTGCGTTTTGGTGTTCTACTTTTCGTTTTCGAGTTATGCTACAAATGCGCGTGCGCAGAGACACCATGCGAACTTTTTATAACAATGTTTTTCTGTGGGTCAGTAGACCTCAAAACCTGTATTACTGGCTAGATCTGGATATCGAAATTTTTTGTGGAAAATAGCACTTGGGGTACGTAAAGAGAAAATAATAATTTATTCTTGCCTTGGTTTGAAATACCAAATGTTATTGGATGTAGGGTAACTGCCCTTGTTTGGGCCCCCAAACATACAGGTATCAGAGGTAATGAGATGACAGGCATGTTTGCAAGAGCGGCTGATACTAATTTTATAGCATTTTTGTGGCGTATCTCTCAGAAGAGTTATATATGAGATACTGTAATGAGTAGAGCTCATCTTAAGTATTAGATTAAGGTCCATAACTCAGTGTGCAGTCATTGCATATAATGAGCACATTAAGACACTTAATGCAGTAAAAGTAGAAGGAAAAGAGAAAAGTCCTACAAGTAGTAAGACTAATGGCATACTAAATACTAATCTTCAAGTTTCTCTTTGTACTTGACGATAGAAGGGCAAATATCGGTTCCTGTTATCGATACCGTTGGATTTACTGAAAACTCGGTTTAATGGGCTTTGTGCTGGCTTCAAAGAGGCAACTTTATAATCAACATCATCCTGCCATGAGTTCTTTCACAAGTCACAATTCTTAGGTTCGTTCATAAGAATACTGGAAAACAGCGACCCCCCTCCTTTTCACCCTACCGTCGTATTTGCAATAATATGTAACCTATTTTTTGTTAGCAATACGTCTACATATCACCAGTCTCTTGACTCACGCTAAAGGAATTCACATTGTTTATCATCTTAGTAATCATCTCGAGATTAGGTTAGGAAACGAAAGAGCATTAAATGCCCTTATATTTGCTGATGATTCAGTTTTAATTTTCGACAAGGAAGATAGATTACACTGGTCGACAAAATTTAACTTTCTTTCTTTCACAAGAATTAAAATAACAGATTCTAAAAGTATTTTTCGAGCTGAATTCAAATATAATTACAGTTTTTCCCCATCGGGCAGGAGTTTTGTGTGATATTCATTTGAATTTTTTATAATATTCCAAAAAATCCGTAACTAGCTATCTAACTCAAAATTATAACTACTGATTCTGACTTACCTAGAAAGCGGTAGATAGTGATTTTCGGGTACATTTTGCATCTGCAACGTCTCTCATTTTAGTCCAACAGTAGTCAGCCACTTGCCTTGGTACCTCTTCTCTATTTTAGAAATTTGCTGATGAAAACGCTCACCGTGTTCATCGCTGACAGCTCCAAGGTTTTCGGGGAAGAAGTCCAAGTGAGAGTCCAAGAAGTAAATTTTTAAAGACATGTTACATCCCATAGCCTTATAAGAATGCAGAAGATCAGCCACTATGTCACAATAGTTTTCTGCTTTATGGTTTCCAAGAAAATTGCAACACAAACTTTTGAAAGACTGCCAGGCTGCTTTCTCCAGTGGATTTAACAGTCCCTCGAAATGTTCATCAGCCATTAATGATCGGATTTGTGGTTTCTATAAAAACTCCTTTCAATTTAGCATCACTGACTTTGGGGTATTTCGATTTCAAGTACAAGAATCCACCAGAAAGTTTATCCATAGCTTTGACGAATTTTTCATAACTCCTAACTTAATATGCAATGGAGGTAAAAATATTTTTTCTGGCTTCACTAAAGGGACACATGCCACATTTTTCTGGACAGGGATATGAGATTCACGTTTTGGCCATGACTTTCTAACGTAGTGAGACTTCTTATCTCTGCTGTCCCCTAGCACAAAAAACAGCAAAATTTGGTGAAACCAAGTTCCAAACCAAGCAATAAAGCAATGACCTTTAAATCACCACGTATATTCCATTCATATTTTCCATATTGTATTTTCTCTAAAACTAGTTTCATATTTTCATATGTCTCTTTCATATCAGCGGCATGTGCTACCGGTGTTGATGGAAGTTTATTGCCAATATGTAACAGCAAAGCCTTCAAACTTACTTTAGAGGAGTCTATGAACAATCGCCACTCATCTGGCCGGTGTTGAAGCCCAAGAGTTTCCATAACTGAACAAATATTATTACACAACACAATACCATTTTCTCCAGAGAAGTATACTTTGAAAACACTATGGCAGCTACGATATCTGCTAATTCTTACATCTTTTTGGAGTTGATTCCACCCTTTGAGTCTGGAAGCTAAAGCTTCCGCTTGCTGTTTAGACAGATTTAAATCGCGAATCAGGTCACTAAGGTCTTGCTGATTGGGAAAGTATGGTTCTATGAACAGCTACTGGCTTCATATGTAAGATCATTTTTATTTTCATCTGAATCATTTGGAGTTTCAGTCAGGTCAGAACCAGAGTTATCACTTAAGGTCGTATCTGCATATACTGGTACGGGGAACTCTTCACTGTGTAAGACAGGTCTCATTGCAGATTGCAAATTCGGATACTTAACTGTATATTTTGTTTAGATGTGATTCCTTTAATATTTGTCAAACAAAAATAATAGTCATTTAAATGATCCGCCGGTTCCCTCCAAATCATTGGAATTGCAAATGGCATATGATGTGTACCATTTTGCCACCCAGTCAGCAGTCGGCCCAGCTCTTATCAAAATCACCAACTTGACAGCCAAAGTAAAGTTTATAACACTTCTTTACAAGTGGGGTTAAATTTCGCCTCTGAGACTTGAAGGTCAGCTCACCACAAATATATCAAAAATTATCTGCATGATTTACACAATTTCTTGGCATGATGAAAAAATAAAGCACAGAAATACAACATGCACAACATACACAATACACTTCTAAACAGAAAGAAAGGAAATATTTCACTACTCAACAATCTCACAGTCAGCTCAATACTGACACATCACAATGCCAAACAGGTCTGAACATGTCTTAACAACAACAATGAACAACAATGAACCTGCACAGTCATTTTTATTGCGCTTCAGCATGACATTTCAAATAAGTTCAATAATACGGCTTGAGTAAAATAGCTACATATGAGGTAACGGTTCCTATGACAGGTCAAAGAAAACGCTAAAATCATATTTTGAAAAGTAGCTTTTACAGAAAAACTATGCCTGATGGGAAAATTATGACTACATATCTGAATTCAGGATGGAAAATGCTCCTAGATTCACTATTCAGATCTCTTGTGAAAAAAACCTTGTCGACCAGTGTTACAGAAGGCAACATACCAATTAAACCAAATTTGTAAAAAATGTGATACGATGATGTTAAAAGACAAAAAGTAATGACATTTCAGGGAAGAAATCCGAAGAGAACAAAACTTTTAATAGAGAATAATATAATAGACCAGGTGTCACATTTTCAATATCCTGGCTGCGATGTAGCCCACAAATTAGATCAAGACATAAGAAATAAAGCACAAACATGTGAAGCAATTAATCGAATAATTAATAGAGCCATTAAGAATAAATTAAGAAAAGAAACACAAATAAGACTACATAAAGTAATGGAGATATCAGTGCTGACTTATGGAAGTGAGCCATGGACAGTGAGGAAAAAGGAGATGATTAAGATACAAGCGGCCAAGATGAAATAAGATCAGTTAAGGAATGTACGAGCAAAAACCATGTTAGAAATGAAATAATCAGAGAACTGCGGATGCAACCATTAACAGAGGAAATACAGAGAAATATAAACATATGGATTGAACACCCACACCGAATGATAGAAGAAGAAATACCAAAATAAACTCTTAGTTAAGTACCTAGAGAACGAAGATTAATCGGACGTCCGTAGAAAAGATAGCTTCAAAAAATATGAGACCGAAACAGGATAATGCCTAATCGTGAGGGAAGAAGGAGAAATCATCTAGCATCAGTTTCGCAAGTCTTAATGATTGTTTGTTACAAAACAGCACCTCAAGTGAATAATTTCCCTTCGCATGAAAATTACAAGTAAGCAATAAAAATAAAACATCTTTGGCCGGAAGTTTTCCTCTACATAAACTTGGATTGTTACAAGTTTCAAATCGTATACAATAGTTCTATTCCAGTCTTTAGCACAAAGTAATGCCTACGTTGTTTTAGGGGACGTTTGCTTTAGTGCAAACTATTAATTATAAAGTGCATAATTGGAGCTATAGTTATTCTTTGTAACGGATCCAAAAATTAACCGTTTCAAATTATGGGTATTTTGCCTCTCCTCAGGCCTAGAGATAGAGTTACCTATGTGAAAACTAACGATGGAATTTTGTCTCACACTTTACTGTAAAACAGCACATCACATGAACGACATACAAAATTATGCTCCTGCAATTTGAAGTCAAAACATATAACTTATCTCCAGCACTTATTCCGTTTTGAGTGAAAAAACATTTAAAATCCCAATGTGTATTAAGGTCAGGTTAATTTAAATGGCCCCAAAGAGATTTAAATGTTCCAGAATTAGTGAAACGATAGCGTCAAATGAAAACACAAAAGAAAAAAATTGTAACACAGAATGAACAGAAAGGAGTAAAGCTAAAATGTTCATTCAGTTCCACGGGTGATTTTCCTTAAGTTCAGCGTGTTCTATGGATGAAACACAAATGCGTTGAAGAAAATCTTATCTAGCCAAATTACCTTTTACGTAGAATTTTTTATCTCTTTTATGATGGTGCTAATGATGACGATGTTTTTTTCTTTGTTTTTGTTTTGTTTTGTTTTTTGGTAATTTACGTCCTCCAACGTTAAGTCATATCGGACGATGAATCGAATGGATGAAGTGATGCTCAAATGAGTCCGGGGTCCATGGAGCTTAGAGTTACCCGACATTCGTCTTACAGGATAAGGGAAAACCCCGGAAGAACCCTTATCCAGGTAACTCACCCTGAACGAGATTCGAGCTCGGGAGCTCTTGAGCGTGAAGCAGACATGCTACCACCACGCTACCAAGGCGGGCGGTGGTGGTGATGTTGATGTTGATGATGATTATTATTATGATTATTATGATTATTATGATTATTATGATTATGATTATTATGATGATGATTATGATGATTATGATGATGATTATGATGATGATTATGATGATTATGATGATGATTATGATGATTATTATGATGATTATGATGATTATTATGATGATTATTATGATTGTGATTATTATGATGATGATTATGATGATTATGATGATGATTATGATGATGATTATGATGATTATGATGATGATTATGATGATTATTATGATTATGATTATTATGATTATGATTATTATGATGATTATTATGATGATTATTATGATGATTATTATGATTATTATTATTATTATTATTATTATTATTATTATTATTATTATTATTATTATTATTATTATTATTATTATTATTATTATTATTATTATTATTATTATTATTATTATTATTATTATTATTATTATTATTATTATTATTATTATTATTATTATTATTATTATTATTATTATTATTATTATTATTATTATTATTATTATTATTATTATTATTATTATTATTATTATTATTATTATTATTATTATTATTATTATTATTATTATTATTATTATTATTATTATTATTATTATCTAAAAGAAGTAACCCTGGTTTACCAGTAAGGTACGTTAGAGTTCTAGTTACTAAAACATAATTACAAAGATGAAAATAACAGAACATGATAATAATTATAACATTTAAAAAAATTGGCCAATAAAGTGCTCAAAGGCTGAAGTGCATCATTTTTAATTAATAAATTAAACAACGGTGTTTGAAGATCTGTATTACAATATTAAAAATGAGGTATAAGATTATATCTCTTTTTGGAATGAAGATCACATCTAAATATTAAGTGTTCAACACTTACATCTAGAGTTTCACATTTACATAGGTTTCCATCAGGAGAGTCTATATGGAGTCTATATGAAAGTAAATTTTAAATTTCCCATGTCTGGTAGCAAACTGGGTCAAAAAATTAGGTGAAAAGTACTTGCAGTATACACGATCAGTAACAGTAGGAATCAATAAATTAACAGTGATTTGTCCTTTATCGCTATTTATCCAAATGCTGTTCCACATTTCAAAAATTTGTTTTTTCAGTGCTTTTTTAACAAATGTGATTATAGTGTCTTTAAAACTGAATACCTTTTGGGATAATGCGTAACGCTTAGCAATTTCATCTGCTCTCTCATTTCCATGTATACCCGTATGGCCTCTAACCCATGTGATGCACACGTGATTTGTGTTTGTTATAATACCGTTCCTTATTTTGGTAGCAAGTGAATGTGTAGTATATTTATCTCCGCTAACACTGACAGATGGAAATGTCAATTGGTTTAGAGGATGGACTACAGATCCTAAGGTTTCAAACCTGGCCTAGACTGATGAGCTTATGGATGACAATCATATATAAGTAAATTTACTGTCATGTAAAAGAACTGCAATCCTCGTAATTGACACGTCGTTAACAAACAAAACGTTCTTTTATCTCTCCTAAAAATATTTCTATGGCATCCTTGAAAGATACTGAACCTAAATTACAAATTCTTAAACAACAAACATTTTATTCTTTAGCTATACTACAGAAAACAAAAAGATTAATGTATTTTATTTCATGTATGGTATCTCATTTCTCAATTTTTCGTTGCATTTTCGGTAAGGAATTGGCTTGAGTACAGTAATTGCCTGCCATAAGCGACAAATAGAAGAAGCACATTAATAATGTAAAATTTATGGATTTTCCCTGACCATATCATCGATACAGTTTTGCAGAAGAACTAAAACTATGTATCGGTACACAATTCTCTTAACAACTTTTATGGTTAACAATAAACCATATTCAATGACAGTGGCATAAAACGTTTTGGTTTTTTTAGCCCACAGAAAGCTAAACGCTTTTACGAGCCAGAAGCCCACAACCACAAAAGAGTAGTAATAGATGTTGAAGCGTATAGATCTTCTATTTCTCAGAAGATAAAAACTCCGAGAAAAAGAAGCAACACATAAAAACTCCATTTGAAGTTCTCATTGAGGACAACTTCGCAGACACAGATGTGTCCGTATGCAGGAAGGTGCTTTAAAATTTTCACGACTCTCTCTGTACGTGGAGTGTAATGTACTAACGTGAATTAACTCGAGAAGTTTTTTTCTAACTTTCGCTAACAGACCTGCTCTTAGGGAGTCTTATTCGGAATATTCCATAGAGAATGTGGAGTTTTAAAATAGATACATACATGCATAGCCCTTCCCCCCCGACGATTATGTATAAATTTCACAGAAAGAAAGACAAAAATTAACTTTCCAAAATTCTGAAGAAAGAACAGTTCTAACATTTTCAAGTAGAACTTTTTAAGTGATGTACACTTCAGTTGAGGTTCTGTCTATTTAAATTCCCAAACGCAGACATGCATAGCTGTGTGCAAATAATGCATGAAATTTTAAAACATTCTAGGATCTTCCGAAACGAGTGGGAGGGGAAACTTCTTTGTAGTTTATCCGGTGACAGCGCTTTCCTGTTCACGCTCAATGAGAGCGCTACTTATCTCTGATTGTCTCTCCAACTGCCCGGTCAATAAAGAATAATCTTTTCTTTTTTTTTTTTTTTTTCTTTTTCTTTAACCTACCTTTACTCATCCTCATAATTTTTATGGTCCTTCTCAAAATAGTCTCCCATGAATGCAATACACTTGTCCCAGAGTTTCTGCCAGTCTTCAAAGACATTCTGGATAACATTTTTGAGAGATCCTTCAAAATCGCCTCCGCAGCCTTCAACACCGCTTCTGATGATGGATAATGCCACCCACGAAGGCGTTTCTTCAAGTTAGGGAATAGAAAACGTCACATGGGGCTAAATCTGGACTCTAGAGAGGCTGAGGGATGCACTTCACATCAATTTTCGCAAGATATTGAGCAACAACATTGGCAATATACAGCCGCGCATTATCATGGTGCAGCATCCAGCCTGATTCATGGAAATGTGGTCTTTTTCGCCTGATATGGACTTGCAATGTTTTCAGGGCATTCCTGTAGTGTTGTGCAGTTACTGATGTGTGTGCAGGTATAACATGCTCATAAACCATTCCATGAATATAAAAGAATGAGATGACCATAACTTTCCCAACAGAATCAACCCCTTTTGCCTTTTTGGGGGTTGGTGATGAAGGAGATTTCCACACTGAGCTTTGCTGTTTGCTCTCAGGATCAAAATGATGTACCCAGACTTCATCAGCAGTGATTACGTTTGAAAGAAACTCCGGATCTTCCTCTAACATCAACTTTAACTGCATGTTACCTCTATTGCAGCGGTAGGCGATACTGAACATATCTGAACTTGCCTGGTTCTCACAAGCGGGAACCAGGAGTGCCAACAATGAAACTACTACGGCGTCTTTGTTTTAACAGAATAAAATAACATTGAATTTTAGTGCGAAAACTTATAACCGTAAAAAATTATGATCATTCTTTACTGAATAGCCCTCGTACGATTACAAACTTTAATTTCACTTAATCAACTTAATATTGGTATTCAATTATAAAAAATAAATTCAAGATATATGTTGAAACTCTACTTTTAGAATAAAAACTTATGTTTGAAGTGCAACACGTGACAGTTCACGTGAAATTCATTTTCCAGTTTTTGTATTTTAATTTTCTCAGAATAATTGTATTAAATCAAGAAGATTAATTTTCTACTATAACCATGTTAAACAATCTCCGACAAACATTTACAGTTACATTATTAAAATTTGTAGAAGTTTGCAATTTCAGTGCACAATACCCTTAAGGCTAGTCCACAGCACAACAAAGGAAAATGCAAAACCTTGCGTACTGGGATACTATTTATTCACAACTGCAAGTTATTCAGAGAACATAATGCATTTATCCAACTTTGAAATTAGATTATACAAACACTGTCTAAAAGCCACACTGTTGCTATCAGCGTCATTCTTATTGGGCTTATTCTTGTGATAAGTTTATAATAAATAACTTAATATAATTTCTTTTTTTCTGTTTTCTGATACTCTCTTTATCTCTTTCTCTCTTTACCAAACTAGTCAGTAGAAGAGCACTAAAGGTGATTATAATGTCACGAGCCCATTGTTGATCGAGGCGGTGCGGCGAGGAATTCAAAGGGACGGGCAGTGCAGTGTGTAGATGAGAGCTCGCCGAAACGGCGGGGAAACGGAGACGGATTTCTCGAGAGTTCTAGTTCTTTGTTCTAGCTGTCTTGATTATTGGAGAACATTCCGGAATGTAAGTAATCTATAAAAAAAGGGAGCCCGCCCGCCAAAAGGGTTCAGTTGTTAATTGAACTCGCGTGCGTGAACAGCTGTTTGTTTGTGGTCGATGACCTTGCAAGCTGTATTGTGTATGTGACGTAATTCTGGATTACTGTGTACGAAGTGTGTTCCTACGAAAATAAAGTGCAAACTTTGGTGTTTGTAGCCTGGACTTTTAATTTCACGAACCTACAGAGTCACAATATGTAGTTTATGGCATCCTTGAATAGTTTTACGATAAAGCCAGCTGCACATAATATTCTTTTAATTATGTCCTCCAGCGTTAAATCATAACGAAATGGGTGAAATGATGCTCAAATGAGTCCAGGTTCTATAGAACTTAGAGTTACCTGACATTCATAAGAGGATCGGCTGATAATTCCGGGACCTCAAAATACAAATTTAATTCTTCTCTTTATTTCTCAACAAAATCTACAGAATGGCTAATACATTTGTCATATTGATGTTCTAATTTAATTAAACCATCTCTGTACTGCGATTTATCATGATACTTAAAATAGCTGTTTACCACATCAATGGCCTCCTCGTTGCTGTGAAATGTTTGCCCTCCAAGACATTTTTTGAGGTTCGGGAACAGTTGATAGTCACTGGGTGCTAGATCTGGCAAATAGGGTGGATTTCGAACTTCAATTCAATTTTTCCCATTTCAACGACTGAACGATGGACCGGAGTATTGTCGTGAAGAAACATTATTTTTTTCTTGACAAATAAGCTATTTTCTTTTACTCATCACTCACTCAAACGTTGCAGTAAGCTTGCGTAGTACTCAACAGTAATACTTTTACCCTTTTCCGAATAATAATAAAATTAATTCTCTGTGCATCCCACAAAACACTCGCTATAACCTTTTTAGCTGACAAATTGACTTTGCCTTTCTTAGATTTGGTTCAGCTGGCGCATTCCACTGTTTTCACTCTGATTTACTTTCTGGAGTGCAGTAATGTAGCCGTCTCAAAAGTTCACTGAGATTTTTTGCGGTAGAACTCCAAATTCTTAACAGAAACAACTTTTGATCAGGTGTTTACATCTTGCACAAACCTTGTGAAAGCCCAAAACATTATTTTAAATATTACCTGCACGTTCTTTTGATATGTTTACAGCCTCTGCTATCTCAGATAACTTTAATCTGCGGTCTTGCAGTACTAAACGATTATTTTTTTCAATTATATCTGGAGTTTTGACTTCCACAGGGCATCCACAGCGAGGCTCATCACTAGTGCTTGTACGTCCTATTTTAAACTCCGCAACCCACCTTTCAATTACTTTATATGAAGGGACAGAGTCCTTAAATGTACTGTCCATTTCCTCCTTGATTTCTTTAGGTATTAAGCCTTTCACTCCATTTTCGTGAAACCTCTACACTTTGTCTGTTTAAAATGCTGTAATTCAAAAACTAAACAAGCTATTGACCTTTAACTATGTATAAAAGTTATTATATAGTTAAGCTCTATGATTCTATCCATCAAACTGACCCAGCGGCAACATTTCTATGTAAGGCCCAGGACGTATTAGCTGGCCCTCGTATTTCATGAAAAAGGAAAGCCCCGGAAAAATCTTATTCATATAAGTTGCCCTGATCAAGATTCGCACTTGGAACCTCTTGAACGTGAGGCAGATACACTACTACCTGCCCTACAGGGGACACACAATATGAACACATTTCACAGGTATTTAAAAAAGTTTAAAACTTTACCTAATCTCCCATCTAGGTTGACATGCTCCGGTAAGATTCGAATTAGCAGTAGTTGTTTTAATTGTGTTGTTCGGATCCCTAATTAAGGAAACAAATATATTCTCATGTGATAAAATCACATAGCTTTCTCTATCACTGTCATTTATGTAGGTGTGTGCATACAAATATTTTATCCAGTCTTATTTTTCTATATGCCTTTTACTATTGGATATAGTTGTTTGCAGCAACACTTTCATTGCCCATTTTGTACAAGAGGGGAGAGCTGAAGCGATAGCTATATATTTAAAAAGCATGAGAAGTTATATTTCTATTTGATGGTTTCACTATACTTCCTCTGACGTAGGTAGGAGAATTGAAAGTTAAAACGGATTAGGGGAATAGCACACCCACGTCTATTTTGACGACGTTTCTTTAAAAAGAGCTCCTTCCAGGAAACTCAGACCGATCAGCAGTATCTATAGAGAAAGTAGGTTTATGGCTAAAGGAGTACCATTGACGATTTTAACTTACCCCGCCTGCCTGGAGCTTGCAACTTCCCTCCCGGTCAAAGCGCAACTTGGGGCAGCTTTGGGTAGACAGGCTCAATTGCTTAATGTACTTCCAATTGTGAGTAGCAGTTCGACTGTATAGGTTTATGTGTATTATTATGCCAGCATTAAACCTAGTTATTTGCCTGTGATTCTTCAATATAAATAATTGTTTAAGGGGTGACGTGTGCAAATATTCAGGGTCTTACATAAATAGCCATAACATCCAAAGTTTTCAAGTTAGAGAAGTGAAACTTAGTATACTCATTTAAAATAACACAGTTAATATGCACAACAGTTTTCATAATTTTACACTGTTTGAAATTAATTCTATATATTTTTCTCTATGCAGAGATATTTACAAACTTAAGCCCATCTTTTTCAAAATTCACATATGCTATCTTTCTGAAATTTGGTATGTTATTTTAAAAGCCACTAAAAATGAATTGGTTGGATTTAGATTTCTTATTGAAGCTGTATAGAATTTAAAAAAAAATTTAATCATATGCATCCTTTAAAAATTGAAATAATTTCATATATTTTGTATCATTCACATTCCATCTGGAGCTTAATCTTAAATTTTAGAATCAACAAAATGTTCATTGTGGCATAAGAAAGCTGTGTGCTAAATTGCATCACTGTAGATGAAGTAGTTTGAGAGAGAAATGGGTTGAAGTTGTAAAAAATGCAAATTATGGGGAAAGGCAATTAAAAATACAGTAAGTATTATTCAGTTTGTCTTTTAATTTTAAGTCCGAACTTCCCATATCCATAGTATGTATCCTTATTCCGGTCTTCTTCAGCCTTTCTTTTTAAATTCCTCTTCTGTCTTGCTTCTTTCTGCATCAATTTCATAGATCTTTCTGCACCAGCGATGCAAATGTTGTCGATACTCTGCAAAATTGTTTCCATAAACACAACAGGTTGATACCCTAACTGATGCATAACTTTCTTTCTGCCAACATTCCCATCATTAAACACTATTGCAGCATCAAATGTAGCGATTTTCATCACTATGGAAGACACAAATGATGTTTTGGGACACCTTTTCCTTATCAAACTGTTGAGGCTTTCATTTGGGTTTTGTGTCTCTCCATAGAGACATTTTTAGCAAGTCTGGGTGTGCTAAGAATTGGTAGGTGGGCTTTATAGATTCCAAGACAGCTGATGGAAGACTATGTGTTGCTATTATGCTACTATGCAACGCTAGGGCATTTATTTTTTAAAGGTACATACAGACCACGTACAGTCATAATATTTTGGTGTTTGATAGCTAACACTATATAGTATTTTAGAAAACAATAAAAAATATAGATTTTTTTGAACATTTTTTCGTACGTCCCCCTTAAAAGAATCCTTAGTATTACTCTTGAACACTGATAAATCCCTTTAATTTCCAATACAGAGATTTAAAGCAATTGCTTCGTCTTTCATTTCCTTTAAGAAAAACTTTGAACAAAATATTTAAGGACAGGAGGCCATGGATGATTGCAATGCCTTGATAAGGGGGATACGTGAATTTTACAATGACCTCATTTCATTAGATAAACAACTGATTTTGGCATGGATACCCTCTCACTATAACATACCAGGTAATGATCTTGCTGATACTGGCTACCAAGCATCATTCATACTTACCAGATCTTAAGCTTCCACATGAAGACTATTTACATTTTAAAATATCTATCCTACAATGATGGAAGACAAAATTGGACAACTACATCCAATAGCAAATTGCATGATATCTGCCCAATACCTAACCTGTCTACAACTACTACAACAGTAACCCTGCGAGCCCGACTAAGCATTGGTCACACCGCACTTACTCATTCCTACATTCTCTCCCGTGAACTTCCTCCGACATGTACTCTGTGAGATTCTACTCTCACCGTTCAGCATCTGATCACAGTTTTCCCAAGATACACTCACCACCGTCTTCAGTATTGAGTTCCCGAAAACCTCCAGCTTGCTTTGGGTGGTCAACAATACCACAGGAAAATTATTTATCAACTTTATCAAGGCTTGAAATGTTAACGTTTAAGTACAACGTAAACTTCATGTATCTCACTGACTGAAAACAATGTAGCTATGCATTCTTATTTGTTTATTTGTTATGTATTTTCAATGTATTTCTTAACGTTTGGTCACTATATGACTATTATTCCAGTGACTTTAAATAAATAAATAAATAAATAAATGTAAAAATATATTTAACCCGATTGAAGTAAATCTGAAGGTGAAAATAATAATAATTAATAAAATAATGAAAACAACGGAGAAAAATATTGTTTAAAATACAAGGGGCGTCCAGAAAGTAAGTTCTGTTTCAATTTATCTCCGCTGCAGCGCTGCGATCACAGTTCCGCATAAGCGCGGTAGACGCTCTGTATCAAGGAGAAGAAACGTGCGCCATTGTGAGATCGCTGTCAGCCATGTACGCTTTGTTGTGCTAGTTTACAATGTCGGTGTTGATTGAAAATCCCGCCGCTTGTGAAATCAGATCTGTGAATGCTAGGAAAGTGAAACTAATTGAAATTTATCGGCAAATTTGCGATGTCAAAAAGTGTTGTGTTTCTTCACGACAACGGACGACCACACACTGCAAATGCGACAAAACATATGCTACAGGGATTTGGCTAGGACGTGTTTGACCACCCCCTATACAGCCCTGACCACACTCCTAGCGACTTTCATCTGTTTTTGCACCTCAAATCTTTCCTTGGTGAACACTTCAACAATGACGAAGAGCTAAAAGAAAATGTTTCCAACTGGTTGAAGACACAGGTGGCAAACTTCTATGAAGAAGGTATGCAGAAACTTGTGCCCCGCTTTGATAAATGCCTGCAAAATGTCGGCAGTTATGTGGAGAAGTAGTTTAAGAGTTGTAAAATTTTGTGCAATAAATAATTTTTCTGTATCTTTACACAATTTAATTTTATTGCCAAACAGAACTTACTTTCTGGACGTACCTCGTATATTGGCTTACTTGGGATTTGGCATCTATTTATAAGTGCATTAAAATTGTCCTTACATTGGAATTGAGTTCAATTACGTTGTAAACTTATATTACATATCCTTTATTTTTTCAACATCTTCATTTTCGTATACCTTGTAGGACAATCAATCTGAAGTAAATCTATAAAGTAAATAATAATGGAATTGCAGAATCACGCTACATGGTGCACTCTGACCTTAGGGACGCGCAAGTGCACCTCTAACACGATCCACAGGACAATATCAGTGAACCATCATGGTCCAAACGCCCGTGTGATGCGGAAATTTTACAATCCGAAACTCACCGATAAAAGTTTACTGGTGTGGAATGACTTTAATCCAGAGTTTCCAGCGATAAAACGTTTGAAACCATGCCAAATGACCCGTAGCAGACAAAGCTCCATTGTCTAATGCACAACATTCAACAGTCCCAGTACCAAACTGGAAGTATTTTGTAATAAATTTATTTTTGTTTCATTTGTATAGCCCCTTTAGTTCCTATCGGGGCCTTGACTAGACATAGGGTTTCCTAACGTCGTTGTTGCTTTTATAAAAATTACACCGTCGAAATTTCATCGGAACACAGGAAATACATCTTTCTAGATTGCCTGAGTAAATAAATTTAAAAATACACTTTTAGAAGAAATAAATCTGTAAATGTTTCATATAAAAGAGACAAGTCTACTAAATCCTAAACTCAACATTTGACTTCTTCATTTGCCAACGATAACACAAAAGAACTTCAACAAATTACCCCACCTGGACCCATCCTTCACACGGAAAACATTTAAAACTCTTATCGTCTTCTCAAAACTGCTTAACGGTTTCCAAATAAATACCACATATTTAACATTTATGCCGATTTCACCAACAGATGTTAAGACTTAACACGAGTTTAGCAAAAGTTAAAACAAAAATTGCATTTCACCAACAAGTGTTAGCGTAACACTTGTGTTAAATCCCTTGTTAAACTAAAAAGCCAAATTTCTGATGTTAAGTTCTTAACAATTGTAAATAGTCAAGACGGCGGACGTGAATGCAGATGTTGATGTCGATTTGCTATATTTAACACGTCTAAATAGCATTCGTAATAGAGTCAGGCCTATGAGGAGAAATGATTTTGAGGAGCTATCAGAAGAAAATTTTCTACAGAGGTATAGACTGTCGAAACAAATTGCTATGAAGGTTACTGCGGAAGTACAAGAGAGGTTAGAACATGCATCGAAAGGAATATGCCAATCTCGCCATTGCTTCAAGTATTAATAATAACTTTGTGATTTTATAGTTCACTGAATTATGTGGATAACACATTGTCCACCTCCCGTCTTGAAACGTTTAAGGCACTTGTCCTTCGCACCTCGTTTTAAATTTACGTAATACTGACACGTTGTTTGGTGCTTGTAGTAGTGACACATGCATTTGAATTAAATTCGTTTCCAATATTTTCCCGGTGACATCTTTCTCTTTTACATTCACTGCATCCGTCCTCTTATTTTCCATGATATCCTTACACTTCGTCACCAATTGAATTAACAATTATTTCTCCATCGATGAGAAATTTGTCTCACGGCTTTATTTATGATTTTGCACATCCGCCATTTTTCAGCGTGTGCAGAACAAAATGAAAACAAAAGCGCATCGCAGTACGTTCAGAAAATAATACGACTCATCGATATCCTTCTATAGCTGTGATATTTACAAGTTTCTTGGCGTTAACACAGGTTTGTTAACATTTTCAGAAAACAGGTTGGTGAAATGCAAGAAATTTAACATTAGTGTTGGCGCTGTGACATTCATTACGTTACATTTGTTAACGTCGATTTTAACATCTGTTGGTGAAATCGGGCATTACTACACAAAAATTATATGTCTTTAAAGCACGTCCCCTTTGTTGGTGGCATATCTGCTTCACGTTTAACAGGTCCCGAGTTCGAATCTCGGTCAGGTTTAGGGAATAACTCGGTCTGAGTTAGCTGGATAAAGATATTTCCGGGGTTTTCTCTTATCCTGAAAGTTTAATATCGGGTAACTCTAAGCTCTATGGATCCTGAACTCATTTGAGCATGATTTCATTCGTCCTACCATATGACTAAACTTTGGAAGACGTATTTAAAGAAACGAACTCTTTAAAACACAAAATTTATGTAATTATACATATATCCTCTATATTGTTCATTAACCATTTCCAAAATATTCCTTGTTATTGATTTAAATTCTTGAACATTAGATTTTTCTCAAATTCGGAATTCATCTTCTCTCTCATCTCTCTTTCTTTCTCTTTCTCTCTAGTTATGCAAAGGGAGCACGATGTCAAATCTATTACATAGTGAGAAACGCCTAAAAGATTTGACTAACGCTTAACCCTATCCTCATTCTATTGATAAAAATATGTCATAGAAACATTTCTATAAATTTTTATTTCAATTAAATAAAAGACGAATAGTTAGAGAAAGTAACAGAACATTTTTTTTCCTTTGAGATCCCATATTGACAAACATAACCTCAAGTAAACCTTAAAACTGCATCTGAAACATTCTGTACCATTTTTGTCTCATACTTTCCATAAACAAGCATAATTAAACACCGAATTTCTGACCACTCACCAGGTAATAGAACAATACATTGCGGAAGGAATTACGTGCCTTATTTTTATTTAAATAAATAAAAACCTTGAACTTTATTTTCTTGTTTTGTGGTGCTTGGTCGGAAAGAAGTGGTTTTCGTTTCATTAAATACCTTACAAATGATAGATTTTAGTGAAAGTATTTTATTCTACCCGGGATTTAAAGAAATGTCTGTTGTAAGGTCTCTTGAACCCAGCTGTGCACTCACGCAGCTGACTGAATGAGTGAACACATAACTCGAAAGTTAAATGTTGAATAAACAACAGTTAATTCAGATCCTTCCAAGGATGCTGTACAAAGATTTTCAGTAAAGTCACGCCACTTCACATGGAAAATGTATCGTTATTATTAATATTCCATAAAATTTACACATATTTTAATTAAAATATCGTATGTTAATGCTCTTTATATGAAAAATAAAGTGTACATCTAAAATTGTTTGTAATTAGACTCTGAATTCTCCATTTTGAATTAATATTGTATATCTGGTAAACCGTAATAAAGAGAAAAGGTTGGCTCGCAACGAAAGTATATTTCATTAAAACACAGGATTTGTGTAATTGACAAAATAGTTCTTCTTTTAACACTTCTCCTTTTCTTGATATAGAACACATTCCAGGAACAGTCCAGTTTATTTATGGTCTCTAGCCTTTATGCCACTTTAGGCGTCGGGTGAGGAAGCTACAACTATGGATCAGAGAAAGAAATCCAGGGATGGTTGATCAGCCCGGTCCCCGGAATGAGAATCAGGGAAGTAGATGAAAAGAAAGATAAAAATGGAGCAATTGGTGGATTAATAGCGGGGCAAACCTGAAGAAAACCCACCCCAGCGCCGTGTTATCCGCTACAAATCTCACTTTGCGGGCGTCTGGGATCAAACTCGTGCCGCCTTGGTGAGAGTCGCACGGTCCAACCGCTCCGTCACGGCGCGTTTGCAGAAAAATCAGTAGACGAAATAGATGAGGGCTGTTCAATAAAGAATGATCACATTGTTGCTTTAACAATGTACCTTCACTCATCCTCATAATTTTGATAGTCCTTCTCAAAATAGTCTCCCCAGAATGCGATGCACTTGTCCCAGCGTTTCTGCCAGTCTTCAAAGACATGCTGGAAACCATTTTTGAGAAATCCTTCAAAATCACCTCCACAGCCCTCGCCACTGCTTCTGATGATAGATAATGCCTCCCACGAAGGCGTTTCTTCAAGTTATGGAATATAAAATGTCACATGGGGCTAAGTCCGGACTCTAGAGAGAGTGAGGGATGCACTTCACGTTGATTTTTGCAAGATATTCAGCAACAAAACTGACAATATACGGCCGCGCATTATCGTGGTGCATCATCCAGTCTGCTTCACGGAAATGTGGCACCCAATGAAATGTTGAGTATTTCAGAAAGTGATCTTAAGGTAATTCGTCGATCCTCTCTCACAATGGCAGCAGCAGTGTTGATGTTTTCTTCCGTAAGAGCAGTAACTGGAACAGCGGGTTCACCTTCCTTTGAAATTGATTGTCTCCCATTTTTAAACATTTTAAACCACCTTTGAGCTGTGCTGTAGGGAATAACAGACTCTTCATAGGCTTCCTATAACATTGTATAGGCCTCAACTGAAGATTTGTTTGAGACGAAGGCAGAATTTCAAAGCAGCATATTGTTCCTCGCGTGTTACCTCCATTGCAGTGGTAGGCTATACTGAACATGTCTGAACTTGCTTGATTCTCACAGGGGGGAACCAGGAGTACCAACAATGGAACTACTACGGCGTGTTTGTTTCACGTTAAGCTAACAGAATATAAGATTGAATTTATTTCGAAAAATTATGACCGTAAAAAATTATGAGCATTCTTTATTGAACAGCCCTCGTAGATAATTTTATACAACCAAAAATAAGTAACTTGGTTATCTGAAGGGTAATTTGACACTCTAAAAAGACCCAAAAGCCTGGTCTGTGAACAATTAAAGAAACCAAAAGTGTAGTGCAGTGTTCCTAGATTTCTTTTCATGTATGAACAAAACTTTCTACATTTATATTTACGGCTTATGTACGTACATACAGTGGTATTACTTCCTTTTAAACCCACGTTCACTGCCACTTCTATCTTTTAACTCCCACGCTGCACGTTTTGTCTTAAAAGTATAATTTACTTGCGCTTCTAGTGAGGAAATAATTCTCAAAGAGAATGCCATTAACTTGGGGATTGCATTTCGCCGAAAGCACGAGTAATTATTGTTTTATGTCCATATCGCTGGCTAGATAATGCATTGTCGCCGTTACTTATCACGGTGTTGACTTTCAAAATAAGGGCACTCAGCGCCACGTTCCAGCCAATCCATTAACGTGAGAGCGTAAGTAAACAAAGACAGGTATTAGTCGCGACTTCACAACCCACGATGGACAAATTAACACTTCGCAGCATCCCAACTTTTAAACTCATTCCATTTAAAACCATTTCTTTGTCTCAGAATATGAAGAACTTTTAAACGGAAATGTTTAACGTAGAAAATCGGATATGTAACAATCTCTCGTTTTCTGTATCTTTTATAGTTTATTTCAAGTGTTTTTACAAATTTCTCATGAAATAGCTCTTTCTCTATTACCACAGATATATACTGTAAATTGTTGCCTACACCGTATTAAACATTAAAAAGCATACGGATACTGAAGATAAGTTATTAATTTTAAAATATAACCTTGATATTAGGTCCTCATTACACAAACTAATAAGAGACATTATCTTCAAATGTAATCCTAATGCCTGATTTCACCAACAGATGTTAAAATTGATGTTCACAAATGTAACGTAACAATTTTCACAGCGCTAACAAAGCTGTTAAATTTTTTGCATTTCATCAGCCTGTTTTCTGAAAATGTTAACAAACACGTGTTAACGCCAAGAGACTTGTAAGCATTATAGCTATAGAAGGCTATGGATGAGTCGTTTTATTTTCTGAACGTACTGCGATGCGTGTTCGTTTTCATTTTCGTCTGCACACAGCTGCAAAATGGCGGGTGAACAAAATCGTAAGAGTTGCCGTGGGACAAATTTCTCATCGATGTGAGAAATATTTGTTAATTCAATTGGTGACGAAGTAGAAAATAGTAGAAAATAAGAGGACGGATGCGGTGAATGCAAAAAAAAGAAAAAGATGTCACGTGGGAAAAGATCGGAAACGAATTTAATTCAAATGATTGTTTCACTACTAGAAACAACTTCGTCAGTATTACGTAAATTTAAAACGAGGCGCGAAGAAGAACGAGTGACGAGTAACTTGAACGTTTCAAGACGGCAGGTAGGCAGTGTATTATCCATATAATTCAGTGAAATATAAAATCGCAAAGTTATTAATACTTGAAGCAAAGGCAAGATTGGCATATTCCTTTCGATGCATGTTCTAACCTCTAGTATACTTCCGCAGTAACCTTCATTGCAATTTGTTTCGAGAAAATTTTCTTTTGATAGTTCCTCAAAATCATTTCTCCTCATAGGCCGTACTCTATTATGAATGCCATTTAGACGGTCTTAAATATAACCAATCGACATCAAAAGCTGCGTTCACACCCAACATCTTTACTATTTACATTTGTTAAGGACTTAACAACAGAAATATGGCTTGTTAGTTTAACAAGAGATTTAACACGAATGTGTTTGTGAAATGCAATTTTTGTAATATGTACGTATATACACATATATGTATATATAAATATATATAATATATATTGCTTAAATCATGTTAAGTCTTAACATCTGTTGGTGAAATGGGCCTTAATGTACCAAAGAATTAAAAGGAACCTTGTGGTTACTGCTCTAGTAGACATGGATAAGGTAAAATAAACGCAGAAGAATGCTCACAGCAGCCGACAGAGTTCATAACAAGTCCAAACTGGTGACCTGGTGATTCAGAGAAGGCTTTCCTTTGGGGGAACCTAAGGGTTTGACCTGGCTCAGAGAAGGCGAGGCTGAGAAGAACATCTGTGGCATTTGCCCAATACCAACGACACTGTACAGCCCCAACCTAAGTAAAACATGAAAATGATAAGAAATTAGGGAAATAAAAGCTGTGGTATATGAGAAATCACCTTGCCATACATTGACAATTACTATTAAAAACTCATAGTTAGATTTTCCAGCCCCATTAATCGAACCTAGGACTTTCAAAAGTAAGCCACGTAATATGCCGCGAAGCCACCTGGCTTGGTGACTATGTACCAGGAGCGTCCAGAAAGTAAGTTTTGTTTCAATTTATGCCCACGGCAGTGCTGCGATCGCAGTTCCGCACATGCGCAGTAGACGCTCTGTATCAAGGAGAAGAAACGTGCGCCATTGTGAGATCGCTGTCAGCCACGTACAGCTGTGTTGTGCTTATTTACAATGTCGGTGTTGATTGAAAATCCCATCGCTTGTGAAATCAGATGTGTGATTCGTTTTCTGAATGCTACGAAAGTGAAACAAGTTGAAATTTATCGGCTGTAGAAAGGTGCTGTGTTTCTTCACGACAACGCACAACCACATACTGCAAATGCGACGAAAAACATCCTACAGAGATTTGGCTGGGACATGTTTGGCCAACACCCGTAAAGCCCTGACCTCGCTCCTAGCGACTTTCATCTGTTTTTGCATCTCAAATCTTTCCTTGGCGGTCAACACTTCAACAATGACGAAGAGCTGAAAGAAAATGTTTCCAACTGGTTGAAGATACAGGTGGCAAACTTCTATGAAGAAGGTATACAAAACCTTGTGCCTCGCTATGACAAATGCCTGCAAAAGTTTGGCAGTTATGTGGAAAAGTAGTTTAAGAGTTGTAGAATTTTGTGCAATATATCATTTTTCTGTATCTGTACACAATTTAATTTTATTACCAAACGGAGCTTACTTTCTGGACGTACCTCGTATAATCCATTTTATAATTACACTGTTAAACTGACGTTGCAACTAAAGCATTTACATGAGTAAAGCGAAACTAGCTTCTATCATGTGATTTAATGACGGGAGAAAGTGCGTTAATGTCTCTGAAATGCTAAAGTTGGATAAGAATCGATTCCTACTGCATGGGAGGGGGAAGAGTAGCATCCATAACTATAACAACTCTTGAACAGACAAATACACGAAACTAAAAATTAGAATATTTATGTTGTAAATTTTCCAAAACGCTTCATATTACGTCCTTGAAATATGGATTTATAAACTAAGTATATATTATAGTTATTTCTTTACCATATGCTTTATTGTGTTCAGATCTTCTCGTGAATATCCTTATGTTTTTTTTCTTTTTATGTACAGTATATATACGTCCTCTGCTTAAAACTGACAAGCATTGCCTAGAATGAATCTCACGTATAAAATTAAAATGAGCTGAAGTAACTGAAGGTTAACTAAAATAATTAAACTGAGTAATGGATTGCTTCTGTGAAACATTTCCTTCTAAATCAAGCGGTTCAAAGTGAGATATATTATACCTTTCTTTTATATACTAGAATAAATACATTACTCTGGTGTTTCACAAAGCTTTGTTACAAAGTATTACCTAAACTACAAGGACAATGTCGCAGGTATAGAAATATCAGAAGTGGTTTTCTAGTATGGAAATTCCACAGATGCCATGCTCTGTTTCCGCTGTGTGATGCCCTGTTTTACATTCAAGACACCCACGCAATGTTCGGTAACGAGAGTATCTTACAGCGGAACTTTAATGGAATTCCATAAAACGCGACAGGCGTGTGTTTCATCTCGCAAAAAGACGTGTTCATTGTTGTCTGTCCATCACCAAGGTGTTCAGTCTTCCTGGTTCTACGCATATGTGGGTCAAAATAAGTATGACGCTGACGTCACGTAACATTCCTAAGTATGATCCAACCTAATCATGCGCTTCTACAATAGTTACATAAAACGTTAAGTAAGTCTTTTCAACGCTGTTGCATATTTTGTTTTAACTTTATTGGGCACTTACTTGTGATACACATAAGTGGTGAATTTCATAGCAAGGAGGAGATGTCTTTATGTGGGTTTAGACTCATAAAAACTGTAGATCAAAGGTTTACAACAAATACCGTCGAGGTTGGAACCGAGCCTTCAGGAACTCCATTTCGAATGGATGTATTACTGTGTTACTTTAATAATTTCCACACAGTTGTTTATCTTCACTTTGCTGCCGTCTCAATCCAACTGAACTAATATGGACAACGCTGTAACCTCGTGGCTTCCTCTGAGTTTGAGAAAATGTGTAAGGAATATAGTTTCGACTGTATCACAAAAAACTGTGTATAGCCAGATACAAAAAGAGCTAAAATATCTATTATCAGTATTTTCTTGAAGTATAAAACGATACTTGGAGTAAATATCGCACTGTTTCTTTCTGCGACACTAATAACTTCATCCTTCATTTCCTTTGATGCAGTAAATTTTAAGCATTAGAGTAATATATTGATTAAGAAGAATTGTCAAAGTACTAAAAGTGAGATATACTTCATATATAAGCATGAATAGCTGGAATACTTGATTTATAAGAGTACTCACTCAACGGTTTGATGTTCACCTTTCCTCCAAAAGCTTTTCAACCCTAAATTCAGGTCATCTTCAGTGAATTCTGCTCCAACTACTGCTTGAGAACTATCTTCTTCCTCTCTAAGAAAGTTAAGGCTACGCCTACTGGAGGTCTCCTGATTTCTGATGCCAACCTTTGGAAATGGAACATTGATACAAATCTTAATGGCCACAGATGAATGGTTGTCACCTGTGATATTAACAGGTTGGAGTTGCATCGTCTCTGGGTGTGGGGAAGTTAAAACATCCAACAAACATCCAACAGTTTAATTTCCCCACACCCAGAGACAATACAACTCCAACCTGTTAATATCACAGGTGACAACCGTTCATCTGTGCCCAGTAAGATTTGTACCAATGTTCCATTTCCAAAGGTTGGCATCAGAAATCTGGAGACCATCAGTAGGCGGAGCCTTAACTTTCTTGCAGAGGAAGAAGATCGGTCTCCAGCAGTAGTTGGAGCAGAACTCACTGAAGATAGCCCGAATTTAGGGTTGGAAAGCTTTCAAAGGAAAGATGAACATCAAACCGTTGAGTTTATTTATTTTTTTTTTTTTTTTTTTTTTTTTTTTTTGTAATTTACGTCCTCCAACGTTAAGTCATATCGCACGATGCATGAAATGGGTGAAATTGTGCTAAAATGATCCCGGGGTCCTTAGAGCTTAGAGTTACCCGACATTCGTCTTTCAGGATAAGGGAAAACCCCGGAAAAACCTTATCCAGGTAACTCATCCTGACCGAGATTCGAACTCGAGACCTCTTGAACGTGAGGCAGACACGCTACCAACGCGCTACTAAGGCGGGCAAACCGTTGAGTAAGTACTGTTATAAATCAAGTATTCCAGCTACTCATACTTATATATGAATATTATTGATTAATTAGCTAAAAGCCTAATTTATTACTTCACAGTAACTTCTCTGACAAATATCGTTTATCTTTACCTTTATTTCGAAGAGTAATACATACCAGTGAAATTAAAATCTGATTCAAACGACTTCCTCTAGCAACTACCCTGCATACAATTTTATATAGCTTTCCCAAATTTCTTTTCGATAAGCTTTCTTTGTATATACTTGATATTAATCAAGGTAGATATTCCCATAAATTGTTTGCTTGTATATCCCATTTTAGATGTAAGGAGGGAGAAACGGTAGATAAATTTTAAAAAAAATGTAATAACTATATGCTGACTTGGAAATAATTACAACGCTTTATAAAATATCAAAAGCATAAAATAATTCAATACAATAATTATCTCATACTAAAACTTACTTAATTTACTTAAACCAACAATTTGAAAGACATTGTCTATTTTGTTGTAGGCTGTTGTTGATCCCTTATGTTTACCTTTATACATAATACAACTTTGAATGAACAGTTCGCAGGCTATTCGTTGAAAATTCGTGTAAATGTCCTAAAATTGGAATTATAATTAGAATCGTTAGGGTCATTACTTGAGAAAGTTAAACATAAATAATTTTTATTTCATTTTAAAAAACAATTTGAGAAAGGAACTGGACTGGACTATACTACGGAGGGAATTCACTCCGGAACTCCAAACTTGGTCTATTGTACCTATGGCCCCAAGTGGGGCATCTCCCGAAGGAAGGATGAGGCGAGAAGAAACAGAGTGGTCGTCCTAAAAGGAGCCACGACAGTGCAGAGGGCAGGGTTGTTATAATTGACTAGTTGAAAACTCCCCAGCAGCCAGTACAACCAGCATCCCATCCACCGTCGTCCTGAAACGGCACACAAGGCCGGCACAGGCACCGTCATTCCGGAATAAGAAGTGTTTACCAGGAGTATATCATCCTGTCATGCAACGCCAAGCACCTACCGACACTTTCTACTTGAAAGAGACCACCATATGAGAGATGATGAGTTAGATAATGGGGGTGAAATGTAGCGGGGTGTAATAAACTTACTCAGCTTTCCTGGCGATCCGGGAAAACTCGTGAAAAACCCTTGGGTCAGGTAGGTCGGATACGGGAATCGAACCCGGACCTCCCGAATGCAGATCACAGACGCAAGTGCCTGAGCCATTCTACCCGGTTAAGAAAGAGATATTATTTTTAAATTTCTTACCGTATCCTTAGTAGATACTGAGCTTACATATGACATGTGGTATTCATCTGTAGTTTTATATCTCTAAACAAACAGACAATACAAACATATGAGGACCTCAAAACATGAATTTCCAGTGAAATCTCCATATCAAAATTTTGAGTGTAATGCAATACTTTTCTACCTCCTATGAGTAGGTATAGAGAAAGTGAAAGCGAGCTTTTGAAGATATTACCATAATATATGGACATGTAACATCATCTCGTATACATTTGTAACAAAATTGAGGAACTCAAGAGTAAAAAAGACAACCTCGTTATTTGTGATCTTAAACCGCAGCCTCTTCAACAGCAATTCCATCCTCGTAGACGATATAATCAATATTTCCTATTGAACTACACAGTAACCACATATTGTGGCAGTCCCAGCATTGCATAGATTCACCTGTATAAACACGAGTATTCACTTTATTAATATTGAAATGCATGTACGATACTTAACGTCATTTCGAGCACAGCAATTTCGCCTGGTTACCTAGGCAACTACTCCTACATAACTGCGTTGCGGTAGTAACTAGGGGAAACGGCGTAAACATGTTCGGAGGGGATTGGCAGTCCCTTCATTAGAAATGAGATCATGGCTATCGTCAGTTGAAGCCTCTATGCGATCATTATTTATTATACAAATCATACCCGAACAAAATAGCGTAGTCAGCTGTTTCTTGTCAACTGTGTGCATAGTTACCACTTTTACGAGAGTTATTAAGAAGTATATCTGCCAAACTTCACTTTAATTCTTGTATGCCATTTAATCATACTAAAATAATTCTTCTGAGGCGTAATAATCATATAACGTATCCTAGCCATGTACGATTGACAAATACAAGAAATAAATTATTTTACTTACCTTATATTAAACGTATTATTAGTTGTCAAAGGCCAAGCGTTTTAACAGAAATCAATTGTTATATGATGTCAGCTCACGTGCAAAAACAATAAATTGAACAACTTCATTGGTGAGGCACTAAACTACACATAGATAAATCAAAATTAAAATTATACAAGCAAACCTTTCGGGAATAGTTCATAAACTGGTTACTTAACTAAACTCTATCCTTTATGAGGACTACAGCGATTACCCATAAAATAAACTTCAGAGCAAATTAATTGAGTATCGCAGTTTAATTATATTAATATTTCAGCCCGTTATATAAGTTTTTATAATTACACAATATCCAAATTAGATTTATTTTATAAAATAAAAATCTAAAAAGTTTCATCTAAGCAGTTATTATATGTGAGGGATTACACTGTTCTGCATTTCAAAAAGTGTTTTATGTTCTTTTTGTACTGAAAGGTGCTCCAGAATAGACTTTTATGCTGAATTCGAAAATAATCTACGTTTTCTTCCCTCTCGTGAGGTTTTTAAACTATTCATAAATAACAAATATAAAATTAAACTTTGTGAAACGTAATAAAAATTACAGCGTGATTTATATAGGACTAACGCATTTGTTTCTTTAATTATTCTGCTGCAAATTCATTCAGTGACCAAATTTTAGCACCAAATTGAGCACAATGTTCTGGGGCTTAGATTTCTTGTCACTCGATGCGCAGATGTTCATGTTTTATTCCTAATTGCTATGGTTGGCAGCTGTTTTCGACATTTTGTTCCAATCAAGGTGGAAAAGCAGTACACATTAAATCAACGGCTCCTCCTTGTGAAGCAATACTGGATTACAAATTCAATTACAGCTACTCAAAGGGCATTCCAGAGGGAATTTGGTGTTCGTAATCCTCCCAAAAGGAACACAATACTGGGACTGGTAAACAAATTGGAAACTGGATCTCTGGTGAAGGAAAAAGGCAAACATCGTTCATCTAGGCTTCCCCACAATTGTTGTTGACGTAAGAGCACAACTACAGCAGTCACACAAAAAAGCAATTAAGACGTTTGTCGCAGAAGACAGAGTACAGCTACTGAATGTGTCAGAGAGCTGCGAAAAGTGCAGGCCTAAAGCCATATAGGGTTACGGATGTTCATCAGCTACAGGAATCATAAAAGGAAAAAAGATTGAATTATTGTCGTTAGGCCACTGGGCCATCAAAAATCCACGTCATCCACGAAGCACCTGTGCACCCGGTTAACATCGGAGTTTGGTGAGCAATATCCACACACAAAATAGTGGGGCCAATATTTTTAATCAGACTGTGAGCACTCCAGAGTACCGACTGATTTTCGTGGAGTTTGTTGAGCAACTGGACGATGTAGAGCTGAGTCAAGGATATTTTCAGCAAGATGGCCCTACATGCCATACATCGATTGAATCCATGGAACTAATTGCAAGTTTCTTTGACGACCGGATAATTTCTAGGAACCTGTGGCCACAGCGATCTCCAGATTTGACATCGCCGGACTTCTTTTTATGAGGTTACTTAAAAGACAAGGTTTTCGCCACACGTCCTCAGACATTGGACGATCTGAAGCACAACTCACATAGGAGATTCAAGTTATTGACAACAGAGTCCTGCAACGAGGGGCCAGTAACATGGAACATGTTGAGTTGTGCATTCTGCAGGATGGAGGACTTTTCAACATTTGCTATAGAAGTAAATAATCTCCCAAAATTCTTCTACATTTAGGTATAAGTTGTCGCTAACACAATTTGTTTTGAAACAATTAATGAAAGAAATGTGTCAGCTCAGTATAAATCACTCTGTACTTTCAACAATAATTTTATAAAAAAACTAAGCCTTTATTATCTTTTAATTGCCACTAATTGATCATAATTAATTAATAATAATTATAAGCACATGCATTACCTTATCTAAATATTTCACTTCAAATGTTCTTCTCTTTGACCTCCTTGGATGTTGTTCAGAGCAGTACCTTTTTGACATATAACAATAGTCCGTCATTATAAAAACACTCCACTTTCATTAATACCTCATTTCCATATTTGTTATATCCTGGTAAAATATTTCACTCAAATCCCAAAAATGTTCAGGGATAAGAATGAAGGAAATATACTTTGACATTCAAGTTGTAACCAATCTATTTGAAGCTTTATAACATCACTTCCACTATGTTAATATAGTTTGGGTCTCTTATTTCCAAGGAAATTAAAAACGACCTTTGTGAAAGCATTCCAGGCATCCTTCACTTCTCTTTCTTCATATATTCTTAAACTGATTGTCTGTTATTAGTTTTAGAATTTGTGGGCCAACGAATACACCAGTTTTAATTTTTATAAAATAATGAAGGAAAGGTAACACAAACGTATTTAAAGCATACACTGTCTTTATCTAGAGTTTTCAAAATTTTTACATGGAGAAGTAGCAACAATACTTTTGAGGAATCAATAGGACTTTCACGTTTTATAGATTTTCCCCATTGTTAAATTAGTCCTACGTGGTCATGTTTCTTTTTCCAGTATTCTGACGAGCTCTGCTATCCCGTTCACAAAAGAAACAACGATTATTTGTGAAACCAGCCTGTTAATTAAGGGATACTCCAATAATTTTGAAATATGGCACACTAGTTATAGGTGGTTTTCATACTGTAATTTTTGTAACAGAAACTTAAGTTTCATATGTCTCCTTTGAAACAAAAGAATGGGCCAAATGAATAGAAGAATGAATGCTTTCTTTAAGAAGCAAAACACTCTTAAGAATTTTTGAGAAAAATCTATGAAGAACCACCACTCTTTGGAATTTTTATTTTAAGGGGAAGACATTTTGTTCATCCCCTAACCATATAAAAATATATAAATTTATATTTATGTACAAACATAAAAGTTATATTATTTCACATTTTAAGTAATAAAGTTGAAATTATAATGCGTTGAGCCTTTATAACAAACAACAAACACACAGTATTATTACTACAGTACGTACATTACGAAAAATATTCAACACATAGAACTTTGAATTTCAAAACATTCTGACATGGTACAGAAAAGCATATTTCAGTTTTGCAATCAGTGTAAAATGCGATTCAGAAACGCTCTTTCTTTTAAACATATCCACGCTACAGTATTACATTCCTAAAGCTTGAAATTTGCAATTTATTAAAACCATTGTCCACAAAGTCATACAAAGACATACACACTGATAAAAACCTGTACATTCTTTTTCTGAAAATGCTTTGGGAGAGGATATTTCCGGTATATGTCAAAATTTTATATTGAATTCTTAATATGAGCTCTTTAATTTAAATATATGTATAATTTGATAACATATTTTAGCTCTCTCATTCTTTTCGAGTTATACTTCACCGACTGTGCTCATAAAATCGAAGGTTTACATTTGATAGCTCCTATATGTCAAACACAAAACATATTCAAATCGTTAAATACTTTTATAATGAGCAGTACTTCGTGTAATTAAATGCAAGAATTCTGCGGAAAACTTTACCCAGCAAGGTAAAAAGTGAACGTTTTAGTTAAGGAATTCCTTATGTATCAGAAACAACACGCGTTGAGAGAGTTACAAATGTGCAGTTATTACAGCTATCTTTTGTTCACCTCTGACATCATAAAACAAACGAATGTATCATTCTACCATTCCATTTGCAAGTTATTCAGGAAGCTATCTCTCGGCAATAAAAAGAAAATCTGTACTACCGGGCTGTCTTGCACACTGATTTATGCGTATTCCACTCTTTCCCAGCTTCCTGCAATGTTACCAACTTGCCAGACACTGGGTTAACTGTTTCCCGCTTCCTTAATTTGACAGATATACGCGAATGTCGTTCTGGAAAAGTTTAAATGAAGTCATTGACCTTTGTGGAAGATTTTAACTTCAGAGATGGCTGGAGCGTGTTTCCCCCTAATGATTTGCTATAATGTTTCATGCATTTCTAATGGACTGGCAGTGGCAAATACAAGGTGTTCCCTTTTCAGATACCTTGATGAAATTTATCGCACTAAAGTAAAACATAAACATCACATCTTATAATTAACTTTCACTCAACTATATGCATTATATTTAATATAAAAATGCGTATAAATGCGTGTTCTTCTAACCACATTAATCGAATAAAAGCTCCATATAAAATACTTCTTTACTATCTTTTAGAGCCCGCCTCCATAGACGGTAGCGTGTCTGCCTCATGTTCATGAGGTCCCGAGTTCGAATTTGGATCAGGGTGAGTTAACTGGATAAGGGTCTTTCCGGTGCTTATCATTATCCTGAAAGACGAATGTTGGGTAATTGTAAGCTGAACGGGTCTTTTGATGTCGATTTTCTTTATTCAGACCATCTAAATGGCATTCGTAATTGAGAATGGCCTATGAGGAGAAATAATTCTGAGGAGCTATCAGAAAAAGATTTGCTATGGAGGTATAGACTGTCCAAACAAGTTGTTATGAAGGTTACTGAGGAAATACAAGAGAGTTTAAAACGTGCATCAAATAGGAATACACCGCCTTCCCTTCTAATATTAATAACTTTGCTATTTTGTAATTCACTGAATTATGTGGATAATACACTGTCCACCTCCGTCATGAAACGTTCAAGTCTCTCATCACTGCTATCCTTCGCATCTCGTTTTAAATTTACATAATACTGACGAACTTGCTTCGTACTTCTGGTTGTGACATTTGCATTCGAATTTAGCTCGTATGCAATTTTTCTCCATGTCACATCTTTCTCTTTCACAGTTACCGTATCCGTTCTTTTATTTTCCACAATATCCTTATATTTAATTATTAATTCAACTAACAATTCTTTCTCAATTTATGAGAAATTTGTCCCAAGGCCTCTCTTCTGATTTTGTTCACCCACCATTTTTTTCAACTGTGTGTAAAAGAAAATAAAAACAAAAGCGTATCGCAGTACGTTCAGAAAATAATACGACTCATTCACAGCCTTCTATATAGGTATTTCATATTTACAAGTTTATCAGGGTTAACAAGTGTTTGTTAACATTTTCAGAAAACAAATTGGTGAAATGCAAGAATTTCAACAGTTTTATTAACGCTGTAACAATTGCTACGTTACATTTGTGAATGTGATTATGTTAAACAAAAGCGTTATATTCATTTTTAAGAAAAAAAATTCAAAGTATTAGAAAATTGTTTATGTAAAGGGCAATTTGGGTTGGAGTGATTTTCTTTATAATACTTTTATCCAATTGCCGACTTTGGTATAGGTGACCTTGCTCGGATGTGCGTGAGTGACGTCATACCAATCAATAGTAGGAGTTAGATCTCTACCTTCACCAAGAGATTGCTGATAAAGCTAGTGGGTTAGATGTCAGATGACTAATCTGACACCTCTTTCTCTTCCAAATAAACTATTGGACACAACATAAACTACTGCGCAAAATTACGTCACGCGCACGTCTAAAAAAAAGCATATACGTATTTAACCGAATTATGTCTTTAGGAGTTACGTTCATTTTAAAGAAATTCAATGCATTTTCTGCCTGCTATGAATGTACCGGAGAAAAATAAAATCTGTTTAAAGCTTTCCCAATTTACACAGGTAAAAAGTGTTGGAAAATTAAAACCAATAAGAAGGGCTGTCTCGTAAATAGCTAATTCCAAAAGAAACATTTGTCTATTAATGCTTTGTCTATCTATAATGGTTTCACATTTACACAAAAGTACGACATATTCACCCACAAGCTATTTTTAAGACATCAAAGTATATATTTTATTCTTCATCTGAATAACTGAAAAACGTTATAATCAAAATTTTTCAAGTAATTTTCGGGAAACCAAAAATAACTAATGTTTCACGTACAATTTGTTTTTACTCTCATAAAAATGTCGTAAAATATCGTTGAGTTGCAGGCATATATTCAGAGAGAGAAAAGTCCTCAGTTAATATGACTAAAGTGTGCAAGAAGAGAGAAAGAATGATAAAAGCAGGGAACTATACAGATATAAGAAATAGGGATAGAGAAAAATTAAAGTGTGATAAGTAGAAGCGTGAGAGGAAGAATGCTAAGGAGAAAAAACAAACAATCTTTGTAGTTAGTTAACACAATAACGCTAGTGGAGATGAGGTTTTGCAAGTTTTAAAAAACTAAAGTTCACAAGATATTCCCACGTTAGCAGTTTCCAGGATCATAACAAGGAACCACTGTGCTGAAATACAATCCCACATGCGTGCAAATTAATTTATTGACATAAGGCTGCTATACAACTGTACTAAGTAAGTATACCTTAAGAATTCAACCCACTACGTTGCCCTCGCCTACTTTGAAGAAATCTGCACATTCAATCTCTCCCCTTCTCTCTCGCTCTCGCTCTCTCTCTCTCTATCTCTATCTTTCTCTCTCTAACACACACCCACCCTTTCGAATGCCCGAAAGTTTCTTTAAACTCTCTCCTGGCGTTCTGGGGGATCCAAATATGGATTTATGATGAAACAATAGTATCCAACTTTTTAATCTAATGGCCTTGCACTATAGGGTTAGAGAAAGCGTTATTATTACAAAAGTTTAGTCAGTCAGTAAAATTCAATGTCATAGAAGGAATTTGAACCATGGATATTGGCTTACTGTGTCACTACTCTAACTGAACTACCATGGCACAATAAGAAACTCTCCAACTTCTTTATATTTTTTTTCTTTCTCTTCACTTACACTAAGTAGGGTATGTATTGATTCCAATATATCGAGATTTCATCCCAAATACATATTTTGAGCCACTGAATCCAGAAAAAGCATTCAGAAAAATGTTCATATTATGTATATCGTAAACAGAATTTGCCCAACTCTGTAGCGTAGATGGTAGCGTGTCTGTCTGACATTCAGGAAGACCCAAATTCGAATCTCGGTCAGGGTGAGTTATCTGGATAAGGTTTTCTTTTTCCCACGGTTTTCCCTTATCCTAAAATATAAATGTCGGGTAACTAAGCTCTAAGGACACTGGGCTCATTTAAGCATCATTTCATTCATTTCATTCATAGTCCATTATGGCCTATACCTTCCGTTGGATGACGTAAAATTAAAATCAAAACAGTATAATCCAAAATAAAGTAAAAAGTACCAAGCTGTTGAAGTTTATTAAATTACAAGGACCTCAAGAATGGCTCAAACGACCTTGATTAAAATATGATATGTTCAAGATCTTTTTATCACAACACAAACCTACATTTTAAATTTTCTGGAATAACTTCTGATGTCCTCTTCATTTTGAATGACTTCTGGCTTCAGTTTTAAAATACTAATAATTTTCTAAGTTGGAAATTTTATCCCCCCTCTCTCTCTCTCTCTCTCTCTCTCTCTCTCTCTCTCTCTCTCTCTCTCTCTCTCTCTCTCTCTCTCTCTCTCTCTCTCTCTATAATGGTCATACAGGCCATTTACATTACGCTATTTGACTATCGTATAAAACTTATTGCAGTCCTCTAATGCTATCTCAATGTACACGTTATAGATGAAATAAGAAGATTTTCTATGAATAATTTGTAAAAGAGTGAATAACGAAGGTCAGTTATGTGTATTACATCGTGTTTTTAGATAAAAATTGAAGTCATTTTGAGATCAAATATTGCAATGGTGACTTCGAATTTTGTAAGTACTGTAAGTTCTGGTCTTGATAATTAGTCACTAAGGTCAATTAATCAACAAACATTTATGTTTTAATGATTATTTCTGATGGTTCGGCACCACTAATTTTCGAAACTTAATTATTAAACTGGGATTAAACAATTAATAAACTGATTATTAAAGTGGGATACTTAATACTTTACATACCGCTGTAAAGATGATAGTTTGTTCACTATGCAGTAGTTTTCTGTGTTGGAACACTTGTAACCAATTTTGTTTCTGCTTACGATTTTCAGATGTCATGGGCATCGTGTTCTGAGAGCGATAGGTAATTCGTACGTTTCTTTTTTATTACATTTTCTGTAAACTTCACTCGGAATGTAGCACGTGCTTCTTTAAATATGTTATCCAGGTGACCGAACTGCCCCGTAATTCACGTAAGCATATATCCCTTCGTGGGTTAAAAGAGTTGCAGAACGAAACGGGGCAGTTCCAGTTAAACGTACGGTAGTGGCGTCGGCGGATTTCGTTCTAGTCCGAACGACAGGAGGCAGTTCCCTGGATTGAACTACCATGTGTAGTCCGCTCAAATCACTGCCGTACGTTTAACTCTAACTTGCCCGTTTTGTTCTGCAACTGTTTTAACTTACGAAGGAATATCTGCTTACGTGAAAGACGGGGCAGTTGGGTCACCTAATATTGTACGAATTGCTATCGCTTGAAAATGTTTTACTACACATTTAACTCACAACTCTGTCATTCTTAATACCCTTCTCTTTAAAACAGCTTCATATTTCAGTATCAAAGCTGTATATAGGTAAAACAAGGTGTAGAAATTATAGTTCCCACTGCTGGAACGGTTACCATGGCTTTATCTTTGTTAATAGAAACCTCTCAGATAACGCACTGATTTTATTCTTGTAGGAGTGAAAGGTGATCTGCCACGTTTCACGGCCATGTGATACGCACCAATGAACGCATCACTTCAGCCAATGGAATTCGCAGGAATCACAAATAATAGATATATGTTCACTCCACGTGGAGTAATCAGTGCGTTATCTGAGAGGTATCTATTACCAAAGATAAATCCATGGTAAGCGTTCGAACAGCGCCACAATAACTTGCATGAGCACAAACAGATGAAAGGAAAGAAACATGTGCATCTGCTGATCTATCTCACGTATTAAATTCTGGTTTGTTTCTGCTAGATTCAAATATTTGAGCGCCGGGAAAGGTACATTTAATGGCCGAGATCAACTTCATTCAAAACTCATCGCTGCATATTACATAAGTAATTCTACTCCTTTGTATGTTTTTATTTATTCAGAAGAGTCTATAGGATATTGCATACATTCACTCACAGAAAATGAAGGCCTATGAAGTACTACAACCCAGCAACTCGTTGGGGATTTAAGCGAGGTAATAAAGTGAACTGCCAACTCCTTTCAGTCTTAACCTGTCAAAGTTAAACGCGACAATTTTAAATAATACAACAATTTAAAATTTAAAAGTATCGAATTTTTATCCCGAAGTATTAGACATACTCCGACACTATCGAATATCAGATACCATTTACTTAATTTCTGATAAGAGTAATATAATTAAATGTCAAACACACAAACCTCTCATTTTCCGATAATTAGCTTGTTACCAGGAACGTTTATTTTATTTCAGAGAGACAGAAGAGCAAGACAAAGATGTAACGAACTCCCCGTAGACTCTTCACTTCCCACATGTACCAGAACTTTGTGTTTACGTTTCTCATCGCAGTAGAACTTCCTCAAAGACGATGTATGATCAAACTAACGCTTCATCGACAAGGGAATTCAGTGAAGCTCGTGAATGGGCTTTTCGCGCTTCGCTGACGAAAGGTTTTCCTTCTCCAGAAGTAGGAAGACATCTTCAGCAACTGTACACATTGCCTTAGAAGTACGTACGTCCTTAAAATCAGCAACAAAAACTAACACCAAGAAGGTATATACAGGGTGAAATAGCTGAGCTATTAAATGACTATTAATACCTACAGCGACAGGCATAAAACAGTAGACCTTCACATGGCATTCATTCTTGTATAAACTCTTCTTACACAAGCTTATTCTTGTATCTAGTTATTTTAATGGGCAAACATTTGCAAAAATTGTTTTATTCCATAGCTTCTTGCAAGTTCAATAGAACATAGGAATACATTAGGCTTAATTGACAATAAAATATTTTAAGAGATGGCCCCCGTGTGATGACTTCGAATTTTTATTCTCTTTGTATCTCCAAAACATAAAAAATAACGACTTACCATTTAAGAAAAGCATAATTATTGAAAAATTAAAACAAATAACAAGGAATAAGACATGAAGCTTTCTTGGCCACGAATTTATTCCATATCTTCTCGGGAAACAAGCCAGGTGAAAAGACGATTTGAAATTGACGTTTCGGGAGTGTACATCTCTCCCATCATCAGGACATTCAAGGAAATACAACAGTTACTGGGAGCGGAGAGTTAAGGACGCTTTGGCCATTTCACCCGAGAGAAGCACGCTTAATCGTGATACTGGATTTCAGTTCAGCTCCTCTTGGAAACCAGCCTTAAAAATGGAAATCCGTCATCTTAACCTTCAACTTTCGTGACGCCGTTAGTATCGATATATCTGCTGGATATATATGACGTTAATTGTGTTTAAGTATCTGTTTTCAATTGTTTTAAAAGGAATGTACCTTAATATGAATAAGAAGCGTTTCTCGGACATTGTCATTATGAAAATATTGACACCAAGGTTATTTGTTGTCCAGAAGTCTTAAATATTTTGCCGTCCTCCGCGGAACACATCAGCAAGGTAGAATAGCGCATTAAAGACTTTCATTTATTTTATGTCTGTGCTTCTGCAATCACTCTCACGTTCATATTTCACTTTGAAATCATCTATGCGTCTGTTGGTGTGTTGTACAATTATACAGAATATCCTTGACGAAAAGTTTCCATCATTCAAATTCAGTTTTCATAGTTTTGGCATTCCCCACAACTCTAAGCAGTTTGTTATTATTAATTATCATTACTACTATTATTATTACTAGAAGTACTAGTAGTACGATTATTATGATTATTATCCTCATCATCATTATCATCATCAATATCTTCATCGTTATCATCTTGTTTCTTTTGTACGCACCAAAACAGTAACTTTCGTCATTTCCTAGCACGTTATTACCTTCCTCTTCATCAACATCATGATCTGTATCGGTGTCCACAGATCGTGTTTCAGTTATGTCTTTATATTCGGAATCAGTTTCTACAAAACTATCCTCAATCGGCAGCGCATCATCCTGGAAAATAAGGCGATGTACCTCCTCCAAATCCTCAGGAGTTTTCAAATCACATATTTGACTCATTTTCAAACCTACGACCTACAGCAATAAAGAAAGGCACTCTCATTTACTGTGCAACAACGCACTCTCATTTACTGTGCAACAACGCAACCACATATCAGCATTCCATAGCAATGACGTGGTTGGATCCGATAGCGGCGACAATGTGTAACGTGAGTTGGCGCGATGTATCGGACAGATACAACAGCACACACGTGATGTCGTTTGCCTCGTTTGTAAACTTAGCATTAGGGAAAAATGGTTGAAACATTCAGGAAACAATAACAAAGGTATGATGGAAGTTGTCATGGCTCGGCAAGGCCTTACCTCCATTTATTGCCATAATATTCAAACAAACTTCGGTCATGTATCTCACAGATACATTCGTGACTAACGAAGGGTTAAGAAGTACAAATCTTCACAGCTTGGTCATCAAGTTAAGTATTTACGTTTCTTTGACCTAATTAATTTTCTATACTCACGCCATCTCCTGGCCTGGCATTTAATTTACTGAAGCAGTCTTTTGTTCAGTAAAGTGAACATTGGTAGTGTTTTGTCTTTAATGTTGCTTTTTGTAATTTACGTCCTCCAACGTTAAGTCATATATGATGATGAATGGAATTGGTGAAATAATGCTCACATGAGCCCAGTGTCAATAAAGCATAGAGTTACCCGACATTCGTCTTTTAGGATAAGTTAAACCCCCGGAAAGAAAACCTTATCCAGGTAACTCACTCTGACCGAGATTCGAACTCGGGATCTCTTTAACGTGCGGCAGACACGCTACCACCACGCTACCGAGGCGGACTTTGCTTTGTTGACATTTGTATTATATGCAGTAATGTATTTTGTGGTTATAGCATTTCTTTAAATATCCTGATGATGGGAGCGATGTACGCTCCCGAAACGTCGATTTCAAATCGTCTTTTCACCTGGCTTGTTTCCCGACAAGATCTGAAAATAACAAGGAATATTTCCGAAATCCTTCATTCGACACAAAATATACATTTGACATAAATTGTGTGTTTTAAGGAGATCTACAAGGTGGGCGGAGAGTAACTCCCTATTGGAATTACGTTTTCCTCCTAAAGGAATAATGGCAATTTTTGGTACACATTTAGTTTATTTTGTGGCAAGATAATTAATTACAAAAACTACAATTCAATGTGTTTCCCAGCATTTTCTATACTCTATCCTAAACGGGGAGGTATGTTTGCTACGGTCTTCCACAAGTACTCATCAGGACCTCACGTATTTTGTTCTCAAAGTCATCAAGAGGCTGACGTTTGCTGCGGTACACTTCTTCCTAGGCCCACTCCCTTAAAAAGTAATCGCTAGGGGTGAGGTCTGGACTACGCGCCGGCTATTCTGTGAAACCTCCTCATACCGTGTTGCAATTTTTGCTCTGTCCTGAACACTTAATCGTTGTGCCATTTCTAATTCACAGTCTCTGCAAAAAATATAAGTAATGCCACCCTACTGTCTATTAAACAAGGTAACTTTCATTATAATCTACATTAAATTATTAAATATTTATGCTTATTTAAATATTTTTGTACTTAATTTTAAAAGGGATTAACTTTTACATCCATAAATATTCCCAAATCAAAATAGGGAGTTACTTTCGGCCCACCGTGTATACTTTTTGTGTAATAAAATTTTTATGTATCTCTACGGTTTAGTTCTTATGCAAGGTCATCCAAAATGAACAAACCTTCTGAGGATATTCTCAGAAAATCAAGGTATGCATTTCATTTGTTATAAAAATGTCTAAAATATGTGGTATTTTAATAAAATAGGTAGAACATTTTTTAAAAAAAAATAAAAATAGAATTTCTTGAAAATCTTAGTGCGGCATCCCTGGAAGATGCTAATCTTAAGTATCAAATGTGCTGCTTAAACACTTTTTGTTTTTAAGTTTTGATGCACACACACACACGCACACACACAGACACACACACAGACAGAGAGAGAGAGATGAGCGCATGGAACATTCTGAATCAACAGAAATTTTATTAAAATATCGTATTTTTCAGATATTCTTATAACGAACAAGATGTATATTTTCAATTTTCGGAGAATAGTCGTATAAGCATTCATTTTGAATTACTTTTGTATAACTGATAAATTATAATATACATACAAAATCTTGATAGATAAAAACGCATCTCTTATTAAAGCACATAAATTATATCAAATTTTCATGGAGATTTTTTCAGATATTCCTTGTTTTTTTTTTTTTCTCATTCAATTCTGAAATACTTATAGACACTTCACTCAAATGAGGCCAAAAACATTTGTTTTGTGAGGCGGATCTCTTTTATATTTGGTCATCCACACGGAATAAAACTTTAAAACCGTCACATAATGGCCAACTCTTACAACATTTGCCTTACTGTAGTCCCCTATTCATTTACTGTGCGTACAAGGAAATGTGTAACAAAAACATTTCTAAAAATATTTATTTCTAATAATTTGAAGTAGAAGGCCACGTCATCGCTGAGTGGTTAGAGCTCTCACCAAGGCGGCCTGGGTTCAATCCCAGGCGACCGCAAAGTGAGATTTGTTGTGGACAACACGGCGCTGGGACGGTTTTCTTCGGATCCTCCAGTTTCCCCCGTGAGCATCGCACCAATTGCTCCATCATCTTTCCTATCATTTATCTTGCCCTCATATATATCATCCACTTCCTTCGCAACCCGCCTCGGTAGCGTGGTGGTAGCATGTCTACCTCATGTTCAAGAGGTACCGAGTTCGAATCTCGGTTAGGGTGAGTTACCAGGTTAAGGATTTTTCCTGGATTTTCCCTTATCCTGAAAGATGAATTCGGGTAATTCTAAGCTCCATGGATCCCGGACGCATTGAGCATCATTTCACCCATTTCATTCATCGTCCGATACGACTAAATGTTGGAGGACGTAAATTTAAAAATAAAAATAAAACACCTTCCTTCGCCTTCACACCAAGCATTGGGCTGATCACCTACCTATCCTAGTTCTCTAACCCATCCAAAGCTTCGGTTCCTTAGGCCAGACCTTAAAAGGGATAGAGGAACAAGAATCCCCTAACACCACGATAATTTTACAACTAGAAGAAGAAGAAGAAGAAGAAGAAGAAGAAGAAGAAGAAGAAGAAGAAGAAGAAGAACCTTCTGTAAGAATAGCTTGATATAAAATGGGTAGCTTAATAAAGAATCAAAAACGTCAGATTTATGTTAGTTTATTTAAATGAGCTTCCCTCTCGAAATGATATCACAACAAATATTCGTTAGTATCATTTATACTGCCGAACCTCGATAGCACTCGTGGATTTACTGAAGAAATGTTTTATCAAAAATATTCGTAAATTGTGTCTATCGGCCACAGGCATTTTCCTTGGCGGTACACAACAAATAACATGCGAACGTTGTGGCTAGCAAAAAGTTGCAACATATGTTCCGTTTTAACTTTAGCGTGCCAACAAGGTCGGTTAAATGAATAAAACAGCACCCTACGTACCTACTCTTTAAAGTGAGTGTAATTTCGAGTCACTTGACGTTGCTGTGAAAAGCCGAAAGTAAAGTACTTTTTATGGTTCAGAGTACGGCACGCTGAATTTTTAATTCCTGCAACTTACTCAACCGTACTGCTGAAGCACATTGAAGTGGCGCGTGGGAAAAGACGAGCAATATGAGCACACACATACCCAAGGGAGATACTCCAGGTCCGAAAATCTGGTCAACAGCCATTGTTGCCAACTTTTCTATCGCAAAATAGTATATTCTCTTTCTGCATCAGCTCGTTAGCTTGCCACTGTATTTCATTTACCAACTAGAATAAAAGAAATAACTTTTTATATAAACATTATAATATACAGGACGTTCATGAATTATACCAAAATAGTTTCAGCGATTACAGACGTGACTAATATAAGCAAGTTGTGATAAGCAATGTATAGTCTGCGTCAAACATAACGCAGTTAATTGTGTTAAACCTATTTAGCATCAGATGTGATCAGTTGGTATTTAAACAAGGTGGTGAAATTATTGGATTAGAATCTCTTTAAAATTACTTCCCGAGTATAGAAATATCGATACTTGGTAGCTCGGTATTGGCGTTCTCAGGTTTTAACGTCTCAAAGATCTCTCAAATCTCGAACTAATCACCTGCCAGTGCGACACTGAACAGAAATTCATTGCCTTCTTGCTTCATGTGGCCTATTCTAGTAGTCTTTCTGTAACTGTTCTGGTGGCCCAATCCATATCACCGAAAACTGGTGTTCCACGAGTCGTTAGTGCGGTTCCTGTTATGCAGTTTATCGTTTTTTCTTCGTCTTTTTATTATGTAAATTCTAACAGGAAGAAATGGCTTGATTCGTAAGAACGTAAATCTCATTGACCAGTGCAATAACACTATTTTGATTTCCTTGATTCGGGACACTTCAGATAAGTCTTAGAGTTACCCGACATTCGTATTTCAGGATAAGGGATAACCCCGGAAGAAACCTTATCCAGGTAATTCACCCTGACCGAGATTCGGACTCGGGACCTCTTGAACGTGAGGCAGACATGCTGCCACCACGCTACCGAGGCGGGCGATTGCTTCTTGGACAACATGGAGAACGTGTACAGCTTTTCTAAACTAGTAGATATGCACCTTATTTACGATGAATCACGGGGTAATTTCTATAAACCTGACAAAAAGAGATGCATTTACTTTTTACGATATTTTGTGTAAATTCGTATATCCTTTAAATCACCTCACATTTAGATGTACAGCTTGTAAAAATATTAAGCAGGATTCAATCTTTGTTAGAAAGATTTATAATTATTTGCACTGACAAGGTGAAATTGCTCCGTAAAATGCATACATTTACAAAATAATCAAAAGCTAAGACAAAATATTTTTAAAAAGCTAAAAAATGTGAAGGAAACTCGAACTGGTTTACCTTTTACTTGAAAGCTGATGTCCAAACCATTGTGCCAGAGGGAGTGCTCCAACACGTCTCTTAATGTTCCTGTGTTGTGCACTGAAGTGTTATCAGTGATGTACTGGCACTTCATAAACTTATAGCAGTAACTTGCACATTTGAATCAACAGCCAAAAGTCTCCTATGTTAAATTACTTGTTTAAGATATCTCCACTTGATCTGTGAATTTGTTCACCGGTAGAGAAAGTGATGCATCATATAAGACTGCCCCAGGGGCCTAGTGCGGTAGGCATTGGATTGGTGATCCCTGGGTACCGAGCCAAATTTCTCGATTGGGTGCCTCTGAGTGGTGAGAGAGCTAACAATGTCCACATCCGTGTTTGATCCTTATCGAAATAAATTAGATTAAAGTCAAAGCGAAGCCAAAGCAAAGCCAGAGCGGAGTCAAAGTGGAGCCTGAGTGGAGCCTGAGTGGAACCAGAGTGGAGCCAGAGTGGAGCCAGAATGGAGCCTGAGCGGAGTCAGAGCAAAGACAGAGAAAAGCCAGAGCAAAAAAGAGCAAAGCAAGAGGAAATCCAGAGCAAAGCGAGAGAAAATCCAGAGCAAAGCGAGAAGAAATCCAGAGCAAAGGGAGAGGAAATCCAGAGCAAAGCGAAAGGAAATCCAGAGCAATGTGAGAGGAAATCCAGAGCAAAGCGAGAAGAAGTCCAGAGCAAAGCGAGAGGAAGTTCAGAGCAAAGCGAGAGAAAATCCAGAGCAAAGCGAGATGAAATCCAGAGCAAAGCGAGAGGAAATCCAGAGCAAAGCGAGAGGAAATCCAGAGCAGAGCGAGAGAAAATCCAGAGCAAAATGAGAGGAAGTCCAGAGCAAAGCGATAGAAAATCCAGAGCAAAGCGAGATGAAATCCAGAGCAAAGCGAGAGAAAATCCAGAGCAAAGCGAGATGAAATCCAGAGCAAAGCGAGAGGAAATCCAGAGCAAAGTGAGAGGAAGTCCAGAGCAAAGCGAGAGCAAAGCCAAAGTTAAGTTAAAGAATGAAGTTAGAGTGAGGTCAGAGCGAAGCGGAGCAAAGCCTGAGCGGGACCGGAATGGGGGCCGGATCCTAGCCACAGCAAAGCTAGAGCCAAGTTTGAGTGAGGTTAGAGTGAAGCTTGAGAGAAGCCGGAGCGGAACCGGAGTGGAATCGGAGGAAAGCTAAAGTAAAGCCAGAGCAAAGCCAAAGCGTAGCTAGAGCAAAGCAAGAGCAAAGCCAAAGCGGAGCCAGAGCAAAGCCAGAGTGAAACAAAAGAAAAGTCAAATCAAAGTTAAAGTTAAGTCAAAGGTAATTTGTAGTAAAGCACACTTTGTGTAAAGGGCGCTGATGACCATGGAGTTGAGTGCCCTTAAATATAAATCATCATATAAGATGTTTATGTTTTTTATTAATTACCTGTGTTAAGTAGATGAATTATTCCATCCCACTTAATTTATCGCCAAATTATCTCAAACACATGGTATTTTAATCAAAATCATCAGAGTCATTTTAGGGGGGGGGAAATCAATATTTTCAATGTAAAGGATAGATTGGGGCGAGGAAGTATCCTGAAAATCGTCCTGTTTCATCCTTGGTATATGGAAAACTTGAATACCAAATTTTGTATTTATCTGAATTTATACATATTTGGCCTATGCTACTCATAGACATGCGCGAGCATGCACAAACAAAACCTTTTTCAGTATAAATGTTTTTTTTTTTTATTATTTGGGGAGTCTCAAATTGTATTAGTATTGAATTTTTTATCTGAGTGCAATGCTTCCTCTATTTAGAATAAATACGTAGCAGAATAAGTATAGAGTCAATGTCCCACCAAACTCACAAACACAGCTTTTGCTTTCCATGCAGCCGTGATGAGATAGTGAAATGCGCATTAAGCCCCTCATTTGTTTCATGTAGATATGTCAATTCCTAAAGCTACTTCCAATTACTCCCAGCAAACCTCACGCGTCCGCATGTGAACGAACATTAACAGGTATAAATTAAAAGTAAACAGAGATAATTAGAGAGTGGGAAATAATATTGCCTGCAGGATTGCAAGTTGTACACACATGGAAAGTTATTTTCATTAGTAATTATTGTATTTTACAGCATACATAAAAATCATCTGACATCCAATGTTTCACGGTTTGCCTTTTAAACATGAACTAAATTAGTTTTATGTATCTATCCCTCATTCTTTATCAAAGTATTGGACAATGACGTAGAATATTTGTATGACGAATCCTCATCTTTATCATTGTACAAGGTCAGATCAAATATAAACGGAAATTTTAATATAATTCGGCTGTTGGTAATAATTTTGAGGAGAGACTGCCAGTATGTTGGTGGGGATATCTCAGGAGGGGATGTGCGCGCGAACGCACCGCGGAGAACAGGGCCGCCATGAGTAAGAGGTGCATACGTCTGTTGCGCAACGCATCATCACATTTCTTGAAAACAGGGACACTAAACCATCGCAGAATTTGAGACAGCTCCACGCACACTTTGGAGAAGAAACACTTTTGCAGACTGGAGCGTATGAGTAGGCTAAAATTTCTGTGGCGGGAAAAGAAGTTGTAGAAAATGAACCTAATAGGAGGAGGTCGCGGACAAGTATTCCTGACACTATTGAAGAAGATTGGCGTATAAAATTATTCTAAATTGTTTTTATATAGTAATAGGTTACGGAAGTGTACAAACAAACATCCGAGATGAACTCCATTGCAGAAAATTGTCCGCCAGGTTGGTTCCTCGTCCCTCAATCAAGAACAGAAAACCTTACGCCAGGAAGATTGTCAGAGACAAGAGGAAGAGGGAGAAGATTTCTTGAATCGCATTGGGATTTGTGATGAAACATGAGCGCATCATTATACCCCAGAGTCAAAGCAAGCAAGCATGGAGTGGCGGCGAGGAGATGAAGCAGGTCCGGTCAAGTTCAGATTACGCCCGTCTGATGGAAGGGTGCCTTCAACCGTTTTCTGGGACTCTGCGAGGGTTTTTACTGATGAATTTTCTTCACAAACAAAGGGAAATTACTGTAGGCTATTACTGTAACATTATAGATGAAGCAAAAGCTGCATATCGCAAAATACGACGCCAGCAACCGATCCGAAGCGCCACTCTTCTCCATGACAATGCGAGGCTACATACTGCCACTTTAACGCGGGAAAAACTGGAGAAAATGCATTGGACACCTCTGGAATACGCTTCTTACAGTCCAGATGTATCACCCTGCGACTACCATTTGTTTGGACCACTCAAACAAGACCTAGGAGGACAGTGCTTTGATGTTGACGCAAGTGGATTAAAGTTCGTGCACAACGGACTCCCCACGCGTCCTTCTTCTAAGGATGGCATCAAAAACTTGCCAATCCAATGGAGAAAATGTGTATCGAAGGCAGGATACTATGCAGAGCAGTAATCTGTAAATTAGCATTTTTGTTTGTTGATAAAATAAATTTTAAAAAATAATTCTCGATTATATTTGATCTACCCTCATATGTTTATTTCACCTCCGCTATCCCTAACAGGTGAAAAGAATCCTGATATACAAACAAAGCGATGTGAAACGTCCGACTTCCCTAACTTCCCTTCGATAACCTTCTGGATATACTGCACATTAGTGGTGGAACAATCATCTGCCAAAATGTTCGATATAGGTGAAATTTAAAAGCCTATCATCTTCTGTTTGATCTCGTAGTTATTTAATAACAAAATCTAAAAGTTTTCACATTGTGCAAACAGTTTCTATATACAACGAAATTAAGGTGAAGGTGGTGAATGTAAAACTTGAATTTAGGTTAACCTCTTTAATAAAGTCCCTGATCCTCGAGAGAAATAATTTTCTCAGTTGTTAATTATAAAATATCGGTTCACTGATTTCTAAGGTATTTTCTCCTTATCGTCACAATTATTTTTATATGCTCTGCTAAAGTTTTTGCATACAAAGAAAATAAAGCAAAACAATATTTTGGCATTGGGGACGCTGGTGTCTCACAGCTTTATAAATAGATTCAATTCTCTTTGGCTATACTGCTCATTAGTTTTCTTACTCGCTAGACTGTGACAAATTTGTAAAGAGCTATTGTCAGCATTTGTTTAATTTTGCGCGTACTTTCTGTGAATCAAATTCAACTAAATTTTATTCCATGGCATTATCATATCATTCTTCTTTTATAATTTGAATCTGTATGTGTCCTAGTACACAAACTTTTTAAATCCTTTTAGTCTTCTAGTAATTTATGAATTGAAAATATTAAAGAGTTTCATAGCCCATACCCCTCAGAAAGAATGAAGACTTTTAGTGAAGAACTTTATCAAAATCGATTGTGTTTTATTTTTTAGATTTACGTACCGAGAACACATACACAAATACACTGTTCTCCTCATATACCAATATACCCACTTTTATTTTCATAGCCCTTACGTGAATGCAAAGAATTGGCCTGAAGCATTCAAGCACAAAATTTCATATCAAGATTTAATTAAATTACAAATCTCAGATTTCTATAGATCTAAATATATACGTAACTTTAAGAAAAAGCCTTATTCTGTCTATCTCTGGGCGTATAGCGCAATTCAATAAATGGAATAAAATACTTGAACCAAATATTACCTAAATAAGCCATTCGGAGACTTTTAAATAAATCCCCCGACCCAAACTTCCCTTTACTTGTAACCTTTAGCAACAAGTTCATTTTCCCACAAATGACTAAAAAATTTTATTGAAGTTTTAAAGCTGAAGATAACTAAGAAAACAATGAAGCATAAATAGAAATAATTGAAAAACGGTAGAGTTACTAAAATGTGATGATAACGTACGAGGGCTGTTCAATAAAAAATGATCACAATCATTTTTTTGACAACGTACCTTTACTCATCCTCATAATTTTGATGGTCCTTCTCAAAATGTCTCCCCTGAATGCGACGCATTTGTTCCAGCGTTTCTGCCAGTCTTCAAAGACATGCTGGAAACCATTTTTGAGAAATCCTTCAAATCCTCCGCAGCCTTCACCACTGCTTCTGATGATGGATAATGCCTCCCACGAAGGCGTTTCTTCAAGTTAGGGAATGGAAAAAAGTCACATGGGGCTAAATCCGGACTATAAGGAGGGTGAGGGATGCACTTCACGTTGACTTTTGCAAGATATTCAGCAACAACATTGACTATATGCGGCCGCACATGTAGTCTGCTTCACAGAAATTTGTTTTTTTTTTTTTTTTTTGCGTCTGATATGGACTTGCAATGTTTTCAGAACATCCCTGTTGTATTTTCCAGTTACTGATGTATACCCGTAGGGGAGGGGATCCGTCCCCTTCAGCTGCCGTGGTGCGGGCGCTGCGGACCCCTAGCACTCGTGGTACCTCTGACGTTACTAAGGGGACCTCGGGCCGAACATTCGAGCCCCTCCCGGATACGGAGTTGTTCGGATTGGGTTGGACTCGAGGGGGGCAGTGGTTCCCGATACCCGTGGGAGACTGGGTACGTCTCCGGACGGGGTTGAGGGAAGCCATTAATATTCCCGCGTACTAGCCAGCGTAGCTAGTAGGTGTGCTAGATCACCAGGCGGCCCCACCAAGGTCATATCGGTAGCCTTCCCATTTTGGAGTTGGCGCGCGTGAGTGGCGTATCCACTTTCATCCCGTCGTGAATCCACAGGACCAGATGGGGGGGGGGCTTGTTAGTCTCTTGGTCTTGCCCTATGGAAAGCCCCACAGAGGCGCCGGTGCCCTTTTGGGACAGCTCGGTAACTCCCTGGTCTAAGGAGGCCCGGGTCCTTGGTCCTACGGGTCCAGGACTAATGGGAGTAGATCCTCTGGCATGAACTAGTTACTCATGTGTGTGCAGGTACAACATGCTGATAAACCATTCCATGAATATCAAAAAATGAGATGACCATAACTTTCCCAGCAGAAGCAGCCTTGCTTTTTTCGGGGTTGGTGATGAAGGAGATTTCCACACTGAGCTTTGCTGTTTGCTCTCAGGATCAAAATGATGTAGCCAAGATTCATCAGCAGTGATTACGTTTGAAAGAAACTCCGGATCTTCATCTAACATCAACTTTAACTGCATGTTACCTCCGTTGCAGCAGTAGGCGATACTGAACATGTCTGAACTTACCTTGTTCTCACAGGCGGGAACCAGGAGTGCCAACAATGAAACTACTACGGCGTGTTTGTTTCACATTAAGCTAATAGAATATAATAAGATTGAATTTCAGTGCGAAAACTTGTGCATTCTTTATTGAACAGCCCTCGTATATGCTGTCCAGGCTAAGTCGCGTGTTATGGTATATACTAGAGAACGACATGCCTTTGTAGTAAGTTTTGTTCCAACGGAATCGCATAAGAAACTGTTAATTTAAGTTTATACAAAAATCTCTGATGTCACATTTCCTAATAAATCCAAAATTATAAGTTATTATTCAACTTAAAATCAACGTTTCCACTTACACTGAAATGATTTATGATTTGAGAAAAAATTCAAATCCCTTAGACTACCTGAAAGGTAAGCAGATTGCTTCGTGTTAGACGAAAGGGAACAGAGACAGAAGGAATTTTAATGGAGAGGAAACTAGACAAGGAATGGGGCTGTTGTTAAAGGAAGTTTAAAAAATCACTACCTCGCATTAAAAAAATATACACAGAATAATTGCTTCATCTATTCGCTCTCGAAACTAAATTTCTGTCATTTTTAAAGAAAACGTTTATGCATCAAATCTCCATACAGTCGACGAATACAGTATATGCCGTGCATTTTTCAATGTTTCGGCAGCAGGCATTTGTCAAGCGTTCGACAGGTAAGCTAGGCTTACACAGATGAACGGGACATTATCTTCAACTTATTTTACGACAAAATTAAACTCAATTTATGCTTATTATTTCTACTGTTTCACATCGTTAGTATTATCTATGCCAGAGGAAGGGAGAAATTCACTAAACGTGTAAATTTACCCTCCCTCTCGTTCCCACCATTTTCAACAAACAGGTAGTCACAGCCAACTAAACCGGTAGATTCCGCATATAATCGCGTGGCAGTCTTATCAGTGCAATGGTGGCTTGCATGTGCAAATGACTGAATAATGAATGTGTAATCGATACTGCAATAACAATTCTTTTTTGTTTGTTCTTATGCATATAAACATTCTTTATATTGAATAACAAAGCCTTTTTTATCTTTTTGAACGAAAATATATTTATTTTCCTTATTTTACAGTTTTTAGTCTTTCCGTTTATTTACTCCTTTGTTTTCTGTACTTCTACACCTCCAGTCGCGTCGTTTCAAGAGAAAATCTATATTCAAGTTTATCATGCCGTTTTTATTTAATTTATGTCCTCCAACGTTAAGTCATATCGGACGATGAATGAAATGGGTGAAATGATACTCAAATGAGTCCGGGGTCCATGGAGCTTAGAGTTACACGACATTCGTCTTTCAGGATAAGGGAAAACCTCGGAAAACCCTTACCCAGTTAATTCAAACTTACCGAGATTCGAACTCGGGACCTCTTAAACGTGAGGCAGACACACTACCATCTACGAACCGAGGCGGTCGAATCATGCCGTTATATGATACCTAATTATCAAGTTTTATATTTTATTATGACTTTCTCATATTCGAATGGCATAGTTTTGCAGGCTGGTGTCGTGAGAAACTGGTTGCTAATCTGTAATGTTCAAGTTGGAATAGAAACTAAAACCGAATATCTTCTTGTTCAAATATATTGTAGTAACCGGGAAGAAAGTGAAGCGATTCTCTCTACAGGGTGTCTCAAAACGACGATATAGAAGTAGTTGCTCAGATTCTATGTGACACATATAGATAATTTTTACCGCCAATAGAGCCGCATAAAAATGTTCCAGAATGAGTGTGGATTAGGCAGTGACAGGAACAACGACGCGTGCCTCACGCTGTCTGAGTTCGCAGGTACAGGTCACACGCCGTGCCGCGTACTGTAACTGTTTATAAACATTCCGACATACTCCGCAGTAGCTTGCTACTATTAAGAATTTCTTTGGATTATGAAACTGCAATAAAAATATTCCTTAATTATTGCTTATGAGTGTTTAACGTGTTCCAAAATTCCGTTATAGCAGTCCTTGACGGCAAATAAGCTGATGGACATGTGGAACTTATACCTTTCAGAGGGAAGTTAATGTTAGTGAGGTTGAGGATGGAAGCATTAAATGATAAACAGGACCGAAAAAAAACATCAAAGAATTGTTGATAAATTAACCAAAACTAAATGCTTATGCAATGAGACGAGCATTTTATTTCACTGTTTGATAATACTAAATAAAGCATTTGTAACTGAAAAGGAAGTTGTTGATACTGTCGCGAGCCGTTATTTACGATCGCGCGGCTAGTGTACACAAAGGAACTGATAGGCGGCTAGCGTTCACAAAGAGCCGACAATTAACGATAGCGCCGATAAACAAGAGACGGATAGTTTATCACAGAGGTGAAGGACTTGCCGGCCCTGATTAAGTTACGCTTCTGGAAGGTTCGGATTTCGTCATTCGATGTTTAATCCAGAAACATCTAGTGATTGTACAGAACAGTCTCGAATTATGAATGAGGAATTTAAGGGAGTGACGAGTTGTAAAACGGGAGTCGTCATATGTGTTGATGTTGTAATGAGAGCTGTTTGTTATTGTCATCGACCTTGGTGCTGCAGATTGTGATATGTGGTGTAGTACAGTCACAATATTTAGAGTGGTTGAAAGTATTGTACAATTAAGATCATAACAAAATGCTCTGAAGTTAAAGAAATAAATATTATCATTAATGTAACAATTTTTACAATTCATGGTTTTAATGAAACTAAATTAATCGTGCGTTCGTTGAACTCCCTTCAGCTCTTCCATCTATCAAAACCATACCCTTCATTTCGGAGTTCGTATAGTGCTCCTTATTACTTGGATTTGCTATCTAAGTACGCGCAAAATCCTCCCTGTTAGGACGGAATGTGTAGTTTTACACTGAAGAGCAACCTTGCAACTGTCCCGAGTTATTAGTCGACTTTTGCACAAGTAATTGCCCTTTGCCCCATTACCTGATAGGTAGGCTAAGGTCACTGATAAAGAGCAAGGAGTAATGTTTTTGTTTTCGTAGCCGGTGAGGTTCTTAGCCTTTTGAGGTTGGTTTTTTTTCGGATTTTTTTAAATAAACAATCAGCATCACAAAGGGGAAAGGTAGAGTGGGAGGGCTGGTTTTACTTTAGTTATTCATGTTTGGTTACATTTTGTTGCAACATTTTAGAAAGAATCGGTGTGCGTACCCGCGCAAAAGTTAGCAAGTGAGATCTAGTTGATCATTTAAATCGGTCCACCTCTCATGATATCTACGCATTTTGTATCGCTCTGCTCTGAGCCACTTTTTGAATGCAAATAAATTAGGATAATCTGCACTCAGGCAATAATGGTAGAAAGCCATTATCAACCACATTTGAGTCCGTGCAGTGTTGCCTTTCTTAATGTTCCAGGATAGAATTACTGACACTGTCGTATATTCCGCCCTGCTTCCAAGCAGCACGCCGATTTTATGTTTAGTCCATTTCCATATCTCAGATATGTTTTTGCAGGTGGTAATTCTGTGTATCTGCGTGTCCACTTTTCCACAACGTTTACACCACGGGACTGTTGCTAAATTATGTTTACATTTCTTTAATTCCGTGGGGATTAGTTCATTCACAAAGAAGTACACGGACACTTTCCAATCAAGTGGAACGTAAGTGTTTCGAAAAAGTTTCCATATGCAATCCCATGTTGTATTTGGATATTTTTCAATAATTGCTGGCACAGACAAATACTCCTTTAACAACTCGATGTACAAGTGTTTGGTCGTAAGGCATCCTGACTCCGATGTAATCAATGGCAATAGATGTTGATAGTCCTTTACTACCTGTCGAAATGCAGAAGGTGGGTTCGTATCTGAGGACGTCAGGCGATGACAAAATTCCATGTCCTGACGACTTCCCTGTCCGCTGAGTGCGCCCAAAACAGAACGCAGTAACAGCGCTCTGCACTTCACGTACACATCTGTTAGATTCCAGCCTCCTTCAGTTATTTTCCGGCGTAACTGAGTTCGAGCTACTTTGTAGAATTCATTCCGCTAAATATAATAACCGATTGCCCGTTCCAAACACTGAGAGTATTTTTGGTGCATTGGTATTACCTGCGCTGCGTACCATATTTTGGCTAAAACAAACGTGTTCACATGCCAAATTTTTTTAACAAGATTTAAGTTTCGTGTTAACTGGGACTGCATGAGGTAAATGCAGGTATTAACAATTCGTGTCCAATTCCTCTCAATTAGGTCTTCCAGCTTTGAGCTGAAGGTCAGCCTTAAGACTTTTAGCGCCCTACTGCTAGGTTCGCACACCAATGGTTCCTACACTGCCTAATCACAAAATCATATAATATTTAATGCTGCATAAAATTATATCTAACAGAATATAACTCGTACGAGTTAAGTTATAAACTACGCAACGGTTTGGTGTTGTTTTGAAGCAACCTGTATGTTATAAAGAAAAAGTTTTCAAAAAGGCTACAGTTTTATTATGGCACAGGTAACCGGTTCGGATATTAATGGAAAAAGCCATCCCTCTGTCTTTGTAAGCCGGCGACGTTACAAACCCTTTCTAGAACAGTAATTAACATTCACGCACCGGAGCTCTTCCGAAGTTGTGAAGTGATAGGAGATTAAAACCAGATGCGCGTAATGAAGAACTTCCGTTCGATTTCCTTATTCCGATCACGGCCGTCAGCTTTTGGTGTTATTTGACAGCCTTTGAAGCCCAAACTCAAACGTTAGGGGACACTGAAAAATACGTGACCCAAAAGCTACCCCAGGAGGGAGAAAGGAAATTTACAGATCGCAATAAGCCCGTGTAAACCAATGAAGCAGAACATTCAGTGAAAATTGGAAAAAAATGTTCAACATTTACCGCTTAGACTTGTTCTTCTATTAACTCCGGTTCTATAGGATTGTTTTAGTGTATGTAAGTATTCCTCTTATATTATGAAGGTATACTTAAATGAAGATTTAAATAGTCAGTGCCTTTACTTTGACAATGCCATAAAAATATCTTAACTTTCATATATTGAATTTTCTTGGCATGTCCTTCAGGCTCTTCCAACATAGGTAAAACTCGAGCAAAATAAATTTCGAGGCGGAACTTACCAAAGTTGAAGTCAACTAGCTTTCCCCATCTACTGTTATTTTAGGTAGCCATTGTTTTTTTTTTTTTTACGTCCTCCAACGTTAAGTAATGTCGGACGATGAATGGGATGGGTCAAATAATGCTCAAATGAGCCCGGTGTCCATGGAGCTTAGAGTTACCTGACATTCGTCTTTTCAGGATAAGGGAAAACCCAGGAAAAACCTTATCCAGGTAACCCACCCTGACCGAGATTCGAACTCGGGACCTATTTAGGTATCCTCTCGATTATCGCGTCCACTCTTGGTTATGGTGGTTTGCTCTCGGTCACATGGAGGGAGGGAGCGAGGGGAAAAGGTCACGTGATGCTTAGGATAGTGAAATGAAATGTGTAGTGTTTAACGCCCGCTTTTACTACATACGGCACCGCAGACGGTGACACTGATGATACATGAGACGAAGATGGAGCACCGGTTGAATGAGATGGCGGGGGAAACCGGAGATCCCGGTGAAAACTCGCCCCAGCGCCGTGTTGTCCATCACAAATCTCACTTTGCGGTCGCCTGGGATCGAACCCGTGCCACCTTGGTGAGAGCCAAGCGGTTAGGATAGTGAGGGAGGGAAAAGCCTCCACAGACGCATGCGGACACCGACACCAGTATGTTCAAGGTCCATCTACAGTAAAACATAATAGGACAGAATTCGACGCTTGGGATTTGGCACTGCGACCAACTGATATTTTATATGTATGCCCCAAGTGGAGCACCCCCGAGAAGAAAGATGAGGTGAGAGGAGACAGAGCGACCGACCCCAAGGAGTCACGACAGACCAGAGGGCAGGCTTCATACCTTTTACCCGCTGGAAGCTCCCCGGTAGGCTTGCACAACCGGCATCAATCCTGAAGTTGTCCGGAAACGGCCCACTAGGCTGGCCCAGAGACCAGAGACCGTCTTACCAGAGGAGGAACAAGAAGATATCATCCTATCATACAGCGTCGAGACTCCCGCTGACACTTCTACCAGATGATAGATGATGTGAAATGATAATGGAGATGAAATGAAAGGACTTGAAATTCGGGGGATGTAATTAACCTACACAGCATTCGCCGGGCAATCCGGGAAACCCTAGAAATATATCATGGATCCGGCTACGGGGATCAAACCGAGACCTCCCAAATGCGCGCCACATACAAAACCGCCTGTGCCATCCCGCCTGGTAGTAAGATGCATACTCTATGTTAGAGGAAGACAGCTTCGAGAGTAGTGAGGTATTTCAGCCAGGAGCGAGGCCTGCAGTGCGTGTGACGTCAGACAAGAGCCGTATAGTACCAAGTTCTCTATATAAATGACGCTGTGAGTACAGAATCTGAGGGTTCAGTCAGATGTAACGCACTCGATGACAATAATGTAACTGCCGCTTACTTAATTGAACTGTTAAATTTACAATGTGGCGATTTATTGAAGAACACACAAGAAAGACTTGGCTGATTTGTACAAGAATGTCCCCCAAACCAGATTTCCGAGGTTGTATTCACTTGCCGCACGGACATTGTGTATGTTTGGCTCGATATATGTGTGCGAACAACTCTTTTCTGTTATGAAATTAGCTAAGTCCAAACCCCAAAGTACCTTGTCAGATGACAATCTAAACATGCAGGCTTCGATTACAGATTTCCCAGACATTACGTCCTGACATTGATAAACTAGTTAAAGAAAAACGAAACAAAATGTGTCGGAAAATGTCCACCTAATTTTTTTTCTGAATGGGTCTCCTCTAATTTCCAGAGAAAAGTACTTTATATTTTATTTTATTTACTTTATAACATGCCTGTCCTTCAGATAAACTACGAGTAGAAGTTTTATATATTTTCTCATAGCACAGAGACATGTTTATAAACTATGACCAATTGTGTAATTAAAGCAGTCAGCATTCATATGACAACACTCAAGATGTAAGTTGCACATATTATTCACACCCAATACGGTTCCTGTCTTTCCTACCCCCACACATCATACTAGTCCTTCCCCTTCGACAGCAGTAATCAGCATGGTGACGTCACTCGCTAACCTGCCTTTCGTTCGGGATCATATTTGGCGGTGGGAGCTGACGACACTACCTGTCTTTCCCTGCACTATGGCATCAATATTGTGGCATCACCAATTTCCAAAATACTAACAATGGTTCTTTTTTTTAATTTTAAGCAGTCTATCTTGAAACAATAACCAGCTCTTTCTTTACTTCTTATAAGCTCAACCAAAGAGAATGTAATAACATGATTGTCCACAAATAATTGACTTACGTTGAAACACAAAAATATAGGTACATTAGTAGTGATGGTTGAAATCATTTCTGGCGAATACATGCGATTAGGAATTAATAAAAGAAGTATGAACGTTTCATGTGAACAACTTTACAGAAAATGTACTGTAATGTGGATGTTATGCTCCAGATGTCATCCCCTCTTTCTCTTCTAAAGGGCTTTAAGACACACTTCATAAGAGGGATAAATGAAAAGCTTACGCTGCATTACGCTACGTCCAGAAAATATTGTTATTTCCTCTGGCTTTGCTTGGAAACACATTTTCCAGTCGCGTTATACATTATTCCACTGGATTAGCGTTTACACACGCGAGGCACGTCCCATCTAACTGCGTCACTAATGGGTCAGAAAGCACGCAAATTTGTTCATTCCATTTCTGCTATTAGCACAAAATCTGTTTGTATTCGCAGCGTACATGTGGACATCGTGTGTCAGCTGTTTACGTAGTGTTGCTTCATTTTCTTTATTTAACGCTAGTTGACACAACAAACGATTCAAGCTGTGAACCGCATCCAAACGCCTTAGCCATTTCCGAGTACAACTGAACCAGTTTATATGCTGGCCTTATGAAGCATTTGTCTATACTTTAAAAAAAACTGTTATTATTACCTCTACCAACATACTTATCACATAGTTTTTTCTACCTATTATCATTGATTTTATGTCAACTCTGCAAGCTATTATTTTGAAAGGGAATACAGGAGACCGAAAACATAGTCAAATTTTTAAAATTCCTCCGGGAGCCATTTGTTAGCTAAAAATTTTCTTTTCTCTTCATGATATCGTAAGAAACAAAGCAAGGTTGACTTAGTACTTCCAAGAATATAGGCATGTGTCCATGAATCGAATCAACAGCAACGAATATTTCGGGAAGTGTTAATGTTATATATCAAGTTTTTATTTTGTATAAATGAGTGCATTTGGGAGGCCCGGTTTCGATTCCCGTGGCCGACCTACCTGACCCATGAGCTTCTCCCCGCAGTAGGGAAGCGTGTCCATTGTCCTTCCCGTAGGGGAGGGGATCCGTCCCCTTCAGCTGCCGAGGTACGTGCGCTGCGGACCCTTAGCACTCGTGGTACCTCTGATGTTACTAGAGGAACCTCGGGCTGAACTGCCGAGCCCCTCTTGTAGGGGAGTTGTTCGGATTGGGTTGGATTCGAGGGGGCAGTGTGTTCCTGACACCCACGGGGAATTGGGTACCTCCGGCCAGGCTACGGCCGCCCGGAAGGGGTAGAGGGTTGCATCACAAGTCCCGGGAACTAGCCTGCAGAGCTAGTAAAAGTTGTACTAGATCACCAGGCGGCCCCACCGAGGTTTTCGGTAGTTTTCCCTGCGGGGTTGACGCGCGTAAGCGGCGTATCCACTTCCACCCGTCTTGATGTTGTGCTCAACGGGTGTGAGGGATTTTTAAGAAATCAGGTATTGCCCTATGGAAAGAGCTCCGGAGTATCCATCGCTCCAGGGTAGGAGGCCCGATTCCTTGGACCTACGAGTCCAGGACTAATGGAAGTAGACCCTCTGCGCTTAACTGCCCATTGTCCTGTCTCTCGGGAGAAGTCTCTATCCAAGTAAACTGTAGGGACCCTGCCCTCTGTACTGTCGTGGCTCCTTGTGTCAGCCGCCCTCTTTCTCCTTTGCCTCATCCTTCCTCCCAGGGGTGCCCCACTTGGGGGCATAGGTACAATGGGCCCAGCATGGTGGCCTACGTACCGAATCCCCTCCCAAATGAAATCCTAATCCTAATTTGGTATAAATGGGTGATTTAAGTAAATATATAGTCTTATATACCTTGTTTATTTTCATCTTCTATGTTTTTATGTATTTAAAATACACAAAAAATCGTTTTAATATAGAGAACGCTTAAGGTATCCCCACAAAGTAAAAATATACAATTTATTATCCACGCAAATATTTGTGGCATTTAAAAATAAAACTATTAGATATATTTTGAGAAAATCGTCAATTACGAAAGGGTTCTCGTGTAAAGAGCAGTGTTTTAGTGGTAGGAGTATCTTGAAAAGATTTCTGTCGCATCTTGGAATAAGCTGTGGGCATTTATGAGACATTTCGCTTTGAGTTATGCTCTACACACATATTTTTCAACGAACTCCTGAATTCTGATCGTATCAGACAAGCAGTAGTAGATATTAATCAGTTATATATTCAGTTAAATGGAAGGTAGTTTGACCATCTGTAAACCACACATGTTCGATCACATCCCTCGCCATTGAAGTAACATAACACCAACTAACTTAAAGCGTCTAAATGTCAAATCTAATATGTCTATCGTCCATGAAAGGTGAATGAATGCTGTAACACAAGCCACCTAGCAAAAAAACTGTAATTGTATTTTTAATATTTCTACGTTTTAAACTTCTCTATAATATTTTGTTCCATGAAATTGTTTTGTAATTTTAGCGAATAAATACAAGAGCAGAAGTTCTGAGTAAATCTAAAAACGAATTAGTTAAAGGTTCTATTATATAATCTTAGTCATTCTATTTTCTATACAAAAGTTAAAAATATGATTTAATTTTATACTGTTAAAAACATTAATAATAAATATATACTATTTACAATAGTCCAGTAAACTTCATAGTGCAATACAACTGAGGTTATTTAATATATGCCTAAATAGTTTTTAAATTCATTTTCAGCCTTTGTTCTTGTACTATTCAGTAAAATACTTAAACCGAATTTGTAACAACCTTTTATTACATTTCTTACGATAACTTAAATATTTCTGAAATATGTATGCAGGTATCTGACCAGAGTTATAGCTAATATATCACCATATTCAATCACAGAAATTCATATTTAACCAAGAAAAAACCAATGCCCGCCTCGGTAGCGTAGATGGTAGCATGTCTGCCTCACGTTCAAGAGGTTCCGAGTTCGGATAAGATATTTTCCGGAGTTTTCCGTTACCCTGATAGACGAATGTCGGGTAACTCTAAGCTTCATGGACCCCGGACTCAAATGAGCATAATTTCACCTGTTTCATGCATCGCCCGATATGACTTAACGTTGGAGGATGCAAATTTTAAAAAAGCCAATGTGTTACGCTGACATAAATTTGTCTATCCCTCTTCTTATGTTTTCTTTTTCGCCTTTTCCTTCTCTCTACTTTCTAATAATAATCGAAATAAGGCGTAAACAATTGGCGTCCTTGCACCTTCTGTTGTACACAGGAAGCTTCAATAATAATGAAATCTCTAAAACGGGTTAGATGTATGCTGACTTTCAAAGTTTAATTTTTTCTTGATACGTGGATAAAGAATGTCACCACTTCAAAAATATAGGAGTAAATATTGGGAACATCTGAAATTGAAAACTAATAAATATTACAATAAGATCTACATTATTTGCATGGTAAACATTTGAGTATTGTAGTGTATATGTGGCAGAAAATTATAAATATTAGTTTATAAAAAAAACCAACATCGCAGATTATTCTCAGAAAAATCAGCATTTACTGTTTATTAATAAGGCATAATTAAGAAACATGATAATAATATTTATAGAAAATCATTAGGTCTCTTTCTTGTTAAATAAAAAATAAGAATCATTTTTCATTTAAAGTGTACTTTAGAGTGCGAAAGTTTCTTTAAAATCTCCGAATAAAAATACTTTGTTCGTTAACTACTCTATCAATTTCCAGCATAATTGGGTGCCGCCGGTGTGTCGAATTTCGTCGCACAAGAGTTCTTTTACGTACCAGTAAATCCCCTGATATGGGCTGCTACTTTTAAGCGTATTTAACAGCAATCAGTGTGGGCCAAGTTTGAACCTTTAGGGTACCTAAAAAAATTATTTACCTAAATTCTCGATGTAGAATTGTTGAGTGGTATAGGATTTTTACTTATTACAGGTATTATTTTACTAAAGAAAAACATATCGACTCGAGTCAGCTATAACTCAGATAAATGCTCAATCAACACGGCCAAAATGCAAGCGTAGGTCCTATAGACATTTGCAAAATAGATATGTATAACACTAAAATTGCACACATTATTAATACTATGTAAAATCTAATTATGTTTTTTAACAAAGGAATATATAGTTTATACGGGATTCGGATTGATATTTCATTGCGGAAGGGATTCGGTACGTAGGAGGAAGGATGAGGCGAAGGAGACAGAGGGCGGCCGACCCAAGGAGCCACGACAGTACAGAGGACAGGGTCCCTACAGTTTACGTGGATAGAGACTTCTCCCGACATGCCAGGGCAACGGACACGCTCCCCTATTGCGGGACGGCAACGAGCCCAGCAGCGGAGCCCCAAAGGTTCCAGGCTGGCGGTCCCGAAATAGTCCCAGAAGAGGAGCGGAGACCCACAACCGACCAACCGGAGGAGGAAGTAGTTTTCCTCAGAGCATATCATCCTGCCATGCAGCGCCGAGATTCTCGCCGATACTTCTATCCTGAAAGAGGCCACCAGATGAGAGATGATGTGAAATGATAATGGAGATGAAATGAAGGGACAAGAAATTCGGGGGATGTAATTAACCTACCCAGCATTCGCCTAGCGACCTGGGAAAACTCCCGAAAAATCCCATGGATCAGGTAGATCGGCCACAGGAATCGAACCCGAGCCTTTCGAATGCGGGCCACAGTCGAAACCGTCTGAGCCCTCCCGCTCGGTTAATGTTTATACCTATACACACCATCACATAAGATACTATATATATTACTTTAACTTATGATAAGCAATACTGAATCTACGTAAGAAAGATATTAAAGACACAACATGCAAGATGAATTTTAACTTTCAGCTTGACGCAGTTAAATAAAGGTATTAAGAAGTTCAAGATGAGCATAAGTCCTATGAGGAAAGAAGAATACACTTTCTTAAGTTAAATTTCTGGGAGAGGTTAAAAGTTTAGGGATGATACAACCCTCCAATTTCTGTCTTCCAAAACTTTTATAATAGCCTTACTGTTTCATGCGTATAGTTATTTTTAACTCCTATACTCACTGACTATAAAGTATGGTACTTGAGAAACAAAATTAAAATTTGTTAGTAATTCGTTGAACTGTGGATTTTTAAAGTTAACTATTCATTGTTTCCATGAACGCGCGCTCAATCACACATACAAACTTCCCAATCCCACGCAAGTTATGGATTGATTCTAGTAAACACCCATCATCCTCTGCAGCCGGCACGGTTGGGAAGCCAGAATGTTAATCACTCGACCACAAAAGCATTCAATTTCTATCTTCATCACTGTAACAATCCCCAAAATTCTATATCCTATAAACGTATGATCATTTTAACTTTAGTCCTGTACATATATGATCGTGGATGGATGACGGTACAGAGGGGATTCGGCACTACGACCAGTCTTGATGTATTGTACCTATGCCCCAAGTGGAGCATCCCCGGGAGGAAGGATGAAGTGAAAGGGGTCAGAGGGCAGATGTTCCAAGGAGCCACGATAGTGCAGAGGGCAGGGTCCTTACACTTTACCAGTTGCCAACTCCCCGGGAGATCAGCATAACTGACAGGTTACACGACTGCGGTCCGGAGACGGACATATCAGACCGAGCTCGGAGAAAGAAGATCGTACTACCGGAAGAGAAAGTTTTACTAAGAGCATATCATCCTGCCATGCAGCGCCGAGACACTCGCTTACACCTCTACCCTGAAACATACCCCCAGATTAGAGATGATGTGAAATGATAATGGGGATGAAATGGAGGGACACGAAATTCGGAGGATGTAATTAACCTATCCAGCATTGGCCTGACGACCTGGGAAAGCCTCCGAAACAAACATGGGTCAGGTAGGTACGCCATGGAAATCAAACAGGGGCCTCCCAAATATGGGGCCACAACGAAATCGCCTGAACCATCCCGCTCGGTTATACAATCATAATAACCACAGCTTTTTAAAATCATAAGTGAATTTACGGTTTTTTAACACTTTGCCTAAAAGTGGCATATGTTTTTTACATTTTGTTCTAGAAGTGTTGTAATAACTGCAATGCACAACACATTCAAATACGTTTATATTTCAAACATACCAATAACTGTAAAAAATATACAATAAAAAGTTCAAATATCCTTTTTATGACAAGTTCCAAATCACTTGGTCTTATGATTATTCTTCAATTAAATCAACAGTAGGACTTTAAAAGAGTGAGAAAACGAAATTAAATAATACATTTGTCATTTCTCTTACCAAGCACTTGACATTTAAACGCCTAATCAACGATATTTAAATAAGAAAAGCAGGTTATTTTGAAAAGCTAAAAACTGAATCAATTTTAAAGGCTAGAATAAAAAGTTGCCTACGTTTTCCTCATTTCTTGGATTATTTTTTCCTATTCATTTTTTTATTCATGTATGTAAAATATGTATGTACATTACTTAATAACTGATAATCTAGTTAAATGAAGACTATTATCTCCACAATCTCATATTATGAACTTGGTAGTGAATGTGAGCCTATTTTTTAAGAAAAAAGTGATTAAATCCAAGTTAAGACAGAAGTATGTGCTACAGTCACATAATATTCTCGATAAATTAAAATGCTCAGGCATATCTTTTATAGTATGTGTATAGTATTTATTAAAAGGATATTTCTCTATCCTCTATATATTTGTTATTTTAAATTAATCTTTATAATGATATGTTGTAATAATGTGCCTTACACTTAAAGCACACAGCTTACATTATTTTGAAAACGGCTGACACTGCGACAAAGCTTTTGACTATTTCTTACGGTTTCACGCTTCAACTAACATCATACAAAACTCATAAAGAGCAAATGGAAAATTCAAGATATACATTTTAATATTCTTGAAAATGCCTTAATATATTATATTTCTAAAAACACAGTTAATAGCAATTTCTTAGAAAATGAACTATAAAAAAATGTATGCACTCTTTTTTTAAATGTACATCCTTCACCTTAAGTCATATCGGACAATGAATAAAATTGGTGAAGTGATACTCAAATGAGTCCGGGCTCCATGGAGCTTAGAGTTACCCAACATTCGTCTATCAGGATAAGGGAAACCCCCGGAAAAACCTTATCCAGGTAACTCACCCTAAGCGGGATTCGAACTCGGGACCTCTTGAACGTGAGGCAGACCCGCTACCATCTACGCTACTGAGGTGAGTGGTCACATAACCTATTCGCACACCCTTATTCTTCTATCCACTTTATGATAACCAAGCTATACATTTGAAGAAATAATGTTATTACATGCTTACAATGAGAATAGGAGAAGCGACAGTCAAATCTTTTAAGAGCTTGTCGCTCTGCAATGGCTTTAAAATTCCATTCTCTCTACTTGATCAGGAGAAGAAAAAAACTGATAACAATTTCCCGTTTGATGTAAGTACACAATTTTGAACATTTAAACCTATAAAAAGGAACATTTCGGAAATTGCTACGCCCCAAAAACTTATATAAATTGTGTGTTTTGACGATCTAAACTTGTTTCGCACTGTAAGATTTTTGTCTTTCTCTTACGGTGTAGTAGTTACGTAAGGAGGCTTTTCTAGAAAATTAAAGATATGCACGAAAATATCTTAAACATATATATTTTATAGACAAAATATTTTCATTTATAAACTATTAAAATTTTCTAAATACTTTCCATCTAAACGGCAATTAGGGAAGAGAGAGAATTTTTTCTAACTTTTTGTTGCATATATGGAAATCTGGTATTTATGAGAATTTTCGTTTTAAAGTTATACGGTTCACAGACACGTGGACTTTTATCATTTTTCTTTGTTCGATTGCATTTCCGGTAAAGATGCATTATTGAATTTTTGGATGGAATACAATACTTCCTCCACTTGAAATACGTAAGCAGAAGACAAGGTAAACAAGGGGGAGCAATGTTTATCACTTAAAGAAGAGGCGGTAAGCAGATTTGGGTAGTTTGAGTTAAGCAGGCACATGATTAGTCGAAGAAAAACTTTCTTTCAAACACGACTTGTCATTATCTCCCATTTTTACTCATTTGTACCATGTACATAATAGTCATTAGGGAATAACTACGGAATGCTTCTTTTTAGTTATGTATTTGCTTGTAAATCTTTACCACGCATGCATAATCAGTGTCTAAATTCAATATTTAATTTGTAATTCTTGGAATTCCGCCGTTTACCAGGTAATACATCACACATATACATTTTTAGAGATTCGAATGGTCCTCAAAGCAAACATTTCCGATGAGACCATATTATAAAGTAATTTTATGCATTACACGTAAAAGGCAGAGAAGGTAAAACATAATAAAAAAGAACCTACGGTTTTGAACGATTTTCCAAACTCATTGTCTGTTACATCAAGTGTGAATACACCCACAGAAGTTAAAGAGGCTATATGAATGAAACAAGAAAAACAACAGCCGTCCTTGGATGCTGATACAGGCCAGTTGTATGTAAACAAAATATGAGCTTTGTTATGAAGCTGTCAAACTTCAATTTTAGTTTCCTTCTCTTGCAAATTTCCATCGAATGTGCTCTTTAATGCATAATTTTCAAATAAATTTATTTATACACGATTTAACTTACAGTCTAGCTCGCTGTGTTTTATATAAAATTCTTAATATTTATTCTACAGTTTAAAGTACAGTTACTACTTTTAAAAGTACTAAAAATTTTGATTTCCAAAATGTTTCTATTCCCATTAAAATAAGAGCGTGTTCTGATTAAAATTGTCCTAAGTATAACACAGCATTTTAGTTAGAACTATATAAACAAAGCATCACTTTACTTTTAAAAGCTTTCCAACTCATAAATGAGTATATAGTAAGCACTAAAGTCAATGTTCAAATTTCACAAATAGATTGACTTAAAGTATACTGAAATAAACTCACAGAGTAAGTACATTCAAGGTCAGAGGTGTACTATGGCATTTTTCAATTTCCATGCAGAAGTACTTTGGTAAAAATATTATTCCAATAGTAAATTGATTTTATGAGAAAATTAGTACATTCAGATTTTCAATAAAATATGGCATTAATAAGAATAATTTTTTGTGTAATAGACACGAAACTGAATATGATTGTCAAACCGGAGTCTTTAATTCCTCTGAACAAATTAAGGTATGCACTAATTATTTTAAACAGTTACACTAAAATGGAAAATACATATGGTATTCGGTGATCATTTTCAATATGTTAATAAATTCTGTTAATTTAAATAGATGCTGGAGTTGTAACTGAACCCTATATATTCCTGAGAGAAGTAAAGTAAATCCAGCTTACCGAGAGAGTGTTGGCGCTGAAGTCAAGGAGATGTGTTTTGTCTCACGTTCCGACGATAGCAGACGCACAACTAAACGCGGACGGCGCTTCTGACGCTGGAAAACTACGTCACCGCCCCACCACTCCGCCTCACCTGCCCCCTCTGCAACTGACACGATATTAAATCACTGCGTACTACTCCGATATTTGGATGAGACGAGGATATGACCAGTAATGAAATTAGAGGTGACGACCCGGAAATGTACACGCTAAATCTAATCCTCAGAACTGATGCAGAATTTCAAAATCAAAATCGCTTGAATTTCGAGGCAATTCCGGAAGTATCCTGTAAAATCGTATTAGTCACCGAATTTCTCTATTAGTGATGGATAGTATTTTTATTTTTCAGTTACGAGTGTCGTCCAATAAGTACTCGTGGTTTCAAAATATATGGTTTTGCTAAGGGAAGTTTGTATATCGTCTGTCATTTGTTACACGTTGTCAAAACAAATTTGGTGCTGAGTCACACGTTAGTTTGAATTTTTACAAACATTTCAATAATTTTTTCTATTCTGTTTTTGATAAAATGGAAAAAATGCAGTATTTTCAGTGATTCACATTTTACTTTTAGAAGGAAAAATTTGCAAGGAGGTGAAAACGAAATTGGAGCTGTTTATGGAGACTTTTCGCCTTCTATGACAACAGTTTAAGATATTGATATAACGAATTTAAACCTCGTCGAAAATCCGTTTTTGAGGAGGAGCACCCAGGACGAACTGCAAATGTGGTTACCGAAGAAGTCATTGAAAAAGTGAACGATATGAATCTCGCTGACCGTTGAACGGAAGTTCGCAAAGTGACAGGGCCTTAGATGTATCGACGGGAATGGCAATTCATATTTTGCACGAGTTGGAGATGAGAAAGCTGTCGACCCGATGGGTGCCGCGTTTGCCCAGAGTGGACAACAAGCAGGTACGGGCTTTCAACTTCGAAACTGTTTAAGTGAAATCTGCAGGGCCTTTTGCGCCGAGTTGTCACGTTCGATGAGACCTGGATTCATCATTGTACTCCGGAAACCAAGCAACAATCAAAACAATGGGTTTTTTCCGGAGAATCTGCTCCAAAGAAGGCAAAGACGACCACATCGGATGGTGATGGTAACGATTTTTAGGGTGCGAAGGGTGTCATACTAATTGACTTCTTCGAAAAAGGAAAAACGATTACTGAAGCATACTACTTTGAGTTATTGGCCCAATTCGACAAGAAGTTGAAGGAAGCACGGCCCCATATGGTGAAGAAGAAAGTTCTGTTTCACCACGATAACATTCATCCGGAGTTGCTGCCGCTAAACTGCATGAATTGCGTTAGGAATTACTGCCACCCCCCCCCCTTATATAACTTGCGTAGTGTGCTTACAGCTGAAACAAACGTCAGGTTTAACAAAAGACGGGTACTAAACGATAAATAACACATATCTGGTTAAATGATCTCGCTCTACGGTAACCTAGATTACGTTTACGGAGGGTAACGGCATATATGCACTTCTAACGTTTTTGGTGTGACGTAGCTATACTGAGAATGACGTCATCTAGAACTATCTTCTGATTAGAACAAATGTCAAATCTTAGGACTGATGTAATAATTTCACAATTATTCCCTTCGTTAATATTAACCAATTTTCATAAAAGAAATTACGAAGATTGAGAAAAGAGTTTCCCTTTTGTTTATGGTTAGCATGATAACATATGTTGATTGTATTAAATTATACTCGAATGGACCTACGTATAGGTGAACTATCAGTTTGAATTATGCAATAATTTCTTTGTATTGTTTTAGTATCTAAATTATAGTTTCTAGAATGTTAAACGCATCTAAAAACACAGACATATACGAGGGCTGTTCAATAAAGAATGATCATAATTTGTTTGACTATGTACCTTTACTCATCCTCATAATTTTGATGGACCTTCTCAAAATAGTCTCCATTGAATGCGATGCACTTGTCCCAGCGTTTCTGCCAATCTTCAAAGACATGCTGGAAACTATTTTGTGAGACATCCTTAAAAATCGCCTCCGCAGCCTTCACCATTGCTTCTGATGATGGATAATGCCTCCCACGAAGGGGTTTCTTCAAGTTAGGGAATAGAAAAAAGTCACACAGGGCAAAATTCAAACTATAGGGAGGGTGAGGGATGCACTTCACGTTGATTTTTGCAAGATATTCAGCAACAATATTGGCAATATGCGGCCGCACATTCAGTCTACTTCACGGAAACGTGATCTTTTGCGCCTGATATGGACTTGTAATGTTTTCAGGACATCCCTGTAGTATTGTCCAGTTACTGATGTGTGTGTAGGTACAACATGCTGATAAACCATTTCATGAATATCAAAGAATGAGATGACCATAACTCTCCCAGCAGAAGCAACAACTTTTGCATTTTTATGGATTGGTGAGGAAGATTTCCAAACTGAGCTTTGCTATTAGCTCTCAGGATAAAAAAGATGTAGCCAAGTTTCATCAGTAGTGATTACGATTGATAGAAACTCCGGATCTTCCTCTAACATCAACTTTAACTGCGGAAACCAGGATTACCAACAATGAAACTACTACGGCGTGTTTGTTTCACATTAGGCTAACAGGATATACTAAGATCGAATTTTAGTGCGAAAAATTATGTCCGTAAAAAAATTATGATCATTCTTTATTGAACAGTCCTCGTACATAGCGATAACAATTATTCTAACCAAGGAAAAATTGGGCAAAATAAGGATGTCGTGAAAAGAAGTGTAAGAAAATCGTTGCCTCGCATTGTAGCGTGATTTTGATGACAATTTAATTAGCTGGCTTATATCCAGATTCATATGCAATTCTGTGGAGAATGCTTGGAAATCCTCTTGAGCTCGATGAAGCAGAAATCAGTACCTGGAGTTTAGTTCTAATATGTCTGCTAGAAAAGTATGTCAATTTTGAGGATCATTATTTCGAACACCTTTTATAATGAAAGTTGAGCGTAAAACATTCCTACTGTTTTGCATTTTCAGCATTACTTAAGGGAAAATGGGCAGTACTGTACGCGCTGCTGCACGTAAGGTTTAGTAGTACTCCCATGAAAGTGAATTAGGGTCATTCAAGACAACTTTGACTGATAAAATTACATGACGTCCACATGCTCAAGACAGAGGTGAACATTACACTGTTCTGCATTTCCAAATTTATTTATTTTTTTTTAATCTGATAGGTGACTCTAAACAGGTGCGGAATTCGAAAACAACTCCATTTTCTCCCAAGTCAGCTTTTCAAACTATTCATAAATAGCGGAAATAAAATTAAAGCTTTGTGAAACATAATAACAAGAATTTTGTATGAAAAACTAGCCCATAATTATAATTTCTTATTTACCACCAATTAATCATTAATTAATAATAATTGTAATCATATTCATAACTTTTGCACTTTAAATTTCCCACTCTTTGACCTCGCATGTTGTTCAGAGCAGTCCCTTTTTAACTTCCAATGCTAGTCCGTCATCATGAGAATACTACACTTTCTTTGAATACCTCATTTCATATTTTTCTAGTGAAATATTTCATCCTGCCCCTCACTAAACTCTCTTAAATTATCAGGGAAATAATGTAGATGCGAATGAAGAAAATATATTTTGACATTCATGTTGCAAACAATCTGTTTGAAATTTTGCAACATAATATAATTAGGGTCTTTTTTATTTCCAAGGAAATTAAACAAATTTCTAAAATCATTCTAGGCATCCATCACTTCTCGACTCATAGCATTCTCGAAGTCACTATACATCATTGGTTTTCGAGTTTTGGGGCCAAATAATACCATAGCTTTAATTTTTATAGGTTAGTGAAGGAAATGTAATACAAAGGTATATAAAGCACACACTGTCTTTTTCTAGAGTTTTCACAAATTGTTTCATTAAACCTAATTTTACCTTTTTTTTTTGCAATTTATTTCCCGATGAATGGAAGGGTGAAATGGTGCTCAAATGAGCCCGGGGACCATGAAGCTTAGAGTCACCCGACATTCGTCGTTCAGGATGAGGGAAACCCCCAGAGAAAACCTTATCCAGGTAATTCACCCTAACCGAGATTCGAACTCGGGACCTCTTGAACGTGAGGCAGACGCGCTACCATCTGCGCTACCGAGGTGGGCATTTTACAGTAAGAGGTAGCTACAATACGTTCAGCTTTTCTAATTTTTCCTCGTTGTTAAATTAGTCCTACGTTGCCACTGTTCCCTTTCCCAGTGCTCTAACCTAGCTCTGCTATCTCAATGACATAAGAACAAGGATATTTTGTGAAACCAGCCTGTTGAACAAGTAATAGCCCAGTAATCTTGAAATCTCAACACACTAGCCATAGATGGTTTTTTTTTTACTGTAGTTTTTGTAACAAAAACTTAATATTTTCATATGTCTCCTTTAAAACAAATGAATGGGCTGCAGGAATTTAAGACTAAATGCTTCCAGTATGAAGAAATTTTGAGAAGAATCTATGAAACGCCTTCATTCTTTGGAATTAATTATTTTAAGGGGAAGACACGTTTTTGTACATCCTATAGGACGGATATAGTTAATAAATTTAATAATGCTTATATAATATTTTACATATTAAGTAATTGAAATTATGAGCTGTTGGGCCTTTCTAATAAAAGTTAAGCATACGTTAATATTAGTACACCACGTTCATTACGAAAAATATTCAAAACATAAAATTCTGAATTGAAAAAGATTCTGACATTTATACGTAAAAACGGAATTTAGTTTTGCAATCAGTGTGAAACGCCCATTCATTTAAAAAATCCATGCAGAATGGCGTTATCTGCCGATACAGGGAGGTATATCCCTTGCTTTCTCCAGGCAGAATGTTCGCCTCCGAGACCTGCTGATTGCTACCTATCGTAACACCTTACATTTCTCAAGACTTTGAATGAGAACTGGTTCTGTGTATGGCTTCGTACTCGCATCCGTTCTGTGGCTGAGAACCGGATCATTACGCCCCGAATCTATTACAGAATGACGCACAGTGATGGCGTTATTTTATTAAATCTGCTTAGAGAACGACTGGTTCCATTTGCACTGATATGTTTTGAGTGACCGGCTTTGACGCTCACAATCCGAAACTCCATTATACGAGAGAAGACTCTAGTGCAGCGAATGGTAAACGCATAAAGGATAATAGGATTCTATCTGCCATATCTTAAATGCATAATGTTGAAGGAATATCCTGATCACACCATCTGACTAATATTTAATGTCTGTAGTAATTCCAGTACGACTCTGCCACTACACATATATTTATTTTAATTATTTATTTTAATCTGCAAGCTTAGATCCAGGTGTCTAGAGCCTAAACCTGGACTTATTGTGCTCTTTAATTGCAAATTATATACATTTAATTAATAACAGGTTTCTTTTTGCAGACAAAACTTATGCCTACATGAACTAACCTAATGGCCACTATCTCCAGTGGCGTTACAACTAAATCTAACCTGACAGCAGTCTTATTACTAGGTACATTTTCTAATAAATAACTAAATCACAATTTTAATCTGAATAATAAATTATACTGATAGAAGGCTGCTGACCTATTTCTAATATTTTGTGCCTGCAACTGAAGTCTTCCCAACCTTGTATCCTGAAGTCCTTTAAATTTCGTCGAAACTCCATGTTGATTGGACATCCAATATTTACTTGACAGTTTTAGGTGTTTTCTTTAGTTATTTCTTCTTACTCCATAGTCCTGGTTACCTTCAAAGATCTTTAAGTGCTTTTTCATGTGACGTTTGGGTTTCTTTTCCTTCTCCGTAAATTCATATTGATCTTCTTCCAATAAATATTAATATTAGACGATGTCATCTCTTTATAAAGGTCCTATGAATGTTGATCCTCTTCCAATAGATGGTGTTAATTGATGTCATCTCTTAGTACAAATCTTGTTGATCTCCTCAGTTGTATCGGGGTATTATCTTGATGTGTTGTCTCTCCCCTTCTTCTACTCCGTAGTTGTGCTCTGTTCTGGTTATAGTCTTCCGTGACTAAATCGGATACTAGTTCTGTCATAATTTCTGTTTAAAGTCTTCCTCTTTCCTCACTATATTCCATATTTGTTTTACTTGTAATTTTGTTCTACCTTCTTGTAGTTCCAATATATTTGTACTGTATTCAAACAATGAATGCTCTGGGTTGCCTGGAACATTGAAGATATCACAATTACTATTTTCTTTTTTGCCTATTCGATTGAAGTATATATCATACGGTCCATGTCCTGATATGTAATGTATGATTCCTTTCCTCGGTTTCAAATGTTTCATCCGTAACTTATCCTTGATGTTTGGTAATATCTCACCAATTCTCTTCCTTCATCCGCGTTATTCCACTCTTGTTGCCAATCATTTAAAATTTTATTCCTAATTTCAGTTTTAGATTTACATTGTTCGCCGATCAGTTCGTGCACTTTTGTTATGTTCTGTTTCTTTAACTAATAAGTTTCTGCACGTAGTTTGATTACATAATCAATTGGCCATATTCCCATAATTACAAGAGGTCCCATTGTAGATGTCTTAAATGCTGCTACTCCTTTAAAAATTATCTGTCGTTGAGATCTGATTAATAATGTTATGTACTTCTTGTATTTTAATCTATGTGCCCAGTTACTCGCTCCATATCCAACAATTGCTATTGTTGTGCTTGTGTTATAAATGTTAATTGCCTCTGCAGGTACTCTGGAGTTTTTCTAAACAATTGATCTTAACTTCATCATCACTCCTTGTGATTTATTTCTTGTATAAACAAAATGATTTCAGAAAGTTAGCCTCTCGTCCAATAGTATCCCCAGATATTTATATTGTACTCTTGCTATTGATCGGTTCATAATCTTAATACTGGGATTCCTTTTTAGGCTTCCTTTAAGCAGCATGTATACGGTTTTTGCTGGAGCTATCGTTAATTTAACCTGCACGTATAGCTGCAGTCATTAAATTTCATCCAGGAAATGTTTGATGATAGAGTAATTAGCAGGTGTATAACCCGGGTGAAGGTTATTTAAGGTCAGTTATTTCCGCGTGGTCCGAGCTGGTCCCTCAATATTTCACCCTCCTATTTGAACAGATTTATAAACATCTGCTTTAAAAAACAGTGAATGGAACTTCCTTGCTGATAGTTAAAACGTTGTTTCTAACAAGTATCAACTGTAGGATTAAACTTATGATGAGGCTAAATTATTTTTGTCACAAGATATTTGTGATACACACACCTCTTCATTCTTTATCCTGGTATTTTTAACTCTATTTCAGAAACTCCTACGTTCGGTATAAACTTTTAACTGCACTCCTTTCACCACATCTATGATTTGAAGTATATTAGGATGTGAACCGTATATTTGGTATACACCAGAGCCGCCTTAGCTTTGAGACGGACACCTGAGGCTATAAGCAAGTGAGGGAAGATAAAACTACATTAACTAAAGAATGTGTCACGTAAACTAAACGCGTGAGAAAAGGGCGACGAAGAAGAAAAAAGTCCCCTAAGGAATGTGAGAAAAAGTGAGAAAATTTCTTTTCATGACCCCGAAGGTCAACCCCCTGTGGGACAAAAAACTGAACTTGCCTAGATATAGGAGGATGTGAAAGACCAATAAGATTAAACACGAGGAAAACAAAACTCCAATCAAAATTGCTATGCATCACGTGATACGGGCGGAATAGTCATGAAATAGGAAAGGGGCGTGGATAGATAGTCCGCGGTCGGAAAGGACGCGAAGAGACCAGGAACGGCGCGACACTTCATCTTGGGTCGTTCCGGGGGATGGCGGCGTAAAGTGACGAGAAATTGCAGAGTAAAAATTACAATTAGATGCGGCAAAGTGAAACGTGTGCAACTTGAATAAAAGAGTGATACCGACGTCGTGACGAGCAATTGTGTTGGGGAGCAAGCTATGATCTAAATGTTCTATAAATAAACTGATGGGAAAAGTCAAGGAAGCATAGTGTATTTCCACCTAAACGCCGGACCCTGGGACAGAGTACACTTATGCTCTCCCGTACTTACGACCGAGAACAATTCTCTAGTCCGGAGCATAATCTTTCCCTGATTGCATCCTACACCAATAGTATCCTGACCTCAACGCCTTTTCCCTGAACCAGGAGTATATCCACCGATTCCCGCCTCAGCTTATATGATGTAAACAAAGTAGGTAAATGTGTTACTCCACAGGCGACTGTGATTGGAGAGAACAGTCGCGCCATTTTAACAACCACGTGTCGAGCAAATGCGCTGTCAATGAACTTGAAAAAATTTGCTTTGCCGTTTTCGAGGCTTGAATAGCTTATGTTGTTGTTGTTATTGTTGTTGTTGTTGTTGTTGTTATAATTTATGTCCTCCAACGTTTTCATATCGGACGGTGAATGGAATGGATGAAATGTTGCTCAAATGAGCCTGGGGTCCATAAAGCTTAGAGTTACCCAACATTCGTCTTTCAGGATAATGGAAAAATCCGGAAAAACCTTACCCAGCTAACTCACCCTGACCGAGATTTGAACTCGGGACCTCTTGAACATGAAACAGACATGCTATCACCATGCTACCGAGGCGGGCTAGCTTATGTGGTAGCGCTATTACGTTCAGATTAAATGCAGAGTTGAGTATATTGTGTAGTATATCTTTCCTTTTGTACGCTAAAAGGCTACTATATACTTACAACAGTTACTCAAATATTTGATTTCATCACATAACCACACATCATTTATAAATTAAAAATTAAAGCATCGTTCATTCTGCGGCACGATAGTGCTAAATAACTGCGTGCTGCCACTTCGCCAATGACTTTTAAGTTCTACTGACATGCAATTAAACAAATATACGTTCCTAATTGGAATCTGACAACGGACGTATTCCTTAAACGCTTTCTACTTCCGAACTTCTCTTTGATAAATCCTTTGCCGCAATATATCATGTTTAACAATTACATATTTGTCCTGTTTCTGTTCACAAATTCAAAACCTATGTCACGAAGAATTGTGTAGAAGCTCGTTTTGTTAAGCTCGGCTAAATGGTATCATTGATTACTGCTTGAAGCACTCTTGTAATTGCGATGGCTCGTTTCTTTCAAAGAAGCTATGAACTTTGCGACGAATAAAATAATTAAATAAAATTAAACCTTTTAAAATATTTTTTTGAGCTAATAAAATACTTTGAACCTTAGAGTATCATACTCCAACTAAATTTATGAGTTTTGGGCATTTAAATGCCCTCACATGACAACTTAAATGCCCGTGTGCACGTGCATGCCGCTCCTTGGATTCACAGAATTCTGTCATTTGAGTTCGATTGAATATACTAAATTAATACATTTGAAATTACTGGGCAAAGTTTCTGGTGGAATTTTATGTGTTGTATGGTGGTTATTTCTTACACTATGTGGCACCATGGAGATAAAACACTGGTACAAACATTGAAAGCAAATAATAATGCTTATATTTTTGCTTTTGTGTGAGTTTATAACTTGATCGTGATTTTATTTTGTTTGTCGTTAAACTACATGCTGTTTATATATAATTAATGAGCGTTAGCGTGTCATTTAACATTTATAAATGTATTTTATACATCTAACCGTGCATATAACTGTTATGTAGGCTATAAGTAAAACTTTTTTGAAACAACTGACCTTTTGTTGACTGTGTACATAGGATCATGAACAGGCTAAAAGATACTTGGGAAGAAACACCTAAACATAACAATACAACAATGAGAACATACTTGAGGCCTGATGCGGTAAGAAAACTAATGCCTGTGTACCATAGGCTGGCATCAGATGAAATTCTAAGATGAACATTGGGTAAGACACAAAATGCAAATGAAAGTTTACACAGCATGATATGGCGTAAATGCCCAAAAGAAATATTTGTATCAAAGAAGAGACTTCAAATTGCTGTGACATCAGCAGTCAGTGAATTCAATTTTAGTTGTTCTGCCTCACTCAAGCTGCAGTCAGACATAATGGATACTGAGATTTCACCAACATCTCTAAAATTAGCCAAGTGAAGGATCAATTACGCTTACTTCATTCAGCAAATTCTGCGAAGGTAACTTCTAAAACATCCAGAAGGAAACTAAAATTGAAGAAAACTGCTGCAGAAGAGAGAAGGAAGGGGCAGGAGGGTCCATCTTACCTATCCGGAGGGTCTTAGTCTGCTTCAAGACATGTAGCTGATAAGGAAAATATTTTGGATTTTAAAATTTAAATCAAATTTTTTCAACACTTTTTGTCATTCAAAATGTACCACACGATGCAGTTTTGATTCACTCCCTCTAAAATTTTTAACGCATATTCTTAGAAAGCAAACAAAGATTTCCATCATATCAATCTTTAATGTTCATTGTATTTTTAAAGTTATTGATATATAAAATCAAAAGTTTAATCAGTTTTTGGCTTTTTTGTTCCATACCATATTTTTTTCCCTCTGGAACTAAAAGCAGTATAAGAAATTCATATGATAGACCTTTTCTTCATAATCATCTGAATATTTCTAGAAATAGAAAAACTAAAATTTTGAAAATTTTCTTCACGTGGAGCGATTTGAATTTTGCCCAAATTTTGAATTTCAAAAATTAATTACTCAAAAACTATTAAAGATACAAAAAAAATTGAATTCTTTGTTCACTATGCATCAGAACTAAGTGGTAAACATTTCGGCACGATTGGTTGAAAATTGCTGGATTTGGGGTTTTCAGTGCTACATCCCCTTAAAGGTTTCCCTTTGAGATGTTTTACATAATGCACGGAAGCCGCCAAGTTTAAACTGATTATCTTCCAACTTCCTTTGAAGCTGAGCAAGCGCAGCGTGCACTCTGATTGATATATAGAAATTACGCTTACATTTACCAAATAAAATACTAGTTACTGTTTGGCTGTTATATTTGTAATGGCGTGATGTTATTTATATATTTTGCATTATAAAGTCTTTAAAATTGATATGCGAACTATATATTTCATCCACAGACAGTTACAAGACTAAAGTGGATACAAAATAGGAATGAACATAAGGCGGGGCTAGGCGTGGCTGATCTACCGCTACTAGCCAGTGCGGTGCATGCAACGTTGTACAGTTAAGCACGCATACTGGCTCGCTTTACGAACCATACGGCTAATTTCTTTGCGCGCTCTAAAGATACCAATTACAGAATTATTTTGTTTTTCCTACGTTACAGAGCTATTTTCTCTGAGACTTACTGTCCAAACCCCTTGTTTGTAGTACCTCCGCTTTCGGAGATATGGAAAGATAAGTCTTCTGACTAGAAAGAAAAGAAGCATTAACTGTCCGTGAAGAAAAGCACACACGTGCTATGCTGCAGTTGCATTTTGTACCCTGCATTAGTAAAGTTGTGATCTTTTAAGAGTGCACACGTGCTTTTCAAAGTTAGTAAATATACAGCTTAGCAAGCCTAGTACTGGTGCGCCTACTAGTAACTGTAAAACAACTCATAAGATTTTACATAAATAGGCTACAAATATTCCTGTTAATGTGTATCCCTTTTTCAATTAAAGACATTTTCGAAAGCACAAATTTCGCTCAGAGTCGAGAATTAATATTATAAGCTTGTCACGTGAGTGCTCATTCTGTGACGAACATTGTTAAAGAAGGCAAACAGTTCACCAAATTAGGAGAAATTTCCATATTTAGATCTCCAGGAAAACACCGAGAAGCTAAAAAAACGTGCTATCAACTTAGACAATTTTCAAAAGTGTGTTTTATGTAGAACAATTTATGATTATATGACAAGGGTGAAAATCCAACTGCCAAAAGGCTGACCAATTTAATGAGGGGGGAAATAGAATAGACGGATTCTGTACCTTCTATGCATAATATTCTGAAATCTCAAATATAGGAGAATCAATTATAGTTGCAAATTTGTGATGCTGCAATACTAAAATTTCTGCGCACAATGCACAATATTAGCACAGGTGATTCATGGTGTAAAGATGCTGCATAAATACACATTCATATCTCTCGTATTTATTAAGTATTTTAATGAAACAAAACTTGGTTTTAAGTCCATTATAGGCAGTATACAAATATGGAACATTAAATTAGAAACTATGTTCACAAATTGTAGAAATGTCACTATTTTGTTTCACTGTAACAAACACCTTCTGTCATCGAACGCATCTAATTTGAGTCATTTTGTTTTGTGTGCATACGAACGATAGCTACGTAAGCGAACTGTTCTCCAGTTAAAGGTCTTAAGGTTCAGATTATGCGATAATCATTGTATATGCTCTGACACACATGCTGAAGTACGAGGGCTGTTCAATAAAGAATGATCATAATTTTTTACGCTCATAATTTTTCACACTAACATTCAATCTTATTATATTCTGTTAGCTTAATGTGAAACAAACACGCCGTAGTAGTTTCAGTTTTGGTACTCCTGGTCCTCGCCTGTGAGAACCAGGCAAGTTCAGACATGTTCATTATCGCCTACCGCTGCAATGGAGGTAACGTGCAGTTAAAGTTGATGTTAGAGGAAGATCCGAAGTTTCTTTCAAACGTAATCACTGCTGATGAAACTTGTCTACATCATTTTGCTCCTGAGAGCAAACAGCAAAGCTCAGTGTGGAAATCTCCTTCATCACCAACCCCCCAAAAAGGCAAAAGTGGTTGTTTCTGCTGGTAATGTTATGGTCATCTCATTCATTGATATTCATGGAATGGTTTATCGGCATGTTGTACCTGCACACACATCAGTAACTGGACAATACTACAAGGATATTCTGAAAACATTTTAAGTCCATATTAGGCTCAAAAAACCACATTTCCATGCAGCAGGCTGGATGCTGTACGACGATAATGCTGCATATTGCCAATGTTATTGCTGAATATCTTGCAAAAATCAACGTGAAGTGCATCCCTCGCCCTCTTTATAGTCCCGATTTAGCCCCATGTGACTTTCTTCTATTCCCTAACTTGAAGAAACGCCTTCGTGGGAGGCATTATCCATCATCAGAAGTAGTGGTGAAGGCTGCGGAGGCGATTTTGATGGATCTCTCAAAAACTTTTCCAGCATGTATTTGAAGACTGGCAGAAACGCTGGCACAAGTGCATCGTATTCAGGGGAGACTATTTTGTGAAGGAACATCAAAATTATGAGGATGAGTAAAGGTACGTTGTCAAAAAAATTGCGATCATTCTTTATTGAACAGCCCTCCTACTAAGCGAACTTCTCTGTCAGCGTCTGTATCACTGTACATCTCAGCATCTGTATAATACTTGCTAGGTGAATTCGGTGAGACAAAGGCATATACCTTCCAACTCTGTCGCCCGCTAGCCGTGGAACTGGCAACGCTAAGACAGTACGATAACCGTATTGGTTCATTCTTATTTTGTAGCTACTCTAAACAGCTAATGATGTTGCATACGTACATGTGTTTCTATTTATATAAAAACTTAGGACGGCTCCGGTATAGTATCCACTGTGGAATAATTTATAGAATTTTGTAGTGTTAGCTGGATTACTTTTTTCGCATAACTGGCAAGAATATCCTCAAGGAACACTTCTAGATGAGAGATCATAGGCTTTTTTGTTATTAGATAATTAGTGAAGTAGTCAATTTCTGACATCACCCATGTTTATATTGTTGCAACAAGGCCAATGAGCGAACTTCCCTCAACACCTAAGGAGAACTCTGCAACCTGTAATATTTGTATATGGCTGAAGTGTTCTTGGTTTCTCAAAATTACAAAAAAGTACCCTTTATGTTCATATAATCATATAACAAAGAAGAGTCAAGATAACTTTCTCGAAAGTGTCATCTTTAAAAAGTAATTATTATATTTCAATCAATTAACTATATAAAACGTAATACGGCAAAAATGTACGTCTTAAATTAGATCATCTCAAGTTTGGTAATCTATTTCTTCAGTTTCTAATGGTCTTAATATTTCCCTCCGACGATCTCTTATATAATGTTCTTTTCTCGTAGGTTGCAATGTTGCTATACTTATTTCTTGAATTCTTTTTTCATGGGTCATATATTCCTCTAACATCTTAGCGGATATTATCTGAGAAATGTTTTCTAAATGTACATAATATTCTGCTTTCCTTAAGATGTTCCATAAGCATTTACCTTGAAGTTTGCTTCGACCGTCTTGTATTAATTCACTGTATTTATTGTACTCAAAAGTAACATGTTCAGGGGAATCTAAACAGTTACATTGCTCACACAAATTTGAGTTCTTTCATATTATATTAAATATACATTATATGGGCCATAACGTAAGAGGTAAGACAACATCTTACTAATCAAAAAATATAGATCTCATTAAGGCACTGTAAATATATATAACTTATTAGGTAGAGTTAACAATTTGCAAGTTATGCGTTGTCATAGTTTTGAATTTACAGATGATTATACTTTTCTCCAATGGAAAGTCGTTATTCTCTCTCTACATTCTCTCTCTTGGCCATGGAGAGAGGACAGAATTTTAAAAGCAATATACATGACTCGCTCCTAAGAGGTTTCACTGTCGCTTAAAGCCAACAGTATTCCCAAACGTTTATCTTGATTTACATAAAGCAGAGAATTGGGTGTTGAGTGGAAAAAGTTATTGAATTAAAGTCACCATACTTTGAAACTCCATATTGAGTGGTTTACCTGAACGCAACTGTAAGAAATTTTCCAGGATCAGAGCCGTTGCAAAAACGCTGCTCTCTAAATCCATCCTGCATCCCAAGTATTCAAATGTATGCAATCTGAGCAGATACCTCCTACAGAAGAACCAAAGTAAATGTCCAGTTTTACAACTTTACAGGTAATATCGCAAAGTTATCGCACAACCAAGTTTCTTTGTGCACGTGTCCCGGATATGGTAATTCTGAAGAGACGCTATGCCCATGCTAATGTTATCTGGAAACTTTTGAGACTTCCGTAGTGCCATTGATCCTCAAGAGGTGCGCGATCGTCGGTAACCCTATCTTATCTCCCACGTTCGAGAGTTATTGTGATGTCGATGACATTACTCTTAATCGATATCTGCCCCCTCCCGGAAATAAGGCTCCACGATGTGAGAAATCGTGTCAAGATGGTGATTTAGTGCACCTCCCTCCCCTCAAATGGTTAATTATATCAGGCATTTTGGATCTACCCAGGTAGCATATCAAACCAGGACCTCAATGGTGACTAATGCAAGGTTAATGATCTCTGCATACGCATCTACGTGATCCCTGGCTATAGTACAGTCTCTATCAACACAGTCTTGTCTCAAACAACCAAAACTTCTCTTTCTCTCCCTCTAACATTATGCCTTTCCCACAATTCTCTGTGTAACGACATAACATATGATGCTTTAAAAACCAGAAATAAACTATTTTTCCTACCGAAATAACAGATCTCATGCATTCACATCACCTTTTGTACCAATGAGAAACGCACAGAATTATGTTATCATTAATTCTCCATAGGCAGCTGGAAAAGTGTAAATTCGCAACATATTTAAAATATCACTAAGGATAAGAAAAAATGTAACTATAGCTAACACAAATTATAGTTTCAAGAGCTTTGACTTTTTCCTGTTTTAACTTTTTATTAAATTTTTTCCCAGTTATACAAGATTATGCAACAGTTAGAAAATTAAGTTTTGTTTACTGGCTATATTAGATAATTCAAGTTATCACATAATTAATCAAGAAAACTCCTTAATGTGTTTTAATTTAATCGTAATAAACCTTTACAAAAAATAGAAAAATAACGATATATCAGAGATGGGGAAATTTTCTTTATTCTTTGGAAGTTGCTTTACTTGAATATAAGTTTGGTGTTCATGTAACAATGTACCATTCTTAAGCACTTATCATTTTCTAAAGATCTTTCTTTGGAGGTATGGAACATCAAAACGTGCATTTTCGTGAAATCTCGTGTAGCATTTTTGAAATGAACACGATATTTCATCTACCTACTACAATAAGGTGTCAGAAAAATTAAAAATAGGACATTCCTTGGAGTATGTTCTCCATAAAAATTTTCTTTTCATCAGCTGTTTTCGAAACTGTTGCTGTTGTATCTTTAATTCTTCCCAAGATAAGAGGATGAATTTCTTAACATATTCGTCTCGTGTACTTAAAAAGAGTTAAATTAGGCATTTATTTGAATCGTTTTAATTATGGTGTTTTTGCACGCGCGCTTATACATACTAGGTGGCCCAACACCCCGTCTTTCATGTAAGCAGACGTCCCTTCGTGCGTTAAAAGAGTTGCAGAAGAAACGGGGTAGTTCCAGTTAAACGCATGGTAGTGGCTTGGGCGGGCTTGGTTCTGCTCCGAACGATAAGAGGCAGTACCCAGGATTGAACTACCCTGTGCACTCCGGTCACACCGTTGCCGTGCGTTTAACTGCAATTTCCCCGTTGCGTTCTGCAACTGTTTTAACGCACGAAGGAATAATAATGCTTACGTGAAGTACCTAGTATATATACACTTGAAAATTGTTTGAAAAAAATTACTTTCTTCTCCGTAGAGGAAGTGTGACATTTCACACAACATTTTGATAACAAAAGTTAGCCCTAAAATATACTTTTGTATATTTGAGTATAAAGAAGAGTATTTTAGAATACTGTGTTAACGAGAGAGAGAGAGAGAGAGAGAGAGAGAGAGAGAGAGAGAGAGAGAGAGAGAAAAAAGAACTACAACTCCAATGAAGCATCTGATAAATATAAATTAACAACTTCCAGCTCATGCGACTTCTACCCCACATCAGCATCCACAAACGGCTCGTTATGTTCACCTTCTTGGAAAACATCTGTAGTAATACTGATTTAAATATTATATGTTAAGATATTTGTATGACACATCAGATTTAAAGCCTAAATTTCCTGTGAATAATTAGACAAGTTTTTTTTCTTTCAGAATGAATTTTCTATATTTGTATAACTGCAGAACCAAGTGAGATAGACAAATGCTTGCAGCACAGAAACAAAACAAACACAGACTTCTTAAATTATTACAAAATCTATATTTGTTTGATCATCCACTTTCAAAATTTCCTTTTTTATTGATATAAATTTTCAAATATACTTTTACCTTTTAAGCACTATAAATCGTCCAACTTCGCTTCTTTTGGTGTTGCAAGGGTTAAGAGTTTCGAAGTCATCACTTAGTGATCCCTTTTTAAACTTTGTCTATTCTCCTAATGTATAATCAAACTATTTCTGGAAATGCATTAAGTGTATCAGCCTGAAGTAATTTAAAAATAAGCTTTCATATAGTTTGTAGAAGAGTAGCTGATAGTTGCATTCAAATTGTTCTTGAGAAAACCTCAAAATGGAGATTTATTGTGATATATCGATATTAAAATATTTAGGTCCAATGCAATACTTCCTCTACTACATACAGACATGGAAAGTAAATATTCATGACGTAGTCTGATTTTAAAAGGATTGTAATGAATGCCTATGCGGAGCAAACTTTGTTTTAACTTCATATTTTCTCCTTTAAGTCATTAAGAAGTTCATCAATGTGTAATGATTGTGAAGCTATGGGGGGGGCAACATCGTTGAAGAATTTCTACGTTGCTGAAGTGCACAAAAACAAAAGAGAGACACAAACATCTAGTGTCTTCGAGGTAGGAAGTTGGAGCAAACTCCCATCTGTCAACTGGAGTTCCAAAAAACTCCTCTGGCGAAGCTAGGAGGATTAATTCCACCTGCTCTTTTTCTTTCTGTCGAGAAGAAGCTCTGGGATGGAAAATCAGGAAGGTCAATGTCCCCGGAAACAGTAACACTGGTGCTTCTCAGGAATTACATCCGTCGTAAAAAGATTTCTTGTATGTAACGGAAGGAATGATGTTAAAATTACTGGAGAACTTTTAACTGACGTAAATCCAGACCCTGCGCATCTTACAAATCATATTTTATCTTCATTAAGACTATTCCTAGAATAAAATATAATAAATATATTATTAATAACAATGGCAGTAGTAATAAAATTGATACCCCAATGCAGGAGGGTCACAAATAGACAAATATATTGTTACATTTGCATGGCTTTCTCTATCCATTCTTCAGCAAGCTTATTCTTCCATATTTCTATTTTAAAACAGGCTTACAACGTAAAACACCTTCCTGTATCCAAAGTTTAATCTTTTATCCTCTTCCCACACTCTTCTATACCCTCCCAATCAAATTCCACCAGACCTAATTCTCCATCCATTTAAGTCTAGGTCGACCACGTCTTCCTCTTCTAGGTGAATTCCATTCCAAAACTTGTTTTGGTAATCTTATCTCAGCATTCTGCGGACATGTCTACACCATTCCAGCTGTTTAGATATTATACAATCTAAATTGAATTTTGAATTTTTATGGTCGTTTTACTTATCAGTTTGTTACGGACTTTTTTTTAATTTTAAAGTGTCCAGTGAATCTCCGGAAACAGTCCATTTCGGTGGATAATTTCAATTTCAAATTCCTATTCAATGTCCAACTTTCTGCTCCACAGGTTAACGTACTTCTAATTATTGATTTATATATCTTTAATTCGGTTTCTAAAGTTATATTCTTGTCCCAAAACCCCGTTCATATTGTTGTTCTTCCTTTCTTAATTCTATATTTAACTTCCTCTTTTTGACTACCGCTTGAATTCATCTTCAATCCTAAATACACACTCTCTTTCCTTCTTTTGATGCATCCCATGCAGTCCTCCTAAACTAGATCTTTTTCCTCATCTCCACATGGCAAATAAATTGTTTTCATTAAATTAATTTTAACTACTGTTATATTCTTCCATATACTTCATTTGAATCGAGGCAAGCTTGCCTCTGTAGCGTAGATGGTAGCGTGTCTGTCTCAAGTTCAAGAGGTTCCGAGTTCGAATCTCGGTCAGGGTGAGTTACCTGGATAAAGATTTTCCGATGTTCTTATTCTGAAAGATGACTGATGGGTAATTCTAATGTATATGGATTCTGAATTCATTTGAGTATCATTTGACCGATTTCATTCATCTTCCGACAGGACTTAATAGTGGAGGACGTAAATTAAAAAAATAATCGATACAAAGATTTGTAGAAATGGTTTTATTAACATATTTTTGTAGGTACAATGAAAATAGAATACTGTAGGCTTAAAATCTACTCAAAGTTTTAGCTCCCTAAGTGCTGGCTTTAAAATTATATTCCCTTTGTACGTCCGGGGCCAGAATTTTAAATGGTTGATTCCATAGAAAAATGTATTTGTTGCTAGCGATATTCTGTACAAGATTAACTTTGCTTGCAATAAGATTCTGTCTATGTCTAAGGTTTTGAAATTATGTAAATGTCATTTGAATGAAGACGAGAAGAATAAGATAATATTCAAGGTGTACATTTAATGTGTCATGTAACCTCTACATATTGTATTTTAATCGATATCATAGCCATATTTAGAAAACTAAAATAGTTTAGAATTCCGAAGGTCCAGAACTTAAGTACCACTTTTGGTCTATAACACAGTTTTCTTTTTTGAGTTATACTGGGCAGCCCCTCACAGATCTTTTTGCTTAAAATGTTTTTGGGTAGGCTTCAAATATAGTTCCAGTGAAATCTCTACGTCGGGTCTTTTTTGTATAATACAATACCCCCTATAGCCACCTGATATATTAACGCTGCATAATGCCACGCTAATGGCGGTTCTATTGTTAAAAAGGTACACAAATTATAATAATCAATAATGATTCATGAAAAGCCTGTTTCTCTTTCACTTTTGCCCCTTATCCTCTCTCTTTCTCTCTATTTCCTATAAGCCCTGATACATGTCTTTCAGTTTCATTATATATTTTGTTTTGGTTTTACAGAAGCATGCATAACTAGCATTTTGATTAATGTTTTAAAAGATATAAGACATTACAGATTCTTTGCATTCAGTTTAAATTATCTCTGAAGTGAGAAGCCATAAGATAAATGCACACACAAATATTTGTTTCCAATTTTTCTCTATTTACTGTTACAGACTAAAGTAAAAGTAACTAACATACTCATAGAACTGCAGCAAGAAATCGCTCAGTCTCGACATTTTTGAATGATATTAGTTGGGATTAGATTGTCAGTGCTCCAAATGCATTGTTGTATTTAGTTAAAAGGCGAGAAACTGTGTAAAGACCAGCATATGTAAGAATCAATGCACACCAAAGTCATAACCATAGGCCAAAGTTCTTTCGAAGTTTAAACTGTTTTGACCTTCCGCAAAAGCAACGTCTCTACGTCTCTTACCACTACACAAAGTATATAATACAAGGAGCGTCCAGAAAGTAAGTTATGTTTCAGTTTATCTCCGCTTCAGCGCTGCGATCGCAGATCCGCACATGCGCAGTAGACGCTCTGTATCAAGGAGAAGAAACGTGCGCCATTGTGAGATCGCTGTCAGCCACGCACGCTTTGTTGTGCTTGTTTACAATATCGGTGTTGACTGAAAATCCCGCCACTTGTGAAATCCGATCTGTGATTCGTTTTCTGAATGCTAGGAAAGTGAAACCAATTGAAATTTATCGGCAAATTTGCGATGTTTACGGACAAAATGCGATGAGTGATACAATGATGAGAAGTTGGGTCCGACAGTTCAATGAAGGACGTAGTGAAGTGCACGATGAAGAACGAAGTGGGTGTCCATCTTTGGTTACAGAAGAACTGGTTAACGCGATTGATGACAAGATCCAGAACACCGTAAGTTTACAATTAGTGCTCTCGCTATGGAATTTCCCCAAATCTCACAGTCACTAATTCATGAAATTGTTACCGAAAAACTGAAATTTCGTAAACTTGGCTCACGTTGGACGCCAAAGATTCTTACTGAGCAACTCAAAACAAAACGGATGTATAGTGCACTTCAGTTTTTGACCCTACAGGGATTTGGCTGGGACGTGTTTGACCCCCCCTCCCCCGTACAGCCCTGACCTCACTCCTAGCGACTTTCATCTGTTTTTGCATCTCAAATCTTTCCTTGGCGGTCAACACTTCGACAATGACGAAGAGCTGAAAGAAAATGTTTCCAACTGGTTGAAGACACCGGCGCCAAACTTGTACGAAGAAGGTATACAAAACGTTGTGCCTCGCTATGACAAATGCCTGCAAAATTTCGGCAGTTATGTGTAAAAGTAGTTTAAGAGTTGTAGAATTTTATGCAATAAATTTTTTTTCTGTATCTGTATAGAATTTAATTTTATTACGAAACAGAACTTACTTTCTGGACATACCTCGTATAATATTGTGAGGGAACGCCTCTGTGACATTGACTGTGGAACTAGCATCGGTTGAGTGAGGATCCGTTTAGTTAAATTCCTGTGTGGACATATCTATAGACACTTATTCGGAAACTTTTAAATTTACGTCAAAATCCGAAACTATTCAATAATACTCTAATCGTGGTTAATTGTATTGAATTCAGTCATGAAATTTAAAGCCAAAAGTGCTACCGCTATGCTGGGATTCGTTCACAACTTCGTGAAAATACGTGAGATTTTTCTCTTCGGCAGAGCGCCGCCTGCTCGCGTTGTGTAATATCGGGCAACTGCTATCTCATTCTGTTAGTCAAGATCTTCAATAACTTACATATAACCTGCGTTCAAAGAGTAATGAGACGAAATGCTACTAGTTCCAATGCAACATCAATCAGTTGGTTAGACCCTACCTTACTGATCCTAAGGTCGTGGGTTCGAATGCGGCCAACACCGATGGTTTAAAACCGGCAGACCTATAGATTTCATACCACGCAAAAGAACTACAGGACGAAATTCAGGCACACCGGTGGTTTTGATATGATTGGCAACTACATCTTGTTAACAAATATTTTGTCTGTATTACAATCATCTTGTTTCGCAATTAACACAATACCTTAATTTAAACCTGGTAATTTGTTTTCATTTGCTGTGGCTACATGAATTCAATGATATTGATATTTTATTTGATATTTATTTGTACAGTATCCATTAAAAATTCAGTACAATAAAATTTAGCATAGAACATGCTCTATTGTATACATCCTGTACAAATATATGAAATTGCTGGCCTTAAGATGTACTTGCTGACTCAGGTCCCCTGGCTATAAGCCTTTGGTTTTCCTGAGCAGCTTGATGTTATTTCTTCTTTTATCCTAATCCACTTTTCTCTTATCCTATATAAGAAATCTCCTATACATCTATTTTTCTTTTCTCCCATCCCCGTTAGCATTCGTACCGCCAATATCTCTTTACTTACACTGTCCCATTTCTTATCCCATATTTTTCTCCTGTAATTTGTTAGCTCCTTACATTCTATTAGGTAATGAACAGTGCTTTCTTCATCTCCACAAAATTCACATATTCCTACCTCGTTATTTCTCAACCCTTTTAAGTATAATATTCCTACTCTCATCCAAGCTATGTCTTCTCTTCTAGTTTTGCCACATTGATCTATATATTTTTCCCTAAGCCATTCTGTCTTTAATTGCTTATAAAATTTCAAAGATTTCCTTTCACCTGTACTTTCCCATATCTCTTGCCTATCTATGTCTTGTAGTCCAGTTCTCGCTTCCTTCCAAAAACCGCTATAATTTATCTCCTCTGCTCTCCATAGATCTCCCATGTCTATCTTTAATATCATTCTTTCCAATTCCGACCACCAACTATTTATATTTTTAATGTTTTTCTGTTGCTTCATGCACAGATTCAATAATTCCCCTTTCTGCCCTTTAATACACTTATACCAGAATGTCAATATTTGTCTCTATTATTATTCCCCTCATTTTTGACATGAATTCAAGAAAATATGTACTTTAAATAATCTTTCAGTTGACTTTATAAAACCTACAGCTGATTCCATTTGATCCAAGCGCCGAGTGCTTGTTGTTTGACGCTAAGACAGTTCACAATTCTTCAGATATTACGCCCTAGTTTGAAACGGCATTTGTATTTATGATGATAAATATATTCCTGTGCCTGCTCATCAACTTCTACTACTTCGAATTTGTTGAAAAGTGCTCATAGGCTTCCTGAAAAATCCCACGTCGTTTCCATTAAATCTCCTATAGAAGATTCGGGATCAGTAAGCCAGCGTGTAACAAATTGGACCATCCAGACCGGCTTCAATTCCGTGTCGTAGATTTACGGCACGTAAAAAGGACCTCTAGGCTATAAAGAGGCTTCTGAGGGAAATTAGGTGGCCTTTCACACCCAATATTTGTAGAACAGGCCAAAGAACCATGACATTTAAAGAGCAGCCTTAAATAAAAAGTAAATTTCAGTACGAAGGGGGCTACATGGCATCATGCTTTTGAAACTAGCTTCCTGTATGTTTGTATATAGCTAAAACAAACAGAAAGTAAAGGCACTAAGTAGAAAAGGTCGCGTAAATATTGCTACAGTTACTTCAAATGTACTATGAATTATTCGTATTTTTCCAAAAATACTATATTGAAATTTCATTGACACTCAAATTTTAAAAATTACGGAAAATGTATATATATATATATATATATATTCATGAAAAATGTATCCATATACCAGTATTTATGTAAAAAAACTTAACGTATTAGAACTAAAGTTAACATCCAGAGATGATATTTCCTCCTGAATCTATAAATATAAATGCATTACCTAAATTACTCCTATTCAAAAAGTAAATAAAACGTTCGTACCAGCTGTCTTCTCATAACAAGGAAAAAGGTATTCATACACTCAAAGGAAATGACAGTTTAAATACAATATAATAACAAAATTAATACTTTGTAGGCATTCCTCTTCTAGGTATTGTCTAGTATCCGCACATGTTTTTTAGAATTTTTATCGCGATATCAGGACCATTTTTGTAATTTATACTGATGGCTCCAAGAACTCAAATGGTGTTGGTTGTGCTTACGTGTGTGGAACCGAACCGTATACATTCGGATTCCACACTAGCACTTCCATTTTTACTGCAGAGCTTTATGCAATATACCGGGCCATTTTACACGTACGTTGACGAAAGTTTGGGGACTGCTTGATTCCTGAGTGATTCCCTCAGTGCACTTCAAAGCCTACGGCAGCTGTACAACTACCACCCTATTGTACAGCGTATCCAGGATGCCCTCCACGTTTTACACGCTTCTGGCGTTAACGTGGTGTGTGCATGGATCCCTGGTCACGTAGGCTTGCGGGGGTTTGAAATGGCGGATTCGGCAGCCAAGATGGCTATCATGAAGCCCAGGGTTCGAGTACCATCTGTGACATCGGAAGATTTTAGGGCCGTATTGCGGAGAGCTGTGCAAACCTGCTGGCAGGAAGAGTGATCCGCTCTCCGCAATAATAAACTTAGATCTGTCAAGGAACTTCCGATTCCCTGGGTTACCTCCTGTCGGTCATCTCGTCGCGAGGAGGTGAGTTGGCTCGGTTGCGCATTGGGCACTGCTATTTTACTCATAGTTTTCTATTTAAAAAGGAGCCTTCTCCACTGTGTCCGTTTTGCAAAGAAGCGTTATCTGTACGACACGTGCTGCTAGAGTGTTTTCACCTAGCAGCCCTTAGAACATCTCTGCAGCTGCCGGTCAGCTTTGCAGAAATGCTAGCGGACGATAACACAGTAGTGGAGAAGGTTTTTAGATTCTTTTCTCGTTTAGACTTTAGGATATAGCGAACATACTTTTAGTAGGTTCTGATTATTTTTTTCCGCTTTCTATGTACATGTAGTTTTAATAGGTTTATTTACATTAGTATAGTTTTTAGAAACTTTTTATATCTGGCTTTTGCCATGAGTAGTTTTTAAAAGGGCGCTGATAACCGCTGTAGTTGAGCGCCCCTATATCCATCATCATCATCTTCTAGGTATTACTTCTGTTAACCTCTTTGGCATGGAATGGACCTTCTTGTAGTCTCTGAGGTAATATTTTGCCATTCTTGCTGAAGACATTGCCACCTTACTCCGTATGTCATGCTTTCGAACCATTCTTTCAAGTGTATCCCAAAGATGTTCAATTCAATTAAAGCCTATAATCTGTGCTGGAAACTTGAGAACGTGGAGAGTATGGTACAACAACCACAAACGAACAGTTGCCGCTGTATGCTTAAGGTCATTGTCTTGTAAGTAGTAATCTATTCCTAAAGTCAACCCATCAACACTCTTTTGCACATTATTCTTTAGGATATTTAAATATTGAAATCTACCCATGTTACTTTCAATTTTCCCAACACCAAATACATCCCCATACAACAAGTCCTCCTCCCACCTGCTTCACTGTGGCTTGAAGGTTCTTGTGTTCAAGCTCAGTATTTGGTCTTCTCCACACCAAAATTCTGCCATCATTTACAAATACAGTAAATTTACTTTCATCTTTGAACGGTAACCTGTCCCAGAAACTCCTGTTCTTGCTTAGATGCTCTCAAGCAAATTCAAGTCTCAATTTCTTGTTTTTCTTGATGATGTATGGTTTCTTTCTAGACACATTAGCTCCAGAGCCTGCACTACTTAGAACAGCCCATGGTGTTATTTCCTTTCCAAACAGACCATTAACATAGCCAGACAATGACAGGCTGTCAATTTAGGATCTTTTTTATCATTCGTATTAACATATTCTTTTCCCTTTGCGTTACCTTCTGTGGTCGTTCTCTTCTTTAGCTGTTAATGATAGAATTTTTCCCTATATGTCATGTTATTATGGACGGCACAGTTGTCCGGTTTCTTCCAATAACATTAGCAATGTTTGAAAATGGGTTTCCCTTTTTTTATATTGGGAGATGATTATTTGTCTTTCCTTTACAGTTGTTTTCTTCAAGCAGGAGGTGTGGCATGCCACTGAAAGCCTTGCTTGAAGGAAGCGGTTCCTCGGTGGTTTCTATGTTTACATTTCTAATGGTATGTGAATACCTTTTTACTTATCAAATACCGCCATACTAGAGGTATCGTTTATTTCCTTGAGGTACGTTTGTTTAATACTCAAATCATTGTTACCATGACTCTGTTTATTTAATGGGGTGGCTTTCCACTCGAAATCGTAGTGCTGTCATTTAATTCCATATGAAAATATAAGTGATTAATTTCAATTGCAGTACTGTATGAATATTTATTTCCAGGACTGTATGTGAAATAGAGAGAGACAACAATGACAGCACTCATAAATAAAAATCTGGAAAATGTAAAACTCACATTTAACTCCAAATTATTTTAAGGATGCAAGCCGAAGATCTTCAAGGATTTTCCCCAACACCAATTAACCTTTACAAGTCACAACTTTCATTTACCCCCTCACAAATACACTTCTATTCGTATGACAAACTTTGGGTTTTACATTTGTAAATAGCCTGGGAAGTCACTTCATATCTGGTGAAATTTTAAGATGGAAGAGTTTAAAAATTACTATGGGAAAGGTGCGGGCATCACTAAAACATAAAGTTTATTCAAAAAACAAGAAGTTTTTGAGAATTAACTATTTGAGGAAATTTAGCTGTACTTGGATTAAATTTTCTCATATTTTTGTATATGCACATGCTATAGGTTAACGCACCGAGCGGGATGGCTCAGGCGGTTTCGTCTGTGGCCCGTGTTCGGGAGGCCCGGGTTCGATTCCCGTGGCCAACCTACCTGACCCATGGGTTTATTCAGGGGTTTTCCCGGGAGACTAAGTGAATGCTGGGTAGGTCCCTCCATTTCATCTCCATTATCATTTCATATCCCCGTAGGGGAGGGGATCCGTCCCCTTCAGCTGCCGTGGTGCGGGCGCTGCGGACCCTTAGCTCTCGTAGTACCTCTGACGTTAATAGAGAAACCTCGGGCCGAACTGCCGAGCCCCGTAGGGGAGTTGTTTGAATTGGGTTGGACTCGAGAGGGCACTGTGTTCCCGACATCCACGGGGAATTGGGTACCTCCGGCCAGGCTACGGCCGCCCGGAGGGTGTAGAGGGTTGCCTCATAGTCCCGGGTACTAGCCTGCAGAGCTACTAAAAGGTGTGCTAGATCACCAGACGGCCCCACCGAGGTTTTCGGTAGTCTTCCCTGCGAAGTTGACGCGCGTAAGTGGCGTATCCACTTCCACCCGTCTTGACGCTGTAGTCAGAGTGGGGGGGGGGCTTTTTAGACTCAAGGTATTGCCTCATGGAAAGACCCCCGGAGTTTTCAATCGCTTCCGGGTAGAAGGCCCAGGTCCTTGGTCCTACGGGTTCAGGACTAATGGGAGTAGAACCTCTGCACATAATAAAAAAATAAAATATAATTTCATATCATCTCTCATCTGGTGGTCTCTTTCAGGGTAGAAGTGTCGGTGGGTGTCTCGGCGGTGCATGGCAGGATGATATGCACTGAAGAAAACTACTTCCTCCTCCAGTATGATGGTTGCCGGTCTCCGTTCCTCTGCTAGGACCATTTCGTGACCGCCAGTCAGGGACCTTTGAGGCTCGCTACTGGGCTCGTTGTCGTTCCGCTGTAAGGGAGCGAGTTCGTTGTCCTGGCCTGGGGGAGAACTCTCTATCCAAGTAAACTGTAGGGACCCTGGCCTCTGTATTGTCGTGGCTCCTTGGGTCGGCCGCCCTCTGTCTCCTTCATCTCGTCCTTCCTCCTGGGGGTGCCCCCACTTGCAGGCATAGGAACAATGGGCCCAGAATGGTGGTCTACGTACCGAATCCCCTCCGTAATGAAATTTCAATCCCAATAGGTTGACGCATATCTTAAGGCTCCCAAAATTGGGAGTCAGTGAGCCCTACATCAACAGGAATATAGCTATGACGTGATTACAACTAACACATGTACTCAACACGGTATGTCTGTGTTGGTATAATCTGTTCGATTACATAGAATATCACATGCTTAGGCACACGAGATCCCAACTTCCAACCTTAGATATCACTTGTTTAAATTATTGACTGCTGCCTCAGCTTGCTCTATACCAATATTAAGGGGGGACTTACGAGAAAATGTTCAAAAAATCTCATATTTTTATTGTTTTGTAAAATAGTATATAGTGTTAGCTATCAAACACCAAAATATTATGACTGTACTTGGTCTGTATGTACCTTTAAAAAATTAAATGCCCTAGTGTTGCATAGTAGCATAGTAGCAACACATAGTTTTCCATCAGATGTCTTGGAATCTATAAATCCCACCTACCAATTCTTAGCACACCCAGACTTGCTAAAAATGTCTCTATGGAGAGACACAAAACCCAAATGAAAGCCTCAACAGTTTGATATGGAAAAGGTGTCCCAAAACATAATTTGTGTCTTCCATAGTGGTGAAAATTGCTACATTTGATGCTGCAATAGTGTTTAATGATGGGAATGTTGGCAGAAACAAAGTTATGCATCAGTTAGGATATCAACCTGGTGTGTTTATGGAAACAATTTTGCAGAGTATCGACAACATTCGCATCGCTGGTGCAGAAAGAGCTATGAAATTAATGCAGAAAGAAGCAAGACAGAAGAGGAATTTAAAAATAAAGGCTGAAGAACACCAGAATGACGATACAGACAATGGATATGGGTAGTTCTGACTTAAAATTAAAAGGCAAACTGAATAATACTTATATATATTTTAATTGCCTTTCCCTGTAACTTGCATTTTCTACTACTTCAACTCATTTTTCTCTCAAACTACTTCATCTACAGTGATGCAATTTAGCACACAGCTTTCTTATGCCACAATGAACATTTTGTTGGTTCTAGAATTTAAGATTAAGTTCCAGATGGAATGTGATGATACAAAATATATGAAATTATTTTAATTTTTAAAGGATGCATATGATTAACATTCTTTTAAATTCTATACAGCTTCAATAAGAAATCTAAATCCAACAAATTCATTTCTAGTGTGTTTTAAAATAACATACAAAATTTCAGAAAGATAGCATATGTGAATTTTGAAAAAAAAGTGGGCTTAAGTTTGTAAATATCTCTGCATATAGAAAAAATATCTAGCATTAGTTTCAAACAATGGAAATTTATGAAAACAACTATGCATATTAACTGTATTATCTTAAATGAGTATACTAAGTTTCACTTCTCTAACTTGAAAACTTTGGATGTTATGGCTATTTATGTAAGACCCTGAATATTTACATATGTTCCCCCTTAAATATGGTTTTACCAACCGAAATCATTTTGGTAAATATTTGCCAAAATTAATAGAAAATTTGTAAAAGAAAGTGAAGTCGCAAATAAGCTTTACAGTAGTTGTAAAAATAAATGTTAATAGTTTTAGAATGTTGCGTATATAGAATATGTCAGATATTCCTCTTGCTTTTCCTTTGTACTCAAAACTGGGTAAAAGTAATTTATTTCGATGAAATTGTCTATTCGACAGCATGATAAAGACAAAGCCACGCGAATAACCTTGAAAATGGGATAAGCAATAACCGAGTTATTGTCAATCGTCCCTCGACAGAAATCCAATCAGCACTGTCAGCTGTATCTGTCAGCAGCAGCCTCTAACAATAATTTGGTACAGAAATGCAGCTGCGGAATTGGACTCCATTCAATTTAAAACCCTTCCTTCTGTGGTTGCCACGCTCTGTCTCTCTGGTAATTGGACGTTCTTTAAGATGCGTCTTAGCAACTTCGGTAGCACACGCATTTCTCTACTCATATACTACAAGCATTATTCAAATGAACAGTAATTTCACTGTCCAGATTATTACGTTTCGATAAATGATGATCTGCAATTTCAAAACTCGTATGTGTAGCATTCACATGATATTCTCTAAATGTCATTCTTACATTAGGATTAGGATTAAGATGACTACGGAGGGGTTCCACACGGCGACCAGTCTTGATCGATTGTACTATTGTACCTATACCCCCAAGAGGGGCATCCCCGAAAGTAAGGATGAGGCGAGAGGAGACAGAGGAGCCACAAGTGCAGAGGGCAGGGTCACTACAGTTTACTTAGATGGACACCTCCTCCAATAGGACAGGACAACGGACATCTCCCCTTAATGTGTTTCGGAAGTGGTCCCAGCAGCCGGTACGAAGACCGGTAGTCAACATACCGGAGGAGGAAGGAATTCACTCAGAGCATATCATCCTGTCCTGCACCGCCGAGACTCCCGTCAACTCTTCTACTCTGAAAGAGATCAACAGATGTGAGATGATGTGAAATAATAATGAAGATGAAATGGAGAGACAGAATATTCGGGAGGAAACCCCAGAAAAAACCATGGTTCAGGTAGATTGGCCACGGGAATCGAACCGGGATCTTCCAAATGCAAGCCACAGACGAAACCGCCTGAACCATCCCGCTCGGGGAATATGACTATGTAAGAATGGTACCGAGCGGGATGGTTCAGGTGGTTTCATCTGTGGCCTGCATTCGGGAGGTTCGGGTTCGATTCCCGTGTCCGACCTACCTGGCCCATGGTTTTTACTGAGGTTTCCCCCGAATATCCTGTCCCTCCATTTCATCTTCATTATTATTTCACATCTTCTCACATCTGTTGATCTCTTTCAGAGTAGAAGAGTCGGCGGGAGCCTCGGCGGTGCATGACAGCATGATATGCTCTGAGTGAATCCCTTCCTCCTCCAGTATGTTGGTTACTGGTCTTCGTACCGGCTGCTGGGAACACTTACGAAACACGGTAAGGGGAGAAGTCCGTTGTCCTGTCCTATTGGAGGAGATGTCCGTCTAAGTAAACTGTAGTGACCCTGCCCTCTGCACTTGTGACTTATATATACTTCAGTTAGTAAGCTAAAGCGTAGTCAAAATGTGTCCATTCTGCCTGCTCTGTGGTGGATTTGAAATTCTGTTTTCTTTGCATGACGAAGAAAAAAATAACAGTAGCTTCCCATTTCACAAATTAAAAAAATAAAATAAAATCCGCCAACCGACTGCCAGCCTACACCCACATATGCAAGGTAGAGGTGGCCGATCATCTAACGGAAACAGGGAGGAGATGTGGTCAGCATTACAGCACTCCCAGCCGGAAAGTCGGTCGTCTTAGCTACAGCAGAAGAACCTGTCTATCGTAGATCCTCAAATTCCTTACGTTTGCTGAGTGGGCACCGATCCTATACGCGAGATTTAAGATCCGTACACCCGCAGGTGGGATCGAATCCGGGTGCCTTTCGTGGCAGGAAACCAAAGCAGGACGCTCCAGCGCTCTACGCCGCATTACATTCAAAAAATTGTGGTTTTGTGTTTTGTAATTTTGAAAATTCTTAACTAAAATCAATGTATTTTAAACAAAGTAGGACTACATCCTCTTGAATAAGATTTTGTCTATATCTTACTGTTTACCAGTTATGCAAAACCATTCAAAATTAAGATAGCTTTGCAACGGTTATTTCATATTTTTTCATGTATTTTGTGATTTATTCTGGATTGTTATAGAAAATGTGATTTGTATAAAATAGAATGTAAAACTGGGTAGGCCAAAGAATGACACAACTTACGTAATAGTCTTCCTATTGGCTATTGTAATAATGTAATTACGTAATGCTGTGACGTGGACCAATAGGATAAAAGTAATTTAGATTTTCTAGAAACCTCGTGCGCAGAGATTCGAGAATATGTATAGGTTAACCGCGAACAAAATGCAGTTGAAGAAGTGGCTAACCAAAGCTGAAGTTCTCTAGCTTTCCCCCTCTACTATCAGTTTAGGTTGCCTCTCCTCTCCTCCATGGCACAAGTTGCACAGCACTGGTCAACGTATGAAGGGGTAGGAATCATGTGTTGCTTGGATGGCGAGGAGAGAAGACTGTGCTCCCGCATGCGCACGCCAACTGCACTTCGTTCGTGGTCTATCTATAGATAATTTAGCGTAATTCTGCACAAGATCACAGTCCTGGAAAGACGTGTTTTCTTTGTGTATTCTGCAAGTCTGCAGAAATTTAAAGTGCGACAATATAAAAAATAATTGTTTTATGAAAGGACTAAAGCTACGAAATTTAATATTGTAATATGATATATTAATGGTTTGTGCGGAATAAATTCTAAGATTTTTATATAAAAGTTTTTATATTTTCTACCATAACAGCCTAAAAATAATTCTTACTCAGATACTACGGCCAGAGATAAGACTCATTGCTCCAGAGTGCCGAGGCATACGTCTACAAGAATTCTCCCAGATAGACGCAAAAGGTGAGAACATTTCATTATTTACCTTCCCACGCACCTTTTGCACAAATCTCCTGTTGCAAAATGGCGCCCGATTCGGTCACGAATAGGAGTGAGAGATACACCACGTCGAGGAAGGATAAAATCATCGTAATTTGGAGTTTGACTCTGGGTCAGGGTGTCACCTGGATAAGGTTTTTACCGGGGTTTTCCCTTATCCTCAAAGACGAATGTCGGGTAACTCTAAGCTCTATGGATCCTGGGCTCATTAGAGCATTATTTCACACATTTTATTCACCGTCCAATATGACTTGACGTTGAAGGACGTAAATTACAAAAAAAACGTAATTTGGAATTGCATCTGCGAGGGGACACAAACAAAGAAGAAAGAAGAAGGAAGAGAGAAGAAATAAGAAAATGATTCAAAGTAAGAGTATTTAAAAGACAACATTTTTGTAGCAGTAGTAGTATTCATGTTGTTAAGTAATTAAAAGATAGTTAAAAAGTAGTTAGCAAGATGGAGATTAGAAAAGAAGCAGAGAGTAAAAGTTTAGTTCAGAGGAAGAAATAGAATGGGTTAAAATGACAGATAAAGAAATAATACAAAAGATGATGCAAATGATGATGAATTTCAAATAAGATATGAATGATATGATGAATAGTTTCAAACAAAATATGAGTTATATGCAGGTTATTTTGAGACAATGCATAAGAGATAGCTATCTCAGAAATTAAAAGAGAGTTTTGCTAATAATAATACGATACAAGAATCAGAATGGAGTGATAAAGTATGTAGTATTAGTACAAAGTGTCGGTCAGAGTAGAGATAATGATACATTAGAGGCAGAATCGCAAATACATGAAGCTACAATAAATAGTATGAAAGAAAGTGTAAGGAGATTAAGTAACGGTAAAGTAGTATTACAAATAGATGGAGAATCAGAGAATAATGAGAAAGAATATGTAGATGAAACACAAAATGTAATAAAGAGTAAAACATGTTTACTTGCCAAACAGTGAGTGTAGAAATGCCAATGTTTGTGAAAGGATGAACCTTGCAAGTGTAAACAATCGAAGTCTTAATGTGAATTGTAACACGTACGAACAAAATATGTTCACACATGACTAATCCAGACTGCAGTGACAACACATATCAAATACTATATGAAACAAACTTCATAAATTCCAGATGTCGATACATATTTACTAAACTTAACCTCAAAACAGTATCAGAACATACGCACAAAACGCGGTGTGGTTAACAAACCGAAATCACGATATAAACTAATTGACAATAACATAATTATAATTGAATTTGGAAAATTTTTCAGGTTCAAGGCACCCAGAAAAAGGGTTAGGAATCAGAGATTCATAAGCTGGGCAATTCAACGTAATATAAATGGCCATGTTTACCAACCTAATGCAAATCGTGACGCTAGCGATTACAAACACGCCAAAACGAATCATGACGATGTATCAGACGATTTTGACACAGGACAATATGAAAAATTAATCATGTGAGCGAATCACCCCACATTAGACAGAAACATAAAAACTCTTTTGTAAATAATTGTATATATGTTAGGATTCTCAAAAGTTGATTCAATATTTAAAAGTTCATTATTAATTCAAAAATACTTTACATTGTTATAAATTTTGTAATATTGTTATTCATTGTTATGTTTTCTATATTGTATTCATTGTTAATTTTGTTAACCATTGTTATCATTAATGGCTATATTCAGAATTCATGGACAATTAGTAATTTAATTATTTAAAAAAATCATCCCTAAATTCTGAATAGAGGCATTTGTGACGGTATTTCATATTTTTGTTCATATATTTGGGGATTTGTTCTGGATTGTTCTAGAAAATGTGATTTGTATAAAATAGAATGTAAAACTGGGTAGGCCAAAGAATGATACAACTTACGTAATAGTCTTCCTATTGGCTATTATAATAATTTAATTACGTAATGTTGTGACGTGGACCAATAGGATAAAAGTAATTTAGATTTTCTAGAAACCTCGTGCGCAGAGATTCGAGAATATGTAGACAATTTGGCGTCATCCTGCTTGAGGTTAGCGTCATTGCCACAAGAAACAAAACATTGGGGTTACACGAGGGCTGATCAACAAAACCAGACTGATTTCCTTCACAGATATTTATTACTGCAATTCAATGTTTACATGATCTTTTTCAAAGTAGTCCCCTCCTACTTCCATGCACCTTTTATAGCGTCTCTGCCAGTCCTTAAACACGTGCTGCAGACCATTCTTTGTCAATTCCTTGAGAATCACCTCACTTCTTGAGCACTGCTTCAGAGTTCATAAGTCGAATACCTCTAAGCTTTGCCTTTAGTGGTGGGAATAAAAAACGTCACAGGGTGCAAGATCGGAGCTATAAGGTGGATGGGGTACACAGGTAATGTGGAATCGAGCCAGAAACTGCATGACTTGATTTGGGACGTGAGGCCGTGCATTTTCATAATGAAGTGACCACACAGTCCGAAAAAGCTCTGGTCATTTCTTTGCAATGTGCTTCTTCAGTGTAGCCAATACTGACGTGTAGTATTCTGCTGTAAGAGTAGTGTGACGGGGGACTGTATCCTGGTAAATCATTCCATTACAGACAAAAAATGTGATCACCATCACTTTCCCTGCAGATGGAACAACTTTTGCCTTTTTTGGTGTTGAAAAACCTGGCGATATCCACACTGTGCTGGCTTGTTTACCTTCAGGATCTTAATGATGCAGCTGATCAGCAAAGGCAAAGCTTCGTTAGCTCACAGAGTACTAAGTTATGTTGTTTTGGATGTTTGCACATTTCCCCGACCTTTATTCATCACAATACCCCAACAATTAGTGATGATCAGGTCAATAAAGTGGAAACACCAGTCTTCTCCAAAAGATAACGAAATTTAACGTAACGCCACAATCTCACACGAAGGTCATGGCCACGGTGTTTTAAGACAATGTAAGTGTCTACTGATAAAGTAAGGTCTGGCCGCTACTTTTGGACTTCGAGATAGTTGAGCGAAACATCTAGAGGAACACCACGCTATTGAAATAGCTTCGCTGGGACATAGTATAGGACAGAATCGTGAAGAGGGGATTCAGCACTGCCATCAGTCTTGATCTATTCTACCAATGCCACAAGTTGGACACTCCCGGGAGGAAGGGTGAGCAAGAGGAGACAGAGGGCCGTCGACCCAAGGAGTCACGGCAATACAGAGGCACGTTCATCTCCAGCAGGCCAGTACAACCTGTATCTCACCTAACGTAATCCTCAAATGGTTGACTGGGCTGGTGTAAAGACCGGAAACTGTCGTATCGGAGGAGGAAGCTGTCACAAGGAGCATATCATCCTACCATGCACCGCTTAGACTCCCGCCGACACTTCTACCCTGAAAGATACCACCAGATGAGAGATAATAGAGTCGAAATGGAGGTGATGTAATTAACCTAGTCAGCATTCGCCTGGTGACCCGAAAACCCCATGAGTAAGGCAGACTGGCCACGGGAATCGAACTCGCATCTCCCGAAGGCGGGTCATAAACGAAGCCGCCTGAGCCACCCCCCTCAGTTTCGCTAGAACATCATCGACCACACCGCCTCACCCTTCGCCTGGACCTTGCTCTAAAGAACTTTCACCTCTTTCCTCACTTGAAGCAGCACCTTGGAGTCGGACAATTCACTCCAAGCGAGGAGGTTGAACACGAAGTACAAGATTTTTACCAAAGGAGAATATCAAACTCATTCCACGAAGCGAACAAACGCCTAAACCTATGTAGAGGCTAAGTCGAAAAGAACCTAATGTATCTATTATCAGCTAACTATTGGTTGTATGAAATAAAACATGCACGTTTCACCTTATTTTATGATCACCCCTCGTGTAATGTGCTAATACTATTAATACAAACAGGTATTCTGCTTCTCACCTTACCTTACGATATTTATGAGGGTAGGTCAAAAAGTAATGCATCCTATTTTTTTCCTTAAATAAGTAAGTTATGTGAAAACTTTGAATTCGGCGCAATTCCTCAAACCTTCTTCTCCAATCCCTTGCAGTAGTAACTTCCTAAGTCAACAGGAGGCAGCACTGCATCCTCTTGCAAAATGGCTGACATCGACATTCGTATTAGACAGCGTTCTGTGATTGAATTTTTGACTGCGGAAGGTGAAACGCCAATTCGCATTCAGAAAGGCTAAAAAATGTGTATGATGTTGCAACGGAGGATGTCAGCACTGTTAGACGATGGCTTCGTCGCTGTAACGAAGCTGAAGGGCAAACACCATTGGCAGATGAAAAGCGAAGCTGCAGTGACTCCATGCAACATTCAGCGAGTCGATGACATCATTCTGGTGATCTCCGGGTAACAACAGGTGAATTGTGTCGCATTACCTCCCTCAGTAAAGGCAGTGTGATGACGATTATTCAACAACTGGGTTACACAAAAGTTTGTTCACGTTGGGTACCAAGAATGTTAACCCCCCTGGTAGCCTCCGAACACTTGCAGCGCTTCAAACTGGAGGGAGAGGAGTTTCTGGAAAAAATTGTTACTGGAGACCAAATGTGGGTTCATTTATTTGTACCTGAATCAAAGAGGCAGTCAATGGAATGGCATCACACAACGTCACCGAAGAAAAAAAAATTCAAAACTCAGCGGTCGGCAGGGAAAGTTATGGCGACAGCGTTTTGGGATGCATAGGGTGTGCTTATGATTGATTTTTTGGAGCAGGGATGCACAATAAATTCTGTTCAATACGTCAGAACTCTCAAAAAGCTGAAAGCGCGTCTTCGCCGAGTTCGCCCAACAAAAACTATGGCGGATGTTCTTCTTTTGCATGACAATGCAGGACCACACCAGCCGTTACACCACTGCAGAAATTGAGAAATAAGGATACCTCACATCCCATACAGCCCTGACCTGGCACCATCAGACTTCCATCTGTTCGGGCCACTAAAGGAAGCTCATCGTGGGATTCATTCTGAAGATGAGGAGGCTGTGAAAACGTCCGTGCGTCAATGGCTTAGGAAGCAAAACCGTGTGTTTTATCACACTGGAATACATGCCCTAGTTAAAAGGTGGACCAAAACTGTGGAAAATTACGGAAATTATATTGAATAGTGACAAATTAATCGTCAATGTTGTAGTTTTCAAGCTATGTGAATTGGAGTCAATTTTCTTGGCAGTTAAAGGTGAAAACAAAAATAGGAGGCATTACTTTTTGACCCACCCTCGTACTTGATCTTGGAAATGCTGAGTTACAGGAACAAAGTGGTATCCAAATAGTTTTTTCGTGGCAACTGACTCCTGATATGAAAAAAGGGAAGAAATTTAGGAAAAGCAAGAATAGCAAACTTTCAAACATGTACATTAGATGCCACTTAGCCCAGAATAACCAAAATGGTTTATAGTTCAAAACAAAATACTTATAGGACAAAAATGGTGTAATTATAATTCATTAATATTTTTCTGTTGCATGATTTTCTTAATATTTTTACGGTTTCTTTTTATACAAATATATACAAAATGTAATTAAATTAAGGTACTCTAGGCCATTTGCAGAACGTTCAAGGTAATTAATTGTACGTTAAGATATCAAACGTGACATTTTAATCAAAATTGTTTGAGTCTTTCTGAGAAAATTAAAATAAGATATTAACTTCTGTTTAAGAATAGTTTGACGTGAGGGAATATTCTTTTCTCTTTTTTTTTTTTTCTTTTTTTAATTTTACGTCCTCCAACGCTAAGTCATGTCGGACGATGAATGGGAATTGAACGGGTAAAATGCTCACATGAGTCCAGGGTCCTTAGAACTTAGAGTTATCCAAAATTCGCCTTTCAGGATTAGGGAAAACCCCGGAAAAACCTTAACCAGGTACTCACCCTGACCGAGATTCGAACTCTTGAACGTGAGGCAAACACGCTGTCATCTACGCTACCGAGAGGGGGGGGGGGCGAATATTCTTTAAAATCTCGTGTCGCAATCTCGGAAGAGGATGGTGTGTTAAGACAATAGATCTCGCTTAGGTAGCAGTATATCGCATATCCTGGGTAGAAAAGACATGTGTTTGTAACGTAGCCTTGTCGATTGTGATATTAGGTTGATATAAGCTATATCTGTGCTTTGATCTCCACGGCAGCACTTCCATATACAATGCAGAGCTCTATGTCATTTATTGAGCCATTTTACATGTTCGCCGCCGAAATTTGGGTAACTGCCTTGTCCTGAGTGATTCCTTTAGTGCACTCCACAGCCTACGTGAGCTGTACAACGACCACCCTATTGTGTAGCGTATCCAGGACGCTCTCCACACCCTACGCACCTCAGGCATTAGCGTGGTGTGCGCATGGGTCCCTGGTCACGTGGGCTTGCAGGGGAATGAACTTGCGGATTCGGCAGCCAAGACGGCAACTACACAACTCCATTATCCGACACTCCTCCCGGAAGATTTTAGCCTTCAGTTGCGGATAGCTGCGTACTCCTCCTGGGTCGCAGAATGGACCCATCTCCGCAGCAACAAACTGAGATCTGTGAAGGCACTTTCGATTCCCTGGGTGCCTCCTGCTGGGAGGAAGTGAGTCTGGCTCGTTTAAGAATTGGCCACTGCTTTTTTACACATAGTTTTAAATTCACAGGGGACCCTGCTCCAGCTTGCCCACTTTGCGGTGGAGCTCTTTCGGTCCGTCATGTACTTCTAATGTGTGTCAACTTAACGGATCTCCGCCGGTCTCTCGGGCTGCCTGCCAGCTTAGCAGACGCACTGGCGGACGCCGAACAAGCAGTGGTCAAAGTTTTTAAACTGTTTTTAAAAGCTAGTTTTAGAATAGAATTCATGTTTTTAACACTTTTAAGGTTTTAGCTTCTTTTAGACCTTGTTTACCCTTGTGTTTTTGTTATTTTATCTGTGATTTTATTTATAAGGGTTGTTTTTTAGGTTATTTTATCCCGTTTTTAGCTTGATACGGATTTTAACGGGCGCTGATGACCGCACTGTCGAGCGCCATCATCATCTGTGCTGCAATACGCTCTACTATATAAATAAAATAAAGAAACATTGTACGACTGTCTAACTGTAGGCAGGTGTAAAGCAAATCTTCGAGTACAATTCAATCGGCACACATCTGTAATACAGTGCTGCGTGCATAGACGCCACTGTTGCAAAAACAATCTCAAATGAAACGCCTGAGAAACATCGGAAAATCCCAGCGGTGCAATATTTTATGATAAAAGTCAACAAAGCTTAATACAAAATACCACAGATGTTTATACGCAAAGCCTCTTGGCCATCTTTGTTTTCCTTGGCGTTTATCTTTTTCTCTACACATACGTTACAGGAGGATTTGGTTTGTTTCTCGTGCGTAAAACAAGAAATATGGACTGCAGTAAATTGTGTGAAGTACTCAGTTCGGGTGAGTTAATGTGAATACATATCACATCTCTTCAAACTACTGGCAACCAAGTATTACTAATATGTTTATTGATTCTTTAAAGGTTTTAAGAAAATCATAAGAATCATCTGTCCTCTCCTGTACTGCATTATTTATTCTCGTCGAGATGAATACAGATGCCTGAAGATTATTGCAGGCTTCGTCTATGGTCTCTTACTGGGATTAGGTGAGTACATGAATGCTAGATGTAATCCCAATGCTAACTCGCTTATGTGCCTAAAAGGAACGAACTGCTGCTTTAATTTCAAACGGATCAGGTTCGATTCCTGTAGCCAACCTACCGGCCCATGCGTTTATTCGACGTTTCCGCAAGGTATCTCGCCTCGTAGCGAAACGGTAGCGTGTCTGACGTTCAAGAGGTCCCGAGTTCGAATCTTGGTAAGCGCGAGTTACAGAGATAAGGGATTTACGGGATTTTCCCTTATCCCGAAAGATAAATTCCTGGTAACTCTAAGCTCTATGGACCCTGAACTCATTTGAGCATCATATCTCTCATTACATTCATCGTCCAATGACTTAACGTTGGAGGACAATAATAGTAATAATAATAATAATAATAATAATAATAATAATAATAATAATAATAATAATAATAATAATAATAATAATAATAATAATAATAATAATAATAATAATAATAATAATAATAATAATAATAATAATAATAATAATAATAATAATAATAATAATAATAATAATAATAATAATAATAATAATAATAATAATAATAATAATAATAATAATAATAATAATAATAATAATAATAATAATAATAATAATAATAATAATAATAATAATAATAATAATAATAATAATAATAATAATAATAATAATAATAATAATAATAATAATAATAATAATAATAATAATAATAATAATAATAATAATAATAATAATAATAATAATAATAATAAACAATAATAAACATAATAATAACCCACAGGGGCATTCAGGCTATAAGCAAGAATCATATTTAGATATTTAAATAATACACCAATGCTTATCTAACATAAATGTTTTTCTCGATCTAAAGCCTCTTAACGTTCTTGCACACTCAGGCCCCCACGCCCTAACTTGACCGGAAACATTACCTATTATTTGACTTAGCCCAAGGCAGCGCGAGGCACCGTCCTTTCGAGAGTGTTCTTCCTTAGAATAGGCGAACGTAATAGTAACAAAAGGCTGCATGATTTAGCCCGGGCCTTTGCAGACCTGAGGTGGCATAATTCATCTAACCGTGAGAAAAGAGAAACCGACTTTTATATTAGGTCCAAAACTGGAAAATTTGAACATTGATCGTAAGTGGAGATAGGTACCAGCCAATTGAAAATTAATACTAGTTCACGTGATTTTTCAAACTCCAAAAAATACCTAGAGTGGGGGAAATTCAAAGTAATGGCTGAAAGTAAGTTTTTCTTGTAAGAACACTTCGGTCCTGTGATCTATGAGATGGATGCATATTTGGCGTCGTCTAACAAATCCGCTTCCACGCCATGCACTAAGACAAAGTGCATTACGTAACAGTTGTTCCAGTGAGAATTAGTGCAAAGATTAATATATAAGGAATATGTTATATATATGGTTCAGCAACGCCGCGCTATTGTTTTACATATCACATCACAATACTGACGCGGGATACAGTGATGCTGAGCACAGCAACCACGCGGACGACAACTTCACGGTAGCGAGCAATGGAGTCTAAGGACAACAGTAAACCTTCATCTACAAAATTCGAGGTGTCTTCTTCATTCAACCCACAACAAGTCAGGACGCACCGACTCCCTGAAGCTCAGATGAGAGTATTCACGCAAGAGCTACATCACAAGTCACCTCGAACCAGTTCCAATCCCCCTATCCTTAATCTCCGCACGCCAACAATCGTTAATTGTGAGGCGTTGAGCACAAGGGAAACCTCGACGTGGTTCGCTACGGGCCGGACCGCCTCAAAGTTTAGATTTCAAGTACTTACATACTACAAAAACGTTGCTCTGTTGAAAATAAGCTTTCAACGTTCCATCCTCTTCGATGGCCATATGGGTTTTTCCTAAAGGATGAAAAATAACGTTCCGTTCAATGGAACAATTGGCAATTGTTTTGTTTGCTAGTAACATGTGTAATAGAGGCTTCTGTAACCTAGTTACAGGTTAAATTCGCTATTATTTGTAGAGCTATTGACACGAAAACCCAAATAACAGCCCTCTCTAAATCGTCGCTGTGTAGTTAATTTGTTCAAGTGGCACGCTGCTGCATGTTTAATTAACAACACAGCTCGTTTGCCAGAAAAAAAATCATGTACATTCAAACCATAACAATTTATTTTACAATTTATCTATTTTATAGTTATTGAAACTACTCTTAGGTCAGCTGATCAAGCACACACTCTACTATGTATTTGAATCGTTTATTTCAGAAACCACCTAAGTGCGCTTTTTCAACTTTCGGAAAACTAAGAAAAAACTGTTCTGCAACTTCAGTATAGGTCTAGTCTCCTTCAAATATTTTTAACCAAATCAAAAACATGCTATTGAAATAATCTGTTTCTTTTATTGTTTCTTTCTTTAAGTTTTTGAGTCATAAATTTTTGAAAAATTGCACTTAGGTGGTTTCTGCAATAAATGAGTGTATCTAAAGTGATTTTTTAAAAATTATTATTGAAATTAAGTCAAACCAATAATTTTTACCTGTTTTGGTATAAAAGGTAAGTAACAAGACACACTTAAGTATAAAAAACAGTGTTTCAATTAGACCTAAATCAAAAAATACAAGTAGACTACAGGCTAGTATGTCTATATACAAAGATCTGGTCTTATTTACTTATTCAGCTTCTGGCAAGTCTTCTGGCAACTCCTCGTCAATTGTTGACCATCGGATGATAGTGTCATAGAAGGCTTCATGTCCAATGGTGTATTCCATCAACTTTTTTATATCGTCTATCTTTTTTTATTGGGACCTAAAACTAAAAAGTAAACATACCTTCCCAAAGGATAAGCTTTCACTGTTGGTAGTTCCGGAGGGCTGGCAGTTTTTAGCAATGTGAAGATAGATGTTGTTATTCCTCCAATGAATTCCCTTGCGACCACTTTTTCCGGAGTATCCTTGTTGTAGAGAAACAGCTTGTACTTGGACACTTTGAATGGATGCTTACTTTCTTTGGGTACTTTCCTGCCTGATTTTTCGTCCGAATTTGGCATTTTCTTATATGATTTGGGCCACCACTTTTAAAACTGAGAACTTCGTCAGATGCAAGGTGTTCAGCCAGACTTACTAGCCTTTAGCATGAGCTCCGCATTATCATCAGGAGTATAAATCCTCAAGAGACGCTTTATGCCTCCAGAAGCTCTGTCACTTGGGAATAATGAGTGGCCACGTACAGGTTAGTTGTGAGTTTTGTTACAGCGGGTCACAAAACACGTGATGTCATCAAGGCCGCCAACCGTCACGAGTGAAAGAACCTAAGCGACGGCGCTTGGGTTCTTGCTGAAGTAAACGGATTATTTTCAAGGCTGAAAATAACATTGTCGATATGAAACAGTTTATTTCCGCACTAAAAGATGTATTTACCTTTAAATTGTACGGTACCACCAAAAACACATTTTTTGATATTTTGTCTCTTAGGTGGTTTCTGAAATAAACGATTCATTTACAGTAAATCGAGGGAAAATTCCGATGTATTATTATAGATATTCAAATATATAATTAATCTTCTTCAGCAAAAACGATAGGCTAAAAATATCCCAATACAATACATTTTTGAGATCATCACAACTCAAAAACATATGTTTAGAAGATTCGCACACATGTGCGTGTCTGTACGAATGCGTAAATAAAAACAAAGCCGAAACGTCTCCGTTAAATGTGAAATTTACTATTTTAAGCAAAACCTATAAAAATATTTTAGAAAATTAAAAATAACCAAACATTTTTCATTTAGAGGGTACTTAGAGTTGGCGATTTTCTACAAAACTTCGTATCTGTTTTGGGTTTAGGAGACCTTAAAAGTTGTGTTTCAATGAAATTTCAGTAATGAATTTTAAGTGGTACACAATTCTTTTTATAGTTGACACAAGTGTGTAGTGGAGAATATAATAAAACAAAATTGTGTATTTTATAATAAAAATTACGCTTTTCTTGTAGCATTCGTTTTACAATCTCTTGTAATTTCCCAATCTAGTTAACGCACACAATTTATTATGTCAAATAAAAATATTTGGGGCGTTAACTACTTCTTCAGTATTATTGTGAAACAGGAACGTTTGGTCCTTGGATCAGTTATTGATTTAATTATGTAATTTCTTTAATAATTATATATATATATATATATATATATATATATACATTTGAGAACTGCAACTAGCTAGGTTAGTGAAAGTAACATTGTAGTCTTTGATGTAAAATATTGTAACGAACCTGGGCAGATATACGTGAGAAACACTGCACTCCCGGGCGACAGTCTATGAAGGGTGGATGTCAGACAATAGAATGGAATGCTAGCTATTTTGCTGTACCGTTACACAGATCAATATTCTCCTAGTTTTTCCTTGTGACGCCGTGCTGTGTATATAAGAGGGTAGCAACCCTCATTCAGCCCTCATTTTTGCCTAATTGCTCATTGCCTCATTGCCTCGTTGCCGTCAAGTGTATTGTATGCATCCATTTGGTGTGTCCGACGACATGCCACGTCCAGTAAAATGTATTATAAAATGTCCGCCGAAAGTGCAGTTATTTGAAGGTGCCCGGGTTCCACAAGTGTAAGAACAAATTAAAGCAGTTCAGAGATTCTCGGACGTTTGTGTTGTATCAACCTTAACACTCTGATAATCCAAAAAAGAAACCATGCAGGAGACAGCTGCTAGAGCCAAGGGTAAAACAAGCAGCCGAGGACGACGTGGAGTCAGAGAAAGGAGTCCCGACGTCGACCCAGGTCCGTGCAGCCGTGAGGCGAGAGAAAGTACTGCCGCAATTGGTTTGAATCTTCAGATATGTTATGTTTTCTTCAACCATAAACCATTATCTTTATATGTGTTCATGCAAATAAAATAGAATTTTAAAGACATCATAAAGTGATTGGCTTTCAAGAGGTTTGATTATTAGTTTAGCTTACTGTATTCCCCTTGTGCATAGAACGAAAGGTGCAAATGAGTACTGAAGAAGTAAACAGAATAACATGCTTTTATAAAATTAGTTTGTAAAAGAGTCAGTAGGGAAGGTCATACGTGTAACACATTAACTTTTTCTCACTGTGAAAATTTTCTTTCTAACTATTTGTCGTGCCGGAAATAAACGTTTCCAGAAAAGGTTTCATTACGCACGTAGTTGTATATACAAAAGGGATATAAGCCGCTGAAGCAATAGTCAAGGGTTGAAAAAGCTGTCGATATGTCTTACATGACATCACAATAACGGTGACGTAGCATTCCAAAAAAGTATAAGCAAGTATTTGAAAATTGCAATCAATTGCAGCGATTTGCTCGGGAATGGTCAAAATTACACAAACGTATGTGACTAAACTTACGTTTTAATGATATTTGAATACTTTGTGAAATAAGGTTTTGTCCATTCTTCCAGGTATACCATTTAAACAAAATTATTATGAATTCATTCACATTGGAGATTAGTTCACAGGATATTCATAGAAAATATACTGCTTTAGTCAAAATTGTTACTTATTCTTGAGAAAACTGAAAGTAGGAAATAAAACTGCAATGTAGAGAGGAGCTTTGGATGAAAAAAAAAATCATTAATCTTCGTGCAGCTTCCTTATACACCAAATTCAGTATTTCGTGTCTTTTTTGTCTACAATAGGGCCGACAAGATGAGCACCCGAAGTGTGAAATGCTTTACCCCTACAGTAACCCTTCCTTTTTTTTCTTTTATCTGGCACATAACAGGTGACGTGTACCACAGTGGCGGTCATTCGGGTTCCACAAACAAATGCATACTTTTGACTCAAGGTTTGGTTAGGAAAGCACGAAGAGGGTAAATGACTAGTGAAAATGAGTGAAAGAAATATCGAAAATGTTAAACGGCTTATATTGGTCCTGTAAGAGAAATCGCTCATGTTACAGACATTAGCCAAAGCTTAATTTCAAATATTTGAGGTGCTGCGATGTTTCATGTTGATCATTTCTAAGTCCCAGCTTGGGAAGCCATATGCAACAGAATTACGCATATGGATAGATGTTACTGTTAATGGAATTGATGTTCTCGTAGATTTACTCGAAGTTGGATTCTGGAACTTACCTCGGTTGCTCTTGTATTAGCATGAGATTCTATTTCAGGTGCGGTCGCAGATGAGAGGTGATGGAGTAAAATAAATTTTCAAAACACTTCTTTTCAAATTGTAAATTTAATTTTGACAAAAACTTTTAAAATAACCTCTTCAAAACTGAACAAATAATCACATTTGTTAACGTCGATATTACATATCTTTAAAACCGAAATTATTATGTTGCTTTCGCAATATTTTATGCACTGCGTCCTTTCTGCAAACTTACATATACTAACACACACGTCCATTCTCTATGACGGCTAAACGCGGAAGAAAGAAGTTTTATTCAATCTCAGTTTACTGCTCCTTCCGTTGCTATGGAAGTCAATGTGGTTATCAAAATCGTGATTAACATTTAATTTTCTTTTCTTCTATCAAATTACTTTTGCACTTTCACTTCTTATCCTAAACGTCGTCTTCTATCCAATATAATTAAAATCAATCTTAAATAAAACTGGACATTAAATAACTGTTTCAAGTTGACAAACACAGTTCTATAGAATTAACATGTTTTAACACACTTGTTTAGTTAGAGAATAGTTATTATGTAGTGATAAATATATATATTACATTTATGCTGCTAAAGACATTTACATACTTTCTATATTGCATTCTTAAAAATAATTGTCACAATCTAGCTACAATGTGCATTGAAATTGTTAACATTGTACATTGTTAAATAATAAACATAGTCATAATAATACTCCCTTAGTTTACACGATTGATATCCTTGCTGGTTTTATTTTAAATGTGATGTTGTTTTCAAATTCTAGGCTTTGACAATGAAGCCATTAGCTCTCTTGCTCTTCAATATTTCTGTGTAGTGGGTCCGGCAGGTAGAGCTTCACAGGTTAAAAGATGTTCTTCAGTCGTTTCCTCTTCTTTATTGCACAGAGGACAATTTGGACTTGTATAAATTCCTATTCTGTGTAAGTGTGGCCAAATAATCATGTTCCGTAAGTAATCTAAAATTTGCTACTGCAGCTTTTCGTGGGATTTCTGGAATAATTTCTGGATTTTTAATTAAAGTGTTCCATTTTTTATCTTTGGCTTTGTTAGATATTGATTGGTTTAGTTTGTTTCTATATTTGTTTTTATTTATCTTTTTATGAATGTAAAGGGTAAGTTTTTACTTTTGTTCTGAATTAAATTTGCACATTTTTTCGCACGAAAATCAGCTGATTCATTTCCAGCAATTCCTCAATCTGCAGGTATCCACTCTAATATAATTCTTTTCTGTAGTTTCTGAAGTTGTTGTATCATTTTGTGACATTCTTTAATTTGGATTGACCTCATTTTATATGATCTTATTGCACATAATGCTGCTTTAGAATCATAAAATATGACAGCATTTTTGAATTTATCTATTCTGTATCGAAGGTGTTGGAGTTAAATGTGAATAGCCGTTACTTTTGCATCAAAATTTATTGTGTGGTATCCTGCTGGTTGATAGAATCAGAATAGTACACACGTAATTCCTGCTCCTGAGTTGTATTCCAAGTTAGATCCATCTGTGTAGATATGTAACCATTCTTCAGGTGGGTATCTATTGTTCACAGTTTCTAATGCTTTTAGTACAGGTTTGGAAGTTTCAGATTTTGTAACTATTTGTTCTAACTCTAATTGAATTTTAATTGGTTCAAAAGACAGTGGGTTTTCTTTGATTAAAAAGTTTTCCTTATAATTAGGAAGATTCAGATCTGTTTTTAATTCTATAACTTTGTGTAGGAAACTTGTTTGTGTTTTCAACTTGATTGGTTGTAGTAATCTTTTCTCCCATTTTGTTGTTTTTAACCACAACATTTTTTCATGTTGTATTAGTGCCTGCTCCTCTAAAGTTAGATGTATTGGATAGTTCCGAGTTAAGGCTTGCATTGCCGTGATTGGAGTTGATTTTGCTGCACAGGTTATTAGTCACAGGGCCTGATTTTGGCATACTTCTAGGTAATTTGTGTTATAACTCAAAAATTATTCCTAAATATTTTGTTTCATATGTTTGTTTTGAGGTTTGTTTTCTTGAACTGCAGATTTAGTTTAGGGATTTTCTTTTTAAGCTAAATATTTGTGTTGTTGTTCTATCAGTATTTATTTTCATCAGATTGTTGTCAGTCCACTTTTCCAATAGTATCAGAGTCTTTTCCACTGAAGTTTTGGATTTCTCTATTTGTGGGAAATATTTATTTATTTTAAATATTAAGTGTTTCAATGTCCGGCAGCAAACTATTTGAACTTAAAGGTAGAACATATGAAGACGCTACTCAGTAGCAGGTTGTTCATTATCAATGTGCAGTACAGTTGTACACATTGATAAGTAGGACCAAACATTTCCAGTAATTTCCTCGCAGAGATGCAGCTTGGGAAATGAGTGTACAGATCCAAAACCATGTTTTCCTGCACTGCGCAAAGTTGTGTTGCTTAAGATTTATAGGCTCCTGCACCAATTGCATTGAAATGCCTCCTTAGGGTGAAGCTCGTAACGTATCAATTTTAGTAAGGCATATCACTTACCATATATAACCACCACTGCACTGATAGACTACCACGCGACTATAAACAGAATCAAACGCTTTAACTGGCTGTGTTTATCTGTTTATTGAAAGTAGTACGGACAAGAAGGATGGTAAACTCACACTTATAGTGCCTTCCTTCCCGGTCCTGGTCTACAGTATATTTCAGATGAAATCTCAAAATAGAATATTTGAAAGCCGCAGAGTATTTGTTAGATAAAGTAACAAACCGTTTGACTGGTGAATTAAAGTCAATACAAAACTTTACTGTAATGTTTGTTTCAGCACTACACGAATTAATTCTTGTGGACCTCGACTTCACACCCAACATATGCCTTATTCTTGGAGGAGTAATATGTCTTCTGATAGGACTGGGAAACGCCATTTCTATACAAGTGAGTCTTTAAACCTCTCAGTGCTCCACAATTTGAATTAAACAAGGTGCATTTCATGTTAACCTCAACATAAAACGTTTAATCTGCATATGATAAGAAAAATATGATCTGTTTCATTACGCATTTACATAAAATTCGCAATGAATTCTTCCGCAAACTATTTAAACAAAAAATTTTTCATCAATGTCATGTTAATCGAGATAAACACCTTCAGAAATGGTTTCATTTCATATTTCATCGTAGATGTTCACAGGAAGGTGAAACAATAATTATAATTTAAAAATCTGGATCACTTTCTCGTACTTTGAAATTTTATACTCTGTGCATGTTCGAGAAAAACAAAACATCAATAACAATTTGCACAAAAAATAATGTCGCAACAAGTACAACAAAAAATTCTACTGTCGGTAGAGCACCTGCCTGCTGTGCTAGGGGTCCCGGGTTCGATTCCCGGCGGTGGGGATGGGATTTTTTCTCCGATCAAGATAATTCCTCATCTTCCCCGGAGTCTGGAAGTATGAATGAGAGTGTGAATGTGTGCGTTATCTAATGACTAAACCCCAACGAATACGAGTTAACAGCTTCGATATGTTCCAAAGGAGAACGGCCGACGATATGACCATTGGAGTTAAAGGCGGGGTATAAATGGAACAAATAAAAAAATCTATATCAGTCATATGAAGGTCGTCCAATATATAATGCCCCAGATTTTTTCTCTGAACTTATTTATTGTTAAGAGTCAGAATTTGGTTACAAAATACATCAATATGTCGTGTCCATGTCCTATTATTCTACGCCAACGTTGTGTGAGAGCATGGCAAAAGCTGGTAAAAGCTGTTGTCAAGTATACCTAGCCATGTTTTTACTGCATGAATGACACTCTCGTCATCTTCAAAGTGTGTGTCCCGCACAGAAATTTTAACGCCTCAAAGAGATTGAAATCCGAGGGTGTCAGGTCTGGATTTTGGGCTGGATGAGGCAATGATGTCCAACCGAATTTGGATATGTGTTCCTGGGTTCTCAGGTTTGTGTGCTGGTGTGCATTACCATCTTGGAGCAAGATTTCTGCTGGATTCTTGTCAGATGAAACAGGTCGGGAACGGTTCTTGAGTGTATAGTCTTCACGTGAGCACGTCTTTGAGTAACCGGGAGTCTCAATCATTGCAGAGGCACTACTAATAGTGACAGACAACTGCAGAGCCATTTGTCCAGTTATGATGCACCATCGGTGCCAATAATGGCATCCGCACAATTCAGCATGTTTGGAGTAGTGCCTGTGATAGGATGTCCCGAGCGTGGCTGATCATGGAGCTCTGTTTCTGCACTTCCTGAAGCTGAACTTTGTTTGCCCACCACCCAACTGTACTCCCGTCAACTGCAGCATTGCCATATACTGTACACAAATGTTTATGGATATTCATCACGGTTTCTTTTCCTGCACACAATAATTCAATAACAGCATGCCGTTTGTAACGCGAGTCGCATGTAGACGAAATTTTGACGCTATACTATGGCTCTGCCATCTGTTGGAACGGTTCGAAACTTCACCGGTGCACAGAAGAAACATCAAATGTGAAGCACCTACAAGGACGTTTTTTATGTATATCAATGACTTTTCAAAAATTTGGAGCATTATCTATTGTACGAACCTTGTCAATTACGTGTTTTACCAGATCTGTATTTATTCCGCAGTAAGGCTTTTGTCTGTCCCTTATGTTTATACAAAATTATACAATATTCATTCACAAACAAAACATTTTCACTAACTATTCGCTGTAAATTTAAGATATACGTAAATATACCAAAATCTTAGACTTTTGATACTTTAATTAAAACTTGAAGCCATTTTTCAGAAAGTTAAAAATAACAAACAGGTGCGAATAAATGTTTTTTTTTTGGGGGGGGGGGAATGGATGCAGAATTGTATCCCTAGGTTCTAAATTTAAATACCAAATATAGTATTTAATCGATTGTAAAATTAACGCTGTTCATAAACAGACCCAGACATACTGAAGTTTTCTAAAATTTATATATTATATGGTATATTTACTGTGCATATTCCAAAATTTTACAATTTATAACTTTTAGCTACATGTCTTTACCTTGTTGCTACCTTGATTTGCATGACACCCTGGTCTTTTGCTCTGCCAGGTAGCTCTTAACCTCCATACCTCCTTGATTATTTAATTAGTCCCTTTCTTCCTCCTCTTCCTTTCTTATATTTTTTACATTTCTGGCCCATTATTCTTTTACTTTTCGCAAGAACTCACCAATACTTCTTATCTTCTTTTTCTCCCGTTAACATTTTTATAGCTACTATCCTCTTCTCTACTTTCTCCTATTTTTCTTCCCAAACATTTTTTATCCATATTGCAACCTCCTCGCATCTATTACATAGTGTTCTATGCTTTCTTTTCCCCCACACAATTCACAAATTCCCTTTTCCCTACCTCTTATCCCTCTTAGAAATATCATTCCTGTTCTCATCCAAGCTAACCCTTCTCTCTCTTGCCTATTGCACTAATCAGCATATGCTTCTCGTTCCCAATTTCTTTTAATTTGCTTGTAAAATTGTAATAATTTCATATTTTCTAGACCTCATCATATTTCCTGTCTTTCTATATCTTCTATTCTGCATTTTACTAATTTACCCACATCGCTTGTATTCCTTTCCTCTAATCTCCATATATCTCCCATTCCTATTTTTTCCATAATTCCTCCTATCTCTGCCCACCAACTATTTGAGTTCTCTAATCTTTTTTGCACCTTTATTAAATTCAAACAACTTCCAAACGTATTTGTGAAGAAATACCATTATCTAAAGCTTGCTCTACTTTAAGAAAGCAGTATAGAAAGTGAAATGTGAATTTTTGGGTAGTCTTCCTTCCATCAAAATAAAGATTTCATTGAATGGAAGGAAAAGTTAATTATGTAAGTCTGGTATTCAGCCAACAGCTCTTGGAGGATAACGCGTCAAAGTCCTCGCACTATTTATTTTGTTCTGATATTGGCTTTTGCTTTTCAAAGCATTGAAGCACAACGTCTATACAACCTGATGTAAGAACATCCAAAGAGGTTATCAAAAGAGAACGCTGATTACCTTCGGGCTAAATTAATTACACTACAAGAATCACACAACCTGCAGTATTATAATCTTGCTAAACAAAACAACAGCGAAGTTAGAACAATATCGCGGAGATCTCTCTTTCGAGGTTTTCTCCTTGATTGCTGTGGTGTTTAATTTAACAGCATTGCATGTTATCTCAAACGTGTTCATTTTCTAACCGAAATAACATACTCTGGTAAGATCTAAATGGTAAATTTCATATTTTGTACGGCATGAACCAAATGTGAAACGTGTTATTTGGTTTTTCTCTCCATTTATCTATATGAAGTAGCGGAAATACTGCATTCCACTCAAAAACGGAAATACGCGTTTTCAGACCACCCGAAATTTGTGTATTTAAAAAGCATAATTATATAATATAATAATATTTATTGAGGTACTAAGCTTTTACAATTTTTGGAGTGCCTTCTGCTTTGGCCCAGGCCACTGCTACACAGGACAGTCCATTAAGTATATTTACAGACGTGTTACAATTTGTTATTACAGAACAGTCACTTATACCTTCCCTCTTTTTACAGGCCATATCCACTTGGTTTTTACCTTACTTAAAAACTGTTCTATGTTTTTATAATTTTTGCTTGAAACCTTGATTAAGCTGATTCTCCTATTCATTTTTTATATTTGACATTCTTTCCTCCACATCTCTGTTTCCTTACAATCAAACAATATATGTTCTATATCCTCTTTGTCCCCACACAGTGGGCACTCGTCTTGCAGGTATCCATTTCTTTGACCTCTTAATCTCCATGTCCCTGCTCTTAACCATGCTAACACCTTTCTCTCTTCACTGCTCGTGCTATCTATATACCTCTCCCTCTCCCAGCTATCTTTCAATGGAATATAGAAGACAAGTGATCTCTTCTCTGCTAATTGACTAAACAGTTTCTAGATCTCCATGTCTTCATATCTTATTCTAGCCTCTTTCCAAAAACCTTTATAATTAGTTTCTCTCTTTCTCCAAATATCACCCATACCATTATCTTCAAAATTATTTTGTAAATTACTTACCCATTCTTTATTTGGTAAACTTAGTTCTTGATACTTCAAACGTTGTTTCAGTATATTCCCCTCCTCTAAATTCAATACGCTATAACAATATTTAGTGCCCTTTCTATAACTAACCCTTTTCTTGGAACTCTCCCCATTTCAATTAGAGCTACTTCATTTGCAGTTGATATTGGCAGCCCTAGAACTTCCTTACAAAACCCCCTGTGTACATAATCTAAAACTTCCCATCCCTTTTCCAGCCCCCATATCTCAATACCATATAGCATTCGTGCCTCAACCACCGAATTATATACCCTTTCTAACCATTTAATTTCCATTTTAGGTGTTTTATACAAAACATCCTCTTACAGCTGCCATTGCTGCTTTCCCTTTTGCCACTGCACATTTCTTTTGCTTCTCCCATTTCCCTCCTGCATCAATTTTCATTCCTAAGTAATTACATTAACGTATTACTTTATATTCTATTCCCTCTTTCTGCCACTTCTCATGTTTACTCAGTTTAACACCTTTTTTAAAAACTAAAATTTGGGTTTTAGCTCTATTCACATTTAGGCCCCAATCTGCACAATATTTATTTCTTGTAATGATATTTTTCCTGTATGTTTTCCTGTGCGATAGGCTTCAATAATCTCCCATCCATGAAGCTCTAATTCTAATTTATCTTTCAGTATTTGAGATATTCTTGCACTGGCCGAAAACCTCTTCTTTCCTTCACTCTTATAAACACCAAATTAAATCTTCTTCTCATCTCATCTGCTCTTTCTATTTTTAATCTCATTTCTTCCATGTCTGCCCGAATCCCTTGAATTTCTCTACCAACTTCATCTTTAATTTCCTTCGCTAACTTATTCAGATTATTAGTTATCCTTTGCTCCATACCATCCATTTTGCTGATTTTCTCCACCAGTTCTGTTAGAATTCCTTGTATTTCCTCTGGGCCCGGGTTTTGCTCAATTCCAGCTAACAATAGCAACATTAGAATTATGATTACCAATAGTAATCCCTCCATCTTACTGCCTCCCATTACTTGTTTTTAATAATATTTGCCTGAAGAGTCCAATTCTTGCTCTGTAGACTGTGATTCCTACACCCATTGTTGGTTGAGTCACTTTTGTTCTCATACCTCAGCTCACTGTCACACGTCCTCCTCCTTCCACTGCTCACTTAGCACTCCAAGCATAATTAAAAATACGGGATGATTCAAAAAGATGGACACGCCTTCAAATTGCCGTATTTCCTGCACTATGCATTGTACTTCTGTAAATTACGTGTGATTATACATACATGGAACTTTACAGATGTTCAATATACCCTCTTCCGGTTGCACGGATGACATATAGATGGTAGCCCAATTCATCCCACACTTAATGACGAATGTCTTGCATCACTGAGTTCACCACTACTGTGATGCTGTTTCGTAGTTCATTCAAATCTGTTGGGAAGTTCGTACGTAAACAGCCTCTTTCTCGAACCCCTACAGGAAAACATCGCAGGGTTTGAGATCAGGAAATCTCTGTGGCCAGAACTGAAGTTAGTACATATTCAGTAACAACTGACGCTACAGCACAATATGGTTCTGGAGGACACTAGCGGTAATATTCAAAACGTTACAGCATCCTCTTTCAAATATTTCTGACGGAATTCAGATAGAGTCTGTTTAGTTAACTCATGTGCACGTCGGCCGCTTCCTTTCACGAACCCTTATAATCGTTTTACAGCCCGGGCCCTACTTCTCGCAGTCTCTTCTGCAAGGTTGCCACATTTCTCGATACGTCATGGGTATCCTACAAGGTTTCGTATAAATAAATTATCTTATGTCCATTACTGCAAAACTTTGTTAGTTTTGATTATATATATATATATATATATATATATATATATATATATATATATATATATATATATATAGTATTGCGAAACTACATATATATATCACCAAGCTACAATTCTACTGTATTACATAATAACCCTTAACTTATTCAAAATGCGGTATTTGAAACCCAGCTCCCTTAGGAGACCATGTAAAGTGCAGTGCCCATAAGGAAAATCACAAATTTCTTGCAAATGTGCAACCAATTCGTCTAAGGTGGGCGCTCTCCCTTTTGCATAGAATCTATAAATTTCTCGGTGAATTAAATCGCATGTGAAATTCTCTACTTTAGAGATTTACTTTCACACTTGATAGGCGTCTTTGGTATTCCTTTCGTCACAATATTTCTTACTGTATTTCTGTGAATACCCAGAATTTATCATCAGGTTCATTGCACGACCCTTTACCAAGATTATTTGTTAGCACATATTTATATGTGTTCAAAACAAGCGCTTGCATTTGCTTAGAAACAGTTCCCGTTATAACTTTGTTTTTTTAGGATTTTCCAGTAATATAACTCGGCCCAGTTATTCACACTATTGTCATCACTTTGATTATTTTCACTTGTCTGAAAGTTATCTAATACTTCATTTGCATTTATCACTGCATTTCTCTACCACGCTCTCCACATCGTGACACTCAACGAATTTCTGCACGTAATGAAATAGATCAACTGGAAGTTGGAACTTGGGCAACTGGAAACTCCACGTGGAGTAGACATGCGACTGGCACTTCGAGAAAATCAGGGTTGCTATTGGTCCTCAACGACAGTTTTCCATCTCTGAAGTGTGGAGATAGATTTATGATGGTCATTAGTGGGCGGTAGGGTGAGTTTCTTTTGAGGGGCACACTGCACTCGCGTTCACTAGACAGACTATAATGTATAGTGCAGGAAATACAGCAATTTGAAAGTGTGTCCATCTTTTGAATCACTCTGTATAACACAAAAATGTAGATCTTGAAGCACACAACTTAATTTATGTCAAGTACACTTTTGTGTACTTGACTGAAGATAGTTCTTCAGTCCTTTTGATTGGGTAGAAGCTAGAACCTTAAAATACTTTTACTTTTCTGTAATGGAAAGTCATTACTGTCTTTATTTGTTTCTTTTGTCCCCTATCTTTCTCCATAACTGAAATCGTTGTCATGTAAACAACAAAATTTCAAAAACACCACATTACAACATGCCTTAACTGTATCACACAAGTAAATCTTTAAAAGTGAATTGAAAGTTTATTTTTGTAAGATGACTGAGTATTTTATATTTGATATTTATTTGTACAGTATCCATTACAAATTCAGTACAATAAAATTTTACATAGAACATGCTGTATTATACCTCCTGTACAAATATATGAAATTGCTGATCTAAGATTTACTTGCTGACTCAGGTCCCCTGGCTATAATCCTTTGGCTTTCCTGAGCAGCTTGATGCCATTTCTTCATGACCTTTTCATCTTTTATCCTAAACCACTTTTCTCTTACCCTATATAAGAAATCTCCTATACATATATTTTTCTTTTCTCCCATCCCCGTTAGCATGTGTACCGCCAATATCTCTTTGCTCACACTGTCCCATTTCTTATCCCATATTTTTCTCCTGTAATTTGTTAGCTCCTTACATTCTATTAGGTAATGAACAGTGCTTTCTTCATCTCCACAAAATTCACATATTCCTGCCTCATTACTTCTCAACCCTTTTAAGTATAATATTCCTACTCTCATCCATGCTATGCCTTCTCTTCCAGTTTTGCCACATTGGTCTATACATTTTCCCTACCCCATTCTGTCTTTAATTGCTTATGAAATTTCAAAGATTTCTTTTCTTCTATACTTTTCCATATCTCTTCCCTATCTATGTCTTGTAGTCCAGTTCTCACTTCCTTCCAAAAACCGCTATAATTTGTCTCCTCTGCTCCCCATAGATCTCCCATGCCTATCTTTAATATCATTCTTTCCCATTCCGGCCACCAACTATTTGTATTTTAAATGCTTTTCTGTCGCTTCATGCACAGATTCAATAATTCCCCTTTCTGCCCTTAAATACACTTATACCATAATTTTAATATTCTCTCTATTATTATTCCCCAAGATGACTGAGTAATGAAAGCCACGTGGAAGATTTCTGCTTTTTCTACCACTCAACTTTGCTAAGTAAAGGTACTAAACCTAGCTAAAAAATTCATTCTGACATCTTGACAGAAATACATACTTTAAGGCTCTCTGAATTCTAAATGAATACTTAAGTACTTTAGAAAATAAAGATGAAAAAGATTTGATAAGAGTTCTTACTCTATATCAGTTTCGATAAAATTTCGAGAAAAGAAATTCATGGAAAACTATATGTAATATTGTAGAACCAGAATCTGTTTGGTAATTTAAATACACAAACACAACGTGCGCATATATATGCAAATAACACACATTTTAAAACTTTATTTTATCTTAAGTTTTCTCTTAAGTTGTTACCGTTTAAAATATTACTTATTTAAGTTTGTTCAGTTTCTCTTAAATATTCGGTGTAATTTTTTAATTTGGGTGAAAAGACATGAAGATTTTCTTTTAATTTACGTGCTCCAGCGTTCTCATATCGGACGTTGAACGAAATGGCGCTCTGACTTACCCGACATTCATCTTCCAGGATAAGGGAAACCCCCGGACAAAAACCTTATCCAGCTAACACACCCTGACCGAGATTAGAACTCGGAACCTCTTGAACGTGAGGGGGATACACTGCCACCTATCTAAAAACATTTTCTACGTATGAAGCAGAATTTTACATTTAAAATTTTAATAATTTAACACACCGATATAAAGTAGGATTCTCGTTTTCCAAAATAATTCTTATCGCACAAAATATTTTATTGCAAACTAAACCGCATTTGTTAATGTGTAAAATTTAAACGTTCTGTTTCTATAAATGGGAGCTTTAATGTGGTTCAATCCTTATTAGTGAAAAATGATTTTTGACAAGTCAGATGCATACAACCATGAAAACATGTTCTCTTGTAATTATTAAAAAAGGTGTATTAATTGTTTTAAATGTGTAATAATTCCAGTGCACATTCCACATTTTGATATAAAATGGATTAAACCTTATTTTAATTGACTTAGTCTAATTGACTGAGCATTAGCCTACATTTAAGCAAATGAAGCCTGTATAGCACAGAAATGCTTTGGTATGTTAAATTACGGGAGTTTTTTGTTTTGCAGATAAGATGTATCAGTATGCTGACCATACCCTCGTTCTGTGGGAGTTCGGGGAGAGGAATGCTCAAGACCATGTTGCTGGCCTACATCCTGGCAGGTCCTATACAAAACATTATGCGCAATGCTCGAGAAGTGGTTCAAGTGTTCGCCTGTTCCACCGTACTCACCTACAATCTCACACGAGCAAGATACGAACTGCTGTTTCGGCCCTTCTCGGAAGCCATCCTCAACATCAAGGTCCGAAGCTTATACACGCAATTGCTTTTCAGAACCATGTTCATATGCCGTTAATGGTGCCGTGGGAGCACTGGATTGCCAGTCGCGTCACTTATGACTTCATGAGAAAGAGTTCTGGTAGAGGAGATGTGGTCGAGTCTCCACTGTGGGAAGGTTTAACGAGTTACAAAATCCCGAACTCTACTATCACTCAAACTTTTTATCACTTATATTTCACTTATTCACACAAAAACCTCTCTATCAATTACCACAACTTTAAGATGTTTTAGTATTTTAAGTTTAATTTTGTGTAACCTTATTAGTTACTACTTTCTATTCTCATAAATTCTTAACTGCACTTTATTCTGTAACTTTTCCATGTTATCTGCTCATTATCTATACCATCAACTCCTGTTTCTCTTACTTTCCTGTGTGCTTAAATTAATAAACATTCTTTCCATTTGCTTTGTTCCGTGACTCTTCTTCTTTCAATGTCTGACTGCGTTATTAATTCAATATGTCTTTACTCTATTTCCTGTAAGCTTATTTTATTTATCATGCTCTCATGCAAAGAGAGAGATAACTTCTCATCTACTTTGTACTTATATTCGAATGGCATGAAGCACAAATGGGCTAATAGGAAAATTTATATATACACTAATATATATAAATTAGTGCTGTAGATAGATCAAAATTTTTATTCGCTTAATCGTGTTACTTTAATCCATTAATCTATAGATTAATCGAGATATTTTCTGTTCAAAAATTAGGTGTGAGGATTATGTAAAGTACTTTAATACTCTGTGCATTTCATTATTTATGAAACTTTTAAATATTTAGATTCAAAATTTGTGTTTGCATCAAGTGCACGTGCTTTATATAGTGAGTGAGTGAGTGTGTGGTGTTTAAGGGCCCGTCGACAACAAGGTCATTTGGGCCCCATGCTTTATATATGTATTGAAAGAGATCCACAATATTTTTATAAGTAATTATTTAGTAACGTACTATATAATTATCTACTAACGTTTGTGAGGCTGACATGCAGTTATTTTTATAACATTTTTCCTTATTTTAACTTTTTTAAAACAAAACTTTCACTCACTGTCACGAACTCAGAAACGTTACTAGCTTACTGCAGTTTACAGCAAAGTTACACCACCACTCTAGGAAGAGGGATCAGCTATTGTTTCCATAGCTGCGAAAGCGAAGTGTTCGGTTAAAGGTTGCACAGTTCAGTTTATGCTAGCAAGCGATAAATAATCAGTTGTATATGATATGTTGTCACACACAAGTTGTAAGGAAAGTTACCTCTTTGTCAGCCTCTGTATGTAGTTATGTACCTCTTAGAATATTTCACAACAGAAGTGTTATTTAGACTCACTTGGAGTTCAGAGTGATTTCTTTTAGCTATCAGGAGTTATATTATCTCAAAGTTCAAAGAAAATAACATGTCTAGTGAAAGCTTGATGCGTTGGAAAGTCTGTTTAGGTTGGAAGCAATACATCAAAACAAAGAGGCCGAATTTGGCAAAATAATTTTGATTAATATTTATTGATATATATATATATATATATATATATATATATATGAAATTTCACTTATTTTTTAAAAGATTATAAATTCTTCACAGTCCACAGAAAAAATACAGCTCTATAGATTTACGTGAGCATTTAATAGTTGATTCTTTTAAACTTATTAACCTTTATTTGGATCAAATCTTTTTTTCTCAATTTTAATGGTCAATTTTTTTCACTGAACTTCTGATTTACCAAAAACTAGAAAACTTCTGGTTTCATCTTTTCTTCCTGATCTTTTATGAGCTGTTTTGAAATGCAAGTAAGTCACTACATCATTCCCTACGATGATATATTTCCTATTGTTCCTGATAAAAGCACAATTAATGATGCTTTAAAATCCTTAATTTACAAAATAAAGGTATAAAGTTCACGTTAGATTTGAAAATAAGATTTCCTTCATTTTCTAGATCTAAATATAATTAAAAGTAACAATAAACTAAACTTTGGAATTTATAGGAAATCAACTCATTTAGATAATTGCATAAAAATAAAAGTTTTAAGCTTTTTTCACGTCAATTTGCTGTTTTAATAGTTTAATTTAGAGATATATAAGTATACCCTTAAATAAAGAGGGATTTGATAGAGAATATAAACGCCCTTATTATCCTTACTACCTTAATTAATGGTTTTAATAAAAATTTTAATCATATTGAAAAATGTAAACATAAAATATAAATTATCTTACTATCCTTAACGAAATAAAAGATTATTATAATTTTAAAATTTTTTAAAAAATTTAAAATATCTTTAAAGATTTGGTACAATCTTGGTTCCTGAAAATAACTGAAATTTTAAAAACTTTAAATTTTTTTCGAAAGCTATACAATTGCAGTTAGATAATACAAAGTCTGGCACCTGTGAATGTTACTGTTTATATTGCGACCGAATTTACATTGCACGGACTAAACGTAATTTGGAAACCAGAATGAAGGAACGTTTTAGAATTATTAGGTGTAAATAGATTTATAAAGTAGCTGTGGCTCATCATTTCTGGACATTTAATCATGAAATAAATTCAGAAGTTAAATTACTAAAGCAATTAAATGTACCAATAGATTTAATGGTTTGGAAGAAAATATTTATCTTGAAAAATATATATCACGTGATGAATTTTGAAATACCGCTGATTGATTATATAGATCTGTTTTACTTCCAGTAGGCGCAGTAAGATAGCAAGCAATGCATCAACTAGCCGAAGTAACCACGTGAAAACAGTTAAAAAAGAGCTGGTGATGCAGTTGAATGAATTGCAAAACTTGTCCTGTGAACTGTGAAGAATTTTTTAAATTAAAAATGAAGTTTGTCCTAAATTATTATATTTTATTGTAATATTTGTATTCCTTCAGTGTTAGTAGTTTCAGTTTATCCATATTATTAGGAATACATCTGTTTTATCAGTTTTAAGAATTGTTTTTAATAGAATTTGAGAACAAACTGAATTTCAAATTAGCAGATCGTCATCGACGGTATAATTATCTTGTACACAAACGCTGGACAGGTTCTTCACATAAGGTTAAACAGCTTAATCCTCTCTTGTTCGCTCTATAGAAGTTTTCTTGTTGCTTTCAGGCTGATACACGAGAATTAAGAGAAACGTTTAGATCTGTGAACGGCATAATAATGCCCATAACTAAAGAATTGGAAGACGAGACCGAAATGCGCAAAATAAAGGAGGAGAACGACTACGTTGATGAAATACAGGTATGTTGTTTGTAGTTATATTTCAATATACCACGCTCTATTTGTTTATAAAAGTAACTATCGGAAAACGAAATTCGTTTTTCAATTTTAAAAAGATGTCCTCAAAACACCTTTAAATTACATTCCCGAACAAAAAGTCTTACGGTTCTGATTTTGATCTGTTCCATGTACGCCAAGCGTGCACTGGTTTACAGTCCGGCCGCTCTATCTACGGCTCTGACAGTTCTAGAGAGGGGGAAGCTCACTGTTGCCAGTTCTTTAGCGGGAATTTCAAGCAGAGGAACATCTGTATTTTAAATATTTCACGCATTTGCAGATCGTAACTTCGTAAATGTACGTGGACAACGTGTATATACATGATCCCAGAAAAGTTGTATATGGAAACAATATACCATTTACTGGAAAAGAAATAACAAAAAGCTACTTCGCACGAGTGGGAAATTCCTTTCTCATATAATATTGATATACATGTCGCCTTATAGCATCCTTTTGAAAAGCATCAAGTGAAGCTTTAAGGCTGCCTCGTTGCCTTTGCTTTCCCGGTGTACGCAGAACTGCAGACGGCGAACTTAAATCAGCTGGCACTTTTCCTTGATCACATTCTTCCCTTCAAGGCGTCACAAACTCTGTCCAGCACCTTGGTAACAGTAGAAGTCCACCATTGTCCCGCTCCTTCTCGAAGTACTCGCGTAGCCTGAATATAAATTCATGGCTTTGGCTCTTATAAGAGCCGATTCTTTTTTTAATTCTGACGAACCAGTAGCCATATTACTATAATAGTGATAATAATAAGACTTACAGACGCTACAAATCGGAATTCACGCACACACAAAAAATTAAACAAACCACCAGCGCGAGATCCAAAAGCAACTAAAATCCACGTGGTCCACACAAAATTGCAGCGGCAACAGGGTACTGGATTTGCAAGTCACGCCTAGCAGCGACAACGCTGATTGGCGCTAGCAGACAGTTTTAACCTCCTGACCACGACACCGGATGTACAGACTCCCAGTACCACCAACAGAAGCAGTTAGTGTGCGTGAAAGGTGTGAACGAAATATTCGAACAGAGTGATGTTATAAAGAATATCTTGCATGATAATGAAATTACAAGTTGAATTTCAATGTTTTGAAGCTAATATAGTCCTATATTCTCATTATAAAGATAATTCTGGCGATATTTTTTCAATTACTCATTATTATATGTTGGTACTATTAACCTTCCCCCTCCACCTCCTGCAGCCACTAAATGTCAGAGCCGGAGATAGAACGACCGGACTGTAGAAATACGCACGAATAAAACTCAACAAATGCAAAGATTATTGGAAAAATACGAACAGTCATAAAAATAAATCTTCTCAGAAAAGTGGCTAGCCGCAAATGTGTACATAACCACGGACCTCAATCCCAAGGGACAATATTGATCCTAAGCGCTGAAGCAAACTATTTTCACCTGTCTTATCGCAAATATTTTCTCTTTTAGGGTGACACGAAAAGAGAAAAGGAAATTGAAGAGAAATACAAGGAAGTAGATACAGAACCAGAATCGATTAAATACGAAAAACGATACGAGAAAAAACTCGAATCAAGATGTGAAGGTATAAGAATGTATACTTGTTTATTTTAATACAATTTTAAATGTACAGTATGCGCAATTTATCTTGAGCGTTCGTCTCCCAAGTCCTCCCTCACTCGGTAGGTTTCGGCTAACTCCGTAAACACACATGACAACTTAGAAACGTGAAATGCGTTATACTACTACACTACACTAATACACTCTGACATCTAGAGACTAATATGATAAGCTTTTACGCGTGCTCTGTGTTTTCTGTGTGCATTCGTTTTGTGCAAGTTTGAGGTTAATTACTACAGCTTAACCTGTTTGTAATTATGGCTGAGGGCACACCAAACTCCTCATCATATGTACCTTCCCAGCAACGAATTCTGACTCGGAAACATGCACGTACAGTCGTGCACAGTGATGGCCGCAAAATAATAGCGAAAGTTGCAGAAAATTGCGATATAGAAAAGGATAACAACCAGTTAATGTTCCCATTCAGCATATCAATAGAACGAGCTGCTGCTTACACAGGAAAAAGCGTCACCACTGTCAGGCATGCTAAGTCGTTTTGTACATCTCATCCCAATGAATCTCCATAAACACCAGGAAAAAGCAGCTAAGGCTATGATCTGTGTATGGTAATAACTACGAGTCTTTCTTTCTTCTTTTCCCTTCAATCCATTCCTTTTTGGCTTCCTCCTTTTCCATATATCTTGCTCTTTTATCTTTCTTTTTCTCTTGCTCTGAGCCCTTTGTATATTTCTACATAGCTTTCTATTTCCCTCTATTACCAAAGCTACACCGGTATTTAATAGAGGCCAACAAACTTAGGAGCAAGACTTAATTATGTTATGGATGTTATGGTTCTCGAAAGTGGACACACTATTATTCGTTTACCTCCGTATAACTGTAATCTGAATACAATTGAGGTGGCGTGGACAAAAATAAAGAACGTTTTCAGAGGACACAACGTTACTGATGATATGTCAGCCACAAATCTGCAGAAACTTGCTATAGAAGCATTCTTTGCTGTAACTGCGACGGATTGGGAAGGATACTGCAAGAAGGTCCAAGAACTGGAAATGAAATATTGGAGAAGTGATGGTGTAATAGAAAATGCGATTGATGAAATTATCATCGACACATCAGAGAATACTAGCGATGAAACTGATGCAGTGGACTCAGAAATCGAAAACTCACAAACCGAATGAGTATTTATAGCTGTCATAATATTTGTTTACTGTTTTTATGTGTTTCATAAATAGTAAGTATATAAACATACAGCTTATCGGATCGAGTTCAATTTAATGTTTGTCCACAGATCTCACACCTGCGGCGCATATCTTCGCTTATCTTACACACTATTTTGCCGAACTGTGTTTTTCAAGGTTGACCTCATTGCAGAAACAAAAGAGCGTTAGCTCTCGTAACTTCCCCACTGCCCGCACTACCCCATTAATCCAGCGCTCTTCTTATCTTGCGTGTACTGTACAAATGTTGACCTATATTTGTATATAAGAACAATAGGTATGCTAAATACTTCCATAAAAACCGAAACATATTTTGGATCAATAATCTAATACAACATAATGGTTTATCTCTAATGACGGCTAAATGTGTTAATATTTTAACAGCAATTAAAAGAGATCAACATACCTTATAAGTCTAGGGCTAGGAAGTTAGTACCGCTTGCCGTACTCTATACAGGTTGCGACCGACCCTCTCCCGGCATCCAAACAAGTCATAGATAAGAAACGCACAGCGGAGGGCCATTGAAACCGGTTGACACATCTATTTAGATCATTATGTACATCATACAAATTCTTATATAGTACATACGGGCTTGTCTCTGGCTGATCTCATTATTAAAATAGACACATTGTGGCAACACCCAAGCAATTATAATGCGGATTGTAACATTTCCTGATCCAATGTAAAATAATATCCAAATAATAAAATTAATTTCTTAAGTATCTGAAGACTCTTACTAGACAAAATGCAAAGCAGGAAGTTTACTACATATTTACTCATGTGTGGCGTATTACTAAAAACAATATAGTATCTCTGAAGCCTTTCAAATGAAAAACTCATGTCCCGTAAAACTAGATTTAGTTGATTGATTATCTGTTGCGGATTCGTAAATGATTTCAGCTAATTTAGTTCCTCGAATTGGCTTCTCTTTTCCATATTTGCTGAAGTATCCCAATGATATGTAAATGTAAATAATGAAGTAAATAGGGACATGAATAAGTACACTTCTAGAAAACATACAATGGTTGTACAGCAAATTTAGTTGCCCATCTTTGAAGCACAACAAAGATGTTATTCGAATGTCTTCCTTCCTAGCAACGTGCTCTGTGTCATGCAGTTACACCGGTTTTGCAGTAATGGGTTGAATTCTAAGATGAACCTTGTCCTTGCTAGTAGCGCTACGTGGTATAGCCATGCTTGGCCGCTCTTACACTGCTCAAGGAAATCGGTACGAACTTCCTAGCTCTGTTTATAAGTATAATGAAAATGCTATCTTAAAAATATATACATATATTTGGGTAGAATTGCGCTTTCGAAATATCTCAGCACCTAACCCCTAATATCGTAAGGCCCGCCTCTGTAGCATAGTGTGTTGTAGTGTGTCTGTCTCACGTTCAAGAGGTCCCGAGTTCGAATCTCGGTCAGGGTGAGTTTCTGGATACGGTTCTCCCAGTATTTTCTCTTAACCTGAAAGATAAATATCGCATAACTCTAAGTTCTGTGGAGCCTGGTCTCATTTGAACATCATTTCACTCATTTCATACGTCGTCCGATATGAATTTAACGTTATAAGAGGTAAATTTAAAAAACAAAATATAAAAAATCCTAAGTTTGTTTAAGCAGAGCCAGACTGAAAAATGCAATGCCACAGACATGGATCTCCCGGTATCCGGCCGGTTGCTATTGACCATTGAGCTACCATGGCTAACATGTAATCTGACTCGTATGTTCTCTGGTAAAACACTGCAAGTTCTGATATACAATGAGATGCGTGCCGTTTGTGGCGACTTACTATTTTAAGTACTTAAGTCTCCCAGCTTTCATATTTAAACCACTATGGCATTGAATTTTTCAATCTGACTCTACCTATGGCTAGTGCCTACATACGGCTAGTGTAGAAGAACGATTAATTTCCATCAATTAACCGCCTAAGTTTGTATTAAACAGCATTGTACATTGCCAACTTGAATCAAAGGTGTGAACTGAGTATGCTTGCTAACTAGCGTAGTAAACCTTCCGGGATTTGAACCACGCATCTCCTGGTTTCCGTCCAGTTGCTCTGACCCATTGAGTTACCATAACTGCCTTGCCGTCATGACAAATTCTCCAATTAACTCATATATTTCCCCGGTAAACCACTAAGTCGCTCTTAACCTTTGAACTACCATGACCAACGTACCGTCCCGACATTAAATTCCTCATTTGACTCATATATTTCCCCGGACCACTAGGGGTTCACGCATCCGAGATACACCGTTTGTGGCGAAGGCTTCATCATTTAACTCTTATTATTTTAGTTAATTGATGAAAATTAATCATTTCTCCACACTAGCCGTATATAGGCTAAGGTTTTTTTATAGAATCAACATAAAAAATTCAATACCATGGCCGGGATTTGAACCACGGATCTCCTGGTTTCCATCCAGTCGCTCTTAACCTTTGAGCTACCATGGCCAACGTGCCGTCCCGACATTAAATTCCTCATTTGACTCTTGTATATCTCATGGCAGCAGCAACCCCAGAATTACCCACACCGCTGGATCAAGCTTTAGTCGCATAAGAGCCGTAGATGCAAACGATGATTTGCGAAACATGTCCTCAAAATAGGTACGAAAGTGAAGCAGATGTGTAATAAATACGACTCATATATGGGAGAGGATATACATAGAAAAACATAAAAACCAACTAATGAACTTTGAAATCCCACCAGAAGAGAATCCCACATTTAAGTTCATCACTAAATCAACAGATAGCAGCAGCAACCCCAGAACTACCCACACCACTGGATCAAGCTTTAGTCGCATAAGAGCCCTAGATGCAAACGATGATTTGCGAAACATGTCCTCCAAATAGGTACGAAAGTGAAGCAGATGTGTAATAAATACGACTCATCTAAAAATTAATAACATAAAAGCTGTTTTTGTTTGTGCTGACGGAGATGTTAACGTTGCTTTTATATTACGTTTTGACATATTAATACTTCTTTGGTTAGTTCAAATTATTTATGATTACAAAGATTAGTGCTTTTTAACGCTAATAAGTTGTCTTTATTCTTATATAAAGTGGCATGTTGCAGTCGTAGCTGTGCAAATGACTGTGGCTTGTCATTTCTTTCAGTCAGTTTTCAGTCTTCCTCCATGCCTCCCATGTGTAACCAGCCAGTCGTCCAAGCGTTTCTTAACTCTGCAAGGACTCGTGAAACCATTCTGATAGCCTTCTAAACAAAAGCTCCCTAGCTGGAGGTAGCTAAGCTGACTTTAATAAAGAGCTCCCCTGAGAGTTAGTATGCAACAGACGCCAGTTCCCACAACATTTATGAAAGCTCCCTTTTATATACTTAAAGTTTGTCGCTGCTAAAACGTCGCTTTTCTGCGGGCCAATTCTCCGCTCTTCTCTTTTGCGGGCTCAGAAAACAAAAGACGCTAGGAGTATTATTCTCCATAAAGATTATTGTTTTCTTTTGCTTTCTTTTAATCTATCCCGGAAAATGTTCCCTGGATAAGAGCAAATAGAGAAAAGTAAATCTAGAACGAAGGAGTATGGTCGAGGGGAAGTGCAGGGAAGAGAAAAGATTCAGCTACGATACAAAAAAGGTTCCGGAATATTAGACAACAACAAAAAACAAGCCATTGTTTTCTTTTGATTAATACACGTATTGCAATGTAAATTTGGGTTTCAGTTAACCGGTGTTTAATTCATCATACGAATAATCGGCTATTTGTGCATCTCTGGACATTTAATTTGTTTTCTACCTCAAGGAATGCTTTGTGCACAGTTCTTGTGTAGATGTGGAGAATGGAAGCTAAACCAGTGAATACCTGACTTTATAGGTCATTAACCCTGAACATAATAGACTGAATGGATACCCTAAATTAATGTATAAATTATTTGCAGCCTTCCAAACGTTATTAAACATATTAATAATGTGTTGATTTCTAGAGATTTCAACCAAAGTAATTGAAAATGTTATCACTACATAAATATAATTATTTGCAAAAATAACTTCACTTATATTTAAAGAAAATGGTGTAAATTTCTTATTGATTGAGATCGCGATTTCGTAAACCTTCGTTTACATCTTCAGTCGTATACAATCTCGTTGTCAACGTTACGATCACTAGAGGTCATTACTTTCTGCCAGTATTACCAAACTCTGAAAATGAAATAAACTTAGAGACAGAATCGATTGTCAGTATTTCAAAATTCATTATGTGATTTCTACGAGGTTGGGTCAAAAAGTAATGCCTCCTACTTTTTTTTCTCTTTTAATTGCCAAGAAAATTGAATCCAATTTATATAGCTTGAAAACTACAACATTGACGATTAATTTGTCACTATTCAATATAATCTCCGTCCTTTTCCACGGTTTTGGTCCACCATTTAACTAGGGCATGTATTCCGGTGTGGTAAAACACACGGTCTTGCTTCCTAAGCCATTGACGCACGGACGTTTTCACAGCCCCCGCATCTTCAAAATGAATCCCACGATGAGCTTCCGTTATTGGCCCGAACAGATGGAAGCCTGATGGTGCCAGGTCAGAGCTGTATGGCTGTGAGGTAAGACTTGCCATCCCAATTTCTCAATTTCTGCAATGGTGTAACGGCTGGTGTGTGGTCTTGCATTGCCATGCAAAAGAAGAACATCCGCCATAGTTTTTGTTGGGCGAACTCGGCGAAGACGTGCTTTCAGCTTTTTGACTGCCTCTTTGATTCAGGTTCAAAAACATGAACCCACGTTTCGTCCCTAGTAACCATTTTTTCCATAAACTCCTTTTCCTCCAAATTGAAGCGCTGCAAGTGTTCGGAGGCTATTGTTTTCCTTGTTTCTTTGTTTTGGGCGGTTAACATTCTTGATACCCAACGTGAACAAACTTTTGAGTAACCCAGTTGTTGAATAATTGTCATCACGCTGCCTTTACTGAGGGAGGTAATGCGACACAATTCACCTGTTGTTACCCGGCGATCACCACGAGTGATGGCATCGACTCGCTGAATATTGCATCTAGTCACTGCAGTCACCGGCCTGCCGCCTCGCTTTTCATCTGCCAATGGTGTCTGCCCTTCAGCTTCACATCTGTCCCCTTCTCATCATTCAGTGCTTTTCGCAATGTGTCTACAAATGCTTCTTCTAAGAAAAGAGTAATCCCCGTAGACATTAGAGGGCTGCTTGATTGGACGGGTCGTTCACTGTCCTCTCAGTAGTCCTCTGTGTCTTCTTTGCTTCATTCCTTCCTCCTGGGAAGTAATAGCCACAATTTCGTAGTTCACACAGCAATGCTTCGCTTCCTTTGTTCCCTAGACCCTATAATTATTATTGTAATTATTAAAATCTTAAATCCAAATGTTGTACTACGTATGCATAAAAATCTTTTTACATATTACGGAATATTTAAAAGTAGCAAAAATGTAAGAAAGCATGATTACGAGAAAATCAGGGTTTAAAATTGCACAATTTGTACACCTAATATCTATTTTATCTTCACCTTTGGGTAATTAAGTGAACTAGAACAAAACTGCAGTTGCATCCTGATTCTAAGATGTTTAAGGGTGTTTAATATTGCAATTTAAAAGTATTATTCTGTAATTTTTTATAAAATTTAGTATTCAATACTTTTAAATAATGATGTATAGATGTATTACTTCGACTTATATTGATGGGCTTTCCTTTAAAATAAGAATTTATAACACCATGAATATTTGCAGATATGATTAGCAAAGGAGTTCTAAAATGTCGACGTATGTTCAGTGAAGCGTACGACAAGTGTTACAGTAAAGTATCTGTACTAGCAGCCTGGCTTCTGTGTTGGCCCATGAAACTCACCTTCGTCTGCAACATCGTAGAAGGTACGTACGTATTAGAGTAGTTTAGTTCATACCAAATTGTAACTGCACTTCTGGGTGATGCAACACGAAGATTGTCACAGAATTTTCTACCCGAAGCAGCACTTTCAAGCACAGTAGATACATTTCTTTTTTTTTTTTTTTTAGAAAAAAAGGTTCTAAAGGTTTTGATTAAAATATATTTGAAACTGCGAATAAAACGCATTTTTATCTTAAATTTCCGTTCTTATTGAACTCTATAAAGGACACTTCATAAATAAAATACATCAACAAAACAAAATGTATACATTTTTCTAAAAAAAAAAAAAAAAAAAAAAAAAAAAAAAAAACTATTGGTTGCATTCACATGTCTTTCCCTAAAAACAAAAAGAAAACTCCTTGTTTCACATAAGCTTGCCCGTATCTCTTAACGGTCACCTGACCTTATCACCTCTCATTGGCTGCTTTTGCAGTATAGACTGTTGTGCGTTAAAAATTAGTTCGTTATTTAACATGGTGGTATGTCTTTATATGTTGGAAGAGAATTGTCAAATTTATATTTGCGTTTTAACTGTTTTAATTAACTATATTAGGCAACAGAGTTGATTTATCTGAAATGCGTGTTAATTCTTAAACGAAGTAAAGAGGAGGTTCCTTTGTTCTCAAGCACATGGCACGATAGCACGTGATTTAGCGGTAGTGATGACATATTTGTTTATATGACTTTTATCACTGACCTTGTTTTGAACTGGATTAGTCATATATCGCCATTCGTAGGTGCGTTGTACCGAGTACGAGAGCTAAATTATTTTATTGATCCTTTATTGCGCGTGTACTTATTATATGTATAATGGCAGAGTCTACCGCCAGTTTTTTGCTGAAGCATCGCATGGTAAAACTTTTACAAAGCGGCGAAAAAAGAATTGTGGTGCATGTGTTTAATGTGTTTTTTATACTTAATGTTACGAAAATGTTCTTTCGTTCTGGTTTCTAAATTACGTTTTGTAATTTAGAAACCAGAAGTGATGTATAAACAAACTGATAAATCGGCCGTAGCAGATCATTTTTTGTCATTTAACCATGAAATAAATCCAGAAGTTAAATTATTAAAACAATTAAAAGGTCGGATAGATTTAATGTTTGGGAAAATATATTTATTTTAAAAAACAAACATCGCGTAATGAATTTTGAAATACCGGCAGTCGATTCTGTTCTTAAATTTGTTTTATTTTCAGATTTTGGTAATACTAACAAGAACACATCGACATCTAGTGTTCGTAAGGATAGCAACAACTTTGTTTCCGGCTGAAGATGTGTATAAGTTTACATGAAATCGCGATCCTGGAGAATTTATAAGAATTATTATCATTCCTTATAAGATAAGTGAAGTTTTAAGTTACAAGTTATTATATTCTCAGGAGAGCTTATTTTTCTATATACTCAATGTTAATAGATATAAATCTTCACAGAAACAGTTCCATTAACTAAATAAAATTCCTTCAGAACGAAAATAACTTCTAGAAAATTCAAGATATGTGTTTTATTTCTCAGTAAATAATTTAAATATACGATCTTTTAATCAAAACCATTAGAGCCTTTGACAAAATTAAAATTTCGAAAATATGTTCAATTTAAGAATATATTGAGGGTGGGGTGAACTTCTTAATGTTCGTGTTGCTGGTAGGAAAACAATGAACTTGTATCATTTTTAGTTAATTGATGGAATTTAATAGTTTCTTCACACTAGCCGTATATAGGATAAGGTTTCTGATGGATAGAGTCAACACGAAAAATTAATGCCATGGCGGGGATTTGAACCACGGATCTCCTGGTGTCCGTCCAGTCGCTCTTAACCTTTGAGCTACCATAGCCAACCTGCCGTCCTGATATTCAATTCCCCATTTGACTCGTATATTTCCCCGGTAGACCACTAAGGGCCCTCGCATCCGAGATACACCGTTTGTGGCGACTTAATGTCGTAAGTACTTAAGTCCCAGGCTTCATCATTTAACTCATCGTTCAAATCCCGGCCATGGCATTGAATTTTTCATGTTGACCCTATCTGTTATTGAACTTGTATTTAAATTTGATACTTATTTGATTTTTTTATATTTTGGTTATACCGTTCTCTCTATTTCACACACACACACACACACACACACACACACACACACACACACACACACACAACCTGGCCGTTTTCTAAAACGCTTTTTTTTAATCTAGAATCTCAAGATTTTATGATTACATTTTGACATTGACTAACGATATTTTCTATAGCTAAGTGGTAAAAAATCTAAGTCTCACTTCTTATAAGGACGCTAAGCAAACATCTTCAAGAAACCCTCTTACAGTGCACCTATCGTTTTCTCTAACACGTTTATATATTTTAAAAAAAAAACGAAACTTAACATAGGAATATTCCTTATTTTCAGAAACATGTCCTATGATTTTGATTTTAAAAATATATATTTATTATACAGGAGTAATAAATAAAAGGTCGATATGACACAGTATTTTCGTTTAACCAACACTGAATTTCCTATATCTTAAGAAACCGCTTAAGATAGATGAATGTTACAGAAGTAAATATGCCTGCATACAACTGTTAAATAAAATTATTTTAGCAGCTGTTATTTCCGAAATATTTACATATGATGTAAATAGCATGTCAGTGGTATTCCTCTTTCTCACAGCGTACACCAACTTAGGTTTTAAGTGTGAGTGTGAGTGTGTGTGTGTGTGTGTGTGTGAGAGAGAGAGAGAGAGAGAGAGAGAGAGAGAGTAATGCTCAGGAATTGACAACCAAGTCAATCTCCTTCTAGCCTCCCAGTATTTGGTGACAATGTCAGTGCACGTCCTCAAAGCTTGGCATGATTCTGGATGTTCCATATTCATAATTTCTTCGCTGGTATGCAGAGGCAGTATGGTGAGCTTAAAAGTCCAACCCTATAAAGATGGTTATTCATACAATCATGTCCAATTATGAGACGAAAGATGGCAACGGCTGATTTTCTTGGTAGTTTTGGAATTATTTTAGGGTTTTGCGCAATTTGCAGCCATTTTGAGTTTTTATTTTCTTGTGTTTATTTTATATACATAGCTTCTGTCTATTTTTCTTTTAACAATGCGTTTGATTGATTCATAGGAAAATGTTATAATAGTTTTTTGTTTAATTTTGGTTCCTTTCTTTGCCAAAAAGTCTGCTTTTTCATTTTCATCTGCCCCACAAGGAGATGGAATCCATTATAATACATTTTTCCCTTAGTTTACCAATTTGTTGAATCACGTTTTGTATTTATAGAAGCTGTTTATTTATCACTGCAAAACATACGAGGGCTATCCAGAAAGTAGGTTACGTTTTCGTCTGTTTCCGCTAGGGGCGGGGCTAGCGCGGCCATCTTGGGGTCAGAGCGTTACGCAGCTCAGTCGGCATCTAGCCGTGCTAGTGAGAGGTTCGTGCTGTGCTCCGTTCAGATACTGTGACGGTTTGAAATGTCTGCGTTAATTGAAAATCCCGCGAGGTGCGTGCAGTAATAAGGTTTCTGACTGCAAAAAACTGTAAACCGATAGAAATCTATCGGCAGCTTTGTGAAGTGTATGGGGACAACATTATCACTGAAGGTGGAGTGCGTCAGTGGGTCATCAGATTTAAAAATGGCCGAACCAATGTTCACGACGAAGATCGAAGTGGGAGACCCAGCATAGTGACTGCCGAACTTGTCGAAAAAGTCGATGCTAAAGTCCGTGAAAATCGAAGGTTCACAATAACGGAACTTTCTTTGAGTTTTCCACAAATTTCGCGAAGTTTGTTGCACGAAATCATCAGCGAAAAGCTTGGTTACCACAAGTTTTGTGCAAGATGGATTCCAGAAATCTTGACAGAGGACCACAAAAATCAGTGAATGGCTGCAGCGTTGAACTTTTTGGACGTTTACCATAAGGATGGTGACTCTTTACTCGATCACTCGATCACATCGTTACTGGTGACGAAACATGGGTGAAACACGTGAACTGTGAAACGAAATTGCAATCAATGCAGTGGGGGCACACAAGTTCTCCCCAAAAACCCAAGAAATGCATGCAAACAATGTCGGCAAGGAAGATGATGGCGACTGTTTTTTGGGACAGAAAAGGTGTGATTTTGGTGGACTTCCTGGAAAGAGGCACTACAATAAACTCTCAAAGGTATTGCCAAACTCTCCAAAAACTCAGAAGAGCCATTCAAAACAAGCGCAGAGGAATGTTGAGCTCTAAGATCTTGTTGATTCACGACAACGCCCGGCCCCACACGGCAAATGTCACTCGTGAAGTTCTTGAATCTTTTAAGTGGGAGTTGTTTCCTCATCCGCCGTACAGTCCCGACCTGGCACCGAGCGACTTCCACCTATTCCCAGCAATGAAGAAGTGGCTGGCTATGCAGCGTTTTGATGACGACGCACAGCTGCAAGAAGAGGTAACGAAGTGTTTGAAGGCGCAGGCGGCCGAATTTTTCGACGAAGGAATTTCCAAGCTCGTACATCGCTACGATAAATGCCTTAATTTGAATGGTGACTATGTCGAAAAGTAGTATTTGAGTGTGGCTTTCATCTGTATACAATAAAATTTGTTTCCTATACTTTGTTTACTTTTTATTCCAAAACGTAATCTACTTTCTGGATAGCCCTCGTATATCCTTGGCTACATAAATGAAAAAAATACAATTATTCTTTCAGACTCAAAGGCTGCTATACAAGCAATAGTAACACTCTCCAAATTGGAAAAAACTTAGGTTATAAGTAGGCAATAGTCACCTCACACACCTGTGTACAACGGTGCTATAGGCGTATACAAAATTCAAAAGTTGTTTTCCGAATGTATATCCTCAAATAGACAGGGCCCTCCGTTGCTATACTCACCAAATCAACATGGTCAGTAATCTGGATATATACAAAGTGTCTCAAAACAACTCTGACAAGTATGTTATATAGGATGGCAAACTGGTATTTTGCAAGAACTTCATATCCGGAAAAGCACGGTTTGCGCGCTCTACGCGCTGTAAAGCTGAAGTTTTAAGAATGGTTTGGGTAAGGCGGCGATTGTCTGTTTCACATTTCGTCCGTAACCCATACAAAGTGTAATGCAGAGGGATTTCAAATTGTCTAACTCTTACTTGCTCCTAGAGCCCACATCGGCGATGTTGAGTTGACACACGTGAGCCAGTAGGTGCGATGTGATGGTAAGAGCTGCATGGTTTTTAGCGACGACGTCTTGATCTGAGATCTTCTGACGGTACAAGAATGTTATAAACAATATTCTTCATTGATTGAGGTTTCACGGGTGATCAGCCGCGTCAAATTTATGAAGATCGAGCTTTCGGCCATTTTACACTCTATGGCCTTCATCAGGAACTGAGTGTCACTCGCGGCTGATCACCCGTGAAGCCTTATCAATAACACTCGTCGCGAAAGCTTCAAGTCTTACAATATTCTTCATTTCACTCCTAGACGGTTGTAGAATTGTCGAGGGTTGTAAAATCTGGTGAGCGTAGTAGCCCAATGAATGGACCCCTCTACCAATCCATCGCTTTATATGTGTGATGTCAAAGGATGCCGCACATTTACAAAGTGTGCTAGAGCTGCATCGTGTTTCAGCCATATTACATTCAATACCTAATGAAAACATCTCTATTTGGTAAGTCGGCCCTGCCAGTCTGTTTGTAAGAGATACGGCTCATATCATCCTATTATGTTATGCTCATGGCTACACCAGAAAGAATTTTAAAAATTGTGGCATTTCATCATTCTCAAACTGGAATTCTCAAACCATACTTTTCCGAATATGGGTTCCTTATGGAAAAACGATCTGTTTCTCGTCCTACACAACTCGGTGTTGTTTTAGGTAAGAAAAAAATGGAAAAGTGTACTTTTATCACTTGGTTTAAAATTAAATGAACCATTCATATTATTTTAGTTAATTGATGGAAATTAATCATTAGCCATATGTAGGCTAAGGTTTTTGATAGAGTCAACATGAAAAATTCAATGCCATGGCCGGGATTTGAACCACGGATCTCCTGGTTTCGGTCCAGATGCTCTTACCCTTTGAGCTACCATGGCCAACGTGCCGTCCTGACACTAAATTCTCCATTTGATTCATATATGTGGTCTACCACATATATGTGGCCTACCAGGGAAATATATGAGTCAAATGGAGAATTTAGTGGCAGGACGGCACGTTGGCCATGGTAGTTCAAAGGGTAACAGCGTCTGGACCGAAACCAGGAGATCCGTGGTTCAAATCCCGGCCATGGCATTGCATTTTTCATGTTGACTCTATCTATTCATATTATCGTTTAACCGCAATATTTGTATTGGACAGCTATGGGAGGCAACAAACCCTGTGACCCTTCCAAGATGGGCATCGCTGGATTTGGTGAAAGTTACAGCTATCTAAAGAAATCTCGTAACACCATGATGAAAGGCCTGGAACCGGCCAGAATACAATACTTAAGACCTCATGTTCCTCAGATGGTAAGTAAACATAGTAACTATAGAGTTCGTCTAGACCCACTGCCCAGCGACCTCGGATTAAGCGATAGTTGACGTTCAATTATCTATAAAGATCCAGCAGGCCACGGACAATGTAACTGAAATTCATTCAAAACTGTATAAATGCTAGTACTAATTTCAACAATAACAGGGACAATTTTAATTAAGGGGAGACTAAATGCTCCTATATCGCCAATCCCATGACTTCAACCATCCCATCATTTCAACCATTTCATTCATCGTCCAATATGACTAAATGTTGGAGGACATAAATTACAAAAAAAATCAAGGCCGCGCCGTGGTCCAGTGGTTAGACCGCTCGATTCTCACCAAGCGTCCCGGGTTCGATACCAGGCGATCGCATGTGAGATTTGTGATGGACAACACGGCGCGGTGCGAGTTTTTTCGGGATCTCCGGTTTCCCCCGCCATCATTCCATCAATTGCTCAATTATCATATTCCCTTTCATCCATTTCGCCTTCATTGTCATCTACTTTTCTTACTCTCATACTAGACATCGGTCTGATCACCCATCCTGGTTTCCCTATCTGATCTGTTCCTCAACCCGATGTCTAAAGAATAAGGGATAGAGGAAGAAGAATCCCCTAACCAACAATAATGGTAAAACTAGGGAATTTAACGAAGAATATATGTATGAAGTATGATATTTTGAACTTAACACCTTTATAGCATAACAATGAACTTAATTTGTCATTTAATCTACATTTTGCATTTTAATAAAGTCAGCTTCAAAACTTAACTCCGATAGATGGGTGGCTGGTTATGCTACAGTACCCCTAAATGACCCTTTCTATTGCGATGTGACACATGACTCGCCCATCCTGACGTAAGTAACGGATAAACTTCAGCGTATGTATTATTGCACCTAACACACCACTGAATACTTCCGACGTGAATCCACTACTTATTCGAATCCCTACATATGAACTTAACGCTTTAGTCGTAAATAGTTAATGAAGTATTGTCTCCATTTCTCATCCCTAATGCAGAATATATTGGCAGTAATATTTTCTCATTGCAGATTAACTTAAAGCGAGCCGCAGATATCGCAAACTCCGTTATGGATGACTTCCAAAAACGTAAAGTAATTCTCGACACATTAATGACCATCACCAAAAGGATTCTTTCATTTATCTTCATCATCATAATACTGCGGTAAGAACCTTTACTCCTAAAGATACAATAAGGCAATAGTGTTATGGTCCGTATGCTGTTCAATGCTTCGTGGTTGCTACAAATTTATTTAGATCTAGTTTCATAGCTGTATGACAGAGCGGTTCAAATGAACTGTCAACCATAATGTTGTCTCCTCACCTTTTGACGCAGTCTCCAGTATCTCGGTCTTAAAAATTTCCAGCTAGCTGCTCCAGTGATGAACTTTTTCACCGAAAGTGTATGTATGTATGTGTGTATGTGATAATGGACATCAGTTAAGTTGTACAGGTGGAGTCAGACTGAAAAATTCAATGTCATAGCTGGGATATGAGCCACGGATCACACGGTCTCCATCAGACTGCTCTAATCGTTGAGCTATCATGGCCAATGTACCAATATGACATTAACTCACCAATTAACTTGCATTTTCCCAGTAAACCAACAGGAATTCCCATATACGCATGAGATAGCTCCTTAATAGCGACTTACAACACGTAAGTACCTTATGTCCCGCTTTATAGTCATTGAATTTTTCAGTCTGACTCAACTTGTCAAAAATTTGGCCTACACGGCTAGTATGAAAGAAAAATTTAATTTCCACCAGTTAAGTAACTGATAAATTTAATGAAGGCTAATAATGATGTATTTAAAGTAGTGAACTGTTTGAGAATGCAATATTAGCTATACTCTTATCCTACTACGACGAATTTTAACTGTTGAAAGATTATTTCTTCTAACTTCTTACATATAAATATTTAAAGTTAAAAATAATTAATAACAATGAGCGTTAATTTAGTCGCTGAAATGTTAGCAAAATACGAAGGTTAGAAATATTCGCCCTTTTATCCAATAAAATCCTGTATATACTATGCCAAGTTTTTACTCGATGACTTGCCAAATTCCCAGAACATCATTCCATTCTGATTTTCAATATGTTGCTTACATATTTGCACCTTTTGCCTCTGAATGTTATTGATTTCCAGATAAGTACACCTTGAGATAATGATATATTTGTCAACTGACTTCACTAAATTCCTAGTTGCTTATCCTTGAAACTTTAGCTACAGACCCTCTCGTGAATATGTAACCCCTGCTCTTCTGCTATACATCGATTTTAATAGAGAAATTATTTACCTCTGTATTCTATCTTTATAATTATTGATCTTTCCTTAAATAATTGTAGTATGAACCAGAAAATGATATCTCCATGTGCGTAATCATTGATCAATCAATCTTATCGTGGAAGGACACTCATGCTACTATACAACTTCCTTAAGTAACTTAAAAGGATTTACTTACCACTTGAAAGGAAGTGCTGCTAAAACTGGTTATGGCTGTTGTGCACACATTTTTGGCACCTCTTTAAGTAACTTCATCTCTCTGCCGTTCCTGTGGATATGTTCGAGGTTGTTGGTTTGTCGTGGACAAATTATTTATTTAGTTTTCTCAGAAATAAAATTTGCAGGAACGGGTTACAATTCTCTAATAATTCTTTCTCTGTGCACACTTTTCAATTACTTACATTGAGGCATTGTTTATAGAAAATGACGGAATTACACCCCTTTTCCCTTAAAAGTTTAAGTTCTGATGCTGCATTCACGTAAATTTCTCTTGTTCATTTATTCTGCTAACTATTGAATTATACTGTTCATAGAAAGTCACGTACACATACAAACACACACACGCAAACCTTTTCCTGAAAATTCTTTCTTAAATTCATGGAGTCCAAAATGTCAATTTCTATGTAACAAATTTTTTAATTGAATGCAATACTACAGTAAGAAGTAGAAGTACAAATTCAGACTATAATCTTTCACCCATAGTAATGTAACATAAGCTAATTTGTTTTATTTTACGTCTCTGCTACCTAATTTTGTGTGTGTGCGTGTGTGTATGTGCACGCGTGTATTTCTGTATAGCATAATTCAAACAACGAAAAGTAATTAAATATCAAACTCGCTATTTATGTTAGCAGAAAAATCAAATATCCCAACTCCGAATCATCCTTTAGCTACTTGGAACTTTTTACAGTGTTTTTCATTTACAAAAATAACTGTTTGATTAAATGTTTAAGATATTCTCATGAAAAAATGAAATATATATCCTGAATTTTCTGGGTATAGTCTCTGAATTCTTTCTTCGGAATAACTGGCAAATTATAATATCAAATATATATATATATATTTCTTTTGGTATTTATTTATATTTCTTCCTTTATTTTGTGGAGCTAACCTCATCCGAAATATTCCTAGTTATTATTTTATCTTAAAATACGTATTTTTTTCTTTATACGTATGTGTCTCTTGAGCATGCAAACAAAAACCAAATTAAAAGTCATTGCCATTATATTCAAAAGAAATGCATAATAAAACAATCTCTGCAAGTGTTTACCTTGATTAAAATGTAAAACAATAGGTGTCTATAGTTTGCAGAAGAGTGAGGAAAGAGTGCAAAATTTTTTCCACTTCCATTCAAAGAAAATGTAATTTCAAAACCACACATAGCGACACGATCTTTAAAAATCTATAGCCACTGTATCCTGAAATTAAATAAGTAAATGTGAACTGAAAGTTTATCTAGATTAATAAGTATAACAGAATTTTGTAAGAATAGTGCCTAAAAACATGCTGCACAACATAAATTTTGCTTAACTAATGAAATCAGCTACTAATAACCCTTAAAGTGTAACAAGTTTTGGGTTTAACATATATATCTCATAATATTTTGAACTATTTCTTCTTCGTAGTTTGGCAATATGACCATCGAAGCTAAAGGCAGGGTATAAATGAAACAGAAAAACAAAAGTCTGAGCAATACGCTAGACATGTATTTTATAAGGTATGTATAAAACGTTGGATTGTCAACATACATCTTCATCGGAACGAAATATTTTTCTTATCACCTCTTTCAGTGATGTAAATATAACTAGTGTTCAGATTTTCGGCTATTTCATCAAGCGTCACATAGCAATTTTCCATCACAATGGCTGCAACGACCGCAGTAAACTGATGCCACAGTGCTGTGTGTCTGACCCGGGCGCAGAGCGTCTGTCACAGAAGTCATGCCGTTTCCGATCCTTCTGCCCCACTCATACACTTGCTGCTGTAGTAGATATGCACCACACTAGACCTTCATTTGTCGATAGACTGCTCAGACAACTATGACAGAATGCTGTTCTTCTTGCTGCATGTCCCAAACGGCACAACCATTTTGAACTTCGCTTGTCTACAGCATTCTGCCAACGGCTGGGCATTTTATACAATTTGGCAACAGTACTGTCAACTTATAGAACAATGGCGTGAAATGTAGATTTTTAATTACATTTTGATGTCGATTTAATTAATGTCTCATTGTGTCAATTTACACATATTTTACTTGCTAAGCTGTTACCATTAAGCTAGATTAATATACTTCCTCCTGTTAGGAAGGTACACAGAGGAGCACGGAAGGGAGAAGGTGCTCTTAAAAGTTTGATACCGACCGAAATCGCACCAGGCTTCTGCCGACATTTCTGCAAGTAAATGTGGAGCAGCACATCTGTTTTGGACAAAGTAAAGATATAAAAAAAACACGAACTCAGCCTCTATAAAAAGAACTAAGCTGTACTTGCTTCGTATCACTGCTTTCTATTGTTTCTCCTTGTTTTTCCTTCTCTTTTATGGTAACGCACTCGTCGCTTACGAGTCTCGTAAGACAGATTCTGACATGTTATCTGTTCGCGTTGCAGTTCCCAGAAGTATCATGACAACTACCTCAACGACATCGAGTTCGACAACATTTACGTGACGCGCTACTTCCGGCGTATCGACGCCCGCCGACGTAAGAGGAACCAGCACACCCTTCTGCCCTTCAAGAAAATAGAGCGTCCGAACTTCATCGATCCTTACGCAGCTTTGCCAGGAAAAGCAGAGCGGAAAAATTTCGTGAGTATATCTGGCATTCTCTCAAGTAAACTATGTACTCCATATCTTCCAAAAATGCATCATAGTTACCGATGTGCAATTATTGGTGCTAGGAGAACAATAAAGTCCTGCCACTAAACGAAGGAACCTTCATTGCTTCTTATTTATATTCTGTAGATAAGGTATTGTATAGGTACGAAATTCTTGATAAAAATCTGGCTGGGAAACATATTGACTATATTGCAAATAAATTAACTAAAGGACTATTTATGTTAAGTATTCTAAGACAAAATGAAGATAGAGTACCATTAATGAAAGTATATTTAGTCACGTCTTTAGCCAGTCTTACTGTGGGGCAACCGAAGTTATGCAAACTAATTATTTTACAAAAGAGGGCTGTGAGGATCATATGCGGAGCTCCACCTATTGCGTATTGTAAACCACTATTTATTGAATTAAGGATAATTACACTTTCTTGCATTTATTTTTTGAACTGTCTTCTCTATGTGAAGAAGACTAGGCACGAATTTACCTACTGTACTGCTATTCACAACTACCCAACAATAACTTCAAATAATTTATACCTAACGAGATGTAAGTACAGCAAGACACAACCTGCTTTGATAATATATCATTACAATTATTTAATAGCTTACCTGATTATCTGAAAAACACTTCAATTAGCTGCTGCAAAAGGAAGGTAATCACTGTTTTAATATGTTATTTCCTCTATAAGGTCCAGGAGTTTTATTCTATTTCCTAAATTTAAATGTTGGATGTTTTTATTATTGATGTTGCTATACATGTACATGTCCTTAAGAATAAATAAAATCAGTCCTAAACAAAAAGGCTATATCGAGATTTCACCGTAAACACGCGATTTGAAATCATCTAAATAATAAACAAAATATTTTCTATCTCTAATGGCTCTATGTTCAACAGTTTACTTGAGAAAATGTTTATCTTGAATTTTCTGTTCCTTGTCTGTAAGGTCCTCTTCATTTTCAACGAACTTTTTATGATAAACCCTAATATTGTGCCAATTTGACTTCTCCCCCAGCACCCATAGGATTATCATCTGAAACCTATATGGACATGATTAGTAACTTTACTGCAGAAATTAGGTCATGATAGCCTAAGCTTTGGATTTCGTCCTGATTGGACAATACGTTCCTGGCACAGAACCAGTCCTCCTGGCGGCGTCAGTGTAAACAAGCGTCATACGGTGAACCCGGGGCCGTTAGCTATAGCATGAGTGTGTGGGAGACCATGAGAAGCTCGACATTGGCCAGAAAGGTGACAGAGGTACCGTAACATGGAACTTTTCGGCCGATTCAAAACTCTATAATATCTTACCGTTTTTTTTTTTTTTTTTTTTTTTTTTTTTTTTTTTTAATATTAAACCTAAACTATCCCCTTTTTATACAAACACATGCGGAGATAGTGGAGTGGTACATCTAACTCTCCTGGAAAATTTGTCAAATGGATAATGTCGTGAACCCACAATCGCGATAGCGCGGCCGACACAGCGCGGAGATAAATAAATAAATAAATAAAATCTGAATATTCTACCCCGGCACCTAGACAACTATACCGGGGCATATATCCAAATTTTCTCTTTATTTTTCCATAAAATCCTTACAAATGTTATAATTATACAAATCTCTCAGAAAACTACTCTACAAAAATAAAATGAAATAAAATAACAGAAATAAACACAAAAAAGCAAAAAACAAAAGAAAACAACTATAAAAATTACAAAATCCTTATTTCCTAAATCTATATCTAAATCTACTAATTCTGTAGTCCACCATGGCCTCTGCCATCACTCTCTCCCTCCGCCGCCCATGCAGTCAACTCCATTGTTAGATTATTCGATAATTCTTCCCGTCTTATCCTATTTTGTATTCTAGAACTCCTTCTTGGATCTTGTACTATTCTTCGCCTATTATCAACTCTTTCTCCTTTGAATATTTTTACCTCCCATGCTTTCTTACTTACAAAGTTAGTCAAAACTTGTAATTTATTTACCAATTGTTGATCTCGAATTATGTCATATACGATATATCCTGCTAGCGCATGCCTCTCTTCTTGTTGGTGAATTGCATATCTTCCACATTCAAATACTACATGTTCAGGATTATCTTGTTTGTTACATAATTCACATATATCATTTTCAGTTTTATTGATTTTCTTCCAATAGGTCTTATAAGGTCCGTGTCCTGTTATATAATGTATAAATCCCTTTGTTGGTTGAATGGAACAGATAATGCAGGGCGGAGATAAAAGGCTTAACAAAACAGATAAAGTTGGATGTCTGGAACGTTCGTGTTTCGTCTCGTGCCGTCTTACAGAACATTTGATTATCTTCTGGAACCATGAAGAGGTGTATAAAAAAAGTCGCGACTCGCCAAAGAGAGTCGAAATGGAACTTGATAATCGTGCAGCTGTGTTTTGAAAGTGAAATCTTTGTTTGTGGGCGTGGCAGACGAACTTGAAGGCTGTATTTGTGTATGTTACGTAATTCTGTTACTGTAAGGGTTGACCAAAGTGTGTTTCTGCGGAAATAAAAAGCATTTTGAATTTCTGCAACTTTGACTTTTAATGTCACGAACCCACAAAGTCACAATACTAACGAAAGACGTAATAACTTATAAGGTACTGACCGAGTTCGAATCTCGGTCGGAGTGAGTTACCGGGATAAAGTTTTTTCGGGGTTTTCCCTTATCCTTCAAGACGAATGTCGGGTAACTCAAAGCTCTATGGACCCTGGGTTCATTTGAGCATCATTTCACCCATACCATTCATCGTCCGATATAACTTCACGTTGGAGGACGTAAATTAAAAAAATAAGGTACTGAGAGTAAAATAAGGTCATTATTCTTCTCATTTAAATTAATTTCTGTGTTGAAAGAGAATTATGAAACACACAAAATTGCATTTGTTACCATTTAATTTTACCCTAGCACAACACCTTGAATAGGGTCCAATCCACCATCCATACTACACGTAACAATATAAGACACATATCATTAAAACATGCAATTTATCTTGATTAAATGTTTGTGGCCTACTATTTCCGAGATATTATTTTTTATTGATTTGCGTCTTCAAGTAAGAAGACTTCACCTTTTTGAGTGTTATGATATTTTTCTTTTCTTCTCGTCCATAGTCATGCAAAGAGTGATACTTCTAAACCAAATCTTAAGAGGCCTACACTTTAAACATTTGATTATGTTCTTAGCCTGCAAGTAAATTGAAATGTGTAACAAATGAGTTTTGTTGACCTACCGTACCTCAGTCTGAAATACTTCATTGCGCAACTAAACAAGCGCAATATTAGCATTTCTGCAAACATTTATCATCATGTAGACAGAATACACTGTCATAAGAGTAGTTTGTAGAACCGTTGTTAATGTCCTGTGAATGTAACGTACGTCTTTTTCTGTCATGGTCTTCAGAGAGGACAAGAGAGATAAAAAGAATACCGCACAAAAATGTAGAGGTTATTGAAACAATTTATGTCAAATACTTCTGAGGAGTTAATCATTTCCATACGATTCCGTTTGAATTTTCCAATACTTATGTTTTTCTCAAAAGGAAATTCGTTAGTCGTGTTTTCTTCTATTTCCGATCTTGTAAAGAGAACTAATTTCAAACTATTTACATAGCTAGCAGCTCATAAAATATTTTATTATTGCTCAATCCAATGTATTCCCATTGTACCTACAAGGAAATACGTAATAAGATAACTTCCACAAATATTTATCTCGATTGATCATCTCTTACTGTTTACCACTATGCGAAAGCCATTTAGAATAAAAAGGATTTCAGAGGCTACACTAAACTCATAGCACAATAGCGCATAAAGCGGCGCAACTTCCACTTTAGTCCACAACAGACGTCGTGACTGAGGGAGCACTAGTAGAAGGTGAGACGTGATTAGCGCGCTCCCCGAAGTCCCTCCCTATTGGAAGCAGTCCTCGCAGCCTGGAGCAGAGAACCAGGAATGCAATGGAATGGCCCGAAGCCTGGTAGAAGAGTGCGAAAGATCACAAGAAGTGAAAGTGAAAGCAATGAAGCAGTTGGTGAGATGAATAGCGCTTGAAATCCAACCAGTCGATAATTTTATAAGAACTTCATGGTTCCACCACCAGAGAGAAGACAATAGACGATAGTCAGACCTTTGAGGTTGAAAATGGAAGCAACAGCTTCGGAAACTAGTCCGTCAAAAAGTAAACATTTAAGTGACGGAGTGTTAAAAGCCGACTCATTTTTTTTCAAGCATAGGATATTTAAACACAAGAAAACTTTTAAGGTTGCCAATAAAATGATCGCACAGATTCCTGTATTTTGTATTTAACATTCTGTTAAATACAGACTAGATAAGTCATTAGAAAACCACTTCAAGTTACGAGATTTCTCCGTGATTACCAGGGGCAGGATTTTAACGCATATTTGTTTTCCTCTTTGCATTAGACAGTATGGTCACTCAGTGTAAGTTAACAATGCAAGCAATATTTTGTCTAAAATGCACATAAACATACATTTTATACATACATTTTTTTTATTTTTATAAATAATATATTACCGAAAGAAACGTGTCACCCAGTCAGGTTTGGAACTTGGCAACACATTCTACGCAATCAATAGCTCACATCGGTGTATCCCCCCCCCCCCCTCTTATCTGTTGGTAACCGTTCCTTCTCTATTTCGTTCAGTGAGTGAATGAGTAACATAAAGATTGGCTTAAACTTCTTCTTCTTCCTCCTCCTCCTTTCATGGATTAGGCCATTTGTCTGTTCCGGTCTCACTTCCACCGCAACATCGGTCTTCCTATCAATCTTCTTCCTTGGTTTGTACTCTAACCCCCTTTTTGGTAGCTGCTTGAATCCACTCTACTAAGATGCTTTCCTATTTCTGTTTATTATTCTGTATTAGCCCACCTCGGTAGCGTAGATGGTAGCTGCCTGCCTCACATTCAAGAGGTCCCGAGTTCGAATCTTGGTAAGGGCGAGTTACCTGGATAAAGTTTTTCCAGGGTTTTCCCTTATCCTGAAATACGCATTTCAGGTAACTAAGTTCTATGGACCTTGGGCTCTTTTGAGCATCATTTCCTTTATCGTTCGATGTATATAAGCGTTTGAAGATGCTAATTAAAAAAAAAACAATTCTCTGTTATACTCGTATCTCCTACAATACTAATCGTTAAATATTATCTTATTTCTTCATTAGTCAATTTACCCAATGTTGTTACTCCCTTAATAGCTCTCAAAAATGTCATCTCAGTTACTTGAATATAACTTTTATCTTTCTGTCTTAAAAACTAACTTTCATTCCCTATAAAATTACTGGCAAGGTACTCTATAAAAATTACATTGTGTTTCTTTACTTATATTTGTTGAAATTCTTCTAACACTTTCACATGTTGGTACTTGTTAATCTTATTGTGTAAATCATTATCACATACATATATACCTAACTAATGGTATACCACAGGAAAGAAAGTCTCTGGGGGATGAGACGCAGGGGGGGGTTGGAAAACGTTCCTACACCTCCCTCGGAAGTTTATGACATCCCATGTCAGTTCAGTTACAGACCATTCAAAAACATTCTGATGACTTCTACTTTGTGAATGAATCTTCTCGGTTTTAGTGTACGGAGTGAATAGGGTGCATGTTTTCTTGACGGTTCTGCTCCTTGTGTAGCATGCGTTCTCTGTCACACACATTCGCTGTCCTTGTCCCACTGTGTAAGAAGGCGCATTCCTTTCAGGGACTTACTCTGCGTTGGTGGACAGTACATCACATCCAAAATAATTAAAATTTTCACCTGCTTGATTATTTGATCTTTCAATATTACTTTCGCACTTACTGGCTATTTTCCTGAGAATGTCATTACTTTCGTTTTACTTACTGGCATTTTTAGTTCACTCTTCTAATACTTTATCCAACATATACTCGTATATGGCGTTCTGTACATTATTTTCAGTTTTTCTATTATGCAAACATCATCTACATATAATAATACACAAGTTTAGTTTTTAGATCTAATTGGATAAAATTATTTCAGAAAGGCCCTATGTCCAGTTGGCATAGTTTTGAGAAACATGAAAAAAATTATTCTATTTTGAAGTAGTTTTTTCGTTTTCTTTTGGATTGCCATTTTAGAGATATCGATAATAACTAGCATTATGACAGATTCTGTATACATATGTGTCCATTTTCTTGCAAAAGCTAAATATTTTAATGAGCATAGGACCATTCTGAAAAAGTAAAAAATGACAAATTTAAAGCTTTCAAGGTATGCAATGAATCTGTTCAATCGAATAAAACTTAGTCAGGATAATGTCTAAGGCATAAATAACTCATGTAAACACACTTTTTAGAAAAAGAACATACCGGGTGTTAATGAACTGCACCAAAATACGAGGGCTGTTCAATAAAGAATGATTACTTTTTTTTTTCTTTTTTTTTGGCAACGTACCTTTACTGATCCTCATAATTTTTATGGTCCTTCTCAAAATAGTCTCAGATGCTGGAAACCATTTTGAGAGATCCTTCAAAATCACCTCCGCAGTCTTCACCACTTCTTCTGATGATGGATAATGCCTCCCACGAAGGCGTTTCTTCAAGTTAGGGAATAGAAAGAAGTCACATGGGGCTAAATCCGGACAATAGGGAGGGTGAGGGATGCACTTAACGTTGATTTTTGCAAGATATTCAGCAACAACATTGGCAATATGCGGCTGCGCATTATCGTGGTGCAACACCCAGCCTGATCCACGGAAATGTGGTCTTTTGCGCCTGATATGGACTTGCAATGTTTTCAGGACATCTCTGCGGCATTGTTCAGTTACTGCTGATAAACCATTCCACGAATATCAAAGAATGAGATTACCATAACTTTCCCAGCAGAAGCTTTTTGGGGGATTGGTGATGAAGGAGATTTCCACACTGAGCTTTGCTGTTTGCTCTCAAAATGATGAAGCTAAGTTTCATCAGCAGTGATTACGTTTGAAAGTAACTCCGGATCTTCCTCTAACATCAACTTTAACTGCTTGCAGACGTGCATGCGAATGTCCTTTTGTTCGGGAATCAACAGTCGTGGAACCCATCGCTAACAAACACATCTCATGTGTAATGTTTCTGTCACTAACGTGTGGGTGGCACCCAATGAAATGTTCAGTATTTCAGAAAGTGATCTTAAGGTAATTCGTCGATCCTCTCTCACAATGGCAGCAGCAGTGTTGATGTTTTCTTCCGTAAGAGCAGTAACTGGAGCACCGGGTCCACCTTCCTTTGAAATTCTCTCCCCTCTTTAAACATTTTAAACCACCTTCGAGCTGTGCTATAGGGAAGAACAGACTCTCCATAGGCCTTCTGTAACATTGTATAAACCTCAACTGAAGATTTGTTGAGACGAAAGCAGAATTTCAAAGCCGCATATTGTTCCTCGCGTGTTGCCTCCATTGCAGCGTTAGGTGATACTGAACATGTCTGAACTTGCCTGGTTCTCACAGATGGGAACTAGGAGTACCAACAATGAAACTACTACGACGTGTTTGCTTCACATTAAGCTAACAGAATATGATAAGATTGAATTTTAATGCGAAAAATTATGACCATAAAAAATATGATCATTCTTTATTAAACGGCTCTCGTAATATCAGCGATTGTAGACGTGACTAATATAAAGTTGAGATATGCAATGCATGGTCTGCGACTAAACATAACGTAGTTAATTGTGTTAAACCTAACTGGAATCAGAAGTTGATAAGTTGGTATTTACACAAAATTGGTGAAATTATTGGATTAGAATGTCTTTATATCCGTTTCCCGAGTATATAAATATCAATTCTTAGTAGTTTGTTGTCATTCTCAAGATTAAGTGCCTCAAAGATCTCTCAGATCTCGAACTAATCACCGGCCAGTGCGACACTGAACAACGATTAACTCTTTCTTGCATCATGTACCCTACTCTAGTGGTGTTTCTGAAGTGTACTAGTAGCCCAATCCGTAACGCCAAAATCTGATATTCCAAAGGTCAGTGGTTCGGTTCCTCTCGTGTAGTTACTTTTTTTCTTTGTGTTTTTATTACGTAAATTCTAATAGGAAGCAATGGCGTTATTTCTAACTAAGAACGTGAATCTCATTGGCCAGTGCAATAACACTACTATGATTTCCTTGACTCGAGACACTTTGAAAACGCAGGTCACCATTTCGAGCGGCTCCTGACGTAAAGAGTTGCATTTACCTTTTATTTTATATAAATGCTTCACCCCAATTTAGACGTAGAGCATGTGACAGTATTAAGCAAAGTTCAATATTTGCTAGAAAAATTTCTAAATTAGTTGCACCGACAAGGTTAAATTACACCATAAAATGCAGACATTCATACATGAATTAAAACCTTAGACAAAATACTGAAAAAACAACCAAAATAAAAAAGAACAGAAAAATTAAGGATACTCGAACTCGTTAACTTTTGACTCGAAAGCTAAAGTCATAATGATTTCTCTAGAAAGAATGGTCCGAAACGTCTCTTCATTTTCGTATGTTGTGCACTTAAGTGTTACCAATGGCGTACTGGTACTTTAGAAAAACTTCCATATTTGAATTAACAGGTCGTAAGTCTTCTATCTTAAATTACTTGTTTAGGATATCTCCACTAGCTCTGAAAATATCTTGGTGTAGTTCATTAACATCTGTATAACAAGTACTTTGAAATCTTCTGTATCCTGTCCTCACAAAACAGTTGATCACTGAAGAGTAGTATTCCAGAACTCTAAAACATCTTCTTCTTTGACTATGTAAGCAACGTTATGTCTGCCAACTTATTTGCAGTATTGTATTGTTTAAACTGTCCTGGACATAGGGCTCTTTTGAAATCAACAAGAATTTATCAGCTATTTGACTGAGCATGAAGGTTCTGTCTGCACTCAACGAGGGGTGGACTTCAAAGGAACACATAAATGCATCTAACTCAAAAGGTAGAACGCCTTTCTGAAATAAGTGATTCAATTGTATTTCTTCTAGCTTAAATTAATTTTTCAATGTTCTTATGACGTCTCCAAAAAGTGTCGGTGTTAAACTGCACCCCAGTCTCACACCTCCACTTACTAAAACAAGATTACTAATACAGCTATTTTCTTTTAATACTATTTCTGTATTATTATATAGAATTTTAATATTATTTATTAGATGTTTCGGGAATCCTCTGTTATCCATGACATTCCATAGTTTTTCTCGTTTTACCCTATCAAAAGCCTTTCCAATATCAATAAATATTATAAAAGTTCGTAAATTATATTCTGTTCTTTTTTCAATTAATTTTTAATTGTATATATAAATAACGTTTAAACTTTATTCTTTAGTATTTCTTAAGATTTATAAAAATATAACGTACATTTATACTAATATTTCATCGTTAATAGTTTTAGAAATTAAATTCCAGAAACATTAATGTAGGCTTCCAAACTTGAAGAAATTTCTGATTATTAATTCAGTGTACGGTGGTTATAGATAAGCGACAGATCTGGGTTATAATCTAGCCCTTCAAAATTAAAGATAAAGTTTGGTGAGTTATTGAATTATTCATATAGCTTTTACGAATTCTTTTCCCTCCAATTACCTACACGAAATTTCCTTAAAACTGTATTTTCTGCCAATCACGCCTATTCGGCATTTAAGTTTAATATCCTGATAAAACAACTAACCAATTGCTAAGCGCTATTTTGTAACATCGCAAAAAAAGCTCTTGCTGAGAGGAAGAAAATAATAGCAATGCTAAGAATCAAGATGACTACTACTAGCGGCTCAAAATGAGCGTATTTTAGTACTTCTTAAATTTAAAAGAGTAGCGGCTTAACCAGAGGGTTACATAATAGCCCTGAATATGCCTCAATACAGAGCGGTCGTTTTATAGCCCGGCCACGATCGCGTGTATGCGTAATCTTTTTACGTTGCAGTCGTCTAGATAAGTTCCGCTACCTCATTAGCAGTGAATAATCCACTCAAGGCAAAGAATTTTATATGCAACGCATACGTAAAAACTGAATCATATAAACAAGTGTTATAGACAATTTTAGAGGGCATTTGCTGGCATTCCAGTTTCAAATAGAGATAATATCACATGTGTAGTTAATAGTTTGAAACACTGGGTTCACTAAGCCTTGTTCTTCCTTTCATTGTCTATGCAAGGGGCCTGTTCCGGCCCCATCCCACTTCTGCCTTGGCCGTCCAGCTTCACGTTCTCCTCTTGGTTAATATAATAGGATTATTTTTGTTATTCCCACATGATCCATTCTATTCAGATTTTCTTTCCATTTATACCTATATTCGCCTGTTTTTTTTTTTTTCATGTTTTGCTTATACTTATACGCAGAGTTTGTTTTTAGCGATTTTTTCGCGAATTTCAGGATTTTTTACTTTTTTCGAGAATACTATATTTTTAGCAATAAATGAGAAAATTTCTATTATTTTTAGTCTGCATAGAAACATTTACATTTATTACAAATCACATAAATATAACTTTAATTTCACATTCATGTCTTCATAGCATGAAGCTAGAAGTCAGGAAAAAAATGTTTACAAATTTAACGAAAGCAAGATGAAGTTTAACACTTAACAAAGCCAATACAGTGACAACATCATGCGCACTGAAATAACAGCTAAGCGGTGCAACAATTGTCAATTTATTTTGTAGAAAAGAAAAGCTTTCAATTCCTGCACAAAATTTGTTAAATGATCATTTTTGCGATGCCAAGTGCTGCAATATTGTAAAGGTCCAGGCAATATTTGTTTCTGAAAATTGCTAATTGATAACAGATCCAATATTAGAATTTCAATCTAAAAAAAATACCTGTGGCTCATCTTGTTTTATCCCGAATTTACTTGCTGAGAACCAAATGTGAAATGTTAGAGAGTGGTCACTTCGGAAACAGAGTAAGTGCACTTGTAGATCATATCATGAATCCCAGTGTTAGAGAATGTTAGAGAAGCAGTAGAAGAGAATCTAAAAGTTTGCTGCTGTATGACGTTGTCTGAATTAAACTCCATTATGGCAAAAGAAACTGGTGATGTAATAATCATAAAAGTTTTAGATCATTTGTTGAGCCTTCTAGGCTAGTTACTAAATCAAGATTTAAATCATGTAATGACAGCATTTAAACAACTAAATTCATTTTAAACCAGTGATATTACTTGTGATTTTGATGTTCTTCTTTGTTACAAAGAGTTTTGTGATATTGTTGAACAGCAAAGTCATGATGGTAACGATAACAGATTAGATGTAGTAACAGCACTCCTGGCATTGAAGGCAAAAAGCTGGTTCTTACCGTAATTTCTGTGAAAAGTCCCTAATGTCGTTGGTTGCCGACAGTGAGAGATTTTTCTCTACATATAATTTAGTTGTGACAGACAAAAGAACAAGTATGAAAAGCGAAAATGTCACAATTTGTTGTATGCTGCAGTTTGGCGATGTCTGATGTGCGATATTTGATTTTATTCATGTTACCTACTAATTGCTGATTTCAAATAAAATATTTTAATTTGGAAAAAAAGAGGTTTTAACGGCTTTTTTTGTAATTAACGTCATCCAACGTTTAGTCATATCGGACGATGAATGCAATGGGTGAAATGATGCTCAAATGAGCCCAGGGTCCATAGAGCTTAGAGTTACCCAACATTCCCCCCAGGGGCCTACTTCGGTAGTTACGGGCTTGGCGCACCCGGAATCCCGAGCCAACAGTCTCCCTCGTGTGGGCTCCTCTTCGTGGTTGAGGGAGACGGTCAACAGGCCCACCCACGTGTAGGCCGTGCGTGGAGACCCGTGGAGAAGGTTTTTAGATTCTTGTCTAGTTTAGAGTTTAGGATTTAGTGAACGAAATTTTTAGTAGGTTTTGATTGATGTTTTTTATGTACGTGTATTTTTAATAGGTTTTGTTACACTTGTATAGCTTTTAGAAAGCTTTATATCTGGCTTTTGCGATGACTAGTTTTTTAAAGGGCGCTGATGACCGCCGTAGTTGAGCGCCCTTATATATATCATCATCATCATACCCAACATTCGTCTTTCAAGATGAGGGAAAACCCCTGAAAAAACTTATCCAGGTAACTCAACCTGACCGAGATTCGAACTCGGGACCTCTTGAACGTGAGGCAGACACGCTACCATCTACGCTACCGAGGTGGGCTTTAACGGTTGTGTTACTCTATTTACCTGTTCCTTTTCATTTTATCCATGTCATTACTCATTAATTCTCCCCAAAAATTTGCGCGAAATTAATGCGAATTTAAGGTAAAATATTCACCACAAAACACCACCAATTAAAATTATTACTGCGAATTTTATAAATAATTGTCACCACAAAATCTTGCCTCTGCTTATACGTAATCTATTTTTAATTTCTCGATTCTTTGTTTTATTCAGTTTAAACCTAAGAAGCGGCACTGTTTACTTACACGATTGCAAATAATGATTTACAAAGCATATAAGTCCGTGTAAAATGGGGCCAATGTTTGTAGGCCAACCAATGTCGTATTTGATTTCACACTATATGGTACAAGAAATTGCCACATTCGCCGAAAATTGCAGCTGACACGACGGTCTTTTAGTCAGTTTTACGTCATTCACGCCCGGCTATGTTACACACAAAGGATGAAGTTACCACGAGGGTGTGGCCCACTTTTACCCCTGAAAAGTACATAAACGAGGCGGAGAACGGGAGGGAGGAGGATTATACGAAATTCTAAGTTTCGTAATTCCCTTGAATCCGTCTCCTACGTCATAACCCAGACTCATTGTGACGTCAGCTGCAAAAACACGGAGTTGTATCGTCCACCACCCCCACACGGTTCATTGGGGAAATAACCAGCTAGGGGAAGAAAAGCTCCAATGGAAACAGTAAAGAAAATGACAAAGGAAGCACGGAATGAGAATAAAAAATATTAGCCAATATTAAAAGAGTAACGTAAGCGCATAGTACTGAATAACCACCGAAATATGATAGCCAGAACAGCACATGCAATTATTAACAGTAAACGAAAGGGAAAATCTAATACGTAATGAGTAAACGTCACGTCAATTGCAACATTTTATTGTTACGCCATAAAAAATGCAGCAGACTGTTCTATCTCTGACTAGCTGACCTGGCGAACTTCGTATCACCAATAAAAGTTGTCTGAACTTTTCTATATTAATACCGAAATTAAGGGATGAAATGAATAAAGGATCGTAATGGACTTCAAAGGAACATGGTATATTTGTTAAAACGCGAGTAGGTGCAGTTGGGGTGAGTAGTTTAACAAAGTGAGGGGAGAAAGCGGATTCTTAGCAGGCATTCTAAGTGATAACACTTGACTCCGTTTGAAAAGGCATTGTTCGGACCCTTAATAATTGCATACCCAGACTAATAATACGACTGTTTCGGTCTTTGGGGAAGGCAGACGAGAACCGACGAGAAAAGGTATCTATCGGTTCCTACGTAAATAACGAATTAAGTAATTTCGAAATTCAAGTCACTAAAGCTTTTCCTTTAATTTTTAAAACATGGTATGGATATTTTGATGATATTTTTGCTATTGTTCCTGAAAAAGAAATTAATGATACTTTAAAATTACTAAGTTTACAAGATAAAGCTATAAAATTCGCATTAGAAACTGAAATTAATGGATTTCTTCCTTTTCTAGATTTGAAAATAATAAGAAATAATAACAAATTAGATTTTGGTATTTATAGGAAATCTACTCATATTGATAATTACATAAAAAATAAAAGTTTTAACCCTTTTCCACATAAATTTGCTGTTTTTAATAGTTTGATTTATAGATTAATAAATATACCAGGGAATAAAAAAGAATTTAATAAAGAATATAAACATATTATTAATACTGCTTTAATTAATGGTTTTAATAACGATTTTATACAAAAGAAAATTTAAAAATTTAAATATCAAAAAAGTATTAATGATATTTCTACTCTTAAAAAAAATAAAAGATGATTATAAATTTAAAAAAGCTACTTCCCATCCTTGGGTTAATAAACTATTTCAAAAAAAAATTTAAGAAGTTGGTATAACTTTAGTGCCTCAAAATAAATATAGTATTAAAAATTTATTACAATTTTCTAAAAAAGATAAAATTCCTAATAATAAAAGATCTGGTATTTATCAATTTAATTGCTTAGATTGTGATCAGGTTTATGTTGGAAAGACGAAACGTAGTTTGGAAACCAGAAAGAAAGAACATTTTCGTAACATTAAATATAAACAAATTGATAAATCGGCCGTGGCAGATCATTTTGGTCATTTAACCATGAAATAAATCCCGAAGTTAAATTATTAAAACAATTAAATGTTCCCATAGAATTAATAGTCTGGGAAAAAATATTTATCTAAAAAATAAAAATCGCGTAATGATTTTTGACATACCGGCAGTTGATTCTGTTTTTAGATTTGTTTCGTCTTCAGATGTTGGTAATACGAAAATACGTAAACACATGGTATCCTTGAAAACGAATTGTGTTTGATTGAAGATGTGGGCAAATGTCCACGAAATTAATTTCAATTAGAGAAGATAGAAGTATTGTCATCAACTTCTTAAAATAAGTGGAAAATAATCACTAAATATTTTATTTGTATAACAAATTAAGTGATATCGCGTAATATGCATTTGGTGCATTTAGATGGTTGCATGTCTGCCTCACGTTCAAGAGGTCCCGAGTTCGAATCTCGGTCAGGGTGAGTTACCTAGATAAGGTTTTTTCCGGGGTTTTCCCTTATCCTTCAAGACGAATGTCGGGTAACTCTGGGCTTCATGGACCCTGGACTCGTTTGAGCATCATTTCACCCAATTCATTCACCGTCCGATATAACTTAACGTTGGGGCGAACGTAAATTAAAAAAAAACCGTAATATGCATTTGACATACGGTAACTCTGAACAGTATATATTGGTAGCCCTTGGTCGGCAACTTCGCGATTAATGTGATGATAAAAAAAGAAGCAGTCATTAAACCAGTCTGAAACTTGCATTCCAGTGTCATTAGAATCATCCTTATATGTATATCCACTCATACCCTTTGAACGGAACTCTTGCTCTATCCTGAGGATAAGTCACACTAAGAAAAAGCTGTATCAAACTGGATACCAATGCGTGGCGCAACCTTTTTCAGTGTATAAGTAATTGATGTGAAAATAAGTCGCATCAATATAAACAAAACAAATTCGGATTAGTTATTTATTCTGTAATTGGGGGGGTTAGATACAACACCGTTACAATTAAGTTAATCAATTTAAAGCTTTCTGATAAATAATATTTTTCATCTATCTTTGTTGTGGTAAATATATAACGATCATGGTTTTCCGACGGGCGAACACGTGACGTATAACTGTCCATAACAGAAACAGGGAAACTCCAAGTTGGTTCCTTAAAATTCCAACGACTGCCCTTGTGATTTATTTATGGTCATCGCAAAGGCTAAACGCATGGGAAATTGTAGACGCTTAAAATCGAAAGGTAAATCCGTTGGAATACGCAGGATCAAGATATCCTCTCCTTTGTACTTTCCCTTGACGACTGTTGCCTCGATAACGTTATTCATTAGCTTAGTATCGTTTCATTGAACAGTCGTGGTTGGTTAATGTTACACAGCACGATCACAACTGATCCTACTTTTAATTTCGAATTGTGAGGTGGGAGTCCAGGCAATTCTAATGAATTTAAAAACTCTGTGAGTTAGTTGACTACGTCATTCTGGTTTACGAGGGCTCATCAACAAAGATTGAGACTGATTTCTTTTCACTTATTACTTCAATTCAATGTTTACATGATATTTTTCAAAGTAGACCTCTCCTACTTCAATGCACTTTTTATAGCGTCTCTGCCAGTCCTTGAACACGTGCTGCAGACCATTCTTTGTCAGGTCCTTGAGAATCGCCTCACTTTTCTTGAGCACTGCTTCAGAATTCTCAAATCGAATACCCCTAAGCTTTGCCTTTAGTGATGGGAATAAAAAAAGGTCACAGGGTGCAAGATCGGGGCTATAAAGTGGATGCAGTACACAGGTAATGTTGAGTCGAGCCAGAAACTGCATGACTTGATTTGCGACGTGAGGCCGTGCATTGTCATGATGAAGTCGCCACCCAGTCCGAGAAAATTCTGGTCGTTTCTTTGCAATGTGCTTCCTCAGTGTAGCCAATACTGACGTGTAGTATGTTGCTGTAACAGTAGTGTTAGGAGGAACTGCATGCTGGTAAATCATTCCATACAGTCAATAAATGTGATCACCATCACTTTCCCTGTAGTTAGAACAACTTTTGCCTTTTTTGGTATTGGAGAACCTGGCGATTTCCACCCTGTGCTGGTTTGTTTTCCTTCAGGATCATGATGATCCATCCAGGACTCATTACTGGTGATAATCGATTTAAAAAATACATCCCCTCCATCAGCACAGAGCTGCAGCACCTCACGGCTTGCCTCCATTCACACAGCCTTTTGTTCGGGAGTCAACAGACGTGGTACCCAACGACCACAAACTCGGGTCATACTGCCATATAAAATTCTCAACACTTCACTGGGTTACGTAATATCCTCGCGGACAATCACAGCAACTGTGTTGATGACTTCAGTCACAGCAGAAGCCGAAAGACCAGGCCCACCTTGCTTAGCACTAACAAGTCGGCCTTCTTTGAAGTCCTTGAACCACCTAAACACTGTTACACGAGGTAAGTGCATCTTCACTGTACGCTTGCTTCAGCTTTTCATTAGTTTCGATGGCTGTATGGTTTAAACGAAAACAGAATTTGATTACGCTGTACTGCTCCTCTCGCGTCACCTCCTTTGTCTGGTATGCGAAATGCACGTAGAGTCTACAAAATAGAGCATTACTACCAACCTACCAATACGAGAGTGCTGCTGCCTACCGACATTATACATAAAGACTCGCTCTTTTCAAATATTTATGTTACAGATACGAAACTATCACGGAAGCTACAGCAAAAAACAGTCTCAGTCTTTGTTGATCGGCCCTCGTATAATTGTGTCAACTGATTTGTACGAAAACAACTCCCCCGGAAGAAACAGACACTCTAGAACGCAATTCTGACATAACAATACGACTGTTAGCATTAGCTGCGTCTCGCTGCTCATCAGTGTGATCAGCACGTGACGTAGTTCGTCGCACATTTGACTAACTTACTAACTTACGACCTAAGTCTTCTCCTTGGCATAGTAAAAAAGTTTCCGCGAACTTCACAAAGTCACAAAGGAATTCAATTAATTTTGAGTCAATTCAATTCACGTTCACGAATTAACAAACACAAATTATAAAGAAGGTATTCAAGTACTCTCCAATATTTGACAACAATAGTCTGTGGTTAAATATTTTTAGTGTTATAGAGAGTTCACAAATTAATTTTGTGTCTAATCTTCGAAAGGTATACCATCATGCTACATAAAATATTTTGATCTAGACAACAGTGATAAGAGCTATTTAATAAAATATGGTAAGTGAAATAGCTTCGAAGACTTTGGCAAGGAGTGCAATATCTACTTTGTAATGCTTTTGTTTGTCGAAAATAAAAGGTGTATGTTCCATAAAAGTTTGCGTGTGTACTTTTATATTTAGTTAATAACCCGGTACGTTATTACTTCAGATTTTTTTCCCTCACCTTTTATACCTTCCTTAGGCTTATACGAATATTTAAAAACCAAAATTAGGCAAATCGGTTCAGCCGCTCTCAAGTTTTGTGAGACTAACAAATGTGTATATACAGTGGCCGGCATAAGTATTCGAACGTAAACATATTTATTACTTATATTATTTTAAAGCTAGGCATACGTAAACACAACTTGTACAAAATAAACTTCAGTCTTCCATTAAACATATAAACTCATAAATAGCAACTGAAACTAATTTGCACTACAAGGAGAAATAAAACGGTTACTTTACATCCGAACATAAGTATTCGAACAGAGAACAGCTAGTATTTAGTTATCATACCCTTTCTTTGAATTACTGCTGATAATCGTTTGGGCATTGTCTGTATGTGTTGTTTAGTGCCTGCAGAGTCCATATTTCTCCACTCTGTTTGAAGTTCTTTCAGATGGTCCTTGCTTCTGATGTGATGCTTCCTCACACGCTCCTCGAGTTCCTTCCAGATGTTCTCTATAGGATTTAAATGTGGAGATTGGGGCGGTGTCTTCAAAGTGTGAGGAGTGTTGTACACGATCCAAAGCCTTACAATTTCAGTAGTATGCTTCGGATCATTGTCCTGCTGGAAGTAATAATCATGCCCTAATCCCAGCTTCTCTGCACTCTTTTTAAGATTGTTTTCAAGAATCGTCTTGCATTCAAATGTGTTCACGGTCCCATCTATGAACACCAGTTCCCCAAAGCCAGATGAAGCTATACAGCCCCAAACCATCACTCTACTGCCACCATGTTTCCCTTTAGCTACTATGTTCTTAGGTTCCCATTCTGCATTTGGCAGTCTCCACACTTTAAGACGTCCATCGCTCTTGTATAAGCAGAATTTGCTCTCGTCCGACCAGAGAACCTTATCCCAGAATTCTGTTAGTTTCACCACAGACTGTTCAGCAAATTCTATACGCTTTTTCTTATTCACCTTACTAACATATAGTTTCTACCTAGGAGCGCGGGCATTGTACCCAGTACTATTTAAAACCCGTTCAACTGTTCTGGTGTGAACCACAGTGCCAGAATATTGCTCAAAGCATCCTCTAATCTCAGACTCTCGGATACTGCCTCCTGTCTCTGGTGGTGAGTTTAGGAGCGGCATTTCTAGGTTTATTTACAACCGTATTTGTCGGTTTGAGGCGTCGAATTATGCAGAACACTATAGTTTTACTTCTGTTAATGGTTTTGGCAATTTCAGAGAGAGATTTGTTTTGTTTGTACATATTTATCACGATATTTCTCTCTCCTAGGAGCGCGGGCATTGTACCCAGTATTATTTAAAACCCGTTCAACTGTTCTGGTGTGAACCACAGTGCCAGAATATTGCTCAAAGCATCCTCTAACCTCAGACTCTCGGATACTGCCTCCTGTCTCTGGTGGTGAGTTTAGGAGCGCCATTTCTAGGTTTATTTACAACCGTATTTGTCGGTTTGAGGCGTCGAATTATGCAGAACACTATAGTTTTGCTTCTGTTAATGGTTTTGGCAATTTCAGAGAGAGATTTGTTTTGTTTGTACATATTTATCACGATATTTCTCTCTGCCACCGTTGGCTCCTTACTTTTATGTCCCATATTACCTGGGAGTTCACAATCGACTGAATAACTTTGAGCACACTTGTCTCAAACACAACTGCTATGTGGTAGAGGCGTGTAGGGTACGTCCAACCACCTTTCTCTCTGTTCGATTGGATACGTTTGAATACTTATGTCCTCCAATAAGAGGAACAATAGAATAAATACAGTACAGATTGTGTAACAAATACATGCAGAGTGATATTTTAAATATTGTTTTCGAGACATAAAGGGTTAATGTTTACATGTTAAACAACTCAACACTGCAATATAAATATTACAGTATTTATAGTACGTGCAATGTTACATGTTACATTATTCGAATACTTCTCTCGGCCTCTCTATACATTTGTCCGAATTTCTGCCCATTCTTTGATATGCTACATATTTTTGTAATTTTTAGAACTAATAAGCATTTTTCTGTTGTAGATATTCCGATCTCTGAAACTGATTCTTCAGGTGTTCATGGCAAGCACATTCATCCTGATAGATCACGTGTTCTATGAAACTCTTGATATTGTAGGAAGACACGGACATGTTGAATATACACAAGAAGGTTTGTTGTGTTTACGTACCATTTAATTGCTTTACGCTCCCATTTGTAACAAATAGATCATAAGAGTATTTCACAGAGGACAAATTTAAATTCTTGATACCAAATGTGGCTTGACTGCATCCTTATCGCATATTCAACTAACGAATATTTGGCCTGCCTCTGTAGTGTAGCTGATAACGTATCATACGCACGTTCAAGAGGTTCCGAGTTCGAATCTCGGTCAGCGTGAGTTATCTGGATTTTTCTTGGGTTTTCCCTTATCCTGACAGTTGAATGTGTGGTAACTCTGAGCCAGCGCCGGCAAGATGAGCACCCGAAGTGGAAATCCCTTACCCCTACAGCCACCTCTTCCTTTTTTCCTTCTATCTGGCAAGGAAACAGTGAGTGACGTGTGCCACAGTGGCGGTCATTCGGGTTTTTGACGTAATCAAATACATACTTTTGAAGGCAAGGTTTGACTAGGAAAGCACAAAGAGGGTAAATTAAACTAGTAAATATAAGAATGTAGCGACAGTTTGAACGACTCATATTACTGACCTGATCCAAACCTTACGTTCACAAATGCAGTACTATAGAATTGAATGTTTATTGCCTTCTTTATATAAATGAGGGTCGGCTGATAAGTCCCGAGCTTCATAATAAAGAAAAATTTTTATTATTTTTTCCCTTATTTCTCAACATAATCTTCAGAAAAGTTAATACATTTGTCATATCGGTGTTCTAATTTTATTTAACTAGCTCTGCAGTGCGATTTGTCATGGTCCTCAAAATATCTGTTTACCGCATCAATGACCTCGTTGCTGCGAAATCTTCGTCTTCCAAGGAATTTGTTGAGGCTCGGGAACACGTGGTAGACACTGGGTGCTAGATCTGGCGAGTAGGATGGATGTTCAAGAAATTCGAACATTTCCGCCATTGCAATGACTGAACGATGGGCCGGAGCATTGTCGTGAAGAAACAAGATTTTTTCCTTTGCTAAATGAAGTCCTTTTCTTTTCACCTCATCACTCTAACGTTGCAATAAGCTTGCGTAGTAGTCACCAGTGATACTTTTACCCTTTACCAAGTAATCAATAAAAATTATTCCCTGTGCATACCAGAAAACACTCGCCGTAACCTTGTTATGACAAAATTGACTTTGCGTTTTCTGGAGTTGGTTCACCTGGCGCAATCCACTGTTTTGACCAATTTACTTTCTGGAGTAAATCCAAGTTTCATCCATGGCAATAAGCGGTCTCAAAAATTCACAGGAATTTTTACGGTAAAGCTCCAAATTCTTAACAGAAAGTTTTTCTTTGCAAGTTTTGATCAGGTGTCAACAAACGTGGCATCGATTTTGGACAGACGTTGTGGAAGCCCAAAACATTACTTAAAATATTACCTGCACGTCCTTTTGATATGTTTACAGTTTCTGCTATCTCGAACAAATTTAATCTGCGGTCTTCAACTACTATATGGTGAATTTTTTCAATGATCTGTGGAGTTGTGACTTCCACAGGACGTCCAGAACGAGGTTCATCACTAGTGCTCGTACGTCCCATTTTGAACTCTGTAACCTACTTTTTAATCATTGTGTATGAAGGGGCAGAGTCTTCCAATGCACTGTCCATTTCCACCTTGATTTCTTTAGACTTTATGCCTTTCAAATGGACGTATTTAATCCTCCATTTTCGTGAAACCTCTACATTTGTCTTGTTTAAAATGCTGTCATTCAAAAACTAAACAAGCTCTTGACCTGTAACTATGGATAAAAGCTAGTCTGGAGTTAAACTATATGATGCTATCCGTCAAATTGGCCCAGTGGCATCATCACTATGCGAGGCCCAGTTTTATCAGCCAATCCTCGTACAATAGTTGTTATGCACTGATAAATATTTTTCCTTGAACTACAAAACGTATGCTTTAGCCACATTTACACATTGTAACAGCTGTGTTTATAAATTTATATTGCCACAGTCTTCTTGTGTCATTAAGGACTTGAACTGTTTTAATTTATTTTGGTTAACTGCACTTTTTCAACTTTATCCAAAAGAATCATGACATTAAACAATTCAAAGAGAACTTAGGGAGATCCAACACAATGGACTTTCTGCTGAAGATTCTGAAAACAGTGCATGAAATGAGTGAGTGAGTAAGTGAGTGAGTGAGTGAGTGAGTGAGTGAGTGAGTGAGTGAGTGAGTGAGTGAGTGAGTGAGTGAGTGAGTGAGTGAGTGAGTGAGTGAGTGAGTGAGTGAGTGAGTGAGTGAGTGAGTGAGTGAGTGAGTGAGTGAGTGAGTGAGTGAGTGAGTGAGTGAGTGAGTGAGTGAGTGAATGGAGTTTTAGGGTCAGTCGACAGCATGGTCATTGGGCCCGACATGAAATGAGGAATGAGTTGTTTTTTAACACACCACAGAGAACTGTAAAGATCGGGATTATTTATGTACATCACAAGCTTATGGATTTATTAATTTTGTCACATGTGAAGAACATTTCTCTTCAGGATGTTTTCTTGATTTTATTTTGCCTTTCAGATGTACTTTTCATATTATTCAAAAGTAAACTCTCAATACTGAATACGTAATAAAGAAATTTCAAGAATGGTTTTCATGGCGAAACATTAATTTGAAGAACGATGAGAAAACTCCAAGCTATCAGAAACAGATGAACTTCCTGCAAAACGGTTGCGCAGTGAGAGAAATTAAGAATATTGGTTGCACTATAAAATCATAAATAATATAATAAATTAAATAGCTGTTATTAAGCTAAATGAAATAAATGAAGATAACTTTTCCTCTTATAAGTCTGAATGATGTCTGAACATTATTCATGGGAAAAAAAATTGCTTTTCACACTGAAATTACTAAAATATACTTGTAAGCAGTAATTTTATTACATAAATCAAACATGAAATTAAAATATTTCAACTACAATTAATTGACATATAAATTAGATGCATATAAATTATTTTTTCATTCTTCATGAAATTTTACAAATGTCATCAATATTTACAGTAGCAAATATAATTATTTTCAATTAATTATTTGTCATTTTAATGCCTTTTACAAAAATCCATAAAATACCTTTAATCAAAATGGTTTAAAACAGTTCAAAATTAAGCTTAGTTAAGATAAAGACCCAACGAGAAGAACAAATGCATGAACAAATGGTTGCAACTACATGTATTTCCAAAGAAGGCTAAAGGTTTTAAAACTTTGCTAGCCCAATCAAAAAAATCAAAAAATAAAATAGAAAAAAACTACAATTAAGTATTTGTGCAAACAGAGAAAGAAAATAAATGTGTAGCCAAATAATGTACATGAGATTGATATTTTGAAATAGTTGCTGCATGCTGTAATGACATGTTCTCACTTATCACTGGGAGATGAGGGTTTAATTCTACACTGGGTATTAACATGTGACTTTACTTTAAATAAGCTATATGCATTTTAGTTAATTGATGGAAATTAATCTTTCTTCACACTAGCGTATATAGGCTAAGGTTTTTGATAGAGTCAACCTGAAAAATTCAATTCCACAGCCGGGATTTGAACCATGGATCTCCTGGTTTCCGTCCAGTCGCTCAAACGCATTGAGCTACCATGGCCAACTTGCCATTATGACATTAAATTCTCCATTTGACTCATATATTTCCCAGCAGACCACTAGGGGCTCTCACATTCAAGATACACTATATGCACTTTCCACTATCTGTAACTTGAGTGAAGGACATAGGTTTTATTTTAATTTACTTTGATAAACTGAGACCTTTCAGAACACATGAAGTTCACTGAATGCATGGAAATGCCTAGATTATTCAAAGATTACGAAAGTCACAACTATATATAAATAAAACGTTGAATAATTTAATAAACTTATAAATCTATCATACAATCGAAAACCTGCAATCATGCGGGTGGCTTACAAAATGTTCACTGATGTATGTATAACCATAAATTAGTCATGTTGATATTATTTAAATCAGAGAAAAATATTTTACTAAATAAAGAATATTAAATCCTAAGCAAATATTCATAGATATTATTTGAAGTGGATAGACATAGAGAATGCAGTTACTATGTAGTATGACGCTTTTGATGCCATCTGCAATATCTTCATCATTGACAAATAAGCTGCTGCCTACTACAGTGGTGAACTATGGGATCCTCCTCTCAGGATTTGCTTCAGTGGGTGTGAGAATAAACACCAATCAATTTTTAAAAGATAGAATCAGAACCTACACACGGTTTGTCTATCACTGACTGCCCTTATAAATGGAAACACCAGTTTAATTGGCTAGTAAATTAAATCAAAACAAATAAATCCACTATTTTAAGCAAGTTGACAACTGTTTGAGGATGAAGTAAACTGTTTCTAAATCGTAGCATGAGAAACTCTTACTATTGGAGCATTATATGTTCCAACTTCTTAAGTACTTACTAAATTTACAATTTACAACGGCTTACATAATAACAGGAAGTAGAGAAACTTCTAGTGCCAAACTTCACTGCCAAGCAGGTGGGCTCAGTCTTTCAGTGCACAGAATGCAGATTTTAGATCACAATAAAACCCTTTCATAAAATGTAAAAGGCTGTAAGATACAAATTTTAGAAATATACATTCCTTAATCAACATAAGTTCTGTTTACTTCACGAAAGTACCTCCAAAATACCTATATTACACATTGCCAAATCATAACCTTCTTACTGTATTTGAACATAACTTGTACTCCCTGATTTACTAAATTGAATTCCTTCCTTTTCTAATTTTCAGAACCAACAATTATGTAATTTCCTAAGTTCTGATTCTCTGAAGCTTGAGCTGATGGGTTATCTATCTGATTTCACTGGAATACCTATTTGATTTAAATATATTAACTTCTCAAAGTATAAACTTGGGAGAAGCGTAGGGACAGTGAAGCTCAAATTAGTACACTCACACTGTGAGTGAAGCAATGTGTCAATATCTTCTCAATTCACTTTTGTACATATTAACTTCTAATTGCTTCTCCTTAGCACACAGCTTATCTGCCTAATTATTTCTTACATTATGCATTGATTTGAACATCTTCTCTTGATATAGGACACAGTCCTGTTCATTTATGATCCTCTACTCATTATGCCATTTTAGGCATCGGATGAGGGAGCTACAACTATGGTTAAGAAAGAGAAATCTGAGGATGGGTGATCAGCCGGTCCCTGGCATGAGAGTGAGGGAAGTAGATAAACGAAATGAGGGCGAAGTGGATGTAAGGAATGATGATGATGGAGCAATAGGAGAAATGATGGCAGAGGAAACCTGAGATCCGGGAGAAAACTGCCCCAGTGCTGTGTTGTCCATCACAAATCTCACTTTGCGGCCACCTAGGATCAAACCTTGGTGAAAGTCAAGCGGTCTAACTGCTCAGCTACGGTGCAACCAATTTTAATATATGAAAATTATTTACTGCAATTATTTATTTCCTATCATTGTTAAGAAAATTATTAACCTTGCAAGTCAATTATTCTGGTATCAAAATTTATAAAGCTTATATGGGTAATCTGTGACAATTAGGTGAGTTTTACAATGTTCTAAAATGTCAACAGACACAAAATGTTGAACTTTAAGTGCTATGTCAACATAACAATTTCCATGAATTCTTGCAAACAGTTCTCCAACTACTAACAGAAGCCCAAACCTGTCCTGTGGTCATGCTTGCTCTAAATGTAAGAAATGTTCTTGAATACATCATGTCATTTCATTTTAAGCAAATCATGGGTTTCAGCATATTAACTGTTGTAATTTTTGGTTTTCAGGTTCACATGATCTTAGTATTAAAGTACATGGCACAGGAATGCTAGCAAAACTTGTAAGATCAGTTCTTGGAGGATTCAACATAAGACAACGAATCAAAAGTGTAACAGGCAATGAAGGTAACCTTTTTCTTATTTTGTCAAAAAGGTCAAGTTACATTTCTCAGTAGCCATAAATAAACTAAAACTAAACATATATAATAACTTATTATAGCTTACATTGCTAATAACAAATGAAAAATAAATTAGCAACAAATAAGTGAAATAAAAATAAAATCAATAACGATAATAATTTCACAGTTTAACTGTAAAATAATAAATTCTACTTCTTATAAATCAATTCTATTTGTTACTAAAACCGAGTAACATAAATAACTAGTAATAAGTTATTGGCCTATAACTACAATTAAAAACAAACATAATTACCTATACTACTACTGGCATTCAGCAAAATTTGCACTGGTAGCCAGTACAAATTTGTCTCAAATTGTTTATTTCACATTTTCCTTATTATAATTATTTAAAACAATATATCTACTTACAGTGAGACTCTATAAAGAGGAAATTAATTGTTCTTTCACACTGGCCGTGTGTAGGCTAAAGTATGGAAAGATAGTTTATATCTTTATATCTAATAGAAAATTTCCATTAATTGACCTAACAGTGGTTAACTATAAATCCTGGGCCTTAAAAGTACTTACATGTTGTAAGTCGCCATTAAAGTAGTTGTCTCATGTGTTTATGAGAACTCCTAAGTGGTTTACCGGGAAAAACACGAGTCAGTTGGAGAATTTAATGTCATGTCGGCACGTTGGCTGGATCGCAGCCAGAAGATCTGTGGTTCAAATCCCGGCTATGGCATTGAATTTTTCAGTCTGACTCTATCTTTCCATACTTTAGCCTACACATGGCCAGAGTGAAAAAACAATTAATTTCCATTAATTGACCTAATAGTGGATAACTATAAAACCCGGGCCTTAAAGTACTTACATATTGTAAGCTGCCATTAAGGTAGTTGTCTCATGTGTTTATGAGAACTCCTAAGTGGTTTACCGGGAGAAACACGAGTCAGTTGGAGAATTTAATATCATATCGGCACGTTGGCCATAGTAGCTCAATGGTAGAGCAACTGGACGGAAACCAGAAGATCCATGGTTCAAATCCCAGCTATGGCATTGAATTTTTCAGTCTGACTCCATCTTTCCATACTTTAGCCTACACACGGCCAGTGTAAAAGAACAATTAATTTCCATTAATTGACCTAATAGTGGTTAACTATAAAGCCTGGGCCTTAAAGTACTTACATGTTGTAAGTCGCCATTAAGGTAGTTGTCTCATGTGTTTATGAGAACTCCTAAGTGGTTTACCGGGAGAAACACAAGTCAGTTGGAGAATTTAATGTCATGTCGGCACGTTGGCCATAGTAGCTCAAGGGTTAGAGCAGCTGGATGGCAACCAGAAGATCCGTGGTTCATATCTTGACTATGGCATTGAATTTTTCAGTCTGACTCTTTCTATAAAGAGGAGTCCACTAGCTGAATATGGAAATAAAAGAGGCTGTCCTTTCTTGAAAAACAAGGGACTTGTCCATTCCATAACAAGAGAAGGCTTACGAGATATTGACATTGGAACCCAAACTTGTTCAAGAAACACATTTTGGAAGACACTGTTAAGATCCCTTCCAATGAAATATGCATAATAATCCTCGCAGACTGACATAGAGACAATTAAAGTTCCTTCTAATTTCACCTCCCATTAACAAAACTGGAGAATAATAAAGGTCTGTCCTTACAATTGAAATCTTAATTATGGCTTTCTCTTCATTATCATACTGTATTATTTTAAACAATTTTGTGAGACATAAATAGTATAAAGCGATTACTCTATAATATTCACTTTCATTCTGGTAGGATGTGCCCTAAAGGGTTAGTTTTAGATGGGCTGTAGCCTGCTTAATGGTGCTGCTTTGCTTCTTCAAAATAAATACATTTCACTGTTCCTATTACATATTACAATTGTTTATTATTTTTTCTCATCATCATGTTTAAGATCATTTCTAGTTTTCTGTTCAGAATTGAATTTCTAGATCATGTAACTTTCCAATGATTATATCAATAACAATATATCTGTCATACCAGCAATAAATTCCTAGTTGCTGATCTGTCTCTTTGCGTCTTCCAAATGGAATTTTTAATTTGTTCCTAGCTTTTAACGTTTTGTATCACACTTTTTGGATAATATAAAGCTTTCTACATTGTTTTCATTGTTTCCAGTGGTTAGATCACTTGATTCTCACCAAGGGCTCTGGTTTCAATCCCAGACGTACACATGTGAGATTTGTGGTGGACAACACAGCACTGGGACGGGTTTTCTCTGGGATCTTTGGTTTCTCCTGCCATCATTCCAACAACTACTCCATTATCATCTTCCCTTTCATCCATTTCACCCTGTTTCCATTCATCTACTTCTCACTCTCATACCAGGCATCAGGCTAATCATCCATCTTGGATTTCTCTATCTGATCCAGAGTTTCGGTTCTTCAACCCAATCCCTAATGGTATAAGAGGTAGAGGACCAAGGATTCCCTAACACCACAATAGTGATATAACTAGAGAAGTTAAAGAAAGAAAGTTTTCATATTCCCAGTTAGTTTACAGATTGCAAATCATATCTGACAAAACATAAAAACTTCAGCTTGAACAAATTGTCACCCAATCAATTTAAATTTATAAATTCATATATAGTAATAAAAGTTTTATCAATTTATGCATAAATTAATGAAAGGGTCAGGAAAGTGTTTCTCTATTATCTGCATTTAACAGACTGCAATCCTAAAAGCACAAATATATGTGCCAAATATGTTAGTGGGAAAAATCAAATGTTTAATTATGCGCTATTTTTGCTATTGTCTACAAAATGCTTATTTCACAATTTCAAAGCTTGGCCATTTATATTACATAGATACTCAAGCTAAAATTCTAAGAAAAAAATGAACAAAAAGTTTGCAGATTTGTTAAAATCAAAAAATAGGTATCGTAATTAGAATGTATTTCAATGTATTATTTATTTCACATTAATATGCATTTTCTTTAACACAGAATGCCTTCCACGACCTGTAAAACTACAGAAGTACTACATTTATAAAATATATGGCACTTACTTTGCTATATGGCTACTTCTCTATCTAGAAACATATACACAGAGGTTGCCTCATGTCATTTGTGGATATTTTTATCCAAAGGTAAGAATGGTGTATAATTTACCCAATTAATTGGAAGTGTTACTAGAAATTTTAACAATTATTTCATACACTAATTTTATTCACATAAAGCTAAATGATATACAAAAATCACAAAACTTACGTAGTCTTGTTAATTAGTAAGATGTATAGAATGTATGATTTAACATCAATGTTTAATACTGCTAGTATTTACGTTCTCCTTTTATTACTAATGTCCTAACTACGAATCATTATTTTAATTATAAGATTCCTATTTCTCTAGCTTATTTGAAAGCATATATATTTACTATCTTTCTTTTTAATGTGGGAGTTATGAATATTACATTGGTAGCTTATTTACAGTTGTTTTTACATACATAATTACAAGGTACAACTATTTGTTAATATGAAAATACAACTGCAACGGTCATATCAACAGCCTTTCTCCTTTAGAACATATTGAAGGTGTTAACTCGTAATTGTTGGGTTTTAATCATCAGATCATGCACATAATAACACTCTCATTCACACTTCCAGACTCTGGGGAAGATGGGGAATTATCTTGGTTGGAGAAAAATCCCCACCCCCACTACCAGGAATCGAACCTGGGACCCTTAGCACAGCAGGCAGATGCTCTACCGACTGAGCTATGGCCCCAGCCAAGTATAGAAATTGAAATCTATACTATTTGCAAACTTGAGGAAGGCAATCAGATGTTTATCTGCAAGAATAGCAATTTTGAGTGGACCATCTCTTATTATTACCTGCTATTTTAGTTTTCTTTCTTTTCCAAGTAGTTTACAGTTAAAATCAGGTGATGTGATGTCTGCTCTCCCACTCCAGAAAAACACAACAGATATCTGCTATGCCAAATATGGGAGATAAGCTTTTTTTTGCCATGACCAACGACCATTGTCGTTAATTCCGATGTCATCAGCACCTTCTTCATCTTGAGGCAATGCTTGACACTTGGGAAAAATAATCTGCAGACATGTCCATTTTTATTGCTGCCCATTCCTTTTGCCATAAGTTCAGCCCTGCTTTCTGTGTTTCAGCTATAAAATGTTGTTAATAGGGGCGGCTCATCCTTACATGTTGCAGTGCTGCAGCATGCTCTTTTCTAGATAGAGTCAACATGAAAAATTCAATGCCATTCCCGGAATTTGAACCACGGATCTCCTGGTTTCTATCCAGTCGCTCTCATCCATTGAGCTACCATGGCCAACATGCCGTCATGACATTAAATTCTCCAATTGACTCATATATTTTCCCGGTAAGCCTCTAGGGACTCTCGTATTTGAATACACTGTTTGTGGCAACTTACTATCGTAAGTGCTGAGTCCCAAAATCTTAGCCTATACACGGCTACTGTGAAGGAATGATTAATTTCCTTCAGTTAGCTTAAATAATATCCTAAAATATTTCATTTCCTTAACTATTTCTAGAGCTTTGTTGTTAAGATGTTTATATCATTGTATTTGTGTGTTCTTGTGATTACCATAGCTTTTGATTTCCATAGCTTTTGATTTACTTTCATTAAACTGAATTATTTTCGGCCCTTATCTCAATTTTTGAAAGATCACAGTTCACATATACTTCCGCTTCAGTTGGTGTTTTGTCCATGGTTAGCATAGCAAGGACATTAGCAAAGGTAATAACTCTGCAGTGCTCGAGAAATTTAAGTCAAGGAGGGAGTTATATATAATATTCCAAAGTCCTGGGCCACACCCCACAATCCTTGTGGACATCCTTTTGTTGTAGCTCTGTTTTGCATGTATTCACTTACAGTACAGCTTTCCTGTCCTTGAAATAGTTTTTAGCCAAATTGTACAAGTTTCATAGACATTGATGATGACGCAAGTTATAAAGAATACTAGGCCACCAGGCAGTGTCAAATGCTCCTTTCACATCCAGGCTGACTGGAATTACACTATTCCTTTAGCTTAAGTTGTCTTCTATAAAATTTCTCACTGCTATTGCCACATCGGTGGTGCTTCTCTGAGGCATGAATCTATGTTGATTGTGATTCAGAAGCCTATTGGAGAGTAAACGATAAATTATTCTATCAATTAGTATCTTATCCAGAAATTTTCTGGCAACATACAGTAGTCTAGTAGGTCGAAATTTCTAATAATATTTCTAAATATTATTGCTTATCTCCTTTCTGGGTTTCATAATTGGAATGATTGTTGAGCATTTACTAAGTTTAAGAAATATTCCTTTTCTAAGACACTAATTGTACATTTCTGTCAAGAATGTAGAGAACATTTGGAAGATTTTCAAGATGATTTCAGAAGTTAATCCAGGTTCACTGGGAGCCTTTTTTTAATTTAATTTTCCTTGTGATGTTAATATTTCCTCAGTTGTGAAGTTTTCGTCAGGTGCATACATGCACATGTGCATGTGTGTTGCTTAGGATTGATAACGAAATCATTTTCCTTCTTGCTTTACAATATTTTGATGTTAGAAGGCATTTTAATTGTATCTCACACAATGAACTTATATTCAATCCCAGGTTTCTTCTAGCTAGTTTTAGTATCCAAATTCTTAATTTAAGCCACGTTAAACCCTCTCTTACTCGACTGCATTTGTGAGTATAAACTTCCTTATGCAATCCCCCTTAATTACTGAAGGACAAAGAACTTTTCTTTCTCGTTGCACAGTTATATAATGTGTCTCCAGAAACCCTAATAAAACTAGCTCTTCCTTACCATACTAGCTCTTCCATCATGTCTTGTTAAATTACTTCTACCCGCCTAACTTCTCCTAGCACTGTTTGACCATATGGGGTACAATGCCTCGGAGTAGTCCGGGATGGAAAATCCAAGGACCACAATGTGCATTCGAAGTGACCACATGGGATACAATGCCTCTGAAACAAACTTCAATATCAGAACACTATTTCTTTCTCTCTCACCCAACCTGTCACACTGTCCTTTCCCATTTCTAATGGATCAACAATATTAGCAGCATTTGGTTCAAAATGCTAAAATACAGTAGCAAAAATAAATATTTTAGATATTTCTTTCCAACTATTCTTGTCATCTATAGGACCACATGGATCACAATAGTGCAGCACTTTATACTTTATTAACTCTACTTCACATGCATGATTCCTCAACAAATTTCCTCAAAGGAATAGCATGGCAGAATATTTCCTACATACCCTTTTTGCAAACTTGAAGATATGACGAGAAACCAGAGAAACCTACTTCACTGGTCAGCTTTTGATCAACATCAAAACTTAACCCATCAAAATACTGGAGCACAAGAGAGAAAATGACCTCGTTGTCAATTGCCCTATTAACACTGTTTCTACAGAATACAGGAATTTGGGAAGCTGAGGATGCAATGGATGTATTGCAAAATTACTCTGGTGAAGAATGTATAATTTAAAAAAGAAATAGATAAGTGAAGTTGGCCACATATTATTACATTTTTATTGTAATATTTATAGTAATACCTGGTACTGTTAACTTTTGTATATCATTAAACATATTTAAAAAACCCTCATGTATGATGTAATTACAATTGATATAATTTATAATTGTTTGTATGTGCAATGTGGGTTTTTGTATTTACACGCATGCTTAATCGAAAGAGTATTTGTTAACTATGGAGAACAAAGCAAGCAACGGAAAAGAGTAGAAATGCAGCTGTGAAACTCCTGAAAGCAGAAAAGAGAAGCAACTAAGAGACAAAGGCAACCAATGTGACAACAGAAAGCAATGGAAAAACTGAAGGGCTTAGAAGAAACACTGGCTGAAAGAGAAGAGTTGAAAGAAAAATGGCGAGAACAAAGAAAATTAGTGAAATGTCCGAGAAATTAGAATTAGAAAGGAGATTCAAGACATTCAGAGGCAGAGTGGTGAAAATGGAACATGTAACAGAACATTCAATATAGTGATTTCAAGGATTGAAGAAAGAAGTAGAATTCACGCAAGAGAAGAGGTACAGCAACTGTTGAGCAACTGTTGAAAAGATAGGGAATTATAACAAGAAACTGCAAGATTTCTGATGCTTTTAGATTTGAGAAAAGAACCAGGAGAAGAAACATATTAGCAATTGATCATATGCAACTGAGAAACAAAGTGTTAAGACAGGCAAAGAACTAAAACGATCAGGCATTTATACAAATAAGGATTTATCAAAGAAGACATGCGCAAGTGTCAGCTCCTGAACGTTATTCCCAAACATATGGGAAGTGCAGTTAATTAAAATAAGCACCTTCATAAAATTCATCTTCCAAAGCATTGTCAGGTCTAGGGGTAACAATGATAATCGATGGCTCCTAAAGTCATGGGTTCAAATCCAGCAAAGGACCACAATTTCTTCTTTTTTTTTGGAAGGGGGGAGTAGGGAAGGAGCATGAAGGAAAATAAAGCTGGAGGTCCCATATTGGAGATTTACAGCACACAAACATCCTCAAGCTTGATAAAGATGCCTCTTATTAAAATTACAAGGTATTTTATATGAAATATAAATTATATGCTGAAAACCATAGCAGTTAAACACCCATCAATAAAAACTCTATTTATTTTCCAAGTATTTATTGTTGTCTTATTCAACGTTCCTGAATTTTAACTGCAAGTTGTATAAAATATTAATTATCCCTCTTTTGTTTCTTATAACTGACCTTTTATTAGCAATTTTCCTGCTTACTATTATTTATTATTGTGTGCTACCTCATTAAAATCACTTCTGTGCTAGTGAAGTGGTTGTAATGATTAACATGAAGTGGAAAAAACAATATTTTATATGAATCAGTTTAGCATTGCCATGAAATGATCATAGGATCAGAAGATTGTATGAATTTCCCACATTACCTTTTTCTGTTTATAGAGAGAGAAGAGAAGGGTCCTCCATCTGTATAATGATACTTTGAAAAAACGAAGAGGACTTTTCAAGTTTATGAAGGCAAAAGTAAGACGCATGGTTAGGGAACAAAGACTTGAGGTAATTCCATTATTATTATTTCTTTTGTATAATGTGCAACATTTTTTTGGATTCTGGGTTTACAAAAAAATTTAGATATGGAGGAAAAAAATTTCTGTCCCTAAACAAATTATTTTAAGTATGTATAATAAAAATAATAGGTACATAGTAAAACAGCTATATTACAGTAAATACACTATGTGTACATTAACATATGAACCATTTAAAAAGTCAGAGTAAAATTGTAACTTACATGTGTTAAGCTTTAAAAATATTTAGAGGTTGTTAAGTCAGCTTAAATGTTGTCCCATAATATTATAGGTTCCTTTGAAATGTAAGTTTTGTTTCAAGGCTTGAAAGACAAATGACCAATTTAGTTCCTTTCTTTGTACAATATTGCTAAACTTAAGCAAAAGAACTAAAAATGTACCATATGAGATTAAAAGAACATACACTTGATGCCATTACAGGCAATAGGGTTTCCTTCACACCACCAAATCCTAGTTAGAGGCTAGTTTTCCATTTGCATATTAATGTAGCGTAGATGGTAATGTGGGCTCCTCATGTTCAAGAGGTTCAGAGTTTGTATCTCAATCAAGGCAATTTATCTGAATAAGGTTTTTTCTGGCATTTTCCCTTATCCTGAAAAATAAATGTTTGGTAACTCTATGCTTACAGACTCTAGATTCATTGATCATCATTTCACTGATTTCATTCATCATCCGATATGACTAAACATTGTAGGACATAAATTAAAAAATATATATTAATGAAAGGTCTACAAAGGTAGCAAAAAGTTCATCATCAGAGTTTACTGAATTTCTGGATGATGGCAAGGATGCAAACCATAAGGAGTGTAATTTAACAAACAAGTGAATATATCAAAATTTTACAGTATTGGAGCACCACAGTGAAGGAAATATATATTAAATTACAGATGAGTTGTATTTTTTACACATCAGCTTCACTTACGTACCTATATTAAGGACATGTTTCACAAACTATTGTTGTAATAGAGCTGTAGTAGAGCTGATGATGCAAACAATAGTTCATGAAACATGTCCTCAATATAGGCACGTAAGAGAACTGATGTGTAAAAAATACGACTCATCTATAAATAAATCCAGTGAATGATCTGCATAGAATGTGGGTTCTTGTCAAAAAGCATTCCTGCTGACAACTAGCAATGCAGATGCAAAAACAATAGGTTTTTAGATCTTAGTTTTGTCTTGAAATCTTAATTTGATTGTGCACACAAGATGCCATATATCTAATAAAATTTGAAGCACAATATCAAAAGGACAGAAGAGGCTGCTTAGGAGTAAGTAGAAAACTATCAAAGAAGAGAGAGGAAGAAGAGTAAAAGAGGAAAAGTGGAAAAACAGGAAAAACAAATGCAGCAGCACAAGCAGCAATGGGGATGAGAGCAATGCATTGCATTCTTCTGTTTGAGATTCAAATAATCTCAGCTTGAACAAGGTATTTCCAGATGCCCCAAGAATATAATTATGGAGGGAGCTTCTGCCCTTGATTGCTACAAAGTTACTGATAAAGAGTACTGGCAGCTATTATTATCATCATCAATCATCATTATCATCACTATCATCACTATCATCACTATCATCGTTATCATCGTTATCGTTATCATCGTTATCATCATTATCATTATCATCATTATTATTATTATTATTATTATTATTATTATTATTATTATTATTATTATTATTATTATTATTATTATTATTATTATTATTATTATTATTATTATTATTATTATTATTATTATTATTATTATTATTATTATTATTATTATTATTATTATTATTATTATTATTATTATTATTATTATTATTATTATTATTATTATTATTATTATTATTATTATTATTATTATTATTATTATTATTATTATTATTATTATTATTATTATTATTATTATTATTATTATTATTATTATTATTATTATTATTATTATTATTATTATTATTATTATTATTATTATTATTATTATTATTATTATTATTATTATTATTATTAAATGAATTAAATATATTGTGTACAAAGTTAATGTTGAAAGGGTAGAGCCAGACTGAAAAATTTAATGCCATAGCCGGAATTTGAACCACGGATCTTCTGGTCTCCATCCAGCCGTTCTAGCCATAGTAGCTCAATGGCTGGAGCGGCTGCAGGAGACCAGAAGATCCATGGTTCAAATCCCAGCTATGGCATTGAATTTTTCAGTCTGGCTCTACCCTTTCATAGTGCGTCCTACACACAGCTAGTGTGAAAGAACAATTAATTTCCATTAATTGTACCTAATAGTGGTCCGAACTATAAAGCCCGGGCCTTAAAGTGCTTAAAGCATAGTAAGTTGCCATCAAGGTAGTTGTCTCATGTGTAAATGAGAACTCCTAGTGGTTTACTGGGAAAAACAAGAGACAGTTGGAGAATTTAATGTCATGTTGGCATGTTGGTCATAGTAGCTCTATGGCTAGAGCAGCTGGACGGAGACCAGAAGATCCGGGGTTCAAATCCCGGCTATGACATTGAATTTTTCAGTCTGGCTCTACCCTTTCACAGTACGCCCTACACACGGCTAGTGTGACAGAACAATTAATTTCCAAAGTTAATATTGTTATTTCACATAACAAAAAATTGTTTGAAAATAGTTTCTACTATAGAGGCATTACATTGTACAACAAATTACCTATTGAAATAAAAAATATAAATTCCATTCTGTGCTTCAAAAAACATCTTAAGCAATTTTTAATTGAAAAATGTTATTACTCAACTGATAAGTTTTTGCATTCATGAAGTATTCTCTTGTATTTTTTAGAAGTATTCACTTGTATTTTTTTAACAATGTATTAGTTTAATCTACATGTACAATATAAATGTTTACATAATTATTGTTTAACTCTTATAATATTATTATTATTATTAAATGTTTAAAATACTGGATGAATCCACAACATGTATATGTTAATTTGGATGAATAAAATTGAATTGAATTGAATATATGAAGTAACAATATTCTTCCTCTGCATGGCGTGAGATTGCTCAGGTCCTTTGAGTGCACTAAAACAGGTGCTATTTTGTGCTGGTTCAGTTGCAGAGTTTGAAGATACAGGCACTGTTAGCATTGTGGAAGCATTTTCGGTTAAAGATGTGGTGGAAACTATGTACTGGTCTTTGGGTGTAAATGGTGAAAGAGTTGTAGCCATACCTCCTCTATCATGGATGGGGTGCAGTTGTGGGAAAAGTCAATTTTTGTTGCTTTCTCTGTTTGTTCTACCACAAATGTTTTGCTCACTTGGGTTTGTATCAAACTGTGTGTTGTAATCAGATCTTCCATAAAGGTAATTTCTGCCAGTTGGTATACTAGTCAGGTTGATGCATGTTTCTTCTTAAAGCATCTGGCCTCAACACTATCTAGGGCTTTGACATTTTTGTTCAGGTGTGACCATATTATTTCGATGGCCTAAGATGCTACTGGTACAGCCTCCAGTTTGAACAGTGTAATTTCTGGCAGCTACTGCAATATCATTAAGACAAGATTCAAGAAAATTGGTCCTAAAAAAGAAACACAAGAGAGATCTGCAAACTTTGCTGTAAAAACATAGCGATGAAATCAAGAAAAATTGTGTACCACAAGTAATTTTGACAATACTTTGAATGGCATACTTATCTTCTCTGATAGGATGACTGCCCTCAAAATTCTAAAGAAAAAAGTCTTGCTGTTGTAGTGTCTGGAGAATGTGAGATGAACGTTTTGTAATTTCCAATTTTTCCAAAGGAAGTGGAACAGCTCAATACTGTATAAGGTACTGTAAGAGTAAAATCTTACAGACAGGGTCACATCAAGACATTTGACACTACAAGTAATATCTGAAGTTTAATGGAGCATGTACAGCTGGAAATGAATAAACTTCTGCTAAGTTTAGCCTGCAGGTATCATATCTACCAATTCTTAACTGTAAATGTGTTCGGATCACAGTGTGTTTCCACATGCTTATAGTTAAGAAATTTATGAATATTCTATAAATCTAGAACAATTTGCAAGTGCCAAGTCTAGTACCTAGACATTCAATTGAAATTACCTTATAAATAAAATAAAAAAATTATATATACTCTTTTATAATTTTGAGTAAATTCTTTCTTAACCCTTGACCAGTATCTTAATTTCTGTCAGATGGCAGAGGTATTTATCACTCCCCTCTTTTCCTCAACTGGCATTATCATTCTTACACAGTTCATATACCTTTTATTTGGAGAGTTACCTTAGGGCACTGAAGATATCAAGCTGCTCTCTTTATCTGTTTGTTTATAGTTGAACAAATCTTCATTGTCGTTTGCCAGATATATGATACCAGGTGCATAACTATTTTATACATTTTGGTCTTCAGATAAGTATTTATTTGTATGATGATGTGTTAAGTGAATAATATATTTACTAAGTTGTGTTTGTACAATTCTTAGCTACCATATTTACGCAAATCTAATGCACATCTTTTTTGACCAAATCATGGTGCACATTAGATTCGAGTGAAAATCCCTTCCGTAGAACACCAGTAACTTCATTGCTTTTCATTTATTACATTACAATGGATTGCTGGAGTTCATTTCTCTTTAGCCTATTATTGAGTGTTAGTTTGATATGCGACAGAACTACACTAATATTGAGAAGGGAAAAAAGAAAGCGTTATTAGTTACAGTATGGAGAGCAAACAAAAAAGAACGTTTTACGATGCTTCTTTAAAACATAAAGTAATCCTTTATGCTAAAAAAAAAAAACGTAACAGAAAGGCAGGAAGGGATTTCAATGTATCAGAGAGTAACATTTACTTGTGGCAAAAATAGAAATTGGCATTATTTGCTACTAAAGCTAGTAGGAAGAAATTTACGGGTCCTCACAAAGGAAGACATCTTGAAGTTGAAAAAGAGTTGGAATTCGTACGGGAAAGGAGAAAGAATGGGCTCTCTGTGACTAGTAATACTATACAGAAGAAAGCCAAAGAAGAGGCTGAAGTTCTTGGTATTCTGAAACAAGAGTTTAAGGCTAGCTGTGGATATGTGGATCATTTCATGAAGCAAACTGGTTTATCTCTAAGACGCCATACAAAGTTGTGCCAGAAGCTTCCTGCTGATTTTGAGAACAAACTACAACCGTTTCAGTGGAATGCTTTGGATCGCAGTGAGGATGACGTGCTCTACAACGACAAGGATGATGGGGACAGAAGAAATGAACCTGTTTCTGATATGGATTTGTCCACTTCCGAAGATTCCAGTGATGAAAGCATCAGTGAATAATGGTGATTCACGCTTGTAATTTACAGTATTGTATTAACCTCAATTCATTTTTAATGTCTGCTTTCCTTATTTCATATTCACGAATTTTCTGCTTTAACAATGTGTCCCCTAACAATAGGGCACTTTCAGTTCTATAATCTGATGGTTTATGTATGATATATTCACTGTTGCATAAAATAAATTTAAATAAAATACCTAATATTCTGTCACTGATGCACATTACATTTGATAGAAACCCTTTTTTCATAATTTTAAGTTTCAAATATAGGGCATGCATTAGATTTGCTGATGCATTAGATTCACGTAAATATGGTATACCTGAAGGATACAAAAATATTAAACAATGGAAGCACAACCCAGTCCATCTAAAAAGCGACAGCATTCGGGAATTTGAAAGCAAATGATCCAGACTGTGAAATGAAGTTAGAACAAATAATTTGTGAAGTGTTTGATGATAATGATGAAGATGCAAAATATGTAACTGAAAGCAATAGAGATACCAATTCAGAGCAGGAAGCCGACAATGATAAAGTTGGTGAATATGAAACTAGTCCAAGCCAGCTCATGTTTTTATGGTAAAAATAAATGTTTTCAATGGAGAAAGGCACAACTGCCCACTAACGTTCATACAAGATAGCACAACATTGTATTGCAAATTCCTGCATTAAGACCAATAGCAAGTAACTTGAGATAGGCTTCAGAAGTAGAGGATGAGCAGGGTCTTCTCTTCACACTAGATATTTTACATAAGATACTTTGTTGCACAACTAAGAATATTGGTAATTTGCAGGTCACCTAACCTTCATACAACATAATATAGTTGGACTTAATTGGTTTTATACAACTAGGTTTGCATTTGACAGTTAGTTTTAGATTTGCGAAGTGCTTTTCAAACATATCTGTAATCTGAATCAGTCAAAAAACTAACAAATAAGAAATAACAAGTCAGGCTTTTGGCATCAAAAGTTCAGTTTCTGTTTCAATCCAGTGTAACAATTTACATTTGGCTTACGAATTATTGTTTTGTGAATGACAAGCATATTAGATATTTATTAGTATGTTTATATTTGAGGCTTAAAGAAAAAGAGGAAATGATAAATGCTTAGAAAGGAGATTCGTATTCTATTATATGTTCAAGTTTGTGTTATATTCCTTAGTAAATTGAATGTAGATTAGTTGAATATATATGTATAATAGTGCCAGTTTCAGTAAATATTTTAAAATGAATTAAATAGACACCAGAATATCAGTTGCAGAATTAAAAAGTGTGACATCAGTTAAGGGTTAAAGTAAATTGTTTAATTGTTTTAAACTGCAACCACCAATAATATAATAATTTCCATTACATATTATGATCTCTTGCAGTTAAATGCTAACATACTGCTGATGCTAAGAATCCGTTACCCAAAATATTGTGGCTGGCTGCACAATTTTGCAGCAGCTCGTCAACAGTGCTTGATATGTGAAGAGCCTGAACCAAGAAGTAGCAAAAAGGCAGCAACTACATTTGTAGCATGCCCAAATCCTGAATGTCACTTCATTTACTGTCAGGAGTGTTGGGGAGATATTGAAGAGACTTGTTATGCTTGTAAACCTTTAGATGACAGTGATGACGACGATGGTGAGGAGGACTGGATTGCTTAGTACATCATGTGCAATAGTATACTTGTGCCTTGTTCAAATAGTTTCCATAAATATAATGGTATACTATACTCTAGGATTAGTTATGGGAAGGAACAGATAACATGATGCATATTATAATTAATAGATAACATTATAAGGTGAGAAGATACAATGTAAAGTGTTTCAATAAATATATTGTTTCTATCAATGCACACTTCTTATGATCACCAGATGTGATTTCACTCCACCAAAATGTGCTTAATGGTTTGCTTGAGTATTGGAGAAATTACTTCACTTTCATTCATGTTGTGGTACCCAACATATTTTTCTTCATAACCATGTGCTTTGCCAACATACATTTATTTTAGCGTAATGCCTATACAGAATGCTAAGGAAGTACTATTGTATATAAAACTAAGGAAAATAACATAGATAAAAATCTACATCTGTATTCAATAGAACCCTTTACCTAAATTTTAGAAGAATAAAAGACACCTTTCATTTGAAAGAATTAAATCTAAATACACAAAAAAAAAATTACAAACAAAATTCCATAAACTAGTTTACCATCCTTGAAGCAATACATTGGAAGTGAAAAAATTGTTTAATTAAATTTTGAAGTGATTTTTCTGGCAGGAAGTACTCTTGCTTCAAACAATTTAAGTAAAACTTATGAGGGTTTAACAGAATGCAAAGCACAAAAATTCTTGTGCATAAATAATTTTGTCAGTAACATTCGTAAGCTTTCACGGCCGGTGTCAGTATACTATAAAGTATTAATGGGGCTTGTGGGTTGTGGTCTACTGGGCTCCTTCATCTTCCCAGACGTTTTGTCTGCGGCTGCAGCAGACATCTCCAGTGGCAGTGCGATCGAAGTGTCCTGGCGGAAGTCTCAACAGCAACTGTGTGTCTCACCTCCAGTGGCAGTGCGATCGAAGTGTCCTGGCGGAAGTCTCAACAGCAACTGTGTGTCTCACCTCCAGTGGCAGTGCGATCGAAGTGTCCTGTGAGACACACAGTTGCTGTTTAGACTTCCGCCAGGACACTTCGATCGCACTGCCACTGGAGGTGTCTGCTGCAGCTGCAGACAAAATGTCTGGGAAGATGAAGGAGCCCAGTAAACCACAGCCCACAAGCCCCGTTAATACTTTATATTATAATTTTGTCAGTGTTTTTAAAATTGCATGACAGTACTGATAGAGCCAGTTCATATTACTCTACAACGTTGTAAAACAAAACCCAGATTATCTTGTGCATTTCAATGTACTGTTACATGATCATTTTAGCTAGTTTCTTCCATTTGGTGTAATTATTATTTCTGATAGTAAAAAAACCTGTTATTTATCAATTTAACTATTTAGATTGCGACCAGGTTTACATTGGAAGTACCAAACATAATTTAGACCAGTATGTCCAAATAATCCAATGCCACGGCCGCAATTTGAACCACGGATCTACTGGTTTCCGTCTCCAGAGCGAATGGTCTGAAGACAAACCTAATTGAGTACTATATTTAGAGGCCTCTTCATACTGCTGGTAAGAAATTCACCACTAAAGCACCCCTTATACTTGAGAGAAAACACTTTCCTAAAAGGATACCACCCACAACCGAGAAAGTCACGACCATTTCGAAAATGTCTAATGTGTCGTGCAGCAGAAGTTCGCAAGGAAACTAATATTATTTGCTGTAAATCTGAAGATGTACCCTTGTATGTTTACACAGGTTTTGAGGTGTGCCATTCAAAAAGAAACCTTTAAAGGTAAGTTTTCATCTCTTATAGAACTAATTTAAATTTATTGTAAAACAGGAAGATTCAAGTAATTGGCATTAAATAAGCATTAAATGCATATATGCACAGGACATCTATATATGTCCATATCGGTTTGGGGCATTTTAACTTGGAACATCATATGATGTCCATATTGGTGAAAAGTTTAATCCACATTACAGGTATTGTGCATGGGCTTCAAAGGGTAGTAGAAGTCATACGGGAGTAGTTTCCATTTTTAGGTTCTTAATATCTACTAAGAAGAACGTCTTTGTAAAAGCCCCTGGCCAAGTAGCTGCTTGTCAGGAAAAACTCCTGGAAAATTCTCTTCCCCCGGAACCAATTCTTACCCGCTGAGGTATATGGATAAATGCTGTTATGTTATATGCGGACAATTTCAATGGAGTTAAAGAAGTCGTCTGCAGTTTAAATCCAAATGATGTTTTGGCAATTTAACGTTCACAAGACACTTTCAGAAATGAAACATTGCAGAGACTTGACTATTATAAAGACGCATTTCAAAATGATACCTCAAGCAATACAAAAGCTAGAAATGCATGGCTTGTCCCTATATGCCTCTATATCAATCTTCAAAGAAGTGAAGAGTAAACATCAGTGTGCCCCTTCAAAATATGAGGAAACATTGAGTGAAAAATTGTGCAGTGTATTGCAAAGGAATCCCAATTTTAATATTTCATGCTCTGTTAGCAAATATCTCCAAGGTGACAGTGTGGACCTTCCAGGAGAAATTCCTCTAGAGCTTGTTAGTGCTTATAAATATTGTCCAATCAAGTCTGTACATGTTGAAAGGTCCTTCTCTGCATATGAACTCATATTATTTGATAAACATCATAAATTTACTCCTGAACATTTGGAAAAAATTATGATCATGTACTGCAAATCAAATTATAGCCTCCAGGATGACGTAATGTAAGGAAAAAGATTCAACCTGAGTAGATGTGTTAAATTACTTACCTATATATAATATTTTAGTGCATATAAGCATATTTTAGAGCATATTTTAAAGATCTTTGCAGCATAAATGCATGCATATTTTAGACATTTTTTGTGCATATAAATCTAATGTCTGGTCATAACCAGAGTTGGTTCATCAACACTGCCTGAATCTGAAACTCTTCATTTTCATTTTAAGTAACACTGCATGATGCAAAGTTTTCCTCTGTAATCAGTTTATAATCTTCATCATTGTCTATTTGCTATCAATTGTTAATGATTTCTTCATCAACATCAGAACAGCCATTGATATTTTTAAAAATGACCATAAAATCTTCTTCCACACTTTTCTTCTTCAATGCTGTTTTCTGATAAGTCACATACAACAGGCCACAACTTTTTCCATGAATTAAGTTTCTCTTCCAACCTGGTCCCATGCAGGTGGGGTGAGTGCAATGAATTCGCCTGCTGGCAAGAGCATTCTAGTAATGTACCACCTGAGAATAGCAATTTATTGTCTGTAAAACAAGTATCCATTTACTACGCTAAACAACATCTGAGTTTATTTTTTATATATAAAATGGCAATTTTACGGGTGCATTTGTGATAGCTGTAATATACAGAATAGCTGTAACATACAGAAAGTGCTGCTACTGCGACGGATTAGATTCTTGAGTTCAACTCACCAATGAGTGAACCATCAGAAGATGCTACTTTTCACACATATTTAATTATAATGCAAACAAAAATGAAGTGACACAGAAAATAGAACTAGTTCAAATTGAACTGATAGAGAAAACTTATCAGTTACAAAATTGTACAAAATGATTAGATATTCTTAAGTAATTAAGCATAATAGATAGTCAACATGAAAAATTTAATGACCTGAATTTCAAATCCTGGTCATGGCATTGAACTTTTCATGTTGACCTTATCTATCAAAAATCTTAGCCTATATATGGCTAGTGTGAAGAAATTATTAATTTCCATCAATTAATTTAAATAATCATAATGGATAGTCAACATGAAAAATTCAATGCCATGGCCGGGATTTGAAACACGGATCTCCTGGTTTCTGTCCAGTCGCTCTAATCCATTGAGCTACCATGGTCAATGTGCCGTCCTGACATTAAATTCATTTGACTCATGTAATGTCAGGATGGCACATTGACCATGGTAGCTCAATGGGTTAGAGCGACTGGATGGAAACCAGGAAATCCATGGTTCAAATCCTGACCATGGCATTGAATTTTTCATGTTGAATCTATCCATCAAAAACCTTAGCATAACTTTATGTTCAAAAAATTAAATTACAATTAATATTATTTTGGATATTAACTGTACTGACAGTAAACATTTAAAACTAATGTGGGCTCATATGTACCCTGAATCCATGCAACATTTTTGAATTCTCCATCTGAGGAAGGTGTAGACTTTGCTTATCACATCTTCATTGCACACATTTACCTGGAGATTTCCTTCTTTGTTACAAATTTGTCAGTGATATCATTAAAATTTTAGCAAAATGCTGAAGACAATATAAAACTGTTACAGCATTAAATCCTGACTTCCATTACAGAAAGGTGCAGCTTCAGACTTGAAACAAAAATAATCTCTTCACATTCCCAAAACCAATTGTCCTGTCTGCACAAGTAGTATATAATTATGTTTATACTCATAATCTCTGGACTGTAACACCACATTAAAAAAAAAAATAATAAAACTAGAACAAAATTGAAAATAGTCAAAATGAGCTTCAGAGATAACACCCCACCCCCCCCCCCCCCCCCCCACCAGTTCAGTGCCCCGGGCTCTCACCATGCCTTGAAATACAAAGTAACAGTTTCCCTTTATTACTTAAATACAAAATATAAGTGTGTGTTCCTGTAGCATTTTGTTTTGTTCCTTTTAATTATTTTTATCCTCCAACGTAACAGCAGACGAATAAAATGAGTGAAATGATGCACAAATAAGCCAAGAGTCCACAGAGCCTAGAGTTATCCAAAGTATCTGGAGTGTGATAAAGAGGTCTCTGAGCAAAATTAAACAATCTTTCATGCCCAGTATAGAATAAACGCTCAGAAACACGAGTTAAGAGTATCCAAAAATAAAAACAATTTCAATTATTAAGAATAACTAAACACTATAGCAACACAACTTCATTATTACTTATTTACAATCCTTTGGGACCTCAGGTGTTTTGAAACCGGTCCTAAAGGATTGTAAATAAGATAAGTAATAATGAAGTTGTGTTGCTATAGTGTTTAGTTACTCTTAATACTTAGTTTACTTCACTGTCAGTAGCTTCAGTTTTTACATAACAATTCCAATTTTATATATAGCAGCAACTTCAGAGGTGATACTTGTAATATTCAGAAAAGCTGTAAAAAATATCCTACTAAAAGTAATGTCACAGACAACAGATGAGTTTCTAAGAAGTAAAATTAAATAATAAAGTAAATATTGATTTTTTTCTTGGTAAAAATTATGTCTCTTACAGCCTAGTTCTTAAAAATGTAATACATTAAACTATTATGTGACCTAAGTTGCATTATTCTTAATTACTATTTGTATTATTATTCTGTTAATTACTACTGCATTACTTTAATCACTATTGTATTATTTAACTACTATTGTATTATTTAATTACTATTGTATTATTCATAATTGTATTACTCATAAGAAATGTATTATTCTTATGGGTACAAATTTGACGAAGCCATGAATATTGTATATTCCTAAGGTGAATAAAACTATCTATCTATCTAAATGATGTTAAACTTAAAAAAAAAAAAAAAAAAATGTTCACCGCTACATTTTTCTAGACTAACAATTATAATCTGTCTTCTTACAGAAACAATACCCTCTGCTGGAAGCAAAGAATACGAATGTAATCATAGGAATGAAAAATCTTTTGGATAATACTAAGAAATATTAAAATAGCACTAACCTTAGATTAGGTATCAGAAATGATAAGTATTTAAATTAATAATTATTTAAATTTAATTCATTTAAATCTGTGGGACTTTATAGAATGCAGTAAAAATGTAAAACATTTAAGAGAATATACTAGTTGAATACTAGTATACTTACTCTATTTAAGAGAATAAAAAAATTTAAGGACAATGCAAGAAATAACATATTTAAATTTCATATTTATTCAAATACAACAGGCTCAAATATAAGAACTTAATTTTCCAGAACCTAAGTGGTTGTAATTTTACAAAGTTCTACTAATTGTTTTCTGTTGTGTCATGCACTATGAGATGACGACGACGGTGACAATGACGACGACGATGATGATGTTGTTGCTGCTGCTGCTGCTTATACAGGCCTGTAAATGCTTTTTTGCTGAAATACACAGTTTGCTTACTTTTTTATGATTTTTAATTAAAATAGCTTATTTCATCCAAATCATGTAAATTTAAAAGTACATTTTCACTCCTAGCCATCACTTTATTATTCAGGTAATTCGTACTTATTAGTGTAAAATGGGGAAGCCCCAGGATATTGTGAAATAGCACTGCTTAAATGAAATTACAAGAGAAACTTGGGATATTCCGCCAAATGTTATCTACATGTGGTTGGTGAGTTTCCCGCTTCCCAAGCTGTTAGAGTACAGCTTGCTGATGCAATCATATTCTTCCTTTAGTCATACAACGCATGTTCGTATAACAAGGTGTATATAATCGGTCATACAGTAAGTTAAGAAATGTCACCCATAAAAACATCACTATTGACTTTTTTGCAATTACGTAAACGAGTTTGGAAGTGGTATTTTAAGTGAAGATGGTGTGGTCTTATTTAGTTTGGTGTGTGAAAAGTGTTTTACAAAGAAAAAGTATGACATTCAGTATATCAACACAACACGACATAAGTAGAGGGTTAAGAATAAATCTAAGTTAAATCAGCATCTAATCACAGGCACTGTAGGCGAACAATCGAGTTCAAGTGATGCATTTTTCAAAGACTTGTGTTTAGCATTAGTGAGTTTGGCAAATAAGGAGCAGCTTTGAGAATTTTTACAAAAATACACAAACAGAAGGGTGCCGGGCGAATCTACATTGCGAAAAAACTATTTGCAACAGTGTTTTCAAGACATAATTTGTCTTCTTCAGGATCAACTAAAGCAAAAAAATGTGAATTTGTACTGATGAAACCACAGATGCAGCGGGAGAATGTGTATGTAGTGCTGTAGTTGGTTCTATAAAAGCAGCCAGTGGATCATATTTTTTAACATACAAGTACTTGACTGAGTAAAACATTCCACTATTCTAAAATTTTTCAATGACTCGTTAGCTATCTTGTGGCCGGAAGGGGTATGGTATAACAATGTACTGTTATTTCTCAGTGATGCTGCTCCATATATTGTTAAAGCGGGAACTGGATTAAAAGTTCTTCATACTATGTGATTTATCCTGACGTGTCTTGCTCATGGTTTACATTGTGTCACTGAAACAGTTAGGAGCCAATATAAAGACATGGGTCCTTATCTCTAGCATAAAGAAAGTATTTGTAAAGTTGCCAATTAGGATTCAAAAATTTCATGCAGTCCTTCCAAATTTGTCTTTAACTCCTCTGTCACATTTAACTCAATGGGGTTCTTGTTTTCTCAATAAAAACTCCGTATTTTATCATCAATAGGATCTATAATTTCATTTATTGCCGTTATTATATTTATTTTATTCGGTTAAACGCTGTGTCATGCTACGCAGAACATTTCAATGAAGTAAAAACAGTGTTGTACTTTTTAGATGCAGAAGATGCAAGCAGCATTGCTGCAGCACAGAAATGTTTTGCTAATATTGGCATCCAAGATAAGATAGAGTACATCCATAATGTTTCTCTAGAATATCTGCTACTATAACACAGAATTGGAAGCTCGAAATAATAACTTGGAACATTCACTTTCTATGATAGATGAAATTTCAGTAACCTCAACTTCAGAGTGTCACGGTATTGTTAAAATCGCCTTTGAGAAGCTCAGTAAGGTACTAGTCGGCCAAGATATGAATGCACTTGAAGGAGCACAGCACTGTTTTGTTTACTACATGAAGCTTAGGGAACCGCGCGGAGCAAGGGGTAGCGAGGGGAAAGGCAATACTAGGAATGTACAGTCACACAATTAAAACAGTACACGTCTGCTGCTGCCTTCACATTAGTTCTCGGAAGCAGCAAATCCGAGAATGTTTGTTTCAGGCGCTTCATCTGCTATATCTGCGTTACTGCGTCCTTTTGCTTCAATATTCATATTCTCAAAATAACATTCATCACAATTGCAGTCTTTATCGTCATCATCGCTGCTCTCTAGACCCACGTTTATAATTATATTTTCAATTGTTTCCTCCATTAACCCATCTCGACGCTTAAAATCTTGCTCAATCTTTTCACGTGTCTGCATACTTCTATCCAATCATTTTGTGTAATTTGAGCTATGCAGCTTCTTGTCATAGCCTTCAGATTACTCAAAGTAATCGATGATACATCTTTTGTTTAATTAAATTCCAGATAATTCTATAGGGTTAAGGTCACAGTGTTACGGAGGAAAACCTAAGACTGTAAAGCCCCTTTGTTCCATTATTCTATCAAGCCAATAAACAGGCTCTTTTAAAATTAATTGTCACTATCTCTAGCTCATTTTGTCATTTGCGGATCATGTTTATTTTTCTTTTGTGTTAGCCAATGAATAACCTGTGCTTTTCGAGATGAAGTGTTGAGAGCTTTATTTACCTGTACGGTATGGCACAACAATGCTTTAAGGTGGAATATTTTATATTAATTTCTCTGCTAACCACTTTTTATAATTTTGACTGTTCATTGCATCATGGTAATTTGTTGATTTGGATTTTAAATCGGAAATCAATTCGGCTCCATCAATAAATCCCATGGATCCCCCCCGCATGTGCAACAATTGCTCTTTGACCAGCACTAGTATTAGTCAAAACACCTGGTACTTCGTAATATTGCCATCACTTCTTGCCGGTTTAGTGAGTATGGACCCAAGTCTCGTCTGTATAAACTACTGGTTTACGTGTGCCTTTTACATTTTCACTAATAGCCCTTAAGTACTCTGCAAGTTTTGTAATAATTTGTGGTTTCTCCATTAGCACAGATCGTTTGTTTTTGCATTTCTTACACTGGAATCACATTTTTCTTAATATTTTTCTAAATGTTTCTTTGCCACCCTGAATATACATTCTTTAGCAAAGTTCAGGAGTTTCCTCAAAGTATGAATTTCCTAAATATTAAAAGCAGAAGCATTATTAACAGTGAAGTATTCTTCATATTTGACTTTGATTTATGAGTCACTAAGTTTACACTCAAACTTCACTTACTTGTAACAAGTAGACCATGAAGAAATATTACATAAAGTTGGATCCAAAAATACTATTACCCTTGGTATAACTGTTTTGGTACAAGCAGAAAGTTTTAGTTATCACCTCGAAAAATGAAATTGCGACCATGAAACTTGGTGATGGTACTAGTCATTATATATTCATCCTTCAATGTGACACATTTTTCCCAACGATGGATGACTTGACAAAGCCCTTGGTTGTAAAAGTCAGCATTTTGCCTAATGTTCAGGAAACGTTCCACTTCATAAATCACCTCGTGTCATTCTAGAAATGTCTAGCATGCAATGGTTTCTTCATCCCAGGAAAGAGGAAGAAGTCACTGTGTGCCATATCAGGAGAATATGGGAGTGAGGTAAAATCTAATATCCCAAAGAAGCAGCATTTGTGCCTCTGTCCTGTGCAGAATGAGCTGGGTCATTGTCGCGAAGCAAAAAGACCCCCTTGGACAGCTTCTTGTGACACTTCGTCCTTATAGCCTCCTGTAAACTCGTCAGGAGATATCAGCAGTATGCTCCTGTGATAGTTTGCTTCACATCTTTCGAAATTCCCAGTTCTTCGCAGAGAGACGGTCTGCCACTTCGTTCTTCGCATCCAGACTTGTTTGACCACATTGAAAACGTCTGCACCACCTGATCACTGTGTCATATGATGGTGCATTGTTGCCATACACTTCCACCAATTCAGCATGGACTATTACAGCGTTATTACCCTCATACAGGAAATAAATTACCACATGATAACATAACTCAGGGTGCAACAGCCCCTAGTGGGCCAAGGCCCGCCAACCCGACTGCCAACCTCATGCCCACATATGCAAGGTAGAGGTGGGCAATCATCCAACCAATATGGGGAGGAGATGTCAGCATCTCGGCAACCCCAAGCATAGCTCCTCAATTTCCTTGCGATGCTGAATGGGCACCGGTCCTATACCCGGGACTTAAAATCTGCACCCTCCAGAGGTGGGATCGATACCAAGTGCCTTCCGTCATGATGGCATGTTGGCCATGGTAGCTCAATGGGTTAGAGCAACTGGATGGAAACCAGGAGATCCGTGGTTCAAATCCTGGCCATGGCATTGAATTTTTCATGTCGACTATCGATCAGAAACCTTAGCCTATATATGGCTAGTGTGAAAAAATGATTAATTTCCATCATTTAATGTTTAGGGAAATTTAAAATATGTGCATGTGTATGTATGGGCACCTGTGAGTGTTATTAATCAACTATTTCCATTTTTAATTTACTTTTCCATGAATTCTAATGGGAAGAGCAACATCACAAATGCAAGATTATCTGTTATTCAAAACTAAAATTTTAGGGAAAAACACTCACATTTCTTCAGTTAAATAAACTTAGTTCAGATGCTTGAAAGGTAATATCTCAATTATTTACAGTTACACCACCATAAATTTAAATAAAATGTGCTTTTAACCTAGACTAGGCATTTATGTTACAGCAATATGTAATATAGTTTATATTTATTTGCTTTTTCTACTTTAGACTTTTGTTGGATCCTGTATCTGTTACAGATTTTAGTCTTATGTAACTTTTTATATTTATCTTTGTATCTTGAACTGGCGTGTCCTATAACATATGTATTATGTTCCAAAGGATGAAATAAATACAATAGCTTTAAGAAGTTTAATAATCAGCAACATCTGAAGGGGACTGTAGCCAATTTGTAGTCATATCATTCCTTAAATATTATGTAAGGACTAAGCATTATACATAGTTGAAATCATGGAAAATTATAGGGAAACTGTACTGGAGGAATTCTTTAACCAAGTTTCTCAACAGTATGCATTTAAAAATAACTTTCCAATAAATAAAACAGTTCTGTTGTTTATCTCATGGTAGTATCTGTCATCAACATAATTCATTCTTTAATTCAAGTATAAGTAAAGCTGCAGAAGAGCCACAAAAAGCAAAATAATTCTCAAAATCCAAAATTGGCTTAAAAAGAATTGTTCATAACAAGAAAACTTAATTTCTACAGTTGTTTAAGTTTAGTTACTCAACATTCATAGGTTCTCAAAATAACTTTTCCAGCTAGAGAATACCTTTTTATGCCTGTGGTAGTTTTATTGCACTTAAGTATTTAATTTTATAAGAAAAAAATGATTATAATAATACTGTTATCTTTTGAGTATTCAAGTACAAAAGTATACACCTAATTTAATGGGTAACTCTATTGAACAATGATAAAATTAGAGCTCTAGGTTATAAAAACAAGTGCTTCGTTAGAAGCATATAACAGCATAATAATCTGAAGTAATTAAGGAAAGTTGTAAAACAATGAGCTTAGCTAAAACTCTAATATCTAAGACATTAGTAATAGCAACTTACAAACTTCTTAACATTCTTATGAGTAGGACTATGATACACTAAAGCACAAAATATAATTTTTTGTTTAACTCAAAATTAAGTTTTTAATATTTGATCAATTTCAAAATTGCCCAAAAAATAAAAGTCCAAAGGTTTCCGATACAAATAGACTGTGTAAGGCACACTTACTTTATGAACAAAAAGCAAAGTATGCTTGCGAAGTATGTTACACAAGTTTTATCTACATCAGCCAGCTGACTTGAAAATTAATGAACAGTGGAAAAGCACATATACTATATTTAAGCAAACACGTGCACTCGTCCTGAACAGTTACCACCAACAACAATATTCTGAGATGGATGGAAATAGCAAACTGAACACACAGTGCTAAGATTTTCATCCTGCAAGCTATGCAGCAGTTGACAGTTTTCACTGTATATAGCAATCTATAAAAAAACAAACAAAACAAAATTAAAACATTGAAATAAAAATTAAAATATAAAGTAAATTAATTTAATTTATATAAATTAAAATATTGGAAATAAAATATAAAGTATCTAAGATTTGAATGTAGAAATTAAAATTGTGGCCTTTCTATGATTTGAACCTGAATTTCTAATAAGTTTTCACTTGTTAGCATATGATTTTATAACTAAATTTTTGTTGTGTTTTTTGTTGGCACTATTTCTTTACTTTTCATGACTTAGCCCCCTGTCTGAAGGCATTTAAACCCTGCACTGGCTGTTTACAGGTATCCATAAAGAGATCTAGGTATTTACATATACATCGGCATGTAATTTAAATTTCAGCTGCACAAAACGAATGTTCAGATTGTAGTATTTATCATATTTTAATGATACAAAGCTGAAAGATATTACAGTATGCACCAACTACAGGTAATACTTTTATTTACAAAAATCCAAAAAACATATTACAATTTTGTAGTATATTTCACAGATCTCTGATTCCAATTTATGTGCTAAACTTCATTACTTTTCCTCTTAAATGCTAACATTATTCAAAACACTTGTTTTGCATTTTATGCGGCCGGTTCAATAAGTACCAATGTTTCAAAATATATGGTGTTGCTAAGGGAAGTTTGTGTTATCATCATGTACTGTCATTTGTTACACGTCAAAACAAATTTGGTCCTGATTCATAGGTTCTGCAACATGTTTTTGCTAAAATGATTCAGTAATTTGCTTTTTACTTTTAGATTGGCAAACTTGCAAGGAGATAAAAGCAAAATTGAATGCTGCTTCCTATTCAAAAATAGCCACACTTTGGTGGAAAGTGATACACATCCTGGGAGGCCACAAACCATTTGAAATGCTGCAGTTGTTGAGAAAGTGAGAGATCTGGAACTGGGAAATTGACGTTTGACCTTACGAGAGATTGCCGAAGACATTGGTGTCACTAAAGATTCCACTAATGTAATTTTCTGTGATGATTTGAACATGTGCATAGTGGCGGAAAACTTTGTGCCCAAGCTTCCATCGGAGAACAGAAACAACACATCTTGAGGTTGCACAAGACCTGCTGAACATTTGCAACACTGAACCTGAGTTTTTGAACACTGTGATAACTGGAGAGGAGGCTTGGATTTATGGGTACAACACAAAAGAAGGCATAATCATCACATTGGCAGCATTCCAAGTCTCAAGGCCGAAAAAAGCACAAGGTGCAAAACAAAATCAAGGTGATCTTAACAGTGTTCTTTGATATCTGTGGAGTTGTGCATCATAAATATGAACCAGAAGGACAAACAGTGACACAGGAGTACTATCAAAATCTTCTCTGCCATCTCTGTGATGCAGTTCGATAGAAAAGACCAGCCCTCTGGAGGGCGAAAACCTGGCAGTTGCATCATGACAATGCTGCAGCTCATTCATTGCAACTGATCCAGACTTTTTTGGCAAAACATGAAGTTGCAGTTGTTAGCCAACCTGCCTACTCTCCGGACTTGGCTCCTTGCAATTTCTGGTTGTTTCAGAAACTGAAGATGCCATTTAAAGGATCAGTTTTGGGAGCAGAGGAGGCATAATGATGAATGCAATGGAATAAAGGAGCAGTTTTTCAAAACTCAATAGAGCACAAATTTTGAGAAAATGAGTTATATACAGGATCGGTAAGTTTTCAATGCCACCAATAGATCTGTGAAATCAAATGTTGCATAACTCGATATTTGCCTTGTGTAAGGCATGATGAATCACAAGCACTTTTTCATAACTTGATAGAACGCATGCACAGCGATTTTACAACACTCGAGACAGCAGAGTCTAAATGAAAAGATTTGCAACCTGTCAAGACCCGTCACTGACCTGATGATAATTTGCGATATTCCACTTGTCCAACATTGCTTTCCTGGAATTAAAGCATATACAAAACCCATTAAATTATTTTAAAGCCTTCCAGCAGCTAAATAATATAGAGAATGATTCATTTGGTATTATTGCCGCACTTTTCTGATTCGTAGGGAAGAGAATGACAATACTAATTGGCATATGGTTTTTATCAACAACAAACTCTGTTGTCACGTACTCTTTCAGAACCTTATATCAACATCGCTCTCAAAGCGGCATTACAAAGACCTAACAATCAAACATGTCCCACACTCAGGATAGCACGGCATAGTGTGGCATTACTGCAACATAGGCCATTGTTTAATGCATACATTGAATCTGTCTCTTGCAAGCACAAGAAGTCATGGACAAAAGTACAGGGTTTGATTCTCCAGTGACTGAATCTGATGGTGGCAGGAAAAATAGAAGAAAACGTCTTGTTCAAGCTACAAAACCTAATAATAAAGAACCTCCATAAAATGTAATCAAGGAATTTAAGATTATCCATCAAAGTCAATAAAGAGGAAAAGAAAGTAATGTGGAGTAGGAGATCTGACATATGAAAACATCTAAATAAGTGAACCAAGAAAAATTCCTGCTTAAATACATGACAATTAACTCTCTAAAATGAAGGAAAGTAAAGAAGGAAAATTCTAAAAGACAAACATTTGTGAGTACTAAATATAGCATCAGAAAGTAAAATGGAGATGCTTTACCAATCTGTGCTGCAAGTTTTCAGGGAATAGCAGGCATGTTTATGGATAGACTGTCCCTCCTTGCAAGGAAATTGTATTCTACTGGAAATCCATCTAAAGAAAATTGAAGAGGGGATAGAACTGGTGCAAAGGACAAGGAACTGTGAGAAATATTAAGAGCTACAGTGCAGAGAAAGCCATTACAGTAGACCAAAATCTTCAAGGAACTACCTACCACCGGAATCAAATATTAAAAAATATGTATAAAATATTTTGCAAAAAAGAGAAAAGGAAAAACTATCTACATGCTCTTAATCCAAATACATGTTTATTTTTTATAAGCATTTTAAACTCTCATTCAAGACACCACACACTGATACATCCACGTGCAAAATGGGACTAATTTCCATAAAGCAAGAGAGATTTGGAGAAGATATCAAAATAAATGTACACATTATTACTTACTAGTTTAATCACTCTGTATTCTTACATTTCTGTATTTATTAATTATATTTTGTAACTTTTTAAAAATGTCTATTATTCCATTAATGTAAAAATGTTGATGTAGCCATGTATTAAATTTATATACTGTACATAAAAATAAATTATGAAGAAATAAATGAAAATAAAATCAAAACAGTAATAAAACTAGAAGCAAATTAAGGTTCAGTCAAATTCACTTGTTTCACAGTCCATAACCTCTATTGAGTTTTGAAAAAACAATCATTTTTTTTAACTGGCCAGTACTATGAAAAATATGGTTATCCTCTAGGAGTTTCAATGTTGTCTGAAACTGTCCCATGATAATGTTTAGTAGTGCTAAAAATAAAGTTTGTGTTATGAAAGGTTATTACTAGAATAAAAAAATGTAATTTCCGTAAAAACATCTTTCTGTCCTCTATCAGACAGAATGCTGAAAAAATGCTCCTCAACTAAATGCCATCCCAAAAGAAGCTTTCCAGAATTGTTTTCAGAAGTGGAAGGACTGATGGGTTAAGGGTGTGAACGCGCAAGGTGACTACTTTGAAGGGGATTAGGATCCCAATCCTTTCAGGTAAATAATTTATTTTTCCCTGTCATAGGTCGGGTACTTTTTAGACGTACAGTAGAAGCCTGAAATAATGTGGCGGTTGTTGGGGGATATGCTTTGCCCCCACGTTATAACAATTCCACAGTATATCGAAATGTGAGCTTAGATATGACAAAAGTCGATCCTACAGAGGTGTAAGGAAACATTCGCGCAATAATAAATTATAGTAGATAGGAACATAAAAAGGCATGTAATATAAAGTACAGCACTTTTAAATACAATTACTCACCAGTAATGCTGGGAGTGTATTCCAGTCCTGAAATCAATCGTACTTTACACTATTGGTATTCACAACACGTTCAAAAGGCATGATTCATACTGAAATAATACTTTAACTTCGCCAGGTCTTAGAATTCCTGTGGACACAGATGTTTTAGCCCTTACAGAAAACCTTGGTTTCCATGTCCCATTACAGCAATTAAGTAGCCAAGGTCAATGGTAGGGTGGTGTTGAGGGTGAAAATTTTACTGCAGAACTATGAAGACACTTATAAACTCAACTTTCAAAAGTAAAAAAATGAATACAAATAAATGAAAAAAATACGGTTTTATTTTTTGGAGGACATACTTCCCCCTTCAAGGTGACTCCTTGGTCGTCAGCCTCGTCAGTGAAAATTTGAGAATATTGATGTCCGCGGCTGCTCTTGGAGTTATCCTAAAGCTCACGAATATAGGATCTGTAGCAAGGATCTCTTGATTCAGGGTATCTTGGGTGGATCAATTAGGGTACTTGGAAAGAAGCACAGTTTTATTCTCTTATGACGATCGGTTGTATTTCAATTACTATCGAAATACATATTAATTGGATGAACTCTGAATGGTTGGCTTCGCGCGTTGGCGTGGCTGTTACTCCCATGTCTATAACACAACTCTTCGGGTTGGCAACTGGCAGCCAACTACTTTTAATGAACGCGGTTTCTTCCCATGTGCTATTACACAACTCTTCAGCTTGGCCCACAGCGGCCAACTAACTTTGGATAGATATTTGTTCCCCGGATAGGTCATATGACTCTTTGCTTTCCCCTTCAGCTCATTATTTTTAATTAGTTGGTTGATAGAACGCATATGGTGTCCCTTTTACAAGAACAACCTCTCTTCCATCTTTCTAGACCTCCCACGATTTTTCCTGTCAAAACTAGGCTTGAAAATAAATACCGGGTGCCAACCTTAAAATTTAAGGCTGCGTCCCTCCTACTAGGAGAGAGAAACCGACTTTTTCAGAGTCTGTAACAAACTTGACAATACACACACAATTTCTGCTTTACACGTATATATTCCTTTAACAGTCAATTAATCTTGCATATATTCCTTTAACAGTTAATTAATCAACTTGAGGAACAGAGTACCGTTTCACCATGCATTAAATCTAAATCCACTGTATTTCGGATTGCGCTATTTCTGTCTTCTACTGTACCTTGTATTAATGATTAAGCTCTCATAATTATTGTCGCAAATCCATTATTACGACTGGTGGCGTACACGATAAAAGAGTTCGGCACAGAGTGATAACAGACAGCACAATGTGGAGATAAAGAGCCTGCAAAAACAGATAAAGATAACCCGGAGATAAAAGACTTGCCGACACAGATAAAGCTAGACGTCTAGAACATTCTATTTCATCTGGTGACGTGTTAGAGAAAATTCTATAACAGTCTGGAATCATGAATGGTTGTGTATAAAAAGAAGCCATGGCTAGTTTATCTGACAGTTGTAAGCAGAGTCATAACGGGAGCTGTAAACAGAGTCGTAATGAGAGAGCAATAACTGGAACTGGTGTGTGTTTTGGAAGTAAACTCTTTGTTGTGGTCAACGACCTTGGAAGATTGTATTTGTGTGTTATGTAATTCTGCTCATGTACAAAGTGTATTTCTATGGAAATAATGAATGTTTTGAATTTATGCAACTTGGACATTTAATTCTAAGAACCCACAAAGTCACATTATTAACTCCAGTGGTGTACACAGTAATTTATGGTACACTGATTTGCAACTGTATAAATAAATAATATGGAGAAAAGCTGTAAATTAAAAGTTCAATTAATGAATCAATAAACAAAGCTTCCTCATTTCGAATATTAGGAAGGAATCTGTTGAAATTCCAAAATTTAACAGTAATTCAGAATATCGAGATTTAACTGTATTGGAACACCACAGTGAAGCGAAATAATTATTAATTTATAGGTCAGTCATATTTATTACACATCAGCTTCACTTACGTACCTATTTTGAGGACATGTTAATAGGTACGTAAGAATAAATACGACTCATCTATAAATTAATAATTCAGAAGTTGCAAATAAGAAACAAAACAGACATTTGTATAAGAAATATGCTTCTTCTTAAACTTAGTTGAGAGGAAATTACAGAGATTGTACAAACATTACAACCTTTGGCTTACTTCTAGTATCTGGCCAAATGTTTTCTCCTAACTCACATTGGGCCAGTATACATGAACTTCAGCAAATCTAGTAGCAGACAAAGGAGCATATGTGACACTTGTAAAGCAACAGAGTACACCTGTTCCTAAAGGATATTCAAAAGATTGCATGGCACTGAAAAATGAATTTGCAGAATAATTGGAATTCTTTCCATATCTACTTTTATCAGTGGTATACAGGAATCATCTGACTGTATAAATAAACATAAGCAAGATATTTGATGGATAGAGTCAACATGAAAAATTCAATGCCATGGCCGGGATTTGAACCACGGATCTACTGGTTTCCGTCCAGTCGCTCTTAACCTTTGAGCTACCATGGTCAACGTGCCTTCCTGACATTAAATTCTCCAGTTGACTCGTATATTTCCCCGGTAGACCACTAGGGGCTCTCGCATCCGAGATACACCGTTCGTGGCGACTTACTATTGTAAGTACTTAAAGCCCAGGCTTCATCATTTAACTCTTATTATTTTAGTTAATTGATGGAAATTAATCATTTCTCCACACTAGCCGTATATCGGCTAAGATATTTGATGGATAGAGTCAACATGAAAAATTCAATGCCATGGCCGGGATTTGAACCACGGATCTACTGGTTTCCGTCCAGTCGCTCTTAACCTTTGAGCTACCATGGTCAACGTGCCTTCCTGACATTAAATTCTCCAGTTGACTCGTATATTTCCCCGGTAGACCACTAGGGGCTCTCGCATCCGAGATACACCGTTCGTGGCGACTTACTATTGTAAGTACTTAAAGCCCAGGCTTCATCATTTAACTCTTATTATTTTAGTTAATTGATGGAAATTAATCATTTCTCCACACTAGCCGTATATCGGCTAAGATATTTGATGGATAGAGTCAACATGAAAAATTCAATGCCATGGCCGGGATTTGAACCACGGATCTACTGGTTTCCGTCCAGTCGCTCTTAACCTTTGAGCTACCATGGTCAACGTGCCTTCCTGACATTAAATTCTCCAGTTGACTCGTATATTTCCCCGGTAGACCACTAGGGGCTCTCGCATCCGAGATACACCGTTCGTGGCGACTTACTATTGTAAGTACTTAAAGCCCAGGCTTCATCATTTAACTCTTATTATTTTAGTTAATTGATGGAAATTAATCATTTCTCCACACTAGCCGTATATCGGCTAAGATATTTGATGGATAGAGTCAACATGAAAAATTCAATGCCATGGCCGGGATTTGAACCACGGATCTACTGGTTTCCGTCCAGTCGCTCTTAACCTTTGAGCTACCATGGTCAACGTGCCTTCCTGACATTAAATTCTCCAGTTGACTCGTATATTTCCCCGGTAGACCACTAGGGGCTCTCGCATCCGAGATACACCGTTCGTGGCGACTTACTATTGTAAGTACTTAAAGCCCAGGCTTCATCATTTAACTCTTATTATTTTAGTTAATTGATGGAAATTAATCATTTCTCCACACTAGCCGTATATCGGCTAAGATATACGGCTAGTGTGGAGAAATGATTAATTTCCATCAATTAACTAAAATAATAAGAGTTAAATGATGAAGCCTGGGCTTTAAGTACTTACAATAGTAAGTCGCCACGAACGGTGTATCTCGGATGCGAGAGCCCCTAGTGGTCTACCGGGGAAATATACGAGTCAACTGGAGAATTTAATGTCAGGAAGGCACGTTGACCATGGTAGCTCAAAGGTTAAGAGCGACTGGACGGAAACCAGTAGATCCGTGGTTCAAATCCCGGCCATGGCATTGAATTTTTCATGTTGACTCTATCCATCAAATATCTTAGCCGATATACGGCTAGTGTGGAGAAATGATTAATTTCCATCAATTAACTAAAATAATAAGAGTTAAATGATGAAGCCTGGGCTTTAAGTACTTACAATAGTAAGTCGCCACGAACGGTGTATCTCGGATGCGAGAGCCCCTAGTGGTCTACCGGGGAAATATACGAGTCAACTGGAGAATTTAATGTCAGGAAGGCACGTTGACCATGGTAGCTCAAAGGTTAAGAGCGACTGGACGGAAACCAGTAGATCCGTGGTTCAAATCCCGGCCATGGCATTGAATTTTTCATGTTGACTCTATCCATCAAATATCTTAGCCGATATACGGCTAGTGTGGAGAAATGATTAATTTCCATCAATTAACTAAAATAATAAGAGTTAAATGATGAAGCCTGGGCTTTAAGTACTTACAATAGTAAGTCGCCACGAACGGTGTATCTCGGATGCGAGAGCCCCTAGTGGTCTACCGGGGAAATATACGAGTCAACTGGAGAATTTAATGTCAGGAAGGCACGTTGACCATGGTAGCTCAAAGGTTAAGAGCGACTGGACGGAAACCAGTAGATCCGTGGTTCAAATCCCGGCCATGGCATTGAATTTTTCATGTTGACTCTATCCATCAAATATCTTAGCCGATATACGGCTAGTGTGGAGAAATGATTAATTTCCATCAATTAACTAAAATAATAAGAGTTAAATGATGAAGCCTGGGCTTTAAGTACTTACAATAGTAAGTCGCCACGAACGGTGTATCTCGGATGCGAGAGCCCCTAGTGGTCTACCGGGGAAATATACGAGTCAACTGGAGAATTTAATGTCAGGAAGGCACGTTGACCATGGTAGCTCAAAGGTTAAGAGCGACTGGACGGAAACCAGTAGATCCGTGGTTCAAATCCCGGCCATGGCATTGAATTTTTCATGTTGACTCTATCCATCAAATATCTTAGCCGATATACGGCTAGTGTGGAGAAATGATTAATTTCCATCAATTAACTAAAATAAGCAAGATATTCTATGGGCATAACTTACCACATATCTGAGCAAAAATATTCAATAAATTAATGCCCAATAAACATTCTTATCGCACTGTCAAAAATCTAAACACTGAAACTGTAAAGAAGTTCAAAGCTTTTGATATGTCATATGTCAGATTTGCAAATTTCAAGTAGATTAAAAAGCTACAATAAGGAATAAAAGAGGAAAAGTGTAAATTGTCAAATTAAACAGAAAAAACAAATATTTTGGTTTAAAAATATAATTTTATAACAATAAAGTACTCGATAATCTAACAGCCTGCAGGCGAACCTGAGCTTGTCAACTCAACTGCCAGCAGAAGCACAGGTGTGGGTGATCTACTAATATGGGGATGAGATATGGGCAGCATCTTGGCAACCCCAGCCAGAAAATTGACATTCTTGACTGGCATTCACTACCTATTGCAGCTCCTCAAATTCCTCACGATGCTGAGTGGGTACTAGTCCTATATCCAGGACTTAAAATCCACATCCCCAGGGGTGGGATTGAACCCAGACACACTTCGTGGAAGAAAATTAAAGCACAATGCCCAACCCACTACACCAACGTGCAGATATAATTTTAGAACACAATAAGAAATTATTGATAATATGAAATAATATTGAGCTAGAAACAGTACAACAAATATTAGTGTTTGGCCAGTGGTTGGTTGGTCTTGGATGTCAATTATAGCTGGCAGGGCATCTAGCAACATTAACCTAATTAACAATGAAATAATACCTTCTAGAGATACATGAAACTTACTGATACCATATAACTGTTTATATTCATAAAAACAAATAATTTGATACATACCCTGCGAGGAGCCTGCATACTCCCAACAATGAACATATCCTCACGTTCTGGATGCCAACTGGCTTTGAATGTGGTTAGCCACCGGCCAGTATGATTGTTGTGTAGTACATAAGACTGCACTACAATAAAATAAGACAAAGATTTAAACTTTTATCACTGAAGTTCTGAATATTAAAAATAAAATTCTGAAAAAATGAAATGCCAAAGTGTTAATTTTGAAATGTTACAAAAGAAAACAAGACTTATTTTTGCATGTAAGTGATTGAAAACACTGTAATGATAGAAATACTGTCAATATCATACATGACAAAAATGTGTTTTTTGAGTTTCTCTAACTGAACTTATGAAAATAAAATATTGTCCAAAGATTCAATAAACTATAACAGCTAGTGATTACATTTCACTTATCTTTCATATACAATGGGACTAGTTTCGCAAATGAACTTTTGCATCTTCAGCTAAGTTAAATTCAAAAATGAAGTATATGGATAACAGTATGCCGCTATAAACACAGAGATGCTGCCACTCTCTTTGCTACACAATCCACTAAATTTAGTGTTTATATACACTGTCAAACTTCCAAATTAATCCTGTCTTTTTCCCACCTAACAATGTTGTCTCTGGCTGGCCCCATGGCCCCTTCTTCCCCAGAGCCTGGAAATATGAATGTGTGCATGATCTAATGATTAAAATACAAAGTACCATCAACCCAACATATACGAGTTAACACCATCAACTATTCTAACAGGAGAACGGCTGCCGATATGACCATTGAGTTTAAGGCAAGGTATAAATGGAACATTCTATATAGGAATGTTGTCTCCAGCTAACACATGTTTCTTTCACATGTCTTTATGCAGTTTCTGTATACATATTTGCCTTACAATAACTCATTCTTGTGCACTACTGCAAACTTGTAAATCCTTTGTGCTTCTTTCTCAGATAACATTACTATAAACATTAAAAAACAAACAATGAAACAAAATATTTAGGAACAATTTTTGATTCAAAATTATCTTGGAGACATCATATTGAAGCAGTAGTTAACAAATCAACAAAAAAGTTTTCATTTTTAAAGATTAGCTGGAGTCAAGTGGGGCAGTAATCGGGAGACACTGAACACCACATACAAAACATTCATTAAGCCAATACTTCTTTATAATGTAGAGGTAATAATTACAGCAAACAGTTCTAACATAAATCACCTAGAAGTATGCCAAAATCAGGCCCTGCGACTAATAACCGGTGCAGCAAAATCAACTCCAATCACGGCAATGCAAGCCTTAACTCGGAACTATCCAATACATCTAACTTTAGAAGAGCAGGCACTAATACAACATGAAAAAATGTTGCGGTTAAAAACAACAAAATGGCAGAAAAGATTACTATAACCAATCAAGATGAAAACACAAACAAGTTTCTTACACAAAGTTACGGAATTAAAAACAGATCTGAATCTTCCTAATTCAAAAGAAAACATTTTAATCAAAGAAAACCCACTAACTTTAGAACCAATTAATATTCAATTAGATTTAGAACAAATGGTTACAAAATCTGAAACTCCCAAACCTGTACTAAAAGCACTAGCATTAGAAACTGTGAACAATAGATACCCACCTGAAGAATGGTTACATATTGTCACCCAATTATCGGGAAGCACAACAGACGACAGCTGAGTAAGGGATCAGAGGCCGTGCCACGCCCACCTCATTAGTCTCTGTCACTAACTGAGGGGGATGATTAGCGAAATGTCATTTGTCGCTGGCCGCCTCTTTTCTCCCTCCCACTGCCATCTGGAACCTTCGCGTGGATTCACGGAAACCAGAGACTTCTAGAAGACTGTGATATTCCTATAAAAAGGGCTGCAGTGAGTGAATTGAGTCAGTCAGTCAGTCAGTGCTTGACGAGCTAGCGAACGGACGAGAAGACTGCGTACGTGCATTGGAGGAGTTTACGTAATCGCGAGTGCAGTGGAATTGTAACGGACGAACTGGTGAATCGTAATTGTGTGCATTACGTAATCCTGTGTAATTGGCAAGTGTTCAACTGTAAGTCGGTGGAAATAAAGAACGTTTTTGAGTGTTGCAATTGGACTCTTCATTTCACGAACCCACAGTCACACTGGTGTCAGGAAGCGGGACGACAACTTCACCGAACATTACAACCATGGACGCGGCATTGGAAAAGATTTTGGAGAAGATGATGGAAATGAAGGCGGAACTGGCAGAAATAAAGACGGCCAGCGACAACATCACCGAGAAAATGGAAAAGAAGTTGGAGACGGCAAATAACAACCTGGCCGCAGAGTTGAAACAAATGAAGACGTCCAACGACAACATCACCGAGAAGATGGAAGAAATGAAGGCCGAATTAAAAGCGAAGACGGAAACGGCAAACAACAACTTGGCCACGACAATGATCGCAAAGATGGCCGAACTGACCACGGAAATGAAGGTGGCGAACGAGGCTCTCGCCGCCAAATTTGAAGAACAGTTGGCCGGCGTGAGGGATAACGTGACGGAGCTGGGCAAGCGGATGTGCCAAGTGGATGAGCGCGTCGAGGACCTGGCGAACCGCATCAATGACCTAGAGGAAAAGGCCGACAATAACGCCAAGTCCCTGAACGCCATGGTTGAAGACGTCGAAGACCTCGCGAACCGCGTAAACAACCTGGAGGGAAAGGCCGACAGCAGCGTCAAGTCCCTGAACGCCATGGTGGAGGACGTCGTCGGCAGGAGACTGAAGGATTTGAAGGCCGACGCACCGGGACGCGACACAACATCGGCGCGCGTAAAACCACCGAAATATGACGGCGCGTCAACATTTGAGGTCTTCCGCCGCCAGTTCGACACAGTGGCCAAGCACAACAGATGGTCACCGGAGGAGGCCACACAGTTAATAGCCGGGGGAGACGCTGCAGGAGGGCCGCAGCAAGGCCTTGGTTGACCTGCCACTGGAGTTCGTATCCCGGGAAGCCGCCTACAACTTTGTCGACGGGGTGCGGGACACGGAGATTCGTCAGCGCCTAATGCTCTGCGATTATAAAACCATCCACGAGGCGCTGACAGCGGCATTAAGGATGGAGGCGGCCAAGGTAACATCTATCCCGTCGTCGAGAACGAGGAGTGTCCGCCACGCCGGAGACAGAAGACCAGCTGAGGGACGCCGGCGAACACCTAGTGGCCTGTGTTGGGGGTGTGGACAGCCCGGACACCTGCAGAGAGACTGACCACACCAGGAAGAGCAGCTGGAAGAACGAGTAAGGCCCGGCATGGAGAGGGACACGTCGGCGCCATTACCACCATCCCCTCGAGTGACACTGCGCGCCGTCAGCCGGCGTATGGATGACAGCCTCATCGCGGACGGTTGGGTGAGAGGGAAGCCGTGCCGCGTGCTGGTGGACACTGGGGCAGCCGTGACCATCATCATACCTGACGTGGCGAAGGGTTTGCCGACGAGGAAGCCGAGCCGACCATACGAGCTTGTCACGGCATCGGGCGACACCTTGCCTGTGGAGGAAGCCCTGCTGGAGCTGACCTTGGGGCTGAGTGCCGTGCGTCTGTGGGTGTTCGTCGCGAAGGTGGCTGAGGAGGTGATTCTGGGACTGGATGCCCTCAGGAGCCACGAGGCGACGGTCGACGTCGGCAGGAAGGTCCTGCGACTCAACGGAGAAGAGGTTATACTCCGTCAACCCGAAGAGCGCCTTGGAATCTGCAGGGTCGTCTTGAACGAAGACGAGGTTGGCGCCGCGAGGAGCGAGGTGATGGTGACGGCGCGACCAGAAAGCCAGACAGCAGGTTGGGTCCAGAGGCTGCAGGAGTACGACTTCACCTCGGAACATCATAGAGGGAAGAGCCACGGTAACGCAGACGACATGTCCCGAAGACCCTGTCCAAAGAGTGCGGCCAGTGCACAAGAGTGGAAGAGAAGGAGCGTGCCGCAGCAGCCCGAGTAGTTGTGGCAGTGCCTGCGGACGGCTGGGATAGCGCAGGCCTGAAGAGGGAGCAGTTGGCGGACGCAGACTTGGGGCCACTCTTGAGGGAAGTGGAGGCAGGGACGAGACCAACCTGGGATGACATCGCACCGAGGAGCGCCACCTACAAGTCGTACTGGGCCCAATGGGACTCGTTGAAGACCAGAGAGGGCGTGCTGTTCCGGGTATGGGAGTCACCCGATGGGAAGACGCAGAGAGAACAGTTGGTACTTCCCCGGAGTAAGGACCCGGAAGTCTTGGAGGAAGTGCACGCCGGTACTTCAGGAGGACACCTGGGAGCGAACCGAACGATTGACAAACTACGGCAGCGTTACTACTGGCTGAGACTCCGAGCAGATGCTGAGAGATGGTGCCATCAGTGTCACGTGTGCGGGGCGAGTCGTGGCCCCCAGACTAGGAGCCGGGGTCGCATGCAGCAGTACAACGTCGGAGCGCCATTCGAACGGCTCGCCGTTGACATTGCTGGACCGTTCCCAGTTTCCGACCGAGGCAACAAGTACCTAATGGTGGTTGTGGACTACTTCACCAAGTGGCCGGAGGTGTATGCCATCCCAAACCAAGAGGCAAAGACAATCACAGACTGCCTCGTGGAGCAAGTGTTATGTCGATTTGGGGTGCCGGAGCTACACAGTGACCAGGGTACCAACTTTGAGTCCAACATAATGAAGGAGGCGCTACAAAGGCTTGGGGTGAACAAGACCCGCACGACGCCTCTATATCCCCAGTCGGATGGCATGGTCGAAAGGTACATCAACACCTTAGAGAAACACCTGAGGAAGGTCGTGGCCAGCCATCAGCGAGACTGGGACGTCAAGGTGCCACTGTTCTTGCTGGCCTACCGCTCGTCTACACACGACACAACTGGGATGACGCCAGCCAGCTTAATGTTCGGCCGAGAGTTACGCCTCCCTTGTGACCTGGCTTTTGGAAGCCCTCCGGAGGCGAAGCAGCCAGTGACTGAGTATGTGGAGAACCTGGTGGACCACCTCCACAACATGCACAAGATGGCTCGCCAGAACATCCAGAAGGCGAGCGACCGCATGAAGACCAGGTATGACAGGCAAGCCAACAGCCAAGGGTTCCAGCAAGGTGACCTGGTCTGGTTGTACCGTCCTATCCGGACCAAGGGACGCTGCCCGAAGCTCCAGCAGCCATGGCAAGGACCGTACCGGGTGGTGAAGAGGATTAACGACGTGGTCTACCGCATCCAGAAGGTTCCCCGAGGGAAGATGTTGGTGGTACACTTGGATCGTCTAGCCCGCTACAATGGTGCTGTTCGGGACGACCAGCTTTGAGGAGGGAGCAGTGTCACCCAATTATCGGGAAGCACAGTAGACGACAGCTGAGTAAGGGATCAGAGGCCGCGCCACGCCCACCTCATTAGTCTCTGTCACTAACTGAGGGGGATGATTAGCGAAATGTCATTTGTCGCTGGCCGCCTCTTTTCTCCCTCCCACTGCCATCTGGAACCTTTGCGTATATTCACGGAAACCAGAGACTTCTAGAAGACTGATATTCTTATAAAAATGGCTGCAGTGAGTGAATTGAGTCAGTCAGTCAGTAAGTCAGTGCTTGACGAGCTAGCGAACGGACGAGAAGACTGCGTACGTGCGTCGGAGGAGTTTACATAATCGCGAGTGCAGTGGAATTGTAACGGACGAACTGGTGAATCGTAATTGTGTGCATTACGTAATCCTGTGTAACTGGCAAGTGTTCAACTGTAAGTCGGTGGAAATAAAGAACATTTTTGAGTGTTGCAATTGGACTCTTCATTTCACGAACCCACAAGTCACAATATCTACACAGATGGATCTAACTTGGACAACAACTCAGCAGCAGGAATTAAGTGTGCACTGTTCTCATTCTCTCAACCAGCAGGATACCATACAACACATTTTGATGCAGAAGTAACGGCTATTCATATTTAACTCCAACATCTTCTAAACAGAATAGATAAATTCAAAAATGCTGTGATACTTTCTGATTCTAAAGCAGCATTAAGTGCAATAAGTTCATACAAAATGAGGTCACTCCAAATTAAAGAATGTCACAAAATGATCCAACAACTTCAAAAACTACAGAAAAGAATTATATTACAGTGAATACCTGCACATTGTGGAATTGCTGGAAATGAATCAGCTGATTTTCTTGCCAAAAAATGTGCAAATTTAATTCAGAACAAAAGTAAAAACTTACCCTTTACATCCATAAAAATATTAATCAAAAGCAAATATAAAAACAAACAAAACCAATCAATATCTAACAAAGCCAAAGATAAAAAATGGAACATTTTAATTAAAAATACAGAAATTATTCCAGAAATCCCGCCAAACACTTACACCGAATAGGAATTTATACAAGTCCAAATTGTCCTCTGTGCAACAAAGAAGAGGAAATGACTGAAGAACATCTTTTAACCTGTGAACCCCTACCTGTCGGACCCACTACACAGAAATTTTGGAGAGCAAGAGAGCTGATGGTTTCATTACCAAAGCCTTGCATTTGAAAACAACAACATTAAAAAATTCATTCTATCACTTTGTAAATTTTTTATTAGCACTATTATCTTAATATCTCCCAGCACATGCTTCTGTGCTACCTTCCTAGCTGAACTTCTTACACTTATAGTTTCTACAGGATAGGATAGAATTCTACAGAGGGGGTTCGGCACATCGACCAGATTGATCTTTTGTACCTATGTTCCAAGTAGGGCATCTCCAAAAGGAAGGTTGAGGCAAGAGGAGACAGGGGACAGCTGACTCCAAGAAGTCACGACAATGTAGAGGGCAGGGTTTCTACCAATTTACCAGCTTGAAACTCCCTGGCAGTCCAATACAACCACCAACCCTCGTACCGAAGACCCAAAACAGTCCAACTCTGGTTAGAGTGGAGGCCGTCACCAGAACTGGGAATACTCCTGACAGGCTTGCACACACAGCAACCTGCTGACCGCATTCCTGAAAAAGCCAACTAGGCTGGATCCGGGACCAGAGACTAGCCTACTGGAGGACAAAGGTGTTTACCAGGAGCATATCATCCTGCCATGCAATGCCAAGACACATACCGATACTTCTACCCTGAAAGAAACTACCAGATGAGAGATGATATGAAATGATAATGGAGATGAAATGGAGGGACAGGAAATTTGAGGGATGTAATTAACCTTCCCAAACTTTCGCCTTGCGACCCAGGAAACCCTGGAAAAAACCCATAGGTAAGGTAGGTTGGCCACGGGAATTGAACCCAGGTGTCCTGAATGCAGGTCACAGATGAAACAGTCTGAGCCATCCCGCTCGGTTCCATACAGGAACTACCTATACTTTATCTACCCTATTTCTGATTGGTTCTCATCTTCATTGATTCAAAACATGGCTTTTTTGGTTTGAATCTATCATAAGCTGTTAGTTAACATATATCCCCATTGTAAGAATCCCAACATGGAGAAATTGCTCGATCTGTCTCTTTCTATCATAAAGAATTAGTTCAAAATGATTTCATGTGTTCAAATCCTCCAATGTATTATAAAGGTATCATGCATTCCCTGAGCAACCAGCCCGCCCCGCGACAGCACCATAATGAGTGAGGGCCGGCACGCTCTCCACCAGAATTATGCCTAAAGGACTGGCAGGTAACGTGTAGAGAACTCTAACTACTGTACTAATTTACATTAGGCTTATCTAAAACCACAACAGATGTTGAAAATGATGACGTTCAATGCAAATATATTTCCTATATCTCCGAGAACAGTTCTGGTTCACTTGAAGAAGTTCAAATTGCCTGATTGCCTGTATGTCTTTCATGATGTTGTCCTTCAATTCTTCTAACGTGTGCAGGTTGGATGCATACAGTTTATTCTTTAACGTTCCCCACAGAGTTAGGTCAGGGGAATGAGATGGCCACAATCCTCAACTAATTATTCTGTCACCATGCACACTTTGCAATTCATGCATAGAATTCACAGCAGTATGCACTGTAGCTTAGTGCTGCTGAAACCACCCACACAGTCCATCTCTTGTTAGTTGTGGAAAAAAAAAATTATTTAAAATGCAATTTACATAAACGTGTGGATCAACCGTTGTGTCGAAAAATATGGGACCGATAATTCTATGCACGCTACTGCACACCAAACCCCAACTTTTGCAGGGTGGTGAGGAATTTCATGAATAATATGGAGATTTTCCTTAGCCCAGTATCTATTGTTTTGGTTAGAAACGTGACCTTGGAGATAAAGCCATGCTTTGTCAGTGAAGAACGTTAAGAGTGGGTCTACATCATCATCATAAACAGACTGCAAAAACCAAATGCAATAATTAACCCTAGGTACAGGATCTTGTGGTTGTAAGGCATGAACTACAGTTACCTTGAACGGCTTAAGCTTCAGAAGTTTCATTACCCTAAATGCTGACGTCTTGGAAATGCCAACCTCTAGTTCTATTCATCTCATTGACTTTTTGCGGTGAGTGCTCTAACCGGGTCCCTACTTCATCAAGCTTCTCTTCTGAGAGCATACTGCGTTTTTTAACACATTTCATGTTCATAAATGATCCTGTGTGCTTGACTTTATTGACAAGTTCATGAATAGTGGATCTGCTAGGAATTCCAACACCTGCGTAATGAAGTTGAAATTCTCTAGAACACCTTGAGGAAGAGTATTTCACATAGGTGTCATACAAAAAAATATGTTGTTCTAACGTGTACTGAGCCATGAGTAATGGACAAATTATCACCACAAGACAACACAATCTCAATCCGAACACGCACACAGAACTCTTTCGCTCACCATAGATCCAACTCGACTGACATGGCAGTAGTAGAGTGCTATTCTCTGGTGGCAGGTGTGCCATTCATCACCCAGCCCAAGGCCACCGCAAAGCGGTCCGGTCGCTCAAGGAACGCACAGTATTTTTAGCAACACAAGATCATAAGTAATCTTGGAGGACTACTTTCAGCTTCACAAATCCTTTTATAGTTTATTTTTATATTAGAATCTCAAACTAAAATATTCTCTTCAGCTATTTAAAAACACTTAGTCATGCATAACTTATTTGCATTATCTATTTAAATCTGTGTAAACTGATATTAAATTTGAGCATATACATTTGTTGTTTGTAAAAATATTCATAATTAACATTACTAATGGTAATGACTTCAGATGTTCTAAAACTTGCAAATTATGGATTGATACACAGTCAAATTAATTGTGGGATAGAAATTTGGGGTGGTGCAGGAATCACAAATTTAAACAGAATACTCACTCTGCAAAAAATTAGTTTAAGAATTATATATAAGTTAGGAAGGAAGGTGTCATGCAAAAGCATTTTTAAATCTCAAAACATTAACGGTGGTCTCTCAATATGTGTTTAATGTTATTTTACTGGTTTTGGATGAGAGATACAATATAAACACAAATAGTGACTACCACAATTACAACACAAGAAATCTGGATAATTTCCATAGAGTATCTAAGACAAATAAAGAAGCTGAGAAGGATCATTTTGTAATTGGTGGTATACTGTATAATAAACTTCCCCCACAGCTAAAAAAATTAAAAAAGAACCAATTCAAAACAGCATTAAAACAATACTTAATTGAATGATGTCTATATAGAATAGATGAAATGTGAAGATGTACCTAGTGTTAAAATTGATTTTTGTACACAATATGTATCATAACTTTATAATTGTATATATGTAAATAACAAATACTTGTAATTATAAAATGTATTAGATTTTGACGAAGCTTGAAACATCATTGTAAGATTACGTAGAAAATGAAGCTAGCTACAGAGAAGCTGTGTTTATCAATTTAATTGTTTAGATTGTGATCATGTTTATACTAGAAAGATGAAACGTAATTTGGAAACCACAACAAAAGAACATTTTCGTAAAATTAAGTATAAGAAAACTGATCAATCGGCCGTAGCAGATCATTTTTGGTCTAAATGACCATGAAATAAATCCTGAAGTTAAATTATTAAAACAATGGTACGATAGATTTAATGGTTTGGAAAAAGATATTTATTTTAAAAAATAAACATTGCGAAATGAATTTTGAAATACCAGCAATTGATTCTGTTTTTAGGTTTGTTTCGTTTTCAAAATTGGTAATACGAAAAAAAAAAAAACATAGTAACATAGTAACCTGTATGCTTGACGATGAAGTGTGTTGACTGACAATGTGGACAAATGTACAGGATATCGATCTTAATTAATAAGAAAAATTGACATCATTTTCCTAAGATAAGTGAAGTTTTTGTTACAAATAGTCAGGGACAGTTTCTGAGGTAGTGCCGCTGTGCCATGGCACCATCTAAATGAAAACGAAAGAAAGAGAAGTATATAGGAACTGCGCAAAAGAGATTGTTTCTGGGTGTCTGCTCCCTCGTGTGAATAGGCGCGTTAAACGCAAGCGCTCTGTCCTGATTGTTTTTAGTGGCTTGGTGCCGATTCCAGAATGGCACCGTCTACGCTCATAAGCGCCTGTGTTAATGGCTAGGATGTCTGCTTATACACGGCTTCTTATGGGAGAAGGTAGTGCCGAGATTTCTCTGGCACATAACTTACGCTTTATCCGCTAGAGTGCAGTAAAGCACGGGACTTAAGATACCTGTCTCTCTGTCGCGAAATCGTACACGAACGCTTCGTATCACATTCTCCATGAATTGTATTACCAAACTTTTAACGTGCTCGTTACACCTGTGCGTAACAAGAGTACGGATGTAATAAATATCTATTTCCGTTTCCCTGTACGTTCTGTTTGGTACAGTATATTATAAAATAGGATGGATTATTGATAAAATTACCTAAGTCGTTCGAAATTGGTACACATATTTATATATTAAAACCTTTATTTTATTTCCTTCCTTCATTCATTCTTTCATTTATTTATGGCACCGTCAATACAATGCCTCACCGGCCGCCCCTGCAAATAGTTATATTTGTGTAAGATGTCTATAAGTAAATCAATTAATCATTCATCGTCATCATCATCATCATCATCATCGTCATCGTCATCATTACTTTCTTGTAGCTCATGAACGTCTGAACCAAAGATATCACCTACACAATAAGGTCCCTTGTCTAAATTTTCTATAATGTATTTTAGTGAATAAGCTAGATTTTTCTTATATCTTACTAAATCATCCTGTTTTACTTGCAACCTCTTATATAGTATATAGTATATTTTCTTAAGAGACCTGTAAGATAACTTGCTGATAGCTCTTTCCACATGAAAGCATCTCTCTCACTCTTTGTTCCAAAGTATGTAACTGGTTAACTGAAAAAACTATTTGTAATTGTTAAATTATAGATGAGTCGTATTTTTTACACATCTGCTTCACTTTCGTATGAAAGTGAAGCAGATGTGTAAAAAATACGACTCATCTATAATTTAATAATTTTTCACTTCACTGTGGTGTTCCAATACAGTTAAATCTCGATATATTTGTAATTGGTTAAAGAGGCTGAAAATGGATGCAATGCTTCCGAAATTAGTCCCTCAATAATATAAAAATGTAAGTGACGAGATGTCAAAAAACCAGCTACAAATAGCTTTTTCAATTAATTTTGACGTCACTGTTATGAAATTCCTCCAATCACAAATAACATAACTGGTTATTCAGATTTGGGTTTTGTTTCTACCTGAAATATCATGGCAAGCAATATAGGTTATCCATTATTGTGTTTGCTGTTCATAACTATATGTTAATTGAGATTAACACTTTTATTATTCTCATTCTCTTCCACTAATTTAAAAACTTTGGCTCAACACTCTTTATTTGCTATTATCTTATTTATTTTCAGTATTCTTTCTCTGTGTTATTTTCCTTTCGTTTACTCATTACTGAGCTATGTAAATTAATTTAAGTTTTACTCTGATGGTATAACATATTCAGGAGAAAATCTATTTCTAACTATTGTTTCCATTTACTTTATTTCATTGTAGTGCATTATTTCTTTCTTTTATTCACTGTATATTTCATTCAAATGAGCAATTCCCTATCCTATTTACTTCATCAACACCTCTTTTTTCTTTTTTATTTGACATCGGCGCATGTGAAACACTTATATTCCATTGAAGAGTTATTCATAAGTTTATAAGGTATGGTTTTTTTTTTGAGTCAACATGAAAAATTCAATGCCATGGCTGAGATTTGAACCACAATTCTCATGGTTTCCATCCAGTTGCTCTTAATGTTTGAGCTACCATGGCCAACATGCCATCCCGTCCCAACATTAAATTCCTCATATGACTCATATATTTCCCTGGTAGACCACTAGGGGCTCTCGCATCCGAGATACACCATTTGTGGCGACTTACTATCGTAAGTACTTAAGTCCCAATTGATAGAGTCAACTTGAAAAATTCAATGCCATGGCCAGGATTTGAACCACGGATCTCCTGGTTTCCATCCAGGGAAGGGGAAAAAAAAAAAAGAAAAAAAAAAACCTTAGCTTATATATGGCTAGTGTGGAGAAATCATTAATTTCCATCAATTAACTAAAATAAGAGTTAAATGATGAAACCTAGGACTTAAGTACTTACGATAGTCACCACAAACGATGTATCTCGGATGTGAGAGCCCCTAGTGGTCTACCGGGGAAATATATGAATCAAATGAGGAATTTAATGTCGGGACGGTACTGTGACTTTGTGGGTTCGTAGAATTAAAAATCCAATCTGCAGAAATTCTAAATGTTCTTTATTTCCGTAGAAATACACTGATCAATTCTCACGTAACAACATTGCATCACATACACACCACAATCTACCAAGGTCGATGAAAACGTTCTGATCAGCTCTCGTTACAACAACACTCTTGTTACACACTTCTCTTGGCGAGTCGTCGCCTCTTTAAATACCTCATTGATAATTCTAGATATTTCCGGAATAAGCAAGAATTTGAATGTTCTATACAACAATCAAGATATCACTAGAATAAATATTAAAAGCAGAAGCATTATTAACAGTGAAGTATTCTTCATATTTAAGTTTGAATTTATGAGTCACTATGTTTACACTCAGTCTTCACTTACTTGTTGTATAATTGAAACGTTTTCAAGATCATTCGATCTCATCATCAGCTGTTTGGTGACTAAATGAACCTCCCTCTTCCACTACTACGGAGCTCCGATCACTCTGCCATCTGGTGTTAGGGGCACTAAGTTTTAATACTTCATTTAATGCCGGGATTTCAAAATTTATAACTTTATCACGGTTTTTGTTTATGAATATTTTTTCCCAAATATCCAATTCTATAGGTGTACTTAAAGATTTTAACAGTTTAATGTTGTGGCCAATGTTGTGGTTTTCTGTCCAAAAATGGTGTGAAACTGCAGATTTTTCTGTTTGTTTCAACTTAATGTTCCTCTGGTGTTCTTTTTGCCTGGTTCACAAGTTTCTCTTAGTTTTTCCTATGTAGCTTTTTTCACAGGTTTCACAATTAATCTGATAAATTCCTGATTTCAAATTGTTGGGGATTGTATTTTTCAGTGGTTTATTTAGCAGGTTCCTCAGACTGATTTTGTTTTGGGGTGCTAGTTTTAAGTTTAGTCTTTTGAAGATTCGTTCAAATTTTCTAAAAGCCCATGGATGGTAGGTGAATTTTCTATACTGCCAATTTGTGTTATTAAGTGGTGTGAGAGTGGTATTTTTTTATCTTATCTTCAGTTTTTCTTTCCTCTTCATCATGTTCCTTATGATGGCTGGGTTGAATCCATTTAATACCGCTATGTCTTTTATGTGTTGTTGTTCTTTCAAAAATTCATCCTTACTCAGTGGGACGTTGTATAGCCGGTGAATTAGACTTCTAAAGGCAGCTAGTTGATGTGAAACTGGGTTGTATTCATTTTTCTTTATGTAATTATCTATGTGTGTGGGCTTCCTGTATATTCCAAAATCTACACCATGACGATTTCTAGTTATCTTGAGGTCCAAAAAGGGTAGGGTGTTGTCTCTTTCTACTTCCATAGTAAATTGGATGTGATTATCTTGCAGGTTTAGTAATTCAAACTGTTAAAAGAACGGCAACTGGAACACCCTCATCAGCCAAAACACTGGGATTTTAAAGAGCAAGTTAACGTAATAAACCTTTCGCAACAAAAGTTTACAACCGATGAAATTAGATTACTCCAGAAAGGTTTCAATACGTGTGTTAACTTCTCAAATAATAAAGACGATTTTATCGCCGACATAGAAATAGCCACACATAACCTAAAAAATGAAAACTTAACCAAAGCCAAAATTGAATGTCTGAATATAATAAAGCAGTTATCCCCAATATACAATGAAACTTACAACAAAATAATAAGAAATTTAAATAAGAAGCCTGTGGTATACCTAAAAGCCGACAAAGGTAATTCTCTAGTAATTATGGAGACAGAAGACTATATTCAGAGAGTAAACCTTATGTTAGACAGTCCAGAATATGAAAAAATTCCAAAAAATCCATTATCCAAAAGTATCACTTCTGTTAATAAAGCTTTATAAATTACAAAAACATTAAGTACATCTGAAAAATACAACTTAAAATCTTCCAACCCCATACTACCAAGGTTGTACTGTCTGCCAAAAATCCACAAATAAGACAACAGCATGAGACCCATCATCAATGGCATCAATTCACCTACATACCACACACCAAAATGGTTAGTAAGAAAATTAAAATCATATGACAAATTTCAAAGTTTGGGAATAAAAAACTCCTTAGAATTGATAAATCACCTACAGAAATACAACATCCCGGAAAATCATATACTTGTTTCTTTTGACGTTAAGGCACTTTTTACAAGCATTCCAGTAGAAAAAATACCTACATTCCTCAAAAAATGGCTAACCCAGACTACAGCGGACCCCAGAGAAATAGATGACATTATCAATCTTACAGATTTATGCATAAGGAATAATTACTTCATGTTTAACCAAAAATTCTACAGACAATCAAAAGGATTAGCAATGGGGAGCCCACTTTCGCCTATTTTAGCAGACCTATACATGAGCTATTTTGAAACACACATAGTAAAGGCCTTCCCACAGATTTATAAATTTTGGCAGAGATATGTTGATGATATTTTTGCTATCATTCCGGAAAAACTTAGAGAAGATTCTCTAAAATTACTAAACCTGCAAGATAATCACATAGATAATTACATAAAGAAAAATGAATACAACCCAGTTCACATCTACTAGCTGCCTTTAGAAGTCTAATTCACCGGCTATACAACGTCCCACTGAGTAAGGATGAATTTTTGAAAGAACAACAACACATAAAAGACATAGCGGTATTAAATGGATTCAACCCAGCCATCATAAGGAACATGATGAAGAGGAAAGAAAAACTGAAGATAAGATAAAAAAATACCACTCTCACACCACTTAATAACACAAATTGGCAGTATAGAAAATTCACCTACCATCCATGGGCTTTTAGAAAATTTGAACGAATCTTCAAAAGACTAAACTTAAAACTAGCACCCCAAAACAAATTCAGTCTGAGGAACCTGCTAAATAAACCACTGAAAAATACAATCCCCAGCAATTTGAAATCAGGAATTTATCAGATTAATTGTGAAACCTGTGAAAAAAGCTACATAGGAAAAACTAAGAGAAACTTGTTAACCAGGCAAAAAGAACACCAGAGGAACATTAAGTTGAAACAAACAGAAAAATCTGCAGTTTCACACCATTTTTGGACAGAAAACCACAACATTGGCCACAACATTAAACTGTTAAAATCTTTAAGTACACCCATAGAATTGGATATTTGGGAAAAAATATTCATAAACAAAAACCGTGATAAAGTTATAAATTTTGAAATCCCGGCATTAAATGAAGTATTAAAACTTAGTGCCCCTAACACCAGATGGCAGAGTGATCGGAGCTCCGTAGTAGTGGAAGAAGAGGGAGGTTCATTTAGTCACCAAACAGCTGATGATGAGATCGAATGATCTTGAAAACGTTTCAATTATACAACAAGTAAGTGAAGACTGAGTGTAAACATAGTGACTCATAAATTCAAACTTAAATATCACTAGAATGTTCCAGTTATGTCACTTATCTGTGTCGGTAAGTCTTGTCTCAGTGATAAACAATCTGACTGTTATCTTTATCTGCAGGCTATTTGTGTACACAAACCGCGCTTATCTCTCGGCACTGAAACTTCCGTTCTTTTCACCGCGACAGTACATTGGCCATGGTAGCTCAAAGGTTAAGAGCGACTGGACGAAAACCAGGAGATCCATGGTTCAAATCCCGGCCATGGCATTGAATTTTTCATGTTGACTATCTATCAAAAAAAAAAAACTTTAGCCTGTATATGGCTAAGTATGAAGAAATTATTAATTTCCATCAATTATCTAAAATTATAACATATGTGTTTCCATCTGTAACCTTGATACAACAATTAAAATCGTTCAAGTATTTCTTAATGATATCCTTTTAAATAGTTTAGCCAATTTGCCATTATTATATTTATTTTCATTTTATGAGAAAGAATAAGATCAAATAATTAATCTCTTCTAATATGGCAGAATAGTGCAGTGGATTTAAGCTCCATAAATAAAGTTTCTTCTAACCCCTTCTTATTTAAATTCTGTTAGGTTAGGAATACATAAACTTGTTCTTATTTCATTTTACTGGGATTATTTATTTTTATTCATTTTATATTTAAGACTGCACTCCTCCATAATATATCTTACCTATGTTACTTATAATATGCATGCTAGCTGTGAGAATATTGTGGATATCTTGTGCTCCTCGCACTAAGTAAGGAAAAGGAAAGGTAAAGTGTGTTATTTTGTTTTAATCTGCCAAAAAGAATTTGTTTTTTATACACTTATAATGTTAAATAATTGTTTGTCTTTATATTTGTTTAACTACTTTTTCAGCAATTTAATAAAGAAAATGTTCTATGTGAGCTGGAAAGAGAATTATATATTCACTTATCCTGGTTACCATTGATACAGACTAAAATATGTTTCAAACACTGCATCTAAATTTCTCATTGGGTTACATTTTCAATTACTGTATATTTCAGTGGATAAGATGACCTTCATGTAAGACAATGTATAAATTTTCATCAAAGATATATAGTTTTTCTATATGTCCATCCTATAAGAGTGTTTCTTTCTGGATAACATCATAAACTTTGAACAATCACATTAAAAAACCTATTCAATCACTTTGGAAATTTGGTTGGTGGCACAATCTTCATGGGGTACACTCAGGAAGGAATATCTCTGGCACCTGCTTCGGCACTGGACCTGTTCAGAAAACTGCCCTTCCTTACTAAACGTCTTACATTTATGGTTCCACACTTTTTCAACTACCCCTCTCCTGATTGGTCCTCGTCTTTGTGACTCCAAAACATGGCTATTTTTATTTAAAGTCAATCTCATATACTAATAGTTGGCATATAAGAATCTCATCATGGAGAGAGTTTTTCTACTCTTTGTTACACCCCTACAAAGGAATTTGTACAGAGGTAAGATCATAAAACTCACTTTTAAGATGGAGACATCAGCTTTAGAAATCCTGGCTAAAACTTCTTTTTATATGTAAGTAGAAAATCTTAAACTAAAATATTTTCCTCTTTGGGTATTTAAAAATCACACAGTCATACACGAGTTATTTAGACTGTTCATTCAAAGTTGTGTAAATTGATACTAAATTTGAGTATATACATTTGTTGTTTGCAAAAGATATTCACTAATTAACATTATTAGTACTTGTTTCTTTAACAATTTTGCCACAGTGGCCTAAAGTTCCAGCCTCAGAGTAATATAAAAAATATGACAAATTACTCTAAAAGCTTTTTATACCAGTAATGCTCTATAATTGTTTCAAATAAAATCAAATACACTATGGCATTTACATCAGAATTCTTGCAATCTTACCTGAAATTTTCTTAATTTCAGCTCCGAATTTTGCAGCTTTACTCAGGAAATTTTTCTTAACCTAATGAAATTTATGGTTATCTAGCTATGGCTATTTTTATTTTGTATATTGTATATTACTTGTAATAGTAATTAGTACAACATACCATTTGGTCTCATTACTTCCATGTTACTCATGTTGAACACCCTTAGACGGTCATCATTACATGTGGTAACAATACGTGTCCCACGTGAAGAGAAAAATGCAGCTGTCAAGCCCTTGGGGTGTACCAAGTTACAAACTGGATTTGGTGCCATCTTTTTGAAGTTACGTAAGTCCCACACATTAACCTCCCTACAAGCATAAAAAATACTCAATCTATTTCTACTCCGAACTTATTTAATGCAAATTACAAAACTGTGTGTATAGTTACTGTATTATAACAATACCTGATGCTTAAAGGTACAATGAAAATTACATTTAGGGATAAAGGTTGGTACCATGCAAAGCAATGACTCATTAACAGTGCATCAAGTAAACACAAAAATAATCTACTGATTACGTAGAAAGTGAAGCTAGCTACAGCGAAGCAACAAATATTACACAAACATATATATTTGCCACTAAGGCTTCACTTATCTTAAGAAATTGGTGTTAATACTTCTTTCTAATGGAGATCGATTTCACAAAAAAATCGCTTGCGTCCTCAGTCCACAAACGACAACAGGACAACGAAGTTTGTTTTTGTCAATACAAAGTGGAACAAGTGGTTTAAAAAGATTTTTTTTAATATAGATTTGTGTTTCCAGAAACATGAATAGAAACAATACCAAAGCTTATTATTTTGGTGTATAACCTCTTTGGTCATGTATGCAGCTATTGGCCATTCCAAACCAGAATGCCTATTGCTGCAAACTAACTCTTTGTAACATCAACTTACAAACCCTGCCTCTAACAGCTGCCTCTTCCTCTTGTACATGCTTGCTACATAAGTATTACCTACAGTTGAACATTGTTTCATCTACAAAAAGGTGCCTTATGTGAAAATCACAGTTCAAAAATGTAACCTGAAGTAGCCATCAATGTTATAAGCATGTGGAAATTAACATTTTGTTTACATTAATTGCAACAAGTAGTGAGTAAACTTCACTTATATTTGGTAGTATACTAGATATTATTATAATTCATTGAATTATATTTGCTTCACTGTTAATAGCTTCAACTTTTTATCTTAATCAAAACTGTTTAAACTCATACAGTTGAATCTGCTTTATACTTAACCCATTTATATAAAATTCACATTTATATGTAAATATTTACAGGTCCTGAAAATAGTATAGGAGAAACTTTCTTTTGTACGACACAAAAATATTGTTCTAAGTCCAAATGTGCACGTATACGCATGCGCAAGTTGACGACCAGCCGGTTATCGTGTTGCAGCCAACATGAGAAAGATATGTAAAACTTGTAGCCAACATCTGCAAAAATGCCCCAGACATAGGTGATGCAATTTGTGTACAAAGGAACATGGTTTGAACAGGCTAAGTTATCGCCCGGTCAAATTTTGTTACTCATGCACTGCTTTGCATATAAACAATCCTACAACAAGACGATAATGGAGTACTCCGTAGAAAATACATGTATGAGCTCACAGACTGTATTGGACTGGTTCGGCTACTGCTGCGAACTGTGCATGATGTCAAATGACACCAAGTATACTGCAAGGGGGGAAACTGGCAGTCCCGACCACGTCGTTCAAATCGACAAATGCAAAATAGGATGACGCAAGTTTCATTGTGGGCACGTCGTAGAGGGCAACTGGATCTTGGGAATGATCGATGTGGAAACGAATGAGGTGCAGATGACGATATGCCCCAACAACAGGAGGGATGCAAATACGCTCTACAGTCTACTGCAGTGCCCACGATGTGTCGTTCTATTTTGCATTCATCGATTTGAACGACGTGACCAGGACCACCAATTTTCCCCCTTGCAATATACTTGGTGTCATTTGACATATTGCACAGTTTGCAGCAGTAGCCGAACTATTGTATTGTATTTATTTCATCCTTTGGAACATAATGCATATGTTATAGGACACGTCAGTTCAAGATACAAAGATAAATATAAAAAGTTACATAAGACTAACAACTGTAACAGATACAGGATCCAATAAAAGTCTAAAATAGAAAAAGCAAATAAATATAAACTATATAAAGACCATAGAGAAATGCTATATAAAAGTAATTGTTCACAAATGTGGAGTTTACTCTACTTCATAATTTACATTATTAGTAAATTATTATTAGTACATTACTTCATACATTATTAGTCCCATACAGTCCGCGAACTCATAAGATAGTGTAATTTAGGGACAAGTAAGACTGTTGGCAGATTGCTTTCAGTGGAGAAACAAGCATAGTTTGTAAATCCTTTCATGAAAGTGTTGAAAACAGTGTTGTTGTATAAATTAAATTAATTAGGAGTCGATTAATGACACATGTGTCATTAATCGACTCCTAATTAATTTAAGCATAGTTTGGCTGCACTGAATTCTTCAATATTGTTACATTACGCAGTAAGTAAATAAATAAATAAACAATAGCATTAAAAGAATGCACTCCAACACGAAATTGCACTAAAAGTAAATAAATTATGTTAAAAATCATGGTTGTATATAAAAACATCAAAAAGTGTGAAGGAATTAGAAAAAAATTGTTGCATCGCATATCAGAAAGAAGAGCCAAAATATAATTTAGAAACATGTTAATAGAAAATTATTTATATGTAATGCACTTAGATGTAATTTCCAGTTAAATGTATTACAAGGGTGGGTAAAAAAGTAATGCCTATTTTTTTTTTTCCTTCAATAAGTAAGTTATGTGAAAACTTTGAATTTTGCGCAATTCCTCAAACCTACTTCTCCAATGCCCTGCAGTAGTAACTTTCTAAGTCAACAGGTGGCAGCACTGCCTCCTCTTGCAAAATGGCTGACATTGACATTCGTATTAGACAGCGTTCTGTGATTGAATTTTTGATTGCGAAAGGTGAAATGCCAATTTGCATTCTCGAAAGGCTAAAAAATGTGTATGGTGATGCAACGGTGGATGTCAGCACTGTTAGACGATGGGTTCGTTGCTGTAACAAAGCTGAAGGGCAAACATCATTGGCAGATGAAAAGCGAAGCGGCAGGCCGGTGACTGCAGCGACTCCATGCAACAGTCAGCAAGTCGATGACATCATTCGTGGTGATAGCCGGGTAACAGCAGGTGAATTATGTGATGACGATTATTCAACAACTGGGTTACTCAAAAGTTTGTTCACGTTGGGTACCAAGAATGTTAACTGCCCAAAACAAAGAAACAAGGAAAACAATAGCCTCCAAACATTTGCAGCGCTTCAATTTGGAGGGAGAGGAGTTTCTGGAAAATATTTTACTGGAGACCAAACGTGGATTCATTTTTTTGAACCTGTATCAAAGAGGCATTCAATGGAATGGCATCACACAATGTCACCGAAGAAAAAAAAATTCAAAACTCAGCGGTCGGCAGGGAAAGTTATGGCGACAGTGTTTTGGGATGCAGAGGGTGTGCTTATGATTGATTTTTTAGAGCAGGGATGCACAATAAATTCTGTCCAATGCATCAGAATTCTCAAAAAGCTGAAAGCACGTCTTTGCTGAGTTCGCCCAACAAACACTATGGCGGATGTTCTTCTTTTGCATGACAATGCAAGACCACACACCAGTCGTTACACCACTGCAGAAAATGAGAAATTGGGATGGCAAGTCTTACCTCATCCCCCATACAGCCCTGACCTGGCACCATCAGACTTCCATATGTTTGGGCCACTAAAGAAAGCTCATTGTGGGATTCATTTTGAAGATTAGGAGGCTGTGAAAACATCCATGCTTCAATGGCTTAGGAAGTAAGACCATGTGTTTTACCACACTGGAATACATGCCCTAGTTAAAAGGTGGACCAAAACTTTGAAAAAGCACGGAGATTATATTGAATAGTGACAAATTAATTGTCAATGTTGTAGTTTTCAAGCTGTGTAAATTGGATTCAATTTTCTTGGCAATTAAAAGAGAAAAAAATAGGAGGCATTACTTTTTGACCCACCCTGGTACTTTAAAAAATGATGCATTACGAAAACCTAAAAAATGATGCATTATGAAAACCTCATTTGTACAAAATTCTGAGTTATAAGTAATCTTTCCTCTTCTCCTTATACACATAGCAATCAGATTCAACTGTATATCAAATCTCATTAGATTATCTCGTAAGGAACACAGCATGCTGAAATAAATCAATGAAATAATGCTGGTATTGTACAAAAGTTACAGCACATGTCCAAATGGTTAACCAGAGTTCCACTATACTCGAAACTGGTCCATTTCTTAGGTTAATTGGTGGAAATTAATTGTTCTTCACACTAGCTGTGTGCAGAACAAGGTATTTGAAGGGTAGAGTCAGACTGAAAAATTCAATTTCATAGCCAAAAATGCAATGCCATAACCACTGAGCTCAAAGGTTAAGAGTAACTGGAACGAAACTGGGAGATCCATAGATCAAATCCCAGCTATGGCATTGAAATTTTCAGTCTGACTCTACTCCTTCGGAAACCTTGTCCATTTCTGTTTAACAATCAACTGATGAATTTCCACATGATGTTCAGTGGTAGGAATTCGAAGTTTATTAAATGATCCTTGTGTTTTAACATGTATATTGCTACATATATCTAATTCAACTGGGTGAATGATATATTCTTACTCAACCTAAGACTAGTTGACTCAATAGGTACTATTAGATCATATTTTACAATTTAAGTGCTATTTTTCCACAGAGAAATAGCAGCACTTTTAAATACTGCTAGTAATCAGCAATCAACTTTTCAAAACAATGAAAAGGGAAGGATAAGATGGCACAGTGGGAAATAATTATACTCACCCAACTGAAGAGGAGGTCATAAAGTAGTCATCCCTAAGAGGATGATGCTGAATAGTTCTAATTGATCGTGAATGGCAGTTATACCAACCCGAAACACTATTACTGCTTCTTCGATCTATCAATGCAGCATCCCCACTGCCTAGAGAACAACAAAAATATCAGCAAACTGATTTATTACATAGTAGCATTTACTTGCTGAATGCAAGTGAACAGCTTAAAATGAAGATTGATATCTTCAAATTTTATTATATCACTTACTACATAAAATATTGGAAGCGATTTAAAATTGCCATTTCATACCCCACTACCTATAATAATATTATAAAGACAGTGAATACATTTTAGTTAATCAATGGAAATTAATTATTTCTTCATACTAGCCGTATATAGGCTAAGATTTTTTATAGATAGAGTCAACATGAAAAATTCAATGCCATGGCAGGGATTTGATTCACGGATCTCCTGGTTTCTGTCCAGTCACTCTTAAACTTTGAGCTACCATGGCCAACGTGCCATCCTGACATTAAATTCTCCATTTGACTCATATATTTTGAATACGAGAGCCTCTAGTGGTTTACCGGGGAAATATAAAGTCAAACGGGGAAATATACGAGTCAAATGGAGAATTTAATGTCAGGACGGCATGTTGGCCATGGTAGCTCAAAGGTTAAGAGCGATTGGACGGAAACCAGGAGATCCGTGGATCAAACCCCGGCCATGGCATTGAATTTTTCATGTTGACTCTATCAAAAATCTTAGCCTATATACGGCTAGTATGAAGAAATAATTAATTTCCATCGATTAACTAAAATGTATTCACTGTCTTTATAATATTATTATAGGTAGTGGGGTATGAACTTTAGAACTTTTATAAAACAGCTTTTATGTCACCCAATTTCGTTAATATTTCATCTGCATATTTTTGGTTAAATGCAATGTTTTCTATCATTTCCTTGCAGTAGATTTTGGATTCAACAGACCTCAAAACATTTATGTCTACATGTATTTAATGCTGAAATATTGGATGAATACAATACTTCCTCTTACTACCACAGTTAGATGGTAAAGAAAGTGAAAGCATTAACAAAGAAAAGATGCAAAGAGAAAAGGAACTACAGCATGGAAAAGTCAAACACCAAAAAATAATAACATTAACATACCGTGAGCAATCAGCATTCTGTTTACATCCAAAAAGGTATGCCAAGTTGTATGGTTTTGCTTCATATTTTCATTGCTTGCATACACCTGTAAAATTAATAAATTATTTAACAAATAATGTTTCTACAGAAGAAAGGTTTCTTTAGCAGTTTGTACATAAAATACAGCAAATAAAGTTCACTTACCTCTTCAAACATCAGCTTGTTTAGATCTCCACATCGAGTAGTTCCATCATAACTTGTTGAAAACATTTTCGTCAAATCATCTGAAGGAAAGGATATGCAGTTTACTGGACCTATATGAGGATGGAAACACTGTATCCCTTTGCCTTTACCAAGTGAGAAGTCACAAAGACCTGGGAAACGAACGCACAAAAGTTATTGAACAAATATATCTGGCAATCACAAAGTTATTGAATTCATTATAACCTCCAAATGCTTTGTTAAATTTTATTCATGTGGTCCCCCATGTATTCAAAGAATATATAACTTTAAAAACCATATGTATGAAGTTTCAAAATATAAATGTATCTTGATTTAACTGTATTGGAACACCACAGTGAAGCGAAAAATTATTAAATTTTAGATGAGTCGTATTTTTTACACATCTGCTTCACTTTCGTACCTATTTTGAGGACATGTTTCGCAAATCATCGTTTGCATCTACGTCTCAGAATTACTAAAATACGTACAAAAACATAGTGAACTCGTCATATGGGAGAGGATATACATAGAAAAACATAAAAACCAACTAATGAACTTTGAAATCCCGCCAGAAGAGAATCCCACATTTAAGTTCATCACTAAATCAACAGATGGCAGCAGCAACCCCAGAATTACCCACACCGCTGGATCAAGCTTCAGTCGCATAAGAGCCGTAGATGCAAAAGATGATTTGCGAAACATGTCCTCAAAATAGGTACGAAAGTGAAGCAGATGTGTAAAAAATACGACTCATCTAAAATTTAATAATAAATGTATCTTATTTTGTACCTTGCATAGAACAATGCACAACTGCATGCTTATTTTATGCTTTTACTTCATAACACAAATTTAAATTACTTAAGATGTAATTCACTCATTAACAATCTCAATTGGTTTAAGGCAAATACTCACATTAAATATTGACAAAATTAAGTTCTTGAGGTTTGAGGCATAAAGTTTGCAAAATCTTTCTCTGCACTTAGGCACTGACAAGGGATTGTGCTTGACTAAACTGCACTCATTAAATTCTTGGGTCTGCAGGTTGATGTGAATCTTAATTGGAAATCTCATATAGAGAGTATTGTGACTTTGTGGGTTCGTGAAATAAAAAGTCCAGGTTACAAACACAAAAAAATTGCACTTTATTTCTGTAGAAATATGCTTTGTATCATACACAATACAACATACAAGGTCAACAAACACAGCTGCTTACCCGCATGCGTTCAATTACCGACTGACTCTCTTTGGCAGGTGGGCTGCCTTTTTATAGTTTACTAACATTCCAGAACTTTCTCAAACAATCGAGACCCGGCTAGAACAAAGGCGAACTCCCAAGAAATCCGTCTCCTCCCGCCCACCATTTTGGCGAAGTTTTATCTCCGCACTGCACTGCCATCTCTTTGATCTTGTTGCCCGCACTGCCTCCAATCAACAATGGCCTGGCGACAGTATCATATCCAAATTGAGATCTGCTACTTTTGTGCTTAGGTCATTGAAATCTAATTCAGATATTAAAACAAGTACACTATGCACATTTTTGTTCAATAATTAAATGTGATTTGATATTCTGGGGTAACTTGTGGATAGTAAGCGAGTATTTATACTACAGAAGACAGTTATCAGAATTATATGTGGCATCAACGTTATGGAACATGATTATTTGGCCAAACACTTACACAGAATAGGAATTTATACAACTCCAAATTGTCCTCTGTGCAACAAAGAAGAGGAAATGAATGAAGAACATCTTTTAACCTGTGAATCCCTACCTGCCGGACCCACTACACATAAATATTGGAGGGCAAGAGCTATTGGCTTCATTGCCAAAGCCTTGAAAACAACAACAACAACAACAACAACAACAACAACAACAACGTTATGGCTCCATGTAAGGATCTCTTTCAAGGGCTGAATATTTTAACATTTCCTTGTGAACATATATTTATGCTTATGTGTTTCCATATCAAAGATCAAGACTATTTTACTCAAAATATGAATATACATAGCATAAATACTAAACAAAAAATGGACTTATACAAACCCAAAGTTCGATTGGCTTGTCTCCAATGTATATTATAATGTATCAGAATATTCAATGCCCTTCCAAAATACTTAAACATTATTATTTCAGCTAAAATGGATAAGTATAAGTCTGCTCTTAAAAACTATCTATGCAGCAAGGCTTATTACTTGTTACACAAATTTATGGATCATTTTAGTTAATTGATAGAAATTGATAATTTCTTCACACTAGCCTTATAATAGGCTAAGGCTTTTGATAGAGAGAATCAACATGAAAAATTCAATGCCATGGCCGAGATATGAATTACGGATCTCCTGGTTTCCGTCCAGTCACTCTTACCCACTGAGCTACCATGGTAGCTCAATAGGTAAGAGCGACTGGATGGAAACCAGGAGACTGGTGGTTCAAATCCTGGCCATGGCATTGAATTTTTCATGTTGACTCTTTTTATGGATGATTGTTAAAGTGTCCTGTGCAATAAAGGACATATATCATTGTAATGATTTAATGTATTGCTATCTCTATAAATGGCTGTCACATTTTCTTGGATTATATGACATGTTTGTGCATGTCTCATTTAAATCTAATTTCCTTTTCTATTTTTAATCTTCTATGTCAATTAGGCACTGTATTCAGGTATACTGTTTATGAGTGACTGTACGTGGGTCCTTCAATAAATAACTAAACTAAATTTTTAATGAACACATGATGGCTTTATTTCACTAACATTTACCTACACACTTTCAAAGTATTCTCTCTGATGAAATACAATTATTCCAACGATTTACCCATTATTAATTTATAGATGAGTTGTATTTATTACACATCTGCTTCACTTACGTACCTATTTTGAGGACATGTTTCGCAAATCATCGTTTGCATCTTCGGCTCTTATGCAACTAAAGCTTGATCCAGCGGTGTGGGTAATTCTGGAGTTGCTGCTGCCATCTTTTGATTTAGTGATTAACTTAAATGTGGGATTCTCTTCTGGCAGGATTTCAAAGTTCATTAGTTGGTTTTTATGTTTTTCTATGTATATTCTCTCCCATATGACGAGTTCACTATGTTTTTGTACGTATTTTAGTAATTCGGTGCTATCTTCAATTTCATGATTTTCAGACCAGAAATGAGCTGCTATTGCGGACTTATCAATATTTTTGTATCTTAAGTGCCTGAAGTGTTCTTTCTAGTGCCTATGTTTCGTTTTGTCCTCCCTATGTAATAAATACGACTCATCTATAAATTAATAATTATTTCGCTTCACTGTGGTGTTCCAATACAGTTAAATCTCGATTTACCCATTGTTCAAAACACTCATTGAACCCATTTTTGGACAGTCTGTTCAGGATAGCCATGACAACATTGTTCAAATCCTTATCACTTTGAAAATGGCGACCATGAAGCTCCTGTTTCACTTTAGGGAAAAAGTGAAAATCGCATGGTGCGAGATCCGGAGAATAAGGTGGATGAGGCATGATCTCAATACCCATTTCTGCGATGACATCTTGAGTTACACGAGCTCGATGAGCAGGGGCATTATCCTGATGCAAGATCCATCCTCTCCTTGCAAGATCTAGTTGCTTTTCGGCAATTTTTTTCTTCAGTGGCCCCTTCAGTACGTCACAATAGTAAGCAGCAGTTACTGTGCATTGATTAGTTACAACTTGATCATACAGAATGCCCTGTTTATCAAAGAATACGAGATGCATGACCTTTCCTGCACTTTTCTGAACTTTTGCTTTTTTAGGCCTAGGACTCAATGAATGTTTCCACTGCAAACTCTCCTGTTTTGTTAATGGGTCGTAATGGTGGAACTAACTCTCGTCACAAGTGATGACCCTATTGAGAAAGTGTGGCTCCTGTCGCAACCTTCCAAGCCATTCTTGACACATCATGATGCAGTGAGCCTTCTGTTCGTCCTTCAGCACATGCAGTACCCATTTCGCTGCAACTTTTCGATAGCCAAGATCATTGCAAATTATGTTGTCTACAGTTCCAACAGAAATGCATTATGTCTGCAACTTTCAAAATTGCTATGCTACAATCTTCTTGCACAATTGCGTCAATTGTGTTAATGTTGACTTCCGTTTTTGCTGTTACGGGTCTTCCAGGTCGCGGAGAACCTTGAAGGTCTTCATGACCTCCTTTGAAACGTTCATACCACTCAAAGACTTGTGTTATGCCTAAAGCTTGGTCCTTGTATGCTTGCTGCACCATTTCAAAGGTTTCTGTAGGAGTTTTGTCTAACAGAACACAAAACTTTATTGATGCACGTTAGTGTAATTTCAGTTCCATGGTAGGTGCAGTAAACACAACCTCATGTATCGGCCTCTAACTCTCAACTAATTGATTCTGCATGACTGGCACTCACAGTACTGCTACAGGAAGGATTAATCTTTCCACTACTAGCAGCCATGGTGCTCCAGGGCAGCTAAATACAATTAAATTAGAGTGCAATTGTTACTAAAATTAGGCAAATGAGTCAACCTTGTATATAATTTTCTCCACTTACAAGTTTTTTGATGAAGACTAGTTTCTGGGAACCTCTTCCCTATCGTAGTTCTGTGGTTGACTGATGATGCATCTGGTGTCTGCATCTGGCTTGGTGTCGTGCTGCCATCCTGGTAAGTTTGATGATGTCATCTACCGCCGGAATTTCAAAATTCATCAAGAGGTTCTGTTTCTTTGTAATAAATATGTTTTCCCAAATCTGTAGTTCCAGAGGTTTCTTTGCCTGTTTGATCAGTTCTATTTCTTGTTTTATGTTGTGATTCTCAGACCAAAAGTGATGTGCTACGGCCGACTTGTACATGTGTTTGAATTTAATATTTCTAAAGTGTTCTTTCATTCTTGTTCCTAGATTCCATTTGGTCTTACCAATGTATATCTTGTCACAATCCTGGCAGCTAATTTGGTAAATGCCTGATAATTGAGTTTTCAGTGTGCTATTTTTTAGAGGGTGGTTTAGTAAGTTGCAGATGTTGTGTTTGTTCTGAGGGGCTAATTTTATGTTGAAGCTCTTAAACATCTTTTCAAATTTTTTGAAGTATTTTGGATGAAATGTAAATTTTCCATATCTGGTGTTTGGGTTTTCTAGTTTTTTTAACGTAGTAATGTCCTTTAAGGTTTTGTTTCTTTTGTGTCTGTAGATCAATTTTTTGATGAAATTTGTGTTATAGTTCTTCAATTCGGCAACCTGGTGTATGTGAGTGTACTCCGGTTCATATTCTGTTTTTGTTAGCGGAATGTTGATTAATCTGTGAACCAAACTATGGAACACTGCATATTGATGCTGTACTGGGTTGAATGGGTTGCATTTAATGTAATTGTCAACATGTGTTGCTTTTCTGTATATTCCAAATTGTAATTCTGTTGGTGCTCTAATGATTTTCAAATCTAGAAAAGGTAGCCATTCATCCTGCTCTACTTCAATGGTGAAAACTATGGATTTTTCTTGTAGGTTTAGCAACTTTATAGCATCCTTGGTTAGTCTTCTAGGGACTATAGCAAACACATCATCGACATATCTATGCCAACATTTGAAAATATGTGGAAAGGCTTTAGTAATGTGTGTTTCCAAATTGCTCATGAGCAGATTAGCTAGTAATGGTGAAAGGGGGTACCCATGGCCAAGCCTGCTGTTTGTTGGAAGATCTTACTGGAGAACGTGAAGCTGTTTTGTTCAATACATAGGATGGTTAATTTGATGTATTGCTCTATTTTATCATCCGCAACGTTGCTTTTGGATAACCAGCCTTTCATCAATTTTGGAATTTTTTCTACTGGTATGCTTGTGAAAACTTGTAAGTGGAGAAAAGTATATACAAGGTTGACTCATTTGCCTAATTTTAGTAACAATGGCACTCCACTTTCTGAAATACTTCTTTTTATTCTATACAATTAAATTAGTTTGGTTATTTACTGAAGGACCCTCGTATAATACTGTAGGCAGCAGTACTAGTAGGTATAAATAGTTCTTAAAATTTTTTCCTCTTTCAGTCGAATGTTGCAGATGTTATGTTTGGTGCTGGTATTAAAAAAAAAATTGAAAAATTGAAAAAGGGCATGTTTTGATGTATGGTGGTGGTAGTTAAAATCGTTTATGTTGATTTGGTGAAGTTGTTTTCTGTACAACATGTTCAATGTCCTATACTGCTACTCAGAGATTCCCCAAACAAACAAAACAAAAACTGTAATAAAGGCTGATGCACCTTTTTTCTATTGAATCTAAGAGGAATTATAATTATATTCCAAAATTTAATATTTACTATTACACAATACAAAATTGCAACAGACGAAGTCATATAAACTATTAAGTCAAACTTAAAAAGAATTCTGTGATATTTGGTGCAATTTAATAATGTCATATCCAAATAAATAATTCATAAAACTATTTGTACCTTAAATTCCTTTCATGGAAGTGTTGAAAACGGTGTTGTTGTATAAATTAAATTTATTGGGAGTCGATTAATGACACTAAACAACACTTACTCTTAAATTTTCCCGGAACTAGTTTCAGAGGCCTTCCCTCCGGCTGAAGATAGAGGGAAGGCCTCTGAAACTAGTTCCGGGAAAATTTAAAAGTAAGTGTTGTTTAGTGTCATTAATCGACTCCCAATAAATTTAATATTTGTACTTTGTTTCTATCACACTATGTCATTTACATTTTAATTTTTGAGCTACTAGCTTTGGGAGCTGTTGCTTCCATTTTCAATCTTGAAGATCCAACTGTCATCTGTTGTCATTGCCCACAGTCTACTCTCTGGCATTTCTAAAGACAAGGACCAATAAATAAAGTTTGAAATCCCACCACTCAACAATTTGATACAGAAGATCCCTGTTCTACCGTACTGAAAACAGATGTTCAAGGTTGATAATGAAAGCAACAGCTCCCAAAACTAGTCCCTCAAAAATTAAAATATAAGTGACATAGAAAATAGTCCTATGAATTAAAAGTTTGTCTACCTTATAGAAAAATGATAAGCAATACAAAACTGCAATAGACAATGTCAGATTAAGTACATTACAAAGTCAAACTCTTAAAAGAATTCCTCAATCTCATAGAAAGGTTATTTCATGTTTAAATTTTAAAATTAATTTGAGTTGTCATGGAAAGGTTAATATGTATGGAAATGAAAGTATGAAATTCAGTAGGTCATGAGATGATGCAATATAAATGTGATATGATGTAATATTTTTGGTATTGGGTAGTTGCAAAAGTGACATGTTGACGTGGACAGTAGAAGATAAGTTTATCTGATTGTGATAGCAACGTGAACGAAGGAGAAGAAAAAACTAAACTGATGAAGCACCTGTCTGCTTGCGACCTTCGGAGAATAAAAACGTGTTCTAGTGTCTCTCTGAAATTGTGCAGAGATTTTTCTTTGATTGTGCATTTAGCATGCGCGATTTGCATGTGTGCAAGGGAATTCAATTCAATTCAATTTTATTGTTCTTTATAACAAGTACAATAGTATACCCAATTGAAAACTTGTTTAAGATCATAGTCCAGTTAAAAATAAATAAAGACAATCAATACAATTACAAGTAATAAGTTAAATTATTAAAATAATACATAAAGATGATTGTAATACAAATACATTGATAAAAAGTTACTGTAGGTCAATTACAATATCATTTTCATTCAGAAATTCTTCCATGTCATAGTATGTGATTGAGTTATCAAGTTCTGTTTTCCTCTAGTGTTGTAGTTATGAATAGCTGAATATTGAGGCAAAGACCTATTTCGTATATACAATATGGATTTTAATATAAAGATACTGGGAAGGGTTAGTATTGAGTTTTGAATGCTTCCTTACAAGGACTATACATTGGAAGATTAATTAATACATCAAGAATTATTTGTAAATGGACAACTTCACTAATATAATTTGTATTGGTAAAAAGAAATGTTTTATAGCAATTAAATCATTATTCTTCCAAGGAAAGAATTATTTTATCATCCTTAAAGAAATAATATAATTCCTCCACTAAAACCACACCCAGAGGTAAGATCTCTTACACTCACAGGGACGAGAGCAGCCGAGGAACATCCAGAACCCGACTACAAGATCGTCAAAGAGGTGAGAATCACATTATCATCTCACCATCCACATCCCTTCGCCAGCCTTTCCACACACACACATGCAACGAAGTGTTGCAGGGTAACAAAGTGAAAAGTAAGTTTATGTTTGAACACAGTAACACTTAATATATTCAACTGTCATCCAAACTAGAAAACAATTTTAATCTGATAACTGAAAATGATTTAAAAACTTACTAAGTCTTTAAGGTATATATGTGAGCTGCCTCGGTATTATGAGTGTGTATTTCATAACTACATGCTTAACATTAAGCACACACTGAAAAATACATAACTTTATTTCAATAAGAATTGTTAATTCAACAGAGAGAGGTCTATAATGTGCTTTAAATAAAAAACAAAATTAACATAAGGAATAATTAACATAACTCAAAGTATAAAACTGAAAGAAGTGTAGAGACAGTGAAGCACAACTTAGCACAAAAGTGAATCAAGAAGATATTGGTACACTGCTTCACTCACACTGTTTTTTCACAGGACATGTTTCAAGAGCTTTTGCTCTTATCAGCTGGAACTTGACTAGTGCAAATTGTAGTGGTTTCCTCCTTCTCCGTATCTTCGATAGATGGCATGATGTACTTGTCAAAGATGTCCAGTGGTGGAGTTTCAAAATTCATTACTCTATGATGATTTTTGTTAATGAAGATTTTTTTCCCATACGGAAAGGTCTATGGGGTGATTAACGTACTTTATTAAAGATGTTTCCAAGTTGATGTCATGTCTAGTATTCAAAAAATGAAAAGCCACTGCTGATTTTTCTGTTTCACCATTTTTAATGTTTCTTATATGTTCTTTAGTTCTGATGTCAATATTTCTTTTTGTTTTTCCTATATAAATTTTAGGGCAAGTTTCACATTTGATCTCATACATTCCTAGTTTTTCTTTGGTAGTAATTGAATTTTAAGTACCAAAAACTCGTTTGAATTGATAAATTTCCTGAAGAACACAAAGATCAACTCTACAGATGCTTTAGTTTCTTTTGACATGATTCCTTTATACCCAAGTATACCTACCAATGAACTTATTCCACTTCTCAAAAAATGGCTGGAATCAATACAAGTAACATCTGAAGAAATAGAAGAACTTTCACAACTTACAGAAATTTGTATCAATCAGAATTTTTTCAGCTTAAATGGACAGATCTATAAACAAAAAACGGGCCTAGCTATGAGCAACCCATTGTCTCCCTTCTTAGCAGATTTATTTATGAGTGCTTTTGAAACATATCACAAAAACTTTTCCAAGCTATTTCAAAGTTTGGTATCGCTATGTTGATGACATTTTTGCAATAGTACCTAAAAAACTCATACAAGATGGTCTTAGACTAGAATATACAAAATTAGCTATAAAATTTACATTGGAAATGGAAGAGGATGGTGTGCTTCCCTTTTTGGACATCAAGATCAAAAAAATGAACAACAAACTCACTTTTGGTATTTACAGGAAACCGACACACACACAGATAATTATATTAAGAACAACAGTTTCAACCCAAAACAACACCAACATGCCATTTTCAACAGTTTAATATTTTGAATGATCAACTTTCCACTGAACAGAGAAGATTATCAAGAAGAATACCTACACTAAAAAAAGTAGCTATGTCCAATGGTTTCAACCCAAATTTAGTAGACAAAACAGTTATCAGACTCAACAAAGCTAAGAAAATAAAAGAAACCACCACCATAGAACCTAAAGGAGAAAAGGGAAAAAAAAAATTTAAAAAATTCACCTTCCATCCATCAGCCTATAATAAATTCCAAAAAATCTTCAACAAACAACATAAATCTTGCACTTCAAAATAGGTTTAGAAATTTGTTAAAAGGCCCCCCCCCCAAAAAAAAAAAATTCAATTACTACCAAAGAAAAACCAGGAATCTATGAGATCAAATGTGAAACTTGCCCTAAAATTGATATAGGAAAAACAAAAAGAAAAATTGACATCAGAACTAAAGAACATATAAGAAACATTAAAAATGGTGAAACAGAAAAATCAGCAGTGGCTTTTCATTTTTTGAATACTAGACATGACATCAACTTGGAAACATCTTTAATAAAATATGTTAATCACCCCATAGATCTTTCCATATGGGAAAAAATCTTCATAAACAAAAATCGTCATAGAGTCATGAATTTTGAAACTCCACCACTGGACATCTTTGACAAATACATCATCTATCGAAAATACGGAGAAAGAGGAAACCACTACAATTTGCACTAGATGAGTTCCAGCTGATGATAAGAGCAAAAGCTCTTGAAACGTGTCCTGTGAAAAAACAGTGTGAGTGAAGCAGTTTGTCACTATCTTCTCGATTCACTTTTGTGCTAATAATATTACTATTCACATTCAACCTACTATACTATTAAATAACCCAATTTCCTCTGGTGCTTCAGATAAAATTTGAATAGGTTTTTTATAGCAACAAAATATGATTAATGTTTAACCACTGTGAGGCATGCAAGTCAAATAAGCATAAAGAATGTCATTTCCAGGCACAAGATATCTTAAATCTTGGAGCAGATACCTAAGTTCACCTACTTACAATCTAGCTAAATGATTAAATAAAAAATTTAGTACTTTGATAAATTTGAGAGCTTATTAAAAATTCTTTTAAGTTGGTAAATAAGATCAGCAATATATGAGGATGGTTCAATAAATACCCTGTTAGGAATGAAGATGTCAGGTTTTTCAAACACAAATTATTTATTTCTCAACATAGTCTCGTTTTACACTACACACTTCTCCCAATGCTCCTGCAATTTTTTTAACCACTCCAAAAAATAAGAATTGTCAAGCTCTAAAAATATAGATTGAGTCAACATGAAAAATTCAATGCCATGGCCGAGATTTGAACCACAGATCTCCTGGTTTAAATCCCGGCCATGGCATTGAATTTTTCATGTTGACTCAATCTGTCAAAAACCTTAGCCTATATATGGCTAGTATGAAGAAATTATTAATTTCCATCAATTATCTGAAAAATAAGCCTCTGTCTACATGATGACTTCCTCATTTGATCTAAATTTTGTTCCTGAGATCCATTTCTTCATGTTTGGGAACAAAAAGAAATCGTAGGGAGCTGGATCAGGAGAATGTGGAGGGTGTGGCAGAAATTCATAATGCAATTCATGCAGTTCATGCAGTTTGGCAGCGGCAGCTCCAGATGAATGTGCTGGGGCATAATCATGGTGAAACAGAACTTTCTTCTTCACCATATGGGGCCATGTACCCTACAACTTCTTGTCGAATTGGGCCAATAACTCACTGTAATATGCTCCAGTAATTTGTTTTTCCTTTTTCCAAGAAGTTCATGAGTATGACACCCTTTACATCCCAAAAAAAATCATCACCATTACTTTTCTGGCAAATGGGACCATCTTTGCCTTCTTTGGAGTAGATTCTCCTGAAGCAACCCATTGTTTTGATTGTTGCTTGGTTTCCGGAGTATAATGACAAATCGATAGTGACAACGCATTGCAAAAAGTCCTTCAGATTTCGCTTACACAGCTCCAAACACAGCTACGAAGTTGATGTTTGTAACTTTCGAAGTTTAATACTGCAGCATTATTACAAACTACATTAACCATGTGGGAAAAGATATTCATTAAGAAATATGAAGGAAAACTGTTCAATTTCAACACCACCTTCAAGTTCATCAAGATACCAACAAGGACGCCTCTATCGCCTCCAAGAATTAGGAAATTCCTAACGAAACGGGTTTCAGGTAAACACTAGTAATATATGGAGCATTGAGTACTAGTTTGACTCAAAATTGTATTAATTTTGTGCTTCACTGTATTATAGTCCTCAATCATAGGAATATTTAAGTTTTCATTTGACTGTTACTCATATCTTAAACATAATACGAGGGCTGTTCAATAAAGAATGATCATAATTTTTTTACGCTGATAATTTTTCGCACTAAAATTCAATCTTATTATATTCTGTTAGCTTAATGTGAAACAAACACGCTGTAGTGGTTTCACTGTTGGTACTCCTGGTTCCTGCCTACGGGAACCAGGCAAGTTCAAACATGTTCAGTATCACCTACCACTGTAATGGAGGTAACATGCAATTAAAGTTTATGTTAGAGGAAGATCCGGAGTTTCTTTCAAACGTAATAACTGCGGATGAAATTTGGCTACATCAATTTGAACCTGAAAGCAAACAGCAAAGCTCAGTGTGGAAATCTCCTTCATCACCAACTCCCAAAAAAGCAAATGTGGTTGCTTCTGCTGGGAAAGTTATGGTCATCTCATTCTTTGATATTCATGGAATGGTTTATCAGCATGTTGTACCTGCACACACATCAGTAACTGGACAATACTACAGGGATGTCCTGAAAACATTACAAGTCCATATCAGGTGCAAAAGACCACATTTCCATGAAGCAGGCTGGAAGCTGCTCTACGATAATGCTCGGCTGCATATTGCCAATGTTGATGCTGAATATCTTGCAAAAATCAACATGAAGAGCATCTCTCACCCTCCCTATAGTCCTGATTTAGCCCCATGTGACTTTTTTCTATTCTATTCTCTAACTTGAAAAAACGCCTTCAAGGGAGGCATTATCCATCATCAATAGCAGTGGTGAAGACTGCGGACGCGATTTTGAAGGATCTCTCAAAAAAATGGTTTCCAGCATGTCTTTGAAGACTGGCAGAAATGCTGGGACAAGTGCATCACATTCAAGGGAGACTATTTTGAGAAGGACCATCAAAATTATGAGGATGAGTAAAGGTACGTTGTCAAAAAAAAATTGTTGATCATTTTTTATTGAACAGTCCTCGTATTTTAATCAAAGAGCTATTTCTGAATAATTCAAAATATTCAAAAAAATTTCCATGCAGAGCGTGATCAGGAAAAGAGGGATTTTCTTGAAAAACATGTATTGCGTGCACATAGATATGAAGAGAAAGTAATTGTATATTATTATGCTTGCAACAAATAAGCTATTAATAAGCTTGTGTCAACAAACAAGCATAATTTTCAGTAACTTTGTTATGAATTAGTACCAAACTGAGCTCAAAAGTTTGTATAGATAAACCTGAAAAATTCAATGCCATGGCCGGGATTTGAACCACAGATTACTGGTCAATTGGTAAGAATTTAATGTCATGACGGCACATTGGCCATGGTAGTTCAAAGGTTAAGAGCGACCAGATGGAAACCGGGAGATCCGTGGTTCAAATCCCGGCCATGGCATTGAATTTTTCAGGTTGACTATCTATCTAAAACCTTAGACTATACACGGTTAGTATGGAGGAATGATTAATTTCCATCAATTAACTTAATCAAAAGTTTGTGTTTACCTATATTTCCCAATTTGTCTCCAACAGCAAACACCAACTTGTCTTCTATCGGATGAATTGCTATGGAAAATATGCGGTTAGGAACCACTTTTATCACGTTTTCTTCTGGTAATGTCAGCTTTGCAAGCTCCTTCCTGAAGCTGTAGAACAAGAAAACACATAGTCAAAGCACTGAAACAATTATGTAACAGACTAGCAATTATAAGCACGAAACTACATAATAAGAGTCTGAACTCAAAACTACCATTTTGAAAGGTGGATCAGAACTGAAATGCTGAAATATTCAATGTGATAGCAAAATAAATTAATAGTAGTAATAGTAGTAATAGTAGTAATAATAACAATAATAAAAACAACAATAACAATAATAACAATGATAATAATAATAACAATCATGTTGATGATTTTTTTTCTTTTTTTTTGGGTAATTTATGTCCTCCAACGTTAAGTCATATCGGACGATGAATGGAATGGGTGAAATGACGCTCAAATGAGCTCAGGGTCCATAGAGCTTAGAGTTACCCGACATTCGTCAATGATGATGATGATGATGATGATGATGATGATGATGATGATGATGATGATGACGACGACGACGACGACGACGACGACGACGACGACGATGACGATGATGATGATGATGATGATGATGATGATGATGATGATGATGATGATGATGATGATGATGATGATGATGATATTGAAATTTTTTCTATTTTGTTTCACTGCAGCAAAGTCATTCTTTGCGTCGAACACATCTAATATTTGAGTCATTTTGTTTTGTGTGCATACGAACGAATGTATGTATAGCTGTGTAAACGGCTTCTTCGGTTCAAGGCTTTAGCTTTTAGTTTATGCTACACCAAGCAATAATCACTGTATATGTTGTGTTACACACACACACACTGGAAAGAAACAAACCTCTCTGTCAGCATTTGTACGTAACTCTTATTACAGTATTTCACAACCAAAGTTTCTGGTAGCCTTATGCAGCTGTTTTCGCTCAGTCTTTTAGTTATTTATAATCTGTGTTCAGAGTAATTTCTTATATCTATCAAGAGCTAAATGAATGGCACATTTGAAATTGTTAAATTTCAGTGTTAAGCATGGCTTATCCTAGTGATGGAGCAAATAAATTAGCTTGCATAGGATGTGTATGAGCTTCTGATATCACTTTAGAAAATCTGGAAGACCTTTTGCTGTTTGACATGATTTGAATATTGAAGGCAATTATGTGAAAGGTGTTAAGGATATAGCTAGCAGTGAGGAAGAAAATTACCCGCTTCCTTCATCTAGTTGTCTGTGAAGAATCAACTTTTTGAAATGGTCAAAATAACTCAAACACAAATAGACATGTAGACAAATAGACATATTTTCTGCTGTACAGCTAACTTCTGATATTCCGCCAATACTTTCACAATTTTTTTTTTTTTTTTTTTTTTTTTTTTTATTACTGACTTAGTGTCTCTCATTGCTACGGAAACAAATGTATATGTGAGTAGGATGAAGGAAGACCTGACCTCTAAAGACAATTTAGGGCTTAAGAGGAGAATTCAGAAGTAGACAGTCTACATGTTATATTTTGTAAGCCTACATTAGACATACTGGTCTACAGATGGCATGTTAGCTGCTCCAATGTTTGAGGAAATGACAGGTCAAATATGGATGGTGTGGATCAGCTATTACTAGCTGCCCCTCTTTATGAAAAACAGTTAAATGGTAAAAAAAAAGTATTATTTGAAGCAAATTTGAAGCCAGCCAGTAATGCAGCCGAACTCGATGTTTGGGAAAAGTTGCTAATTATAAAAAACAAACAGTATACTTTAAATTTCGAATTGCCACCTGAAAACTTTCTTTGGAAGTTCATCTCACAGACAACAGATGCCACCACAAACAACCAGCTCACTTCAGGAAACCACAGATCCAACCAGTCGGATAACTGCTAACGACGGGGACAAACCATTCTCCGAAACATGTCCAAGTAAGGATAATTTAAGTGATACTTGTGTTTGAATTACTGACTCATTACTTTAAAAAAAAAAAAAAAGTATTTTTATACCAGCTGGATGTAACCATACACAATTGTTTAGTAATTTGCAGAGCTTTAAATTCATGCAAAACAATGACGTACCTGAACTTCTGTGATTCAATAGCTTGTAAACTAATTGAGTACTATAATATTCACAGACCTCTTCATAGTGGGGGTAAGAAATCCACCAATATAGCATCCTTCATACTTGACACAAAACACTTTCCTAAAAGGAATCCATCCACAACCAAAAAGTCTTGACCATTTCAAAAAGTCTAGTGTGTCGCAAAAAAGAAGTTTGCAAGGAAACCAATATAATTTGGTGTAAATCTGAAAATGTGCTTTTGTGTGTTTATCCAGGTTTTGAGGTGTCCGATTCAAAAATAAACCTTTAAGGGTAAGTTTTCATCTCTTATAAAACTAATTTAAATGTATTGTAAAATAGGAAGATTAAAGTAATTGGCATTAAATAAGCATTAAATGAATGTATGCACAGGATGTCTATACACGTCCATATCCGTTTGGGCATTTTAACTTGGATGTCATATGGTGTCAATATTAGTGAAAGGGTTAAGATAAAGAACTTAATTTTTAAAGTCTGCCTCAGTACATCACATTTGGGACCAATGTATATAATGCACAACTAGTTCACAGTAAGTTGAGAACAAAAACGAACAGGAAGCAACAAAGTTTACAACATTTTGGTTTACAACATTTTGGTTTACAACATTCTTTTTTCTTTTTATTTTTTTAAATGTATGTCCTTCAACATTAAGTCATATCGAACACAGAGTGTAATGGGTGTAATGGGTGAAATGATGCTCAAATGAGCCCAGGGTCCATAGAGCTTAGAACTACCCAACATTCACCTTTCAGAATAAGGGAAAACCCCAGAAAAACCTTATCTAGATAATTCATCTTAACCAAGATTTGACTCAGGAACTCTTAAACACAAGGCAGACACACTATCATTAACTCTACCAAGGTGGCTTCACAATATTCTAGCAACAAGAAAAGGAATGCATATTGATGATCATATCAACAGCAAAATTAAAAATTAATTTTGCACATTGGAACATCCTTGTTTGTAAATGGCTAATGGTATTTGTTACTTGCTTTCAACTCCACTAACAAAATGCAGGTTAGCCAATGTCAACATTTAAAAGAGTAAACATTTTATAAGTGTAAATACATTACTATTTCTAACTGCTCTACTCATACCAAGCTTCATTCCTTCATTAATATGACACATTAAAATTGTTGGTGTTCTTTAATTCTACCAGTATTTTCTGTTCTGCATGGTTTTTGCTTTCTTTTTCATGCAATAGCAAGTGTTGAGCTATACAGTGTTTTCTCATGTGTTTCAAATGGTATGCCATCCTATGTCAGGACGACACGTTGGCCATGGTAGCTCAATAGGTTAGAGCGACAGGATGGAAACCAGGAGATCCGTGGTTCAAATCCTGGCCATGACACTGAATTTTTCATGTTGACTCTATCTTTCAAATGGTATGTTTGTCCTTGAACACTACTAAGTAAGCAACCAATCGAGTCCTGCGGTGTTGTCATATTGCATATGAAGTGGTGTGTGACAAGCACTTACTGAAACCATATCTTATAAATACTATTTGCGCTAAGGCAAAATTTCAAATTTTGCAAAAAGTGATCCTTGAGGAAGGTAGAGAAAATGTGCCTAACATAAAAACCCCATATTTTTAGCTCATATAGTTTTCCTAATACAAATGAAGTACCAATATATTATAACAATGCATCGCGACGTCACCACTGGAATAAACATTGACTGGCATGTATGCATGTACGTATGCATAGTTTGTAATATTTGTAATTACTCCGAACTGAAAAGTAAATGACATGACATGATAAAAGAATTAATTTGAATAAGCCAAGGTGTTTGTTAAAATTCTAGAGAGAGAGCAAACAGTACACTTCTTACTGGTCTGTAGAATGCTGTATTGGTAGAACGTGAGTCATCACATTATATGTTTGTTTATGAATAGTTTGTAATCTATTTACTTTAGAGAGTTCAAAGCAGGATTATTTAGTTGTTCTTCCATTTAAAAGCCAGGGAAAAGTGCATCAGATGGATCAATTTGCAACTGAAATGAGACACAAGGTAATCCGCCTTCCCCCTTACCACTGTCAATACAATCCAATTGAGATAATGTGGGCTCAAATTATGTTGCAAACAGAAATAATACCTTTAAACTAACTGACACTGATCAACTTATTCACAAAGAAATTAACAAGGTAACATAAGACTGGGAAAACTATGTGAGACATACGATAAACTAAAAGAAGATGACTTTTGGAAAGAAATGGCATGTGACGAGATTTTGGAGCCTATCATCATAAAATTTGCAATACTTGGACAATGAAAACAGTGACAATGACGAATTGTCTCTTGACGTGACATTCAGAGCTATATGGATGAGCCACTGGCAGTTTGGTACGATTAGAAATTTGGCAATTCACAAACTATAATGATAGCATTTAAAACATATACATAATATGCAAATATGGTAATTTTAATTTCAACATTGCACTATTATAAAAGTTCGGAAAATTTAGTTTGGATTCCTTTATGTTTAGTGCCAAGAAGACTAACATGTGCAAGAGAGAGGGAAATATGAAGAGAGTGGAGTAAAGAGGTGACAACGCAGAGCATGCTAACGCATCTGATTTGCGGCGGTCCAGAACTCTTCCTATTTTAAACACAAAATAAAATAATAAATGTTCAAAGGATTCAAGGGAGTCATAATCTGTAGTCTGCATTCACATTTGTTGGAATTTCTTGTATTAAGACATAGCACAAACTCGCAGCTCTAAATTAACATACCTTTCTAGACTCTTGGATGGAGCAGTTTTTTCTTCTTTTTTGATGCCACATGTCATACTACTCAGAAAATTTTCCAAAAGCTCATTTGTATGTGCCCTGTTTACTGAAGATTTCATTGGCAATGGCCCTGTAATTAAAGAATTTTCACTGTTGAAATCTTAAGTTTAAAACCATGCTGAATATTTGACAATATATCTTTGCTGAGCAATTACTGCAAGCATCCATTCAGGTAAATCAAACTGGAAACACTAGAATAAATAGATCTAAGAAAACATACACAAATGGAAAGCTGGATATAGTAAAAAAAACGCTGTGCAACAGAGCTTTAAAATAAAATATTTTTTCACTCAAGCAGTACTTTATTTCTTGGCAGTTCACATAAAAGTTTCCTATTCACACTTAGTCATTAACACTGATGATAATCTCTCCTGGCAAAATCACATTTTGGCTGTTTACTTTTAACTTAACAAGATTGTGTTTTTGTTAAGTAAACTAGTTAACATTTTACCTCCTCAAGCAATTCATAACGTATATTTTTCTTTATTTCATTCTTTCTGGAATATGGGGCTATGTTATGGGGTTCTGCTGGTAAGACTCTTTTTGCACACCTATTTTCAGTCCAAAAGAGGGCTATTAGAGTTTTAGCTAAATTACCACAATCTGAGTCATGTAGACCACTTTAAGAAATTCAAAATCTTAACCCTCTTTTGCATATACGTAAATTATGTTATTTTGTATGTAAAAAACACTCAACAGTATCCCCCTGCCTAAATAAAGATATACACAAATACCACACTTGCAGACAAAATAACTTTTTTCTTCAATCATATAGGGGCCAGTTTGGAAATAAAAATATTACTTATGCTGGATCAAAATACTTCAACATATTACCAAAAAGAATGGTCATCGACAGACAGAAATACTTTTAAAAAAGAGCTCAAAATGTATTTGTTAACCCATTGTTTTTATAATGAAGATGAGTTTCTTATACATAATGGAAATTAATCATAGTTGAGTTTTTGACATAATATGAGGGCTGTTCAATAAAGAATAATCATAATTTTTTTTATGGTCATTATTTTTCGCACTAAAATTCAATCTTATTATATTCTGTTAGCTTAATATGAAATAAACATGCCGTAGCAGTTTCATTGTTGGTACTCCTGGTTCCCGCCTGTGAGTACCAGGCAAGTTCAGACATGTTCAGTATCGCCTACCGTTGCAATGGAGGTAACATGCAGTTAAAGTTGATGTTAGAGGAAGATCCAGAGTTTCCAAACGTAATCACTGCTGATGAAACTTGACTACATCATTTTGATCCTTAGAACAAACAGCCAAGCTCAGTGTGGAAATCTCCTTCATCACCAACCCCCAAAAAAGCAAAAGTGGTTGCTTCTGCTGGGAAAGTTATGGTCATCTCATTCTTTGATATTCATGGAATGGTTTATCAGCATGTTGTATCTGCACACACATCAGTAACTGGACAATACTACAGGGATGTCCTGAAAACATTGCAAGTCCATATCAGGCGCAAAAGACCAAATTTCCGTGAAGCAGACTGGATGCTGCACCACGATAATGTCCAGCCATATATTGCCAATGTTGTTGCTGAATATCTTGCAAAACTCAACGTGAAGTGCATCCCTCACCCTCCCTATAGTACGGATTTAGCCCCATGTAACTTTTTTCTATTCCCTAACTTGAAGAAACGCCTTCGTGGGAGGCATTATCCATCATCAGAAGCAGTGGTGAAGGCTGCGGAGACGATTTTGAAGGATCTCCAAAAAATGGTTTCCAGCATGTCTTTGAAGACTGGCAGAAACGCTGGGAAAAGTGCATCACATTCAGGGGTGACTATTTTGAGAAGGACCATCAAAATTATGAGGATGGGTAAAGGTACGTTGTCAAAAAAAAATTGTGATCATTCTTTATTGAACAGCCCTCGTAGTATGCACAGATTTACATTATCAATATTTAGGTCAATTTTATAAACTGTACTCTTATCACATGACTAATGTGGTCTTATATATGTGTATAGTGTTATTTTATACTGTAATTAATTTGTATTATAAACTGACGTGGTCTATGTAACACTGATTTTTTGTATACTATAAGACTGAAAATAAATAAATAAATGAATAAAAAGTATTCAGTCATTCCAAGCAGCAAATCACACAATCTGCTTCCTGTAGTTCCTTTGTTTCATGGAGCACCACTTTTTTTTTTTTTTTTTTTTTTTTTTTTTTTGTCTTAGTATCCTTTCTTTCACAGATGAACAGGAAACTGACTCTACAGCAACACATTTTTGCATGTAAATAATATTTTAAATGTGAATCAGAACACCGTGTCCACTTAGAATGAATTCTGAAATTCCCTGGTGAAGTGCCTCCTTTCAGAACTGTACGAATGTGGTCTGAAAGTTTCCGACCTCAACATGAATATAGCAGCACTCAAAACACAGCTAGTGGATTTTGCTGTCCATCTGTTTACAGTTACTTACCAAATTTTCAGCCATTTTGGATGCTCAGTTGTTATGTAATGTCGTTTGAGTGAATTGATGTGAGTATTTTTATGAAATGGACAGAATATTTGTTTTTGAAAGGCAATTGGCCTACGCAAATCAAAAATGAGTTGAATTCTGTGTATGGGGACTCTGCATATCATTTACCACAGTGAAATTTTGGCCAGCTGAATTTAAACGTGGCTGTAAGAGCTTGGGAGACGAACGTTCGGAATGTCCAAAAACGGCAACTACCGACGAAAACATTGCCAAAGTTCACCAAATGGTGCTAGATGACCGCTGAATTAAAGCGAGAGAGATAGCACATGTCAAAAGAACGTGTTTGTCACATATTAAATCAACATTTAAACATGAGAGAGCTGTCTGCACGTTGGGTGCCGCATTTGCTCATGTTAGACATTTCCAATGCTCTGTTGGCGCAGTTTAAGCGCAATAAATCCGAGTTTTGGTGCCGATTAATTACTGTAGATGAAACTTGAATACACCATTATACGCCCGAACTGCAAAGGGGGAACCGGCTCCAAACAAGCAAACACTGTTTCCAATGTGTAAGGACTATGATACAATGAAGCACAAAATTAAATAATTTTGAGTCAAACTAATACTCAATGTTCCATTTATTGCTAGTACTTACCAGCTAGATATAACCATACAATTGTTTAGTGATTTGATCTACCTGGACTTCTGCATATCAATGGTTCACAGCCTAATTGAGCACTATAACATTCAGAGGACTCTTCATACTGGAGGTAAGAAATCCAACATCCCAGCATCACCCATTCTTGAAGGAAAACACTCTTCTTAAAGGATACCACCCACAACAAAAAAGTCATGCTCATTTAGGAAATTCTTATGTGCCGCAAAAAAGGAGCTTGCAAGGAAACTGGTATGATTTGCTAGCGTTAAATAAGCATTAGACGCATGTATGCACAGGACATCTATACATGTTCATATCAGTTATCCAGCATTTTAACTTGAACGTCATATAACATCCATATCGGTGAAAGGGATAGAGCTACTTTCCCAAGCCAGTAGTATACATATTTTTATCCTGTTGTATGATCTATTTTCATCTTTTTCAATCTTGCCTAGAACATAACTGAATTGCTTATGTTTAATTTTCAAACATTTTCTAGCTCTTCTGTCTGTTTGAAATAAATATGGGTGCTATCTTGTTCTATCCTTAAATTGAAGTATATTGTTCAATTTCATGTCAGTATTGGATATGACATGCTCCCCTAATTGTTACACTTAGAGTTGATGTAATCAGGCACACAACCTGGCACATTCAATCTTCTTTGCCATGCCTCTTGAATCAACAACTTAACAAATACATGCATTTTTATTGATTTTTGGTAACAACAAATTCAATTTAGTTAGGATTTTCATTTAGTGGTTGTTTCATACATACCAGTTAGCCTTTTTACCAATGACATTGTATCTGTTGTGCTGCCAGGTTCTTTCTTAGGCAGAAGTTCTCCAGTAGGAGATTTTCCCTGGAGTCGTAGAGACTTCTCACGAGGTGGAAGATGTACCACATTTTTACTGAAAAAAAGAAAAAGTTAACTTTAATTTCAGCCACATTGAATTTTGTAGCAGCCTTCAGGAAATAAAACTAACAAAACATTACTATTTGCCATTAAGAAGCTAAAGTACCACCAATAGTAGTTTAAGACTGATTACAATATTTTGCATTTATGAAATAGAAACTTAAAAGCTAGAACAAGGAACAAAATATGAATATTAAAACAAATTAACAGAAAAATCTTCAATTTCAAAAATTTAAAGGCTAAAGGAAATGAAATAGGTAAAAATTCAAAACTTGACAATGCAAGAGCAGCAAAAACAAACCAAACATGTGAAAGCCCTTTTAGGTCTCCTTTTAAGGCATCTTGTGAGCCAAAGCAGAAACTACGAGGGTGGTTCAATAAGTACCCATGTTTCAAAATATATGGTGTTGCTAAGGGAAGTTTGTGTTATCTTCATGTACTGTCACTTCTTACACGTCAAACCAAATTTGGTGCTGATTCATACGTTAGTTCAGATTTTACACACATTTCAGTAAGTTAATCTATGTGCTTTTGCTAAAATAGAAAAAGTGCAGTATCATTCCGTGATTCACTTTTTACTTTTAGATGGAAAACCTTGCAAGGAGAAAAGCGAAATTGGTTGGTGTTTATTGAGACCTTTCAGCTTCTATGACAACAGTTAGATATTGGTACAACAAATTTCAATATGGTGAAACATCCATTTTTGACGGACATCATTAACAAACAAAATATTACGTAGAAAATGAAGCTAGCTACAGTGAAACAATAAATATTACACAAATTTAAATATTTGTTACAAAGGCTTCACTTATCTTAAGTAATTGGTGTTAATACTTCTTTATAATGGAGATCAATTTCAAAAACAGATTGTTTTCATCGTCAGTCAACTCCGTTGTCAAGGATTCCAGTTACACTCCTCCACAGGAGAGTAAGTCTCCGAGGGACGAGACACAGGGGGGTTGGCGAAGGTTCCCACACCCTACCTGGACAGGTTTATGACAACCCATGTCAGTACAGTTACAGACCATTCAAAAACATTCTGACGGCTTCTACTTTTGTGAATGAATCTTCTCAGTTTTAATGTACAGAGTGAATAGGGCGCATGTTTTTTTAACGGTCTGTTCCTTGTGTAGCAGGCATTCTCTGCCACACATTCGCTGTGCTTGTCCCACAGCACATTCCTTACAGGGACCTTCTTTGCGTTGCTATACTATACCATGTTTTTCTTATGTTTTTTTAGTATTACCAACATCTGAAAACGAAACAAACCTAAAAACAGAATCAACTGCTGGTATTTCAAAATTCATTACGCGATGTTTATTTTTTAAAATAAATATCTTTTCACAAACTATTAAATCTATTGGACCATTTAATTGTTTTAATAATTTAACTTCAGGATTTACTTCATGGTTAAATGACCAAAAATGATCTGCTATGGCCGATTTATCAGTTTGTTTATACTTAATGTTACGAAAATGTTCTTTCGTTCTGGTTTCCAAATTACGTTTTGTCTTTCCAATATAAACCTGATCAAAATCTAAACAATTAAATTGATAAAATACCAGATTGTTATTATTAGGAATTTTATCTTTCTTAGAAAAATGTAGTAAATTTTTAATACTATATTTATTTTGATGAACTAAAGTTATACCAAACTCTTTAAAAAAAAATTGAAAATGTTTGTTAAACCTAGGATGGTAAGTAAACTTTTTAAAATGTACGTACCAATTTCTTAAGATAAGTGAAGCCTTTGTAACAAACATTTATATTTGTGTAAACAAAATATTATTTTCTTCATAAAAAACCAAATAAAATTCATGCAAAGTTTGTTAAAGTTTATGGCAGAGCTTCACCTTCAACAGTGAAAAAGTAGGCACACCAGTCTAGAAGACAATCCACCCAAAAAACACTGAAAATATGCTATAACATACAGAATAATGAAATGATTAACAAATGCACAATATTATGTTGTGTAATCAGTGAGTCTAGGTGCATGAAATTACTGAGGTTATAAGTACAGGGGTCATTTGATAAGTCTGTAAAAAACAAGAATAGTTTGTTTTTCTTTCGTGAACATCTCACCTTATTTCTCAACACAGTTATTGATGGCTATACACTTGGTGCAACATGTTCCAGTTTTTTCATCCCATTGGAAAAATAGGTTCTATCAAGGTCTGCAAAATACTCGTTGATGGTGACTATCACTTCTTCATTTAATGAATATTTCTTACCACCAAGGCAAATTTTCAAGTATGGGAACAGAAGAAGTCACTTGGGGCTAAGTCTGGTGAATAAGGTGGATGAGGAACCAATTCAAAGTCAAACTTAATGCACTTTCACCATTGCAAATGTTCATTTGTGCGATGGCGCATTATCCTGGTGCAAGAGCACCTTTCTGTGTTTCAATCTCGGTCTCTTTCCAGTCAATTCATGTTGTAAACAATCCAATAATGAAGCATAATAGGCTCCAGTTATGGTCCTGCCATTTTTTAAGCAGTCTAAGAGAAAGAGGATTATTCCTTGAGAATCCCAAAAAACAGTAGTCACCACCTTACCAGTTGACAAAAGAGTCCTTGCTTTCTTTGGTGCACTTTCACCAGCCTTTGTCTATTGTTTTTACTGCTGTTCTGACTCTGGTGTTAATGATGGATCCAAGTTTCATCCACATTCACAAATCGGCGCAAAAGTCTTGCAGACTGTGATTAAACATCACCAGACACTCAGTAGAAGTGTTCTTCCGGATGTGCTTTTGGCCGACTTGAGAAATGGCAGCACCCATCTTGCACACCGCTTTTTCATTGCCAATTTTTTATGCAAGATATTGTGCACTCGCTCAGTTAAGATGCCCACAGCCTCAGCAAGCTCACAAATTTTGATTAAGTGGTGTTGTATAACCAGATCGTGAATTTTTTCAAAGGTGTCCTATGCAGTGACCTCAATAGGGCAACCAGAGTGTGATTCATCTTTAGTGGTTCTACAACCATGTTTAAATTCATTGATCGAAAAGTAAATGGTCTTTAATGTTGGTGTACAGTCTGCGTGAACTTCATCCAATTCACTTTTGACTTGTGCGGCAGTCCAGCCCTTCAAATGAAAATGTTTAATACCAGCACGAAACTTTGTTTTTTCCATTTTCAATTGCAGCTATCACACTGACCAGTTGAGATGGCTGTTAACAATGAACTGTATACTGCAGCACATTCAAATTTTCTGTACAATCTTTGGAATAATCAAGCTTACCACTCACAAAGTTGCAATAAACAATTTTCATCCCTTCAAACAACCCTCAAATATCTAAGAGTGTGGGTTATATCTTGAATTAATATTTAGGGATGGAAACTTTCTGCAACAGGGAGCCATATTTACTCACAGCAGATCAAAACTAACATGTGTGAGCATTCTGGACAGTGTCTGAAGACTGAACAGAACCAGAACACTATTTGCAGATGTGTTACAATGGATGAAACATGGATTCATCATATACCACAATCCAAACAACAGTCAAATAGTGGATATGAAGATTGTTGACCATCAAATAAAGTGAGTTTCATCAGCAGAAAATTCATGACATATTTTGGAATACTAGGGACATTTTGCTGATTGATTAGATTCTGCATGATTTCATTTATTTTTAAATGAATGAGCGTTTCTGAATCACGTTTTCACGTTCACTGCAAACCTAAAATTTGTTTTCACATACACGTCAGGATTTTTTGCAATTCAAAACTTTATGTTTTGAATATTTTTCACACTGTACCTACTGTGGTAACATTACTGTGGCTTATCATTTGTTAGAAAGGCTCAACAGTTTATAATTTCAACTTTATTATATAAAAGTGCAATAATATATTATGATTATATTTTATATTTTTAAATGTATTCATTTTTTATATTCTGATATCTACTAACTATATTTGCCCTAGAGGATGTACATAAATGTGTCTTCCCCTTAAAATTAATAATTCCAAAGAATGGAGTTCTTTATAGATTCTTCTCAAAAAGTCCTAAACACGTTTTGCTTCATAATGGAAACATTCGTTCTTCCATTCCTGTGGCCCAGTCTTTTGTTTCAAAGGAGACATGGATATAAATATGTAAAATATCAAGCTATTAACAGTGAAGCAAACAAATATATACAAATATAACAATTTGTAACTTAAAACTTCACTTATAAGAAACGATGACACTCTTCTAAATCGTTTGGGACCACGATTTCATGGAAATTCTTCCACATCCTCAGTCGGAAACAACAAAACTGTTGTCATCGTTACAAACGCTAGATGTTAATATGTTCTTGTTAGTACTACCAAAATCTGAAAATAAAACAAATTTAAAAACAGAATCGACTGCTAGTATTTCAAAATACATTACACGATATCGAGATTTAACTGTATTGGAACACCACAGTGAAGCGAAAAATTATTAAATTTTAGATGAGTCGTACAAGAGCCGTAGATGCAAACGAAGATTTGCGAAACATGTCCTCAAAATAGGTATGAAAGTGAAGCAGATGTGTAAAAAATACGACTCATCTAAAATTTAATAATTACATTACACGATGTTTGTTTTTTGAAAGAAATACCATTTCCCAAACCATTAAATTTATCAGACCATTTAATTGTTTTAATAATTTAACTTCTGGATATATTTCATGGTTAAATGACCAAAAATGATCTGCTACAGCCGATTTATCTGTCTATTTGTACTTAATGTTACGAAAATGTTCTTTCGTTCTGGTTTCTAAATTACATTTTGTTTTTCCAATATAAACTTTATCACAATCAAAACAATTAAATTGATAAATAATAGGCTTTTTATTATTAGTAATTTTTTCTTTTTAGACAAATGTAATAAAAAATGCAACACAAAAATACGATTATAATTTTAAAAAATTTACTTACCATCCTTGGGTTAATCAACAATTTTCAAAAAAATTTTTTAAAGAGTTTGGTATAACTTTAGTTCCTCAAAATATAGCATTTAAATTTATTGCATTTCTCTATAAAAAAAAAAAATAAAAAAAATCCTAATAATAAAAAATCTGGTATTTATCAATTTAATTGTTTCGATTGTAATAAAGTTTATATTGGAAAGAAAAAATGTAATTTAGAAACCAGAATGAAAAAACATTTTTGTAACAGAGTACAAACAGAGTGATAAATGGGCCGTAGCTGATCATTTTTGGTCATTTAACCATGAAATAAATCCAGAAATTAAATTATTATGGAGCGGTTCTCCCGAGTGTTGGTTAGTTTTATGCCACACCATGTGGTAGCATACCTGAAGGATGATTCGCCCCGTCGTGAGGTCTACGCCCCACACGTGCAAGAGGTTTCTCGCTTCCCTCAGCGTGGCGACTGGTATTGTAGCCAATCCTTACCTTGATGTGGGAGCGATGAACCTTTCGTCTAAAAGCCGTTAATGAGATGTTCTCGAAGATTCCTGTTAATCTTCTCTCCAGCAGCTTCGGTGAGCGATGAGATTTGAAATTACCTCAGATGTGGTATCGATACAAAAAGGACTTTACTTTTTGTGTAATCTTAAAATAAATGATTAACAATACCATTATACTTTTCTCTTCTTTTTATTTCTCTCGATCGTCTTTATGTTTTTTACATTCGCAACTTTTTACATTATATTATATTAACTTTCTCCTTTTTATTTATTAATGATGCAACGGCTTTTTATTGAAGTTAATTATTGTCGCGTTGCATTTTCGTTGTATATTCAAAACTTTTGATAAACGTTTATAAATGGTAAACTCCAATCACTTCTCAAAGTTGCAAGAAGCCTTTTCATCGAGAAGCGTCTACTCTCTTCAAGAGTCCAGGCCCAAATGACCTTGTTGTCGACGGGCCCTAAAACACCACACACTCACACACACTCAAGAGTCCAAGCCAGAAAAAAGAAATTTAGGAATAAAATCATTGGTTCTTTACTTTGTTTTGTTGCTAAGTTACTCTAATACTCAATTTTGATTGGTCCTACATCACAACTTGGAATTCCAATAAACCAAAGCATTCATTGCATCATCTACATGGCCTCCTTGGTTATTAACTTACAAGAAATACAAATGGCCATGTTTGTCTCATACATCCGTATATGTAATATCAGCTTCAATTAAAACAATTAAATGGTCTGATAGATTTAAAAAAAAAAAAAAAACATTGTGTAATGAATTTTGAAATACCGACCGACGATTCTGATTTAAATTTGTTTTATTTTCAGATTTTGGTAGTACTAACAAGAGCAAGAGCATATTAACATCTAGCATTCGTAACGATGACGACAGTTTTGTTGGTTACGGCTGAGGATGTGGAAGAATTTCTATGAAATCGCAATCATAAACGATTTATAAGGAATAGTGATGCAAGGATGCAAGGGATAGTGATGTGCATTCCATAACCTCTCCTATCCAAATCCCAACCTCAACCTGCCCGTGGTGCAACCTGCTTTTACCAATGAGGCTCTGGGGACCGAGCGTTAGCAGTATGACTACATCAGAAATAGAGGAAATGCTATTTCACCTCTTACGCTGGCCTGTCACGGCGTACAAATGTTCCACAATTGGTGCTTGTGAGAAAAGCCGATGGACTTTAAAACTCCTCCCGGCCAGGTCCAATGGACCCATCAACCAAAGACAGGTGTGGCCCTCCAGACATACTGGGGGTTAAAGTGAGTGGATGATGTAACCACCATTACAAGCAAATAATTGGTGTCCACTTAAAAAACGGTTACACTTATGCTACTAAACAAAACCAATCAATATCTAACAAAGCCAAAGATAAAAAATGGAACATTTTAATTAAAAATCCAGAAATTATTCCAGAAATCCCACTTAAAGCTGCAGTAGCAAATTTTAGATTACTTACGGAACATGATTATTTGGCCAAACACTTACACAGAATAGGAATTTACACAAGTCCAAATTGTCCTCTGTGCAACAAAGAAGAGGAAATGACTGAAGAACATCTAACCTGTTAAGTCCTACCTGTCGGACCCACTACGCAGAAATATTGGAGAGCAAGAGAGCTAATGGCTTCATTGCCAAAGCCTAGCATTTGAAAACAACAACGATTTATATGAAAAGTGTTATCAGTTCTTATAAGATAAGTGAAGTTTTAAGTTACAAAATGTTATATTTGTATATATAGACAGGGATATGTTAAGTTTTTGTTTCAAAAACTACAGTATGAAAACCATCTATGGCTAGTCTGTGGAGATTCGAAATTTATTGAACTAGGTACTACTTGGTCAGCAGGCTGGTTTCACATATCCTTGTTTCTTATGGGAATAGAATAGAGAACTGGGTGAGAACAATGGGAATGGGAATAGTGGCCATGTAGGACTGATTAAACAATGGGCAAAAAAAATATAAAAAGTGATAGAGTCAAACTGAAAAATTCAATGCCATGGCCGGGATTTGAACCACGGATCTCCTGGTTTCCATCCACTCGCTCTTACCCACTGAGCTACTGGTCAACGTCCTGACAGTAAATTCTCCAACTGACTCATATATTTTTCCAGTAAACCGCTACAGGCTCTCGTAGTGTGTGTGTGTGTGTGTGTAGTGTTTAACGCCCGCTTTTACTACATACGGCACCGCAGGCGGTGACACTGATGATACATGTGAAGATGGAGCACCGGTGGAATGAGATGGCGGGGGAAACCGGAGGTCCCGGAGAAAACCCGCCCCAACGCCGTGTTGTCCACTACAAATCTCACTTTGCGGTCGCCTGGGATCGAACCCGGGCCGCCTTGGTGAGAGCCAAGCAGTCTAACCACTGAGCCACGGCGTGGCCAGGCTCTCGTATTCGAGATATACCGTTTGCGGTGACTTACTATTGTAAGTACTTGAGTACTTACCAGGCTTCATCATTAAACTCTTATAATAAAGTAAAAATGAAAAATTCAAGAATATGGCAGCTCAATGGCTAAGAGCAACTGGATGGAAACCAGTAGATCCGTGGTTCAAATCCCGGCCAAGGCATTGAATTTTTCAATTTGACTCTGATCTACCCAAAACCTTAGCCTATACACTGCTAGTGGGAAAATTAATTTCCATTAATTAACTTATATAAAAAGTGAACCTCCTATTGATCCTTCACTTAATGTAAAAAAAGGTTTAATGAAACAAATTGTGAAAACTCTAGATAAAGGCAGTGAGTGCTTTAAATACATTTCTATTACATTTCCTTTATTTCCTATGAAAAAATTGAAGTTGATGTATTCTTAGGAAATGCAGAACAGTGTTACCTTGAAAAAGGATAAAACAATCTTCTAACCAAGGTACTTTCCGCTATGTAACTCTCTTATCTTATGTATGTACACCGGCAGTGCACATGAATAATGAAACAGAATTGTTTCATATTGTCACTGAGGCCTTGTTAGCCGCTGCCGCAAGCCGCAGCCGGCACCTGGTCAAGCGCTGAACACTTGCTGAGAGAGAGAAAGAAACAAATAGAGAAAGAGACAGATGTCTGGATAGTTCCGTCTTTGTCTCGCTGTGTTGCAAGCGATCGACTGCATTCTAGAACAGTGACTGGAGGTATAAAAGCCCACAGAGTATTAGAATGGAGTCAGTTGCTAGTCAGTTGTTAACTGAGTTGCAGCTGCGCAGTAATTGTGAGTGTACCGCAGTAATTTGAAGTATACTGCAGTGATTTCTTTCAGTTGTTTACGTGCAGCTGAGACGAGATGACCTTGAAGACTTGTGTATGTCACGTCTTTCTTACTGCTGCAAGGGGTGTACAAAATTGTTTACTGCAATAAAGAGCATTTTAAATTTCTGCAAACAAGACCTTTAATTCTACGAACCCATGAAGTAATATTAGGTGTCCGGAGTGGTATACAACGATGGAACTGCATTGGCAAAGATCTTAGAAGAGCTGAAAGAAATAAGAACAGCGAATGACAACCTCGCTGCTAAGAAGACGGAAGCGGCAAATAACAACCTGGCTGCAGACCTAAAAGAAATGAAGACAGTGAATCAAACCCTCGCCACGGAGCTGGAAACAGCAAATATTAACCTGGCCGCGAAGATGACCGACATGATGGCCGCATTAAACGCAATGAAGGCTGTGCACGAGGCCCTGGCCCCTAAATTTCAAGAGCAGTTGGCCGGCGTGAAGGAGGACGTCACAGAGTTGGGCGAGCGCGTCGAAGACCTGGCGCACCGCATTAACGACCTAGAGGGAAAGGCCGACAGTAGCACCAAGTTCCTGAACGCCATTGTGGAGGACATCGTCGGCAGAAGGTTGAAGGATAGGAAGGCCGACGCGCCGGGACGCAACGTAACATCTGCGCGCGTCAAAACACCTAAGTACGACGGCACGTTAACTTTTGAGGTCTTCCGCCGCCAATTCGACACAAGTGGCCAAGCACAAGTGGTCGCCAGAAGAACAGGCCGCACAACTAATAGCCAGTCTCCAGGGACGGGCCGCAGAATTGCTAAATGCGATCTAGACGGCGGAGGCACCCTACGACATCTGGGAGGCCCTGGAGAACCGGTTTGGAAATCACCGCTTGGCAGCAGCCTACCACAGCCAACTGAAATCTAGGACGCAGCAGCCAGGGGAGACGCTGCAGGAGTTCGTCCTGGCAACTGAATAGCTTGTCAGCAAAGACTTGGTCGACCTCCCAACCGAATTCGTATCCCGAGAAGCCGCCTACATCTTCGTCGATGGGGACGCGACGCCGAGATACGTCAGGGCGTAACCCTCGGCGATTACAAGACCATCCACGAGGCGCTAACGGCTGCATTAAGGTTGGAGGTGAAAAAGGTGACGGCTACCCGACCTCGAAGACAAGGAGCATCCGCTACAATGGAGACCGAAGAACAGCCGAGGGACGCCGGCGAAGACCAAGTGGCGTGTGTTGGGGGTGTGGCCAGCTGGGATATCTGGAGACAGACTGCCCACACCAAGAAGAGCAGCCGGAAACAAGGGTCGGCATGGCGAGGGGCAAGTCAGCATCGTCACCACCATCCCCTCCAGTGAAACTGCATGCCATCAGCCGACGTATGGATGACAGCCTCATCGCGGACGGTTGGGTGAAAGGGAGGCCGTGCCACATGCTTGTGGACACCGGGGCAGCCATGACTCATCAGACCTGACGTAGCCAGAGGTTTGCCGTAGAGAAAACCGAGCTGACCATACCAGCTAGTGACAACATCGGGCAATATCTTGCCAGTGGAGGAGACCCTGCTGCAGTTGACCTGGGAGCACAATGCCGTGCGTCTGTGGGTGTTCGTCGCGGAGGTGGCTGCGTTGATACTGGGACTGGATGCCCTCAGGAGCCACTAGGCGACGGTCGACGTCGGCAGAGTTTCTGAAGATCAATGGGGAATAGGTGATGCTACGGCACTCCGAAGAACGCCTTGCAATCTGCAAGGTCATTCTGAGGGAAGACGTGGTTGTCCCCGCGAGAAGCGAGGTGGTGGTGACGGCGCGACTGGAAAACCAGCGGACGAAGAACTTGAAGCTGGACTGGAAGGCACCTGTGCACGTACTCGTGTAGCCAGCACATTGTTGCAGTGCCAGGAGGATATGCCGTGAGGCTGCTCAACCCAAAAGACACCGATCACGACATCCAGGCCGTGACGTGCGAGCCCGTTGTCAGCGTAACGCCAATCGACAAGACCCAGGAGTCCGTGCCGACGCAACACCTGGGGCCCCTGCTGGAAGGCTTACTGGAGAGGGCGGCCGACCACCTGACCGCAGAGCAGCTAGAGAAGGTTCAACAACCGTTGGGACGATACCAGCACGTTTTAAGCCAAGGTAACAGCAATTACGGCCGCACGGAATGACTGCCTCACCGCATCGACACCGGAGAAGACAGGCCTATTCGGCAACCACCCAGACGCGTTCCGCTGGCAAAATAAGCGGTGGTACGGGACATGCTGAAGGACATAACATCCAGGGGAGTCTGACAGCCCTTGGTGTTCCCCTGTAGTTCTGGTGACGAAGAAGAAAGGTGAGCTACGCTTCTGCGTGGACTACAGGAAGCTGAACGCTGTCACCCGGAAGGACTGTTTCCCCTTATCCCGGATTGATGACACCCTGGACACGCTTGCTGGTGCGCAGTGGTTCTCGCCCCTGGACCTGTCGTTGGGTTACTGGCAGGTGGCTCTATACCCGAGATACAAGGAGAAGACCGCATTCTCGACAAGCCAAGGGCTTTGGCAGTTCACAGTTATGCCCTTTGGTCTCTGCAATGCACCAGCTACCTTCCAACGCCTCATGGAGTTAGTGATGAGAGGACTGACTTATGACGCCTGCCTGCACATCATCGTCGGTAAGACCTTCGAAGACCAACTCGACAACCTGAGCAAGGAGCGACAGACTGTAGGCGACCAACCTCAAGCTGAACGTGAAGAAGTGCCAGCTATTCCGCAAGGAAGTTAACTACTTGGGCCACATAGTCTCACCAACCGGAGTGACCACAGACCCGAAGAAGACACAGGCCGAGAGAGATTGACCTCGCCCAAAGGATGGGCGAGAATTGTGGTTTCCTGGGGTTGCGCAGTTATTACCGCCGCTTCATAAAGGGCTTCTCCAATATCGCCAAGCTCCTCACCCACCTGACAGAACACGGTCTTATGTGTGGATGAAGGACGCCGAAGACGCTTTCCACCAGCTGAAGCAGACACTTAACAATGCTCCTATTTTGGGATTCTCACAACCAGGCACCGCCTTCATTGTGGATACTGACGCCAGTGACCACTGCATTGGAGGTGTCCTATCCCAAGTCCCCACAAGCGAGTCTGCCTACTACTACAGCAAGGCAGAGAAGAACTACTGCGTCACCAAACGAGATCTGCTGGCAGTAGTGAAAACCTTAGACCACTTCCACAAGTACCTGAACGGTCAACCATTCCACCTGAGGACAGATCACTCTGCCCTTACCTGGCTACTTATCTTTAGAAACCTGGAAAAAATGAAATGTGTAGTGTTTAATGCCCACTTACATACGGCACTGCAGGTAGAAACCTGGAGGGCCAGAAAGCCTGTTGTGTCCAGAGGCTGCAGGAGTACGACTTCCACTCCGAACACCGTAGAGGGAAGAGCCACGCCAACGCATACGCCATGTTCCAAAGAACCTGCCCAGAAAAGTGCGGTCAATGCACGAAGCGGAAGGGAAAAACGTGCCGCATATGTCAGAGTGGTCAGGGCAATGCCTGCGGACGGATGGAATAGCGCAGGCCTGAGTAGGGATCAGCTGGCAGACGCCGACTTGGGGCCACTCTTGAGGGAAGTGGAAAAAGGGACAAGACCAACCTAGGAGGACATCGCACCCAGAAGCGCTGCATATAAGTCGTTCTGGGCCCAATGGGACTCGCTGAAGACCAAAGAGGGCGTGCTGTTCCGGGTATGGGAGTCACCCCATGGGAAGAGACGGAGAGAGCAGTTGGTACATCCCCGGAGTAAGGTTCCGGAAGTCTTGGACGAAGTGCATGCCGGTAATTCAGGTGGACACCTATGAGCAAACCAAACGATCGACAAACTCCGACAGCGCTACTACTGGCTAAGGCTCCGAGCAGACGCTGAGAGATGGTGCCGTCAATGTCACGTGTGCAGGGCGAGTCGCGACCCCAAATTAGGAGCCGGGGTCGCATGCAGCAGTATAACGTCGGAGCGCCTTTCGAACGCATCGCTGTCAATATAGCTGGAACATATCCAGTGTCCGACCGAGGTAACAAGTATCTGATGGTAGCCGTGGACTACTTCACCAAGTGATCGGAAGTGTATGCCATTCCGAACCAGGAGGCAAAGACGATTACAGACTTTCTCGTGGAGTAACTGTTCTGCCCTTTTGGGGTTCCGTTAGAGCTCCACAGCGACCAGGGCACCAATTTTGAGTCTCACCTGATGAAGAATGCACTGGAAAGACTTAGGCTTAACAAGATCCGCACCACACCTCAACATCCACAGTCGGACGGCATGTTCGAGAGATACATCCAGACCTTAGAAGAACACCTGAGGAAGGTCGTGGCCAGCCATCAGCGATACTGGGACGTCAAGGTGCCACTGTTCTTGCTGGCCTACCGCTCTTCAACACACGACACCACTGGGTTTACGCCAGCAAGCTTAATGTTCGGCCGAGAGCTACGTCTACCTTGTGACCTGGCTTTTGAGAGCCCCCAGAAGCAAAACAGCCAGCAACCGAGTATGTGGAGAAACTTGTGGACCATCTCCACGACATGCATGAGATGGCTCGTCAGAACATCCAGATGGCGAGCGACCGCAAGAAGACCTGGTAGGACAGGCAAGTCAACAGCCAAGCATTCCAGCAAGGTGACCTGGTCTGGTTGTACCGTCCTACCCGGACCAAGGGACGCTGCCCAAAGCTTCAACAATCGTGGCAAGGACCGTACCGAGTGGTAAAGACAATTAATGACGTGGTCTATCGCATTCAAAAGGTGCCCCGAGGAAAGATGTTGATGGTACACCTGGATCATCTGGCCCGTTACGATGGTGCTGTTCAGGACGACCAGCCTTGAGGAGGGAGCAGTGTCACCGGGGCATTGTTGGCCGCTGCCGCAACCTGCAGCTGGCGCATGAGCGAGCGCTGAACACTTGCCGATAGAGAAAGAGATCTGGATAGTTCCGTCCTTGTCTCGCTGTATCGCAAGTGATCGACTGCATCTAAAACAATGACTGGAGGTATAAAAGCCTGCAAAATGTTAGAGCAGTCAGTTGCCAGTCAGTTAATTGAGTTGCAGCTGTGCAGTAATTGTGTGTGGACATTTGAAGTGTACCGCAGTGATTTCTTTCAGTTGTTTACGTGAAGCTGAGAATGAGATGACCTTGAAGACTATCGTGTATGTCACATCTTTCTTACTGTTTCAAGGGGTGAACAAAATTACTGTTTACTGCAATAAAGAACATTTTAAATTTCTGCAAAAAGACTTTTTAAATTCTATGGACCCACAAAGTTACAATATGTAGGAATGGGATGATGGTCGTGATGCTGATGTGATGCAATGATACACCATGCTGACTATCTCGAAGCTGGACACGATGTTCCTAGTTGTGATGGATTCTGGAACTTACCACAGCTGCTTTCATTTTAGCATGAAGATCTATTTTTCAGGGTGTGGTCGCGGATGAGAAGCGATGATGAATTTTTAGGAAGATTAAATAATTTTTATAACTTTCTTTTTCAAAATTATGTTTTAATTTAATTAGAGCATTGAAAACAACTCTTTGAAACACTGAACAAATAATCACTTTTGTGAACGTCGATATTACTTATTTTTAAAGCAACTGTTTTACTTATATAATGCTTTCTCCACCGTGTCCTTTCTGAAGACTTACAGACTAACACACCTTCGATCTCTACAGCAACTAAAAGCAGAAGAATGCTTGCTTAGCCAATTTCAAGTTATTGGTCCTGCCATTGCTATGGCAACTCTACATCTATTGGTCCATGTCACATCCAATTATAACAATGTTCATTGTAATATTTAAAAATATTTTCATAATTTTTTTAGATCACTTTTTCACACTAACACTAAACTAATATTTCATTAAAATTTATATTAATACTGTTATTAAACTCATGCTTAATATTCAGTTCCCTTTCTTTTCTATTCACCTGATCACTTTCACACTTTCAATTGTTATCTCTAGCTTCATTCCTTATCCATTACAATTGCAAATAATTTTAAATAAAATTAAATATAAAATAACTGTTTCAATAATAATTATTATAATTAGATGAACGGCAGCGGTAGGTATCCACAAAGCGAAGTTTTATATTTCCAACACACTTGGAAAATGATATGTAACTTTCCTCAGAGCTAGAACTAACTTCTACTCTATCGCTAGTACAGCCTAACTCCTTAACAATGAAATGGGAGTCATATCCACTCAGGTTATGTATGAAGATGGGAATATAATTAGGCGTATCAAAATACCGAATCCAGGTAGCATCAGAAATGCTGATCAGCCAAACCCAAATGACTTCTTTAGCCACCCATCATCATGAAGTGTATTATTATGATCTTGAGAAAAGAGAGCAGAGCATGCGGTGGAAATGTGAATTCACCACCTCCAGAAAAGACAAAGAGCAAGTGTGCAAGATGATGCTGAGTATTTTTGGGCACTGTCATATATTACAGTGCCACCAGATTAAGCTCGTAAGGGTCAAACCATCACAACAGCAAACTACTAAAATGACTGACAAGGTCACATAGAGCTGTCATGACAAAGCATCGCAGGAAGTTGTTCACGTCTTTTTACGTCATAACAATACCCCACCTCATTATGTACAGGACACGTCACACATGCTGCTTCTATTAGGTATTAAATTTTGCCTCATCTTCCTGGCACCTCTTTCCTGGGATGAAAAAGCCATGCATGACAGGCATTGCCAGAATGATGAGGTGATTTTCAAGGTAGAACACCTCTGAACAGTCAAAATGCAGAATTCTATAACCAAGGTTTCGACCAAGTCATCCACTGATGGGGAAAAACGTATCACTCTGAAGCATGAATTTACAGAGAACTAACACCATCACCAAATTTCATAACTGACACTTTATCTTTCTAAGGTAATAATTTAACTTTGAAATGCCTTATAAAAATAACTTACTGGATTTTTCAAAAATTAGAACGATAAATATGGCCCTTTTTTACTGTAAGTGCCATTTATACTACTACAAAGGCTCCTCTTTGTCTAATTTTGTTGTACTTCATATCCTAACATTTTTCCTATCAAACACTTCAATAAGCTTTTGTTCTCTATAACAACAAATTAACAGTTCCAGTTTAACCTGATTTATACACACATCAAGAGGAAAAGGAAAAATTATTTATAACTCAGAATTACTTACAAATGAGGGTTTCATAATGCATCATTTTTTTAAAGTAATACAGTGGGCCTGCATGTATAAAACTTTACAAACAATAAAAATATAAATGAAGCAAATGTTATTTAGAAATTGCTTCCTCTAACTAGTTCAGCTAATTTGGCTTGTTTCACTTTTCTTGCATTAAATGCATACAACTCATTTTGCCAAACATATTAATGAACTTAGAGCTTTTTCACTACAACTTTTCATGTTGATGTGGCATCTACACAGCCTGCATTCAAGAGGTCCCGAGTTCGAATCTGGGTCAGGGTGAGTTATCTAGATAAGGTTTTTTATGAGATGTTCTATCACTGATGATTATAAATAGCATGTATAAGCAATTCCTAAGTCAGAAGCAAATGAAGTTTTGGTATTGTCTGTTAAGTACCACCTCTGCTGTGAATTTTACTTTCTGATCTAGCATATAACATTTCCTTTTTCTTTTCTCCATGACTGATTAAAAGAAACTAGGAATTGAAAAACAAAACTGCTGTTCAACGTAAACAGATACCGAAAATTATCTTTTCTTCCCATTTATTGCTATGACACTGTTGCATTGAAAGACAAATATGAGCTAACGTCTTTATCATTTGTTTCTGGGCCAAAAGCTTGCTTGCATCTTTGTCAGCAGTGATAAAGAAAATGCATTTTGATTTGTTTTAAGATAGTGTATGACATATACTCATTTATGTAAACCTCAGTTATATTTCATTAAAATTTAGTGCATATAACAGCAAGTTACGTATAAATGCATGACATATAAACAAGGTTAAATTAATATATTTCTAAATTACATTTGTTCTGAGACCTGCAAATATTTATATATAAATATGAATTACATATAAAGCTGGTTCAACTGTACTTCATTGGTTAAACTCATTCCATAGCAGCTAGCCATTACGAGTACTGCAAAACAGCCTCAAGTTTCGCAGCTATTATAACATACCATGGTAATATTGTAAACACTGTCATGGCTGCACGTATGTGAAGGAATGCTATGTATCACGTAACACCTAACGCAGTACCATTACCAAACAACTCTTATTGAATGAATGCAACATCTACTGCTACAGAGTCTAGTGATATAGAAACTCTTTGGACGGATTAGGATTTCAGGAGGCAGTGTAATATGCAGACAGTGGAAAATGAACAATTAAAAAGGAGATTAGGAAATATCTTGTAAACATATTTTATTATAATTTGGTGTTATATATAATTAATAAATATGAATACAAGAGAGCAACATAACACATCCTTGAAACTTAGTACATAATATTTTAAGTAACACGTGTTCAACCCTGTTTCAAGGCCTCTAGCATTAAACAAATGCTTGTATTACTAAAATTAGGCAAGTGAGTCAACCTTGTATATACTTTTCTCCACTTACAAGTTTTTTATGAAGACCAGGACGTTAGATGGCAGCACAACACCAAGCCAGATGCAGACACCGGATGCATCATCAGTCTACCACAGAGCTGACGACAGGGGAGAAGTCCCCAGAAACTAGTCTTCATAAAAAACTTGTAAGTGGAGAAAAGTATATACAAGGTTGACTCACTTGCCTAATTTTAGTAACAATGGCACTCCACTTTCTGAAATACTTCTTTTTATTCTATAAAATGCTTGTATGTTTATAAATGATGTACATATAAATACTAGATTAAGCCAAACATCAACTTATCTCCAGTTTCATAAAAAATTAAGCTAGCTACAGTGAAGCAATAAATATTGCACATATATATTTGCCACTTTCTTTTAGAAAGAAGTATTAACACCAATTTCTTAAGATAAGTGGAGCCTTAGTGGCAAATATTTATATTTGTGTAATTATCTCCAGTTTTTTGTACTGCCACAAAACTTACACTTTTCTGACAGGTTTCTGGTCTGGTGTTGTATCACTCTCGCTGGCCAAAGCTTTCAGTAATTCCTCCTTTGCTTGCATAACACCACACTTTCTGTGAAATATAAATATGTTTATTAGTACAAATATCACAACTGCAACAACACATATGCACATCATCAATGCCATCTGTTTCAATGCACAAATTCAAATAATTTAATTCTATCCATCACTAGGCACAAGTGGCACCAATAACTTTTACATATGAATTTTATACATGAATAGAAGAGAATAGAATTTATTTATACAACTTGATATTTACAAAATTTTATCTACATTACATTACATATGAATTTTATACATGAATAGAAGAGAATAGAATTTATTTATACAACTTGATATTTACAAAATTTTATCTACATTACATAAATATTTTCTTGGCATTGTTTTTAGCCCTAGCTAACTCAGCCTGCTTGGCTCCCATGTCTTCTAGCATTGCTCAGTAGCACAGTCACCCTTCCATCATCTACTCTTGTTTGCTATCTCTTTCCTCTTGTCCCAGCATTTTTTCTTTTCCACTCTTTTACTTTTCTCATCCATTTTTCTTTAGCTTTCCAAAACAGGTTCCCCATATTTTCTATTTCTAATTTTATTTTTCCCCTAATCATTTTTATGGCTATCAACTCCATTTGTATCTTTTCCCATTTCTTCTCCCATTCTTTGTCTCCATACTGCTAACTCTGCACTCTGTCAAAATGTGTACTGTGCTTTCTGTTTCTCCACATAATTCACTTATTTCTACCCTGCTACTCCTTAGTCTCCCTAAGAACATTGATTCCATTCTAATCCAAGCCATTCCTTCCCTCTCCTACATGTTACATTGGTCTACGTATCTTTCTCTTCCCCATCCTCTCTTTATTAACCTATAAAACTTTAATATTTTCTGTTTTCTAACCTTCTGTCTTTCTTGTCTTTCTATACCCTCCACTCTGGTTCTGACAATTTTCCAAAAACCTGTTACAGTCCTATTTTCTGATCTGCATAAATCCTCCATTCCTATTTCTTCCACAGATTTTTCTGTCTCTGACCACCAACCTTTTCTATTTCCCAATTTCTTTTGTTGATTCATACAATACTTTAGGATTTCGCCACCGCCACCACCATCACTGTCATCTATCAAGCATTTATACCAAAATTTTAAGATTTGTTAAATTATTATACATTTTCATTTAATTTTTCCTAATTCTACCAAGGCTACTTCTCCTGGAGTTGATCTAGCCAATCCCAACATCTCTTTAGCAAATTGTTTGTATAACTGGCCTATTTTATTAGTTACTTTTGGCATCCCCCATATTTCTGCAGCATACAACATCCTTAACTCTACCAGTCTAGAGTTGCTGATGGGAAGCAAGAGACGGACATCTCCTCTTGCCCAGATATGGGGATATACAGAGTGACAGTAATAGAGTAAAGAAAGGTTTCTGGAAAAGAGTCAAAATGATGATAGAAGATATAGAAAGGCAGGATATAATGGTTAGTTTAAATTCTGAAAGCTCACTATGTACTTATGGAGAGATAACAATGAATTGGGAAAGAGAAAAATATGTTGATATTTGAGACAAAATGACAAGAGAAGGCTTTGTATGGGCCAGAACAAGAGTGATAAGGTTAAAAGGCTTAGGGAAGAGAGAACAAGGGAACTGTATACTGTGTAATACGAAAATAAATAGTTTTTGTCATTTATTGATAGAATGTAAGGAAACAAAAAATTGGACTGCGTTACCTACTGAAATTTTAGTTAAAAAATTATTGAGCCTTAAATCAAGAAACAATGTATTGGAAATAGTGAGAAATAAATGGTTAAGAAAAATCAGAAATAAGGATAATCAGGATAATGTAGATTGAGGACCAAAGGTGTTAAATAGGGCCATATAGCTCAAAAACCATGGTGTTAGAGTCTATGGGCCCAAGGAATTTCAGCAACTCAATAAAGAGTTGTAATTTGATATTTAACTTCAAATATGTAGATGATGATTTGTATATAAGGGCGCTCAACTGCTTGGTCATCAGTGCCCTTACAAAAAATCATGGCAATAGCCAGGGATAAATACTCAACAAAGAAAAAAATCAAAACAAAATTACAAAATAAACACATCCAAATGGAAAAAACAATAAAAACTATTCCTTTCTTGAAAGTGTTGAAAACAGTGTTGTTATGATAAATTAACTTTAACGAGAGTCGGTTAAAGACACTAAACAACATGTTTCTGAGGCTTTGCCTCTATCATCAGCCGGCTCTTGACTGGTTCTCGTTGGTGTAGCTGACGATATTTTGTCACAGGTCTCCTCTGGTGGCGGTTCAAGGAACTTGCTGAACAAATCTTTCTGGGGGATGTCGAAATTGAATACTTTGTTCCTATTTTTTGAAATGAAGATTTGTTCCCATGTGGATAGTTCTTGTTTTCCTGATGTATGTTTTAGTAGTTTTGGTTCTGGATTTATGTTGTGGTTTTTTTCCCAAAAATGTGTGGCAACTGCTGATTTTTCTAATTGTTTATATTTTATGTTTCTAAAGTGTCCCTTTGCTCTTGTTTCTAAATTTCTTTTGGTTTCTCCAATATAAATTTGACTACAGTCATTGCATTCAATTTGATATATACCAGATTCTTTGTTAGATGGAATGGCATCTTTGATGTTTGAGCAAATTAGGTTTTTTAAGGAGAAATGGTTGACTGGTGCTAGTTGAATGTTTTGTTTTTTGGAGACTTTCTTTAATTTATCATAGGCCCATGGATGGTAAGTGAATTTTTTGAAAATCATATTAGTTTCTGTAGCTGAGAGAGTTGTGGTTTCCTTTAGTAGCTTCTTCTTTTTTGCTAAGTTCACTTTTTTGTCCACTAATGATTTGGAAAAGTTATTTTTTTGTGCTATTTCAATCATTTTGTTGTATTCTGCTTTGTATTCTTCTGCTGTGAGAGGGATGTTTACCAGTCTGTGTGCTAAACTATTGAAGATTGCCTGTTTGTGGGATCTTGGGTTGTAGCCATTAGCTTTTATGTAGTTGTCTGTCTGTGTTGGTTTTCTGTAAATGCCAAAGTTTAGTCTGTTTTTATTCCTCATTATTTTTAGATCCAAAAATGGTAAATACTCATCTTTTTCTATTTCTACAGTGAATTTGATGCTTTTTTCTTGGATATTTAAAAGTTTTAGTGCATTACTGATGTGTTTTTTTTGGTACTATTGCAAAGATGTCATCTACATATCGTTGCCAGAGTTTGAACATCCAAGGGAAACCTTTGTTGATCCTTATTTCTAATGCACTCATGTAAAGATCGGCCAGGAAGGGTGATAGGGGGTTGCCCATTGCTAACCCTGAAGTTTGTTGGAAATATTTTGTTTGAAACTGGAAGAAATTTTGTTCTATGCATAATTTGGTTAGTTTGATGTAGTCTGAAATTTCAGGTAATGCCATTCCAAGTGATTTGAGCCATTTTTCTATCAACGGTGGGAGTTGATTAACTGGTATGCTGGGAAACAGTGATTTAACATCAAACGAGACTAGTGTGTCCTCTTCTTTTAGTTCAGTATCCTTAATGTGTTCTATAAGTTCATAGGTGTTTTTGATGCTTAGGCTGTCGAATTTTGGAATTGAGTTGAATTTGTTTGTTAGCCACTTTGCAAGTTTGTATGTTGGTGAATTTATACTGCTAACTATAGGTCTCATTGTTATGGATGGTTTGTATATTTTGGGTAAGGCATAAAGTCTAGGTAAGGTTGGGTTATCCGGTTTAACTGCATATTTGTTTGCTATTATGCTTGATTTTGCTATTGTTTTTTCAAATGACTGTATGCAAGTTTTTAGAGGATTTTTGTTAATGATTTTATATTCATTGTCAGTTAGCATTTTTTCCATTTTTTCAATATAATCTGATTTTTCCATTATGACAATCTTGTTGCCTTTTCTGCCTTTGTGTAAATAACGTTTTTCTGTTTCAAAGAATGGATAGAATTATGTTTTCTCTTCTGAAAGGATCTGTTCTCTATTTCCTCCAAAATATTTTAACAATGGCTTTTTACTGAATTTTGTATGGATACTGGTAGAATTTGTGTTGAAATGTTGATATCTACAATGTAGTCTTCAATTCCTTTCTTGGAAGTGTTGAAAACAGTGTTGTTATGATAAATTAACTTTAAAGAGAGTCGATTAAAGACACTAAACAACACTTACTTTTAAATTTTTCCGGAACATTAAAGAGAGTCGATTAAACTATAAAAACTATAATTAACCATAAAATACTAAAAGGAATAAAACAAAACGTTTTCAATATTAACATGTCAAACTACCTGCCCAGTGATGGTCGAATAAGTTTGTTCCTTTTCTTAAGGGCCGGGCTAGTATTTTCAGCAGGTTTATCCTGCCTTTTTCTCACTGTCATTTTGGCAGTGAGGACAGGATTTCCTGCTCCACATCCTCAATGGAGGAGGACAGCTTTCCTACTGATAATTTCGTTTCCAATCGCTCGAAACAATCGGAAACTGTGATTGGCGAAGATGAGAGCCACTGATCTGAATTCTTTCCAGATGATTCCTCAGAAGATATTCTCGGAGGAGATGGTTGTGGACTTTCGCACTCCGTTTTCTTGGTACTAGCCTTCTTATTTTCCCTGAGAAAGTCAGTTCTTTCATCGGAGGTCTTGAACTTTCTGGGCGATGCATTATATATTACTGGCACACATATTCTTGAGGTATATGCTTTCTGCGGTGACTTAGCTGCAATGTTCTTCATAGGACTAGACTTAGGTGTAGTCACTGTTGTTTATGCTGGTGTCTGTTGCTTTGGCTGTGATCTGGGTCTAATTGTTCTTTTGGACATTACTGCCTCATTTATGTTGCTAGTTTGTGTTGCGATCTCATGTCTAGGTACTGGCTTAGCTGCAACTGCACTATAAGTAATGGTCCTAGATACAGAAGGCTGACGAATACGCAAGAGTTTGCAAGCTTCCACGAAGGACACCCTCTTTCTTACCTGGATCTCTTGGATCGCCTTCTCCTCCATAAAATGGGGACATTCTCTGGAGTTCGATGAATGATTACCACTGCAGTTAACACACATTACAGGTGAAGTATATGCATTATTATGCTTGACTTCCCCAAGGTCAACACAAGTAGCAACTCCATTACATGAATAACTCATGTGGCCAAAGCACAGGTATTTATTACACCTCAATGGATTGGGTTATATACTGCTCCACGTCAATAGCTTCATATCCTGCCTTAATCCTTTGGGGGAGATCTCCCCAATCAAAGGTAAGAAACAGGGTACGAGTGGGCACTAGTTCACCTCATTCTCTGCTGTGAACTCGATATACATTTGTAACACCTTGTTCCGCCAAGTTTTCCTGAATCTCCTCATTGGACATACTGTCCAATGTTCTGGTGTTTACAACACCACGCGAGGAGTTCAGAGTCCTATGCAATTACACGCGCACTGGATAACTCGCAAGCATATTGGCTTTCAAAATTGTTGCAGCCTGCATTGGAGAAACTGCTTCGACCAGGAGCGTGCCATTGCGAGATCGAGTATATGATTTTACAGGAGCAGCAATACTATCTTAACCCTTCTGAATAATGAATGGGTTCACGGTAGTAAATTTTCGACCTTCCTCAGTTCTAAAAATAAATAAATAGCGAGGATCACAAGACTCAGCTATTTCCTTTCCATGTTTTATTTTAAGGTTTGCCATAAGAAATGGAATGAGTTTTCATCCGCCAGTGCTCCCCACCCACCATGGAGCCCAACAAGGGATCATCCCACTGGGATGACAGGGCTACCCAGGGGATATAGCGAGCTCACCATCCTACTCACCTTGGAGTTCCATGTATGACCTAGTCCTGGCCGATTGGCTAGGGGTGGGTTAGCCCCTAACCTCCCATTTAGGTGAATTAGGGTATACACACCCTCCCCGAGTTCCGAAAGAAAAAACCAGGCTCAGATGTGAATCCCTCAACCTACCTGGATAAACCTCTCCATTGACATGGGTCTCCTCACACGACATGTTGGAAGGTTTTAAGTCCAAAAGTGTGTAGCAACTGCTTATTTTTCAATATGTTTAAATTTGTTGCAACACCAATCCTCAAAGCAAATGCTCATGTTCCTTTCAGTTTTCCTTATTAAACCTGCACTTAATTTTTACATTGGTGAGGTAAATTCCTTATTTTTTCTCTTGGGGGTTGGGGTCAGATTTTCATGATTTAATGAGCTTATTAATGTTGTAAGCACGGATGATGTGGTTCTTGAAAGTTTTCTCAAATTAATGAAAGAGAGTGGGTGATACAAAAATTGTCTGAATTGGTCTTATCTGCTTTATTTGATATGGTTGTGACTACTTAATACATTTTTGTCTTTTGGGATTAAAAATTTCTTTATCTGTCATTTTTGGATCAAATCAATTCTATTCTGTAGATTGATTGTTTATAGTCCCTGCTATATTCAGTTACAACTGTAAAGACACATGAAGTAGTATTCAAACTCTTACAGTCCATTCAACATCTTTGTTCTGCTGTTAGTTTCTGCCGAAAGTATGATGCAGAACATTTGTTGTGTCCTGAAAAATATGTTGCCCTCCTCTAAATTTCAGTTAGCAATCTTTGTTTCAAGATCAGCATAAAATTAAATTATAAGAGCTAATAGCACTGTTTTTTATTGTACCTTATGTATTTCTGTACTAAGATTTTTCATTTATAATCTTTGACTGTTTTCAAATGCATCCACTATAGAAAATATATGCATAAAAAAATTAAACCTTAAATTTGTTTTGTTTGTAGAATCCCACAGTTAGCAATAGGGATATATATGTAAGATAAACATTAAATTGTAAATATATAAGAATTTATATTTATAATGAAGTTTAACAAATTCATTCATTCATTCAACTCTACCAGTTTTCATACATTCTCTCTAACCATTTGCATAACATCGAGTTTCGCTTTGATCCTTATTCCTGATATTGCTGCATTTCCTTTGGCTACCACCTTCCTGACCAACACTTCCCATTCTCCATTGTTATTCATCCTAATCCCAAAGTACTCAAATTCTTTCACAACTTCTAATTTTTATCCCTCTAAAAACCATTGTTCCACTTTCTTCAATTTTGTTCCTCTTTTGAAAATCATCACTTTTGACTTTTTGCATTTAATTTATTTCCATATTGTGACTTTGTGGGTTCGTGAAATGAAAAGTCCAATTACACAAACTCAACAATGTTCTTTATTTCTACCGACTTACAGTTTAACACTTGCCAATTACACAGAATTACGTGCTGCACACAATTACAATTCACCAGTTCGTCCGTTACAATTTCACTTGCACTAGTAATTACGGACAATACTCCGATGCACGTACACAGTCTTCTCGTTCCTTAACACGGCGCTCGTTCGCTAGCACGTCAAACACTGACTGACTGCCCCTGGCACGACGTGTTGCTTATATAGGGTCTGCTTACCGATCTAGAAGGTTCTCGATTAAATTGAATGTCTCGAGTTTCCAGAACCTAGGAGAAGGGTAAAGAGACGGCTCAGGGGCCCGACATCCCTCCCCTAACCATCCCTTCAGTTAGTGACAGGAGACAAATGAGTGGGCGTGGCGTGGCCTCCGGTCCCTTCTCAGCTGTTGTTTGTGGTGCTTCCCGAAAATTGGGTGACACTGCTCCCTCCTCAAAGCTGGTCGTCCCGAACAGCACCATCGTAGCGGGCTAGACGATCCAGGTGTACCACCAACATCTTCCCTCGGGGAACCTTCTGGATGCGGTAGACCACGTCGTTAATCCTCTTCACCACCCGGTACGGTCCTTGCCATGGCTGCTGGAGCTTCGGGCAGCGTCCCTTGGTCCGGGTAGGACGGTACAACCAGACTAGGTCACCTTGCTGGAACCCTTGGCTGTTGGCTTGCCTGTCATACCTGGTCTTCATGCGGTCGCTCGCCTTCTGGATGTTCTGGCGAGCCATCTCGTGCATGTCGTGGAGATGGTCCACCAAGTTCTCCACATACTCGGTCGCTGGCTGTTTCGCTTCCGGAGGGCTTCCAAAAGCCAGGTCACAAGGGAGGCGTAACTCTCGGCCGAACATTAAGCTGGCTGGCGTCATCCCAGTTGTGTCGTGTGTAGACGAGCGATAGGCCAGCAAGAACAGTGGCACCTTGACGTCCCAGTCTCGCTGATGGCTGGCCACGACCTTCCTCAGGTGTTCCTCTAAGGTCTTGATGTACCTTTCGACCATGCCATCCGATTGGGGACGTAGAGGCGTAGTGCGAGTCTTGTTCACCCCAAGCCTTTGTAGTGCCTCCTTCATTAGGTTGGACTCAAAGTTGGTACCCTGGTCACTGTGTAGCTCCAACGGCACCCCAAATCGACAGAATACTTGCTCCACGAGGCAGTCTGTGACTGTCTTTGCCTCTTGGTTTGGGATGGCATACACCTCCGGCCACTTGGTGAAGTAGTCCACGACCACCATTAGGTACTTGTTGCCTCGGTCGGAAACTGGGAACGGTCCAGCAATGTCAACGGCGATCCGTTCGAATGGCGCTCCGACGTTGTACTGCTGCATGCGACCCCGGCTCCTAGTCTGAGGGCCACGACTCGCCGCGCACACGTGACACTGACGGCACCATCTCTCAGCATCTGCTCGGAGTCTCAGCCAGTAGTAGCGCTGCCGTAGTTTGTCAATTGTTCGGTTCGCTCCAAGGTGTCCTCCCGAAGTACCGGCGTGCACTTCCTCCAGGACTTCCGGGACCTTACTCCGGGGAAGTACCAACTGCTCTCTCTGCGTCTTCCCATCGGGTGATTCCACTACCCGGAACAGCACGCCCTCTCTGGTCTTCAACGAGTCCCATTGGGCCCAGTACGACTTGTAGGTGGCGCTCCTCGGTGCGATGTCCTCCCAGGTTGGTCTCATCCCTGCCTCCACTTCCCTCAAGAGTGGCCCCAAGTCTGCGTCCGCCAGCTGCTCCCTCCTCAGGCCTGCGCTATCCCAGCCTTCAGCAGGCACTGCCACAACTACTCGGACTGCTGCGGCACGCTCCTTCTCTTCCACCCTTGTGCACTGGCCGCACTCTTCTGGACAGGGTCTTCGGGACATGGCGTCTGCGTTACCGTGGCTCTTCCCTCTACGATGTTCCGAGGTGAAGTCGTACTCCTGCAGCCTCTGAACCCAACGTGCTGTCTGGCCTTCCAGGTTCTTAAAGCTCAATAGCCAGGTTAGGGCGGAATGGTCAGTCCTCAGGTGGAATGGCTGACCGTACAGGTACTTGTGGAAGTGCTCCAATGTCTTTACTACCGCCAGTAACTCCCGTCGGGTGACGCAGTAGTTCTTCTCTGCCTTGGATAGCGTCTTGCTGTAATAGGCTATCACCCGCTCATGGCCATCCTGGATCTGCGATAGGACACCTCCAATGCAATGGTCGCTGGCGTCGGTGTCCACAATGAAGGCGCCACCCGGTTGTGGGAAACCCAAAATTGGAGCACTGCACAGGGTCTCCTTTAGGTGCTGGAAAGCATTTTCTGCGTCCTCCGTCCACACATAAGGCCGGTGTTCCTCTGTCAGGCGGGTGAGGGGTTTTGCGATGTTGGAGAACCCCTTTATGAAGCGCCTGTAATAACTGCACAGCCCCAGGAAACTGCGCAATTCTTTCTTATCCTTTGGGCGAGGCCAATCTCTCACAGCCTTTGTCTTCTCCGGGTCTGTGGCCACTCCGGTTGCTGAGACTATGTGGCCCAAGTAGTTAACTTCCTTGCGGAAGAGCTGGCACTTCTTCGCGTTCAGCTTCAAGTTGGTCGCCTGCAGTCTCTGTAGCACCTTACTCAGATTCTCGAGGTGATCTTCAAAAGTCTTCCCGACGATGATGATGTCGTCCAGGTATAGCAGGCAGGCATCGTAAGTCAGCCCTCTCATCACTGACTCCATGAGGCGTTGGAAGGTAGCTGGTGCGTTGCAGAGGCCAAAGGGCATAACCGTGAACTGCCAAAGACCTTGGCCCGTCGAGAATGCGGTCTTCTCCTTGTCTTTCGGGTCTAGAGCTACCTGCCAGTAGCCCGACTTCAGGTCCAGGGTCGAGAACCACTGTGCACCAGCTAGCGTGTCCAGGGTGTCGTCAATCCGGGGTAAGGGAAAACAGTCCTTCCGGGTGACGGCGTTCAACTTTCTGTAGTCTACGCAGAAGCGCAGCTCACCGTTCTTCTTTGTCACCAAGACTACAGGGGAACACCAAGGGCTGTCAGACTCTTCAATCACTCCCCTGGATCTCATGTCCTCCAGCATGTCTCGTACCGCCCCTTGCTTCGCCAGCGGAACGCGTCTATGTGGTTGCCGAATAGGCCGGGCGTCCCCGGTGTCGATGCGGTGAAGCACTTTGTCCGTGCGGCCGTAGTCACTATCACCTTGGCTGAAGACGTGCTGATACCGCCTTAGCAGTTGTCGAACCTTCTCCAGCTGTTCTGTGGTCAGGTGGTCGGCCGCCCTCTCCACCAAGCTTTCTAGCCGGGGCCCCAGGTGTTGCTTCAGCGCCGGCACCTGGGTCTCGTCGATAGCTGTTACGCTCACCACGGGCTCGCACATTCCCAACTCCGTCCCGGCCTGGACGTCGTGATCGGCGTCCGTAGGATTTAGCAGTCTCACTGGCACCTCCTCTCGGCACGGCAGCAATGCCCTGGCTACACACAGTCCGTTTACAGGCGTCTTCTGGTCCAGCATCATGTTCCTGGTTCTCTGGCCCTCCAGTCGCACCGTCACCACCACCTCGCTCCTCGCGGGGACAACCACGTCTTCGTCCAAGACGACCCTGCACATTCCGAGGCGCTCTTCGGGTTGACGGAGTATAACCTCTTCTCCGTTAAGCCGCAGGACCTTCTTGCCGACGTCGACCGTCGCCTCATGGCTCCTGAGGGCATCCAGTCCCAGGATCACCTCCTCAGCCACCTTCGCGACGAACACCCACAGACGCACGGCACTCCGTCCCAAGTTCAGCTCCAGCAGGGCCTCCTTCTCCACAGGCAAGGTGTCGCCCGATGCCGTGACAAGCTGGTATGGCCGGCTTGGCTTCCTTGTCGGCAAACCCTTCGCCACGTCAGGTCTGATGATGGTCACGGCCGCCCCGGTGTCCACCAGCAAGCGGCACGGCTTCCCTCTTACCCAACCGTCCGCGATGAGGCTGTCATCCATACGCCGGCTGACGGCGCGCAGTGTCACTCGAGGGGATGGTGGTGATGGCGCCGACGTGCCCCTCTCCACGACGGCCCTTACTCGTTTTCCGGCTGCTCTTCCTGGTGTGGGCAGTCTCTCTGCAGGTGTCCGGGCTGTCCACACCCCCAACACAGGCCACTAGGTGTTCGCCGGCGTCCTTCAGCTGGTCTTCTGTCTCCGGCGTAGCGGACACTCCTCGTTCTCGACGTCGGGATGGATGTTATTTTGGCCGCCTCCATCCTTAATGCCGCTGTCAGCGCCTCGTGGATGGTTTTATATTCCCCGAGCATTAGGCGCTGACGAATCTCCGTGTCCCGTACTCCGTCGACAAAATTGTAGGCGGCTTCCCGGGATACGAACTCCAGTGGCAGGTCAACCAAGGCCTTGCTAGCCAGCTGCTCGATCGCAATGGCGAACTCCTGCAGCGTCTCCCCCGGCTGCTGTGACCTTGCCTTTAGCTGGCTGCGGTATGCTGCGGCTAAGCGGTGGTTCCCGAAGCGATCCTCCAGGGCTTCCCAGATGTCCTTGGGCGCCGCCGTCGTCTGCACCGCGTTTAGGACTTCCGCGGCTCTTCCCTGGAGGCTGGCTATTAACTGTGTGGCCTCCTCCTCCAGCGACCATCCGTTGTGCCTGGCCACTGTGTCGAACTGGCGGCGGAAGACCTCAAACGTTGACGCGCCGTCATACTTGGGAGGTTTGACGCGCGCAGATGTGTCGCGTCCCGGCGCGTCGGCCTTTAAATCCTTCAGCTTCCTGCCGACGACGTCCTCCACCATGGCGTTCAGGGACTTGACGCTGCTGTCGGCTTTCCCTTCCAGGTCGTTAACGCGGCTCGCCAGGTCCTCGACGCGCTCGTCCACTTGGCCCATCCGCTTGCCCAGCTCCGTCACGTCATCCCTCACGCCGGCCAACTGTTCTTCAAATTTGGCGGCGAGAGCCTCGTTCGCCACCTTCATTTCCGTGGTCAGTTCGGCCATCTTTGAGGTCATTGTCGTGGCCAAGTTGTTGTTAGCCGTTTCCGTCTTCGCTGTTAATTCGGCCTTCATTTCTTCCGTCTTCGCTGTTAATTCGGCCTTCATTTCTTCCATCTTCCCGGTGATGTTGTCGTTGGCCGTCTTCATTTGTTTCAACTCTGCGGCCAGGTTGTTATTTGTAGTCTCCAGCTTCGCGGCTAGGCTGTTATTTGCCGCTTCCGTTTTTGCAGCGAGGTTTTCATTTGCCGTCTTCATTTCTTTCAGTTCCGCTAAAATCTTTTCTAATGCTGCCTCCATTGTGTTATGTCCCACTTCTGACACCAATTGTGACTTTGTGGGTTCGTGAAATGAAAAGTCCAATTACACAAACTCAACAATGTTCTTTATTTCTACCGACTTACAGTTTAACACTTGCCAATTACACAGAATTACGTGCTGCACACAATTACAATTCACCAGTTCGTCCATTACAATTTCACTTGCACTAGTAATTACGGACAATACTCCGATGCACGTACACAGTCTTCTCGTTCCTTAACACGGCGCTCGTTCGCTAGCACGTCAAACACTGACTGACTGCCCCTGGCACGACGTGTTGCTTATATAGGGTCTGCTTGCCGATCTAGAAGGTTCTCGATTAAATTGAATGTCCCGAGTTTCCAGAACCTAGGAGAAGGGTAAAGAGACGGCTCAGGGGCCCGACATCCCTCCCCTAACCATCCCTTCTGTTAGTGACAGGAGACAAATGAGTGGGCGTGGCGTGGCCTCCGGTCCCTTCTCAGCTGTTGTTTGTGGTGCTTCCCGATAATTGGGTGACAATATTGTCACCCGAACGTCGGAACTCCCTATAGAACCGGCCGGCAGTAGGGCCAGACGGGAAGCATTCAGCCAACACCTACCCATTTGTCTCGTGTCACTAACTGAAGGGATGATTAGGAGAGCGGCGCAAGTCCTATACCATCTCTTTCCCCTCCCACCCGTCTCGAAACCTCGGGATAATTGTGCGCACCGCAAACCTTCCAGAAACGGCGATCTTCCCTATATAAGGCCTGTAGTTGGCGAGTCAGTTCAATTCTTGGCGAGCAGCCGTGAGGAGCGCCCATGAGGGAACGGACTGGAAGACTGTGTACGTGCATCGGAGGAGTGTACGTAACTGCGAGTGCAGAGTGAAACTGTGGCGGACGAACTGGTGAATTGTAATTGTGTGCGCTACGTAATTCTGTGTAATCGGCAAGAGTTCCAACTGTAATTCAGTGGAAATAAAGAACATTTTGAGTCTGTGCAATTGGACTTTTAATTTCACAAAATTCGGTGGAAATAAAGAACATTTTGAGTCTGTGCAATTGGACTTTTAATTTCACGAACCCACAAAGTCACAATATTCTTCACATAACTTTTGAATTTTATTTATTGCTCTTTGTAATCCTGCTGATGTTACTGCTCCTACCATCAGATCATCTGCATATAACAAACCGCATATCTCTTTATTTCCTATTATCAGACAGTGTTGATTTCTTCCTTTCACTCTATTGTCTAAAAACAAACTAATAAAATGGGGCTTGGTTTAGAGCCTTATCTTAAACCTGTGATTTTATTCCTTTCACATCTTAAACAACATTTAATTCCTATATATATCTTAGTTATTTCTTTCATAAATTCATTACTTACTCCTTTTATTCTCAATTTGTATATTAGTGCATCTCTATAGTATCAAATGCTTTTCCAAAATCTGTAAAATACACATATACTCTATCTCTTTCCCTACTGAGATATTTATCAATAATTGACTTTATTATGAATATATTATCCATTATAGAAGTGAATCGAGAAGATATTGACACACTGCTTCACTCACACTGTGTTTTCACAGGACATGTTTCAAGAGCTTTTGCTCTTATCTTCATTGACTAGTGCACATTTTAGTGGTTTCCTCTTTCTCCATATCATCGATAGATGGCATGATGTAGTTGTCAAAGATGTCCGGTGGTGGAGTTTCGAAATTCATGACTGACGATTTTTGTTAATGTCCTGTCAAAAAACAGTGTGAGTGAAGCAGTGTGTCAATATCTTCTTGATTCACTTTTGTGCTAAGTTGTGCTTCATCGTCTCTACCCTTCTTTCAAGTTTATACTTTGATATTATCCACTGTTTGTTTACCTTTTTAAAATCCTGCCTGAAATTCTGATATCTTTCCTTCTGCCTCCACCCAATCCCTTAATCTATTTGCTAATATTCCTGAGTACAAATAGTAAGCTTATTCCTCTGTAAATTCCTGGCTTATTTTCTCCTCCTTTCCCTTTATATATTGATACCACCATACTTATTTCCCAGCACATTGGTAGCTCTTCATTCTCTTTTATTTAACACATTTGTCATATTTAGGCTTTCCTAGTATTGATATACTTTTTCCATAAAGCCTACTGGAATCCCATCTATCCCCACTACTTTACCTTTTTTCAGAGATTTTATCTGTTGGTGTACTTCTATCAATGTAAATTTACCATCTAGTACTCTTATTTTTAATTATTTGCCTACCCAGTATTCTAATATCCCAATCTACTCCTTTATCATCTCCTATTAAGCCTCTAAAATACTTTAAGGCATTACTTTAAATTCTTCCCCTACCTTCTTATTTACTTTTTTCACTATTTCCTATATTGCTTTACTAACTTTTTTGTCTATTGCAACTCTTAATTTCTTTTTTATATTTTCCTGCCATTCCTTCTTTTTTTTTCCTCTAATAAGCATTTATAATCCTTTTTACTTTTCAACAAAATTTGCCTATCTAATTTGTCTTCAGTACTCCTCCATCTTTTTAAATATTTGAATACCGTTCTTTTTAAGTTTAAAGAGAGTCGATTAATAACACCAAACAACACTTACTTTTAAATTTTTCCGGAACATGTTTCTGAGGCTTTGCCTCTATCATCAGCCGGCTCTCGACTGGTCCTCATTGGTGTAGTTGACGATATTTTGTCACAGGTCTCCTCTGGTGGCGGTTCAAGGAACTTGCTGAACAAATCTTTCTGGGGGATGTCGAAATTGAATACTTTGTTCCTATTTTTTGAAATGAAGATTTGTTCCCATGTGGATAGTTCTTGTTTTCCTGATGTATGTTTCAGTAGTTTTGGTTCTGGATTTATGTTGTGGTTTTTTTCCCAAAAATGTGTGGCAACTGCTGATTTTTCTAATTGTTTATATTTTATGTTTCTAAAGTGTCCCTTTGCTCTTGTTTCTAAATTTCTTTTGGTTTCTCCAATATAAATTTGACTACAGTCATTGCATTCAATTTGATATATACCAGATTTTTTGTTAGATGGAATGGCATCTTTGATGTTTGAGCAAATTAGGTTTTTTAAGCAGAAATGGTTGACTGGTGCTAGTTGAATGTTTTGTTTTTTGAAGACTTTTTTGAATTTATCATAGGCCCATGGATGGTAAGTGAATTTTTTGAAAATCATATTAGTTTCTGTAGCTGAGAGGGTTGTGGTTTCCTTTAGTAGCTTCTTCTTTTTTGCTAAGTTCACTTTTTTGTCCACTAATGATTTGGGAAAGTTATTTTTTGTGCTATTTCAATTATTTTGTTGTATTCTGTTTTGTATTCTTCTGCTGTGAGAGGGATGTTTACCAGTCTGTGTGCTAAACTATTAAATATTGCCTGTTTGTGGGATCTTGGGTTGTAGCCATTAGCTTTTATGTAGTTGTCTGTCTGTGTTGGTTTTCTGTAAATGCCAAAGTTTAGTCTGTTTTTATTCCTCATTATTTTTAGATCCAAAAATGGTAAATGCTCATCTTTTTCTATTTCTACAGTGAACTTGATGCTTTCTTCTTGGATATTTAAAAGTTTTAGTGCATCACTGATGTGTTTTTTTGGTACTATTACAAAGATGTCATCTACATATCGTTGCCAGAGTTTGAAAATCCAAGGGAAACCTTTGTTGATCCTTATTTCTAATGCATTCATGTACAGATCGGCCAGGAAGGGTGATAGGGGGTTGCCCATTGCTAACCCTGAAGTTTGTTGGAAATATTTTGTTTGAAACTGGAAGAAATTTTGTTCTATGCATAATTTGGTTAGTTTGATGTAGTCTGAAATTTCAGGTGATGCCATTCCAAGTGATTTGAGCCATTTTTCTATCAACGGTGGGAGTTGATTAACTGGTATGCTGGGAAACAGTGATTTAACATCAAACGAGACTAGTGTGTCCTCTTCTTTTAGTTCAGTATCCTTAATGTGTTCTATAAGTTCATACGTGTTTTTGATGCTTAGGCTGTCAAATTTTGGAAATGAGTTGAATTTGTTTGTTAGCCACTTTGCAAGTTTGTATGTTGGTGAATTTATACTGCTAACTATAGGTCTCATTGTTATGGATGGTTTGTGTATTTTGGGTAAGCCATAAAGTCTAGGTAAGGTTGGGTTATCCGGTTTAACTGTGTATTTGTTTGGTATTATGCTTGATTTTGCTATTGTTTTTTCAAATGACTATGCAAGTATTTAGAGGATTTTTGTTAATGATTTCATATTCATTGTCAGTTAGCATTTTTTCCATTTCTTCAATATAATCTGATTTTTCCATTTTTTATCATAACACTGTTTTCAACACTTCCAAGAAAGGAACCGTTCTTTTTGCTAATTTACATTCTTCATCATACCATCCTTCTATGCTAGAAACTTAAATAATAATTCAAGTGCTTTACTTATGTTTCTTTAGTGACAATCATTACTTCACATTCTAAGATTTGGCCTACTTCTGAGTTAATATCTGTTAAGAAACACTCCTCCTTTTCATCTCTTCACATAAATATTTCTATTTCTTTTAATTGTACTGTTTCATTCTCTCCATCCTGTACCGCTGATCCTTTGACTTCTAATAATAATGGAAAGTGGATACTATTTATAATCACATTCTTAACCTTAAAATTACATTGCACAGTATATAATCTAACACTTTGGCTATTTGTGTTTACAAACGTAAATTCCCCTTCTTTGACTTCTCCTACATCACCATTACATATTATTAAATAATTTGTTTCACAGAAACCTAACAGCTTACTAACTTACTATTCTCCCGATGAGAAAAAGTCACTTCAGTCAAAACCCCGTGGGGTTGGATGTATCGTTCCACGAATACAAATTCATTTAAGTGGACTTAGAAAATTTTCTAGTATTGTCCGCATTAGCATCGTGTCGTGGAACCTTCTTAACGAAGGGTGGTTGCCACGCCTTATCACAAACTTCTACAATAAAAGTGTGGAACTGACATAAAATTTAGTGTACTAGTTCTTCTTTACAGCTCCTAAGTCTTGTTTAACTCCCAACATACAAAATACTCATGCCTGAGAGGAGGACTCTCATTGATCTACCGACTGAGAGGTAATACTCAGCTAGCTGCCGGTGAATTGTCTCAACAATCAGTATAACCAAAACAAAAATTATGACCTACAGTCATAATTCAGGTACAAAATTGGCTTGCCATGGTCGATCGGTCCTAAAATTAACTTCCCATCGTGGGGGCCTTAATAATTGCAGTAACAGGAACAGGTACAAAATTGGCACCCAACGTGGGGCTCAAAAAGAAATATTGATCGTGTGGGAGAAACAACGTACGGAGGAAAGAACAGCTGATCTTCCGGAGATACCTGCAAGTCAACAAGGGAAAGAAGATTGACCCAAAGCAAGATCCCCAGCGGAGAAGAAAGGCCCCCCCCCCCCATTAAGTGCACAGTGAATGTGGTGTTGTGTAGCAAGAAAGAAGAGAGAAGAGGTCGTACAGAGGATAAAAATTGGACTAAAGCAGCAACCAACTACTACTGTGAATCAAAAACTTAATTTATGTGTTTTTATTGAAGGGTTATAGGTATAGATATGTGTGTAGATAGAAATTAACATTTAAAAATATTCTTTTGAAGATATTGTATATTTGTTGCACGTAGAGAAGCATGCCACTCTCAAAGAAAATGCAATCAGAAGCTGATAAATTAGCAGGGAAACTAAACAATCAGGAGGGGAGATTAGCTGCTAGACTAGAAAGTCACAATCAGGACATCAATGTAAGGCTCCAGCAAAAATGTACAGTGCAAGATGAAGTTGCCTCTAAGTTGACTGAGGAAATACAGCAAGTTGCGGAAGAATTACGTAACGTAAAAACTTCAGTAGAGAGGGATGTGAATAAAGTGCAAATAGAATTAAGCGAGACGAGGACTGAATTCCAAAACATGGAGGCCAGGTTGAGTGCCGAAATGTTGGAAAACAGTACTCGTACCACCAATGTAGAAACTAGAATAGAGCAAGTACTATTACAAAATGCTAGGTAGAGTAAAGAAATAGCGGCCGAACAGACTAATAAACTAGAAGAACAGGTAAATAGGGGGTTGGTAAAAGTTTGCGAAACCATTGGTATGTCAGTAAGTGAACAGAGTAAAAGCCTGGAAACTTCAGAGGACATTACTCAATTTAGAGCAAAATAATTGGGAAGTTGCGAAGCTGAGAGAGCAAGTCCAGCAATTACATGTTATGTCTGCATCACCCCTAACCTCAGAGGCAGTGGATGTTAGTGCTGAAATGTCCCGGTCAAAGGGCAGCACGAGCACGTCGACTGCACCATTAATGAACTTTCATGTAAGTGCCGCACCTTCCCCATCTCATAAGTTATCAAACGAAAATGAAATTTGTGTAGGATCAGAAAATCAGGTGACCAATCATTCACAATTACCATTTCTAAATGATATTCCGATTCCTAGTTCAATTCAACCACGGACAATGCCCGGTTGTTCCTCTCAGATCTGGAATTTTATTTCCAAATAAGGAGTGTGCCGGAGGCCTATAAGATAATAGTCAGCCAAGCATTGGACCAATCAGCATTATTGTAGTTACGATTAATGATTGGGGATAGAGTGGATTACTCGCTATTCAAAGAATCATTTCTGGATAGATTTTGGAATTCACAGATGCAGCAAAATGTCAGAGCTCAAATTTTAAATGGGAAGTACGACATGAGGTCGAACGAATCGGTAACCAATTACTTTCTAAGATATGCCCAATTGAGTCGCCTCTTGGACCCTCTGATGGCTGTGTCCGAATTCATTAATCATACGGCAGCACACATGCCTGAAAACCTAAGGAGCCACTTAATTGTCGCACGACCGGCAACCATCAAGAATACAGTAACTTTGCTCACAGCGCTTCAAAGAGCCATGCCTGAAAGCGTGAATCATGAAAGAATGCGGAACGCGACCGCGACAAGCAGAAATATTTATATTGAGGAAGGGGCGGGGAATCCCCAGGGTCACCATAGAAACCAAAACAACCACCCACAATTGCCCAGACAGCAGGTGAATGACAGCAGGAGGCGATACCACAACCCCTTACCTCAAGGTCGAGAAGGGAAGAGAACAATGCAGACCTTCGCCTAGGCATCCAAACGGGAATTGGTCACCAAACCACCGGGAGTTTCCCGTGCATTATTTGAGGGCTGCACAGTCAGAGAGGCAGATATGGAAGAGACTTTAGGCCGCCAAGGATGTATCGATTTTGGCACAACGATCAAAATGATCGAAGAATAGAGCAAAGGCAATTGGCCGAAGAAATCATCAGGGAAATGCCGCAAGAAAATAGAATCACGACGACAGTTGTACAAAACAGTACACAAAGGCAAGAGATGCATCGAGAAAATCCCCAAGCAATTAATAATAAGGGAAACACGAACAGGCTCGACTCGTAGAAGTCCCCGATTCGAACCTGGGTGAAGCAAAATCCTTAATGAGGAAGGAGAGGGACTCAGTGCATGAGAGAATGGTACACTTAGAGAAAATTAATCACCGAGAAAAGCCGCAAGAAAATCCAGAAATGATGGAACTAACTCAGACTATTTCCAAACCACCCTGCATAATAGGAATGATATACAACGAAGAAATTAAGATTACTATCGACAGCGGCTCCTCCATATCAGCTTGCAGTTACAGTTTCTTTGAAAGGATGAGAAGTAAAAATCATAAGTTGCAAATTTTAAGAGTAGTACAGACATATTGTTTACTAGCGGTTGGCAGATCAAGGCAGAAAATAAATACACAGGTTTTATTTCCAGTTGTGATAAATGGAATGTTGTTAGAGATTGTATTCTTTGTTATACCGAGATTAGCCATGGAAATTCTGTGGGGAAATGACCTTCTGTATGAATTAAATGCGAAGTTAGATTATGAAAGTAGAGTAATTCATCTAAATAAAGGGGGAATGGAAACAATTGTTTCTTTTAGTGAGGATTCTGCAGTAAAAGTTGTAAGAGATGACCGCAGAGGAACAGCAAATGCAAACAGAGAAATTTTTCATGGAATTGTTAAGAGTACGCAATGGCGACAATGTTGTGAGAATAAGGCCGCAACTACATAATGTTTCCTCCCAGGAAGTAATGGAAGAAAGGAAGGTCATGACCACAGGTGGACGAATGACGAAATTGTTCGGCTTGCAAGTAGAAAATACAATGTCTGACGACGAAGTTTGGTCAACCCTGCCTGAACCACCGTAGAGACAGTGTGAAAGTACAGCAGACCCATTCAGTGACAGTGTAATGGACAGGTTGCGAGAGATTGACTTCTTAGATAAGCAACAAAAACAGTAACGAACCATGTGCACCATCAAGGAACATTTTTATATACCCAAGTTAGGTAAGAAACCTAGGAAATTCATTTCTACTTGTGATCTTTGTCAGAAGGCGAAACCTTTGCATTATAAAATAGATTTGCCACCCAGATCAATATTAACGGATAGACCAGGACAACTAGTAGCTGCTGACGCCCACGGACCTCTAATTGAAGGCAGAGGTGGTTTGAAGTATATTTTTGCCACGATGGACGTCGCATCAAAATTTTTGGTTTTGTATCCAATGAGAAAATTTACCAGTAAAGCATGTGCAAGCAAGGTGGTGGATGATTATGTGCAAAAATATGGGAAGATGGATGCTTTATTAGTAGACAACGCTTCTGTACATCACGGTGGAAAATTTATGAAAAGACTGACAGTAGCAGGCATCAAAGTGTACAACACAAGTCTGTATTACCCACAATCAAATTTTATAGAACGTACGAACAAAGAACTCACAATCTTCCTCCGGATTTTGTCTCACCAGCGACAATCCTCTTGGCCAGAATATCTCCCATACATACAACACATGTGGAATCACTCGCCGAACACCAACACTGGTTAGAAACCGATAGATCTTCAGTTAAAAGGCAATCATGAAGAATACCGGGAATCCCCATGTCCATTCCCGCCTTCACCAAAGAAGATAATACGAAATTTGAAAGAGCCGCCCAGAGACTCAGGGAGAGAGCGAAGAAAAGGCATCAACGAGTAAAAAGATACATGCACCAGTGGAACCCTCAGATTGAGGATTTGGTACTAGTAAAATCCTTTGATAAATCGTCTTTAAGCAGACGAATAACAAAAAAGATGTATTTGGCATGGAAGGGACCATATCAATTGGCGCAAAGATTTTCCGACCGAGTATTTCTACTGAAGGAACCGAGAACACAGAAAGAAATAGGCCGATATCATATGTCCTATTTAAGGCCATACAAGTCAAGGCAAACAGAAAGTAGAGGGGAACACAAGGGATACGAGTCCATGGAAACCCAAGTAGAAATAAAATGTTAGGCATGAGAGCAATTGTAGGAACCTTGAAAATGTTTGCCACTAATAGTAGAAATTAAGAGAAGACTGGGAGAGTGCCGAACTGAGATGTAGGAGATAAGGAAGGTGAGGCACATTAGGGAAACCTTACCAATGTAAATAAACAATGTACTAGAATAATTAGTTATAAGCATTTAGATATACTGTGTTATATTGTTCTTGTAGATATTGAAATATTCTGTAATGTAAAATAATGATTAAGAATGTGAAATTAATTATAGTGAGGAAATTCAAGCTGTAATCGTCGCCTTCTGTTGGCACGATAACCATTTAAATTTGGAGCATCTGCACTGGTTTCACAAGCACCCGCACCAAAATAAACTGGAAGACATTATGCGGATGTGAAACCATGTGAAAATAATTAACATTGCTTTGAAAAACAAGTTGCATGAGTGTATAAATTGTAATCCAGAAATAATTATAACAAAATGTAACAGGGTACGTGCCACACAACCACCTTTCGTTGGTTTAAAAGCAACTTTAGTTTCAATGCTATGATCGTTAAAATGCGCGGAAAAAGTGACTTGGTTATAAATTAAACTGAAATGCATTATAAAACTGTATCAATAAATAGTAAATTTACATTGTAGAGAAAATTGCACAGATAGGAAATAATATTTCAGATACTAGTATTTGTGAGAAATATCTGTGTGGAACAGCAAAGAGCCCACTTCACTAATGTCCAAGGACATGTGACAAAAGGAAAGACCCGCTAATTTCCGGTCTTCCCTCATTCAACACAATACAACCTCGCAGGGCAAAGCACTCTGAAGAAAGAATTACCGCTCAAGCGTGAATATACGGACAATGGAGAATATCTTCCACATTCCTCGAGTCATAAATACAAAGATTAAAATTTGTGGAGCGCAGTGACAAGTACCGTTAGGTAAACTCACGCTGGGCAGAGATGAACCCATGGTAGGCTGGACCGAAAGTGAGTTCATGAGCGAAAACTCGCCAATAAAATAATTTAGAACCTGTCACCAGATTTTTATTAAACCAATGAAATGCAAAAAAACAATCACGTGAAAATTTGTCACGTGATCGAGCATCAGGAGGGGGTCACTTGTTGACGGTTCCTGAAGCACTCCCGATGAGAAAGTCACTCTTCAGTCAAAACCCTGTGGGGGTTGGATGTATCGTTCCACGAGTACAAATTCATTTAAGTGGACTTAGAAAATTTTCAAGTATTGTCCGCAGTAGCATCGTGTCGTGGAACCTTCTTAACGAAGGGTGGTTGGCCGCGCCTTATCACAAACATCTACAATAAAAGTGTGGAATTGGCATAAAATTTAGTGTACTAGTTCTTCTATACAGTTCCTAAGTCTTGTTTAACTCCCAACATACAAAATACTCATGCCTGAGAGGAGGACTCTCATTGATCTACTGAATGAGAGGTAATACTCATCTAGCTGCCGGCGCAATTATCTCAACAATCAGTATAACCAAAACAAAAATTATGACATAGTCATAATTCAGGTGCAAAATTGGCTTCCCAGGGTCGATCGGTCCTAAAATTGACTTCCCATCGTGGGGGCCTTAATAATTGCAGTAACGGGAACAGGTACAATCTTCTATTACTGCTCTGCTTTATAACACTGTCATGTGAAGAATGTTCGTGTGCATCAGCCATTTTCTTTAAGATTTGTAACATTTTTCCACAACCTTCAAGATTTAACGGCCTATATTCAAACTGTACTTTCAGCTTTAGACACCAGAGTGTACGACAATATAGAACAGTGTTCGTGTAACGTTTTTCCAATAAAATATCGCCATAAGAAAAAATGATGCTTGCAATACTTTCCCATGCGGGTTCAATTAGCAAACCTAAAATGCCTGTGTTAAATTGAGCTCATGTAGACCTAGCCATAGCATGTTAGGAAAAACAGAAATGACAGCCATATTTATCATGATAAGTAGGCATCAATAATCACATTCTTTTGCAGTGTTAGCTCTACTTTGGAAATAAATAGGTCAAACTGATGGATTTTTAAGCAGTGCCAATGAAATGATGGTATGCCAATCATATAATTTATGAGAAAATCTGGTTTTCATTAATTATTTTCATGCATCTCAACTGCACTGAGTATTCAATGCTACTCTAATGCACATAAGTAAAAGATTATAGATAGTAATTTCAACATGAATGTTGACAGTATGGTGTAACAGTAGTTTCGGGTTATGTTTGGAGGAGGTATGGAAAGTTTATAGATTTATAAAACAAAATGATTATGTAAATCTATTTAGTCATTTAAATAAGTAAAAATATATGTAATTTTGTGATTGGCCGTAGTAATAATTGTATGATGTAATGTTGTGATGTGGAATTAAATCGACCAATCACAAAATTAAGATAGGACTAACGATAGTTACAAAAAATCAATAATCTTGGTAGAGATGTTTTGTAATGGTGAGTGTGATGAATAGTGGAGGAGGATCAAGAACTTTTATGTAATAGTTGGAACTGTTTAAATATAACAAAGTAAGAATTTATCGATATGTTGGAAGTAACCTGCAAGTGACTGGGAAAGGAAGTTCAAGTAAAATGTAATCCAAATAATACAATTAAATAGTTACAAAATTTGACTTCTCCGAAACTTTATTCCGAAACATGCCTGAAACTTAGATTCTCATGACTCTTATTTAATCAAACACAATCATCAAGGAACAACTCAAAATACAACAAATTAACCCTGTTATATCTGGCTTCTCGACGTGGAACTTCGAAAAGTCAACGTGCATCCCATCTCAGAAATAGAAATCCCGCGCCAAATTGCGCCCGAACGTGTGGCTGATTAAGATGGAGACAAATTAACTACGGATAAAGAATTCCTGTCCCAATGGGAAGAATTCAATTAATATGGATTTTGCTCCTTAGTGAAATTAGACATTGTTACTAAGCATGTGTTGCTACTTCATAACCCCCACTTTTTATATAATTACCTTTCACTAACAAGTGGACATATTCACAAAAATCATACATACTAAATTTATTTACCTCATAAGTTTCATGCGCTCTTCAATGTTCCTTTGCCGCTTTATTTTTAATTCAGTTATCACTTCTTCCTCCTCTTCTTCTTGCTTTACTTCTAATTTCACTGGGTTTTCCTCCTTCACTTGCTGGCTTCCAAGATTTCTTTGTGAACCCATGTACCATGAATGAGAAGAACTTCCTCTTGAAGAATTTTCATTTGGGACTGCATAATTTACGTACTGCAATATAAAATACATTTATGTTCATTGCATGAAAACAAATTATTCACCATGAGCTGGTGATGTCAAAAAAATTGTAACAATCACGTTTCCGCTAGCCATTAGGAGCTCACACATGTCTCCTTAAATGTTACACTAGTCATTTAGAAAGTTTTACTTTATTTTAAAGGACTTGTCCAAAAATGAAAAAAGAGTCCACTTTTTCTGTCCATTTTCCATCCCTTTTCACTCAACTTACATTCTAAAGTAAACAAGGAAACAAAGCAGCTCCTACAAATTTATGGAAGCTACTGACTATAGAAAAAAAATAATAAAGTTATGTATACCTTCATTTCAACATATAAGATAGCAATGTCTCTAGATATCTTATTAATTATAGAGAGAAAGAAATAAAAGATAATCCAAAAACTGCCACTGCATTTAATTCAAATTTTATATCATCTAAAATTCCAAGCATATATAAAAACTAGAGAACATAAAGGAGGAAAAAAAAATAAAAATAAAAAAAGTACACCTTATCATTTAATTTCAACAGAAAAAATATTCATGCATTTACAGTTTCTGAACTTCATATAGCTATTTTGCAAACATCGAATAGCAAAGCTCCAGGACCAAACAAAATTCATCCAGAATTCATAAAAAATATTTTAGGGAAAAAGTTAAAACCACATTGCATAACTTAACTGTCTACCCACCACATGAAGGTAAGTGGGGCAAAAACAGGCGCTTGAACTGTTTATCTGTTCTGTTAGTGGATCTGTTTGCTACAAAATGAGCGTATGAGAGTGCATATGAGTCATCCATGCTGCCAAATCTATTACTACGAGGGTGGGTCAAAAAGTAATGCCTACTTTTCTCTCTTTTAATTGCCAAGAAAATTGAATCCAATTTACTTAGCTTGAAAATTACAACAATGACAATTAATTTGTCACTATTCAATATAATCTCCATCCTTTTCCAGTTTTGGTCTACCTTTTAACTAGGGCATGTATTCCAGTGTGGTAAAACACATGGTCTTGCTTCCTAAGCCATTGATGTAACGACATTTTCACAGCCTCCTCATCTTCAAAATGAATCCCACAATGAGCTTCCTTTAGTGGCCCGAACAGATGGAAGTCTGCTGGTGCCAGATCAGGGCTGTATGGGGGGTGAGGTAAGACTTGCCATCCCAATTTCTCAATTTCTGCAGTGGTGTAACGGCTGGTGTGTGGTCTTGCATTGTCAGGCAAAAGAAGAACATCTGCCATAGTTTTTGTTGAGCAAACTCGGCGAAGATGTGCTTTCACCTTTTTGAGAGTTCTGACGTATTGGACAGAATTTATTGTGCATCCCTGCTCCAAAAAATCAATCATAAGCACACACTCTGCATCCCAAAACACTGTCACCATAACTTCCCTGCCAACCGCTGAGTTTTGAATTTTTTTTCTCTTCAGTGACGTTGTGTGATGTCATTGCATTGACTGCCTCTTTGATTCAGGTTCAAAAACATGAACCCACGCTTCGTCTCCAGTAACAATTTTTTCCAGAAATTCCTCTCCCTCCAAACTGAAGCATTGCAGGTGTTCGGAGGCTATTGTTTTCCTTGTTACTTTGTTTTGGGCGGTTAACATTCTTGGTACCCAACATGAACAAACTTTTGAGTAACCCAGTTGTTGAATAATCGTCATCACACTGCCTTTACTGAGGGAGGTAATGCGACATAACTTACCTTTTGTTACCCGGCAAACACCACGAATTATGTCATTGACTCGCTGAATGTTGCATGGGGGTCACTGCAGTCACCGGCCTGCCGCTTCACTTTTCATCTGCCAATGGCGTTTGCCCTTCAGCTTCGTTACGGTGATGAACCCATCGTCTAACAGTGCTGACATCCACCATTGCATCACCATACACATTTTTTAGCCTTTCGTGAATGCAACTTGGCATTTCACCTTCCGTAGTCAAAAATTCAATCACAGAACACTGTCTAATACGAATGTCGTCAGCCATTTTGCAAAAGAGGATGCAGTGCTGCCACCTGTTGACTTAGGAAGTTATTACTGCTGGGGATTGGAGAAGAAGGTCTGAGGAATTGTGCCAAATTCAAAGTTTTCACATAACTTATTTATTTAAGGGAAAAAAAATAGGAGGCATTACTTTTTGACGCACCCTAGTAGTTTCAGTAACTGCAGTGAAGTTAGTAACACTGTGTATTTTAGATGAATCTAGCATCCTATCATTTGAATGGCGAGCATAAACAGCAAGTGGACAGCAAAAGTGATTACATTACATATTCCTCAGCCTTGCCTTCTTGTGTTGGCTGAACAGTACAACCATGTCTGGAAATCTTCTGTTCTATGCAAATTGGAAAATAAAAATATTATTATTTTGATACTCAAACAGGGTAAATCAGCAGATGATGTAAATCACCATAGACCATATCATTAACCAATGTTCTAGCAAAAATTATAGAAGAATGATTTCAGCCAAATCAAACTGTTATCTTGAACCCTACAATCTCTATCACCCTGCCAAACTGGTTTCTGAAAATATCATACAACTAGTGAACAAGTAATTAATCTCTGTCAAGAAATTAGAGAAGGATTTAATAAAGAGAGACAACTTAGCTATTTGCTGATCTGAAATCTGCATATACACCACATGGTGATGTAATCTTTTTGTCACCAAGGCATTGTTATACCACTAGCGCAAGCTGCAGCCAGCACAAGGGCGAGCGCTGCACGCTTGGAGAGAGAAACAGAGAAAGAAAGAGACAGAGATGGTCTGGAATTTCCCGCTGCATTGTGATTGTTATTGAATGATTCACTGAATTTTAGAACAATTAGTGGAGGTATAAAAGCGCTGGAGCTGTCAGAGCAGAGTCAGTTACTAGTGAGCTGTTAATTGTGTGTGTGCAGCCATTTGAAGTGTACTGCAAGTGATTTCTTTCGTTTGTTTACGTGTGGTGAAGCAACAAGAGACCTTGACTGTGTTTGTGTATGTTACATCATTCTGCTGCTTTCAGGGTTGTACATAGCGTGTTTTTACTTGTAATAAAAATCATTTTAAATTTCTGCAAACAAAACTTTTAATTCTACGAACCCAGTAAGTCACATTTGGTGTCAGGAATGGAACATGACAATGGAAGCTGCATTGGCTAAGATCTTGGAAATGATGGAAGAAATGAAGGCTGCGAACGAGGCCCTCGCCTCCAAATTTGAAGAGCAGTTGTCCGGGGTGAAAGAGAACGTCATAGAGCTGGACAAGCGGATGGGTCTAGTGGACGAGAGCATCGAAGACCTAGCGAACCGCGTTAACGACCTAGAGGGAAAGTCCGACAGCAACACCAAGTAACTGAACGCCATGGTGGAGGACATCCTCGGCAGAAGGTTGAAGGATTTGAAGCCCGACGCGCCGAGACGCGATACATCTGCGCGCGTCAAACCACCAAAGTACGACGGCACGTTAACTTTCGAAGTCTTCCGCCGCCAATTCGATACATGGCCAAGCACAACAAGTGGTCGCCAGAAGAAAGCGCACAGCCGCCAGTCTCCAGGGACGGGCCGCAGAAGTGCTGAAGGCGGTCCAGACAGCGGCGCCACCCAAGAACATCTGGGAGGCCCTAGGGAACCGGTTCGGAAACCACCGTTTGGCCGCAGCCTACCGCAGACAGCTAAAGTCTAGGACGCAGCAGCCAGGGGAAACGCTGCAAGAGTTCGCCCTGGCAATCGAACAGCTGGCCAGCAAAGCCTTGGTCGACCTTCCACCCAAATTCGTATCCCGAGAAGCCGCCTACACCTTCGTCGAAGAGATATGAGACGCCGAGATACGTCAGCGCCTAATGCTCGGCGACTACAAGATCATACCGCCTGCGGTGCCGTAAGTAGTAAAAGCGGGCGTTAAACACTACACATTTCATTTCATTTACAAGACCATCCACGAGGCGCTTAACGGTCGCATTGAGAATGGAAGGCGGCCAAGGTGATGGCTACCCCGACTTCGAGAACAAGGAGTATCCGCTACAATGGAGACCGAAGACTAACCGAGGGACGCCGGCGAAGACCAAATGGTGTGGCCATCGCAAGAAATGCTCACCAGAAATTGATGACACACTAGACTTTCTAATAAAAAACATGTGCTCATCTAATTGTCCAGCCATTAATGTATTGGTGCAATGAATCTTTTAGCAGTTGAATCTTTCCAACCTACCTTAAAACAACTATAAAAAGGGGAGAGGGATAATAGGACAAATTACCAACCCATTGCATTGCTATCGGTGTTTTCAAAATTCTTAGAAAAATTATTTTATATGCAGCTCTTGAGCTTCCTAGAAAGAAACAGTCTATTATCTAGAGATCAACATGGTTTTAGAAGCAACTACTCCACTGAAACAGCAATATTCTCCTTTATGTATGAGTCCCTCAGTGCTATCGATGAAAAAGAACATATTTCTGCCGTATTTTTAGACTTATCCAAAGCTTTTGCTACCATTGATCACCAGAAGCTTCTAGAAAAATTAGAAAAGCATGGAATTAAAGGGCTAACCCACAAGTGGATTAATTCATATCTGGTAGATAGGAAACAATTGCTAGAAATTAAACACAAAGAAAATTTAGAACTAAAGAGCTAAAGATCAAGTTCGCTAGCTATTAATTATGGAGTACCTCATAGTTCCATACTAGATCCAATTCTATTTCTGCTCTTCATCAATGACGTCAACCTAGAGAATCCTCATGCTGACAATACAAATGTTCTTGTGAGGGCACACGATAAGTTAAGCTTCTTAAAATCAGTTCATCAGATATCAAACCAGATAACTATTTTACTGATTATAATCTATTAATAAACACCAGTAAGACAGTAGCGATGGATATACTCACAAAGGAAAATAAAGACTATTTAGCCCCAAAAATTTAACTGCTAAACCAGATTATTGAGAAGGTAGAAACTACCAAATTTCAGTGACTTTGATTCCAGAACTATTGAAAGTGGGAAACCCACATACATAATCAAAAAGTTATGTACAGGCTGCTACATGATATGGGTGTACTAGCAGGTTGCAAAAGAGAGGAAACTGTTAGAATGGCTTACTTTGCGTATATTCACTCATTGATAAGATATGGCATAATGTTCTGGGGAGAGTCACCTGCCAGTAAAAGATGTTTCATAATGCAAAAGCAAATAGTTTGAGCTATGGTAGGAGAAAGAGCAAGAGCATCATACAAACCTTTATTTAAAAAACTAGGTATTCTTCCCTTTCCTTGCACTTATATATTTGAAATTATAATGTTTATCTGTCAAACCAGTAACAATACAGACTCACCTTTCACAACAAATGAATCAGTGCATTAGTATAATACAAGACATACTACAAATTTACATGTCTATCAACATAAAACCTCCCTATGCCAAAAAAGTATATTGCACTCTGGTATGAAGATACACAACTCTCTTCCAAAATTTTTAAAAGAAATAAAACAGGAAAATGCATTCAAACGTTCATTAGAGGCACATCTGATCAACCACCTTTTACTCGGTTCAGGACTTTCTAGTTAACGAATGTAAATAATCTGCCTTTACATATATACATTATTATTATTATTATTATTATTATTATTATTATTATTATTATTATTATTATTATTATTATTATTATTATTATTATTATTATTATTATTATTATTATTATTATTATTATTATTATTATTATTATTATTATTATTATTATTATTATTATTATTATTATTATTATTATTATTATTATTATTATTATTATTATTATTATTATTATTATTATTATTATTATTATTATTATTATTATTATTATTATTATTATTATTATTATTATTATTATTATTATTATTATTATTATTATTATTATTATTATTATTATTATTATTATTATTATTATTATTATTATTATTATTATTATTATTATTATTATTATTATTATTATTATTATTATTATTATTATTATTATTATTATTATTATTATTATTATTATTATTATTATTATTATTATTATTATTATTATTATTATTATTATTATTATTATTATTATTATTATTATTATTATTATTATTATTATTATTATTATTATTATTATTATTATTATTATTATTATTATTATTATTATTATTATTATTATTATTATTATTATTATTATTATATTCTTATGCATCATTTTACGTGTCTAACATTGATTGTACTTCTTTGTACTAAACAATTAACTGGATTAATAAATTACTTACTTCATACTCGGGCATTATGTGCTCTATTTCTTCTTTTCTCTGCATATTAGGCACTGCTTTGTGGAAAACCCTTTCTCATCCCTTCCAGACATATATTCACTCTCACCCACACTATATCTTTGTTCTTTATTTAGTTTGTCAAAATATATATATACACTTCTTTCCCATATACTTCTTATTGTAATGTATGATTATAATGCTCTTTTTCCAACTGTATCAGCAAGCTGTTTCTCTATGTATCCAAATAACACCAAAATACAATTATAGACCATACCAATTTGTTCCAAATAAGAAAAATAATTAATTAAGAGTCAACTGAAAAATCCAATGTCATGGCCAGGATTTGAACCATGGATCTCCTGGTTTCTGTCTAGCTGCTCTAATTAATTAAAAACATCCATATACAGGAGTTGTATTTAAAAGGATTAATTCTGAATGGATTAATTCCTCAATATACATTTCAGAAAAAGGTCCACTTAAGGCAAATTCCATGAGAAATTGAATGACAAAGAATTAACATTCTTATTTTGATTACAATCTTTCCTCTTAATTTAGAGTGCTAAAACATACATTTTACAATTATCAGCATCTAACATTCAAAGCCTAAGAAAGGATTAATAACATATACAGCAGAGTTATTAAACATTATTACATGAATTTTCGATTGTACTTATTTTCTAACTTTCTTGCTTAATATCATCATCAATTATCTGAATAACTGATGATCCAAGATAATGCTACCCTTTTAAGTTTCGTTACAATGGGTTCCACAATTTGTATTTATTTTCATCCTTTTATAACACAATACATGTTTGTTGGATACGTCACTTAAATTTATATTACATATTAAAAAACATACAATATTACACAATTATATAACATTTCACATTAATAATAATAATAATAATAATAATAATAATAATAATAATAATAATAATAATAATAATAATAATAATAATAATAATAATAATAATAATAATAATTAATAATAATAAATAATAATAAATAATTAATAATAATAAATAATAATAAATAATAATAATAATAATAATAATAATAATAATAATAATAATAATAATAATAATAATAATAATAATAATAATAATAATAATAATAATAATAATAATAATAATAATAATAATAATAATAATAATAATAATAATAATAATAATAATAATAATAATAATAATAATAATAATAATAATAATAATAATAATAATAATAATAATAATAATAATAATAATAATAATAATAATAATAATAATAATAATAATAATACATTTCTATGTAGTTACTTTACATATGATAGTTACATAGTAATATTTTAGTTTACACACCATTCTACAACAATTATTACTATCTATTTAGATATTCCTCAAGCAAATAGAAAATGTTATGCAGAACTCTTTTAGTTCCCTTTTAAATCAGTTTATTTCTTTTATATTTTTAATATATTCAGGTATTTATTGTAAAGCTCGGTTGCCGCTGCTGTAGGTTTCATATTGTATAGTTGTAATGCATGTGCCTGTATATGGTAATTAGTTTTTCCTCATGCGTTATGGTCATGAATTTGTTGATTTGTTTCTGTGGTGGAATTTTTATTTTTTAGGTACATTATTGTTTTGTATATGTACAGGGAGTACAGCGTGAGTATATTTAATGCTTTAAGGGCCTGTATTACGATCTCCGGTTAAGGTGATGGTTACCAGTTAACTTGGAGTTACTTGCAGATGTCGGTATTACGACCTACGGTTAAGGGCTAACTGAGAGTTATTTCTGGAGGTAAACTAATCCTCACCTCGAGTAGCGGTTAGTGAGATAACTTGGAGTTTACATTCACACACAGGCCTCCAGATTGAATGTTGACAGCGGTTCTGAGGATGAAATGTTGGCACAGTATTTATTTAATAGAAGATGAGCTAAAAGAACTAGAATGCGGAAAGATAATTTCATACATGTATTTGTGACATGTTGAAAATGAAATAATATAAGCCACATGAGTATTAGGTAACTTACGTAATAGGTTAGGGAATTTTAATTTCTAGTGTACCATGGTGTCATTGACTTGTTGCAAGCAATGCAATATTTTATGTGACCAAAATTGGAACATGTTTTAATGAACATAAATGTAATAAACAAAGCATGTTAAAGTATAAACTTGAAAGAAGCGTAGGGACAGTGAAGCACAAACTAGTACAAAATTGAATCGAGAATATATTGACACATTGCTTCACTCACCTGTTTATTCACAGGACATGTTTCAAGAGCTCTTGCTCTTATCCTCAGCTGATACTCGACTAGTGCAAGTTGTAGTGGTTTCTTCTTTCTCCGTATTGTCAACAGATGGCGTGATGTACTTGTCAAAGATGTCCGGTGGTGGAGTTTCAAAATTCATGACTCTATGACGATTTTTGTTAATGAAGATTTTTTCCCATACGGAAAGGTCTATGGGGTGATTAACGTATTTTATTAGAGATGTTTCCAAATTGATGTCATGTCTAGTATTCAAAAAATGAAAAGCCACTGCTGATTTTTCCGTTTCACCATTTTTAATGTTTCTCATATGTTCTTTAGTTCTGATGTTAATATTTCTTTTTGTTTTTCCTATATAAATTTTAGGGCAAGTTTCACATTTGATCTCATAGATTCCTGGTTTTTCTTTGGTAGTGATTGAATTTTTGGGAGGGCCTTTTAACAAATTTCTGATATTAAACCTATTTTGAGGTGCAAGAGTTATGTTGTGTTTTGAGAAGATTTTTTGGAATTTGTTATAGGCTGATGGGTGGAAGGTGAATTTTTTAAAAAGTTTTTTCTCTTTTTCTCCTGTAGGTTCTAGGGTGGTGGTTTCTTTTATTTTCTTAGCTTTGTTGAGTCTGTTAACAGTTTTGTCTACTAAATTTGGGTTGAAACCGTTGGATATAGCTACTTTTTTTATGTGTAGGTATTCTTCTTGATAATCTTCTCTGTTTAGTGGAAAGTTGATCATCCGAAAGATTAAACTGTTGAAAATGGCATGTTGGTGTTGTTTTGGGTTGAAAATGTTGTTCTTAATGTAATTATCTGTGTGTGTCGGTTTCCTGTAGATACCAAAAGTGAGTTTGTTCTTCATTTTTTTGATCTTGATGTCCAAAAAGGGGAGCACACCATCCTCTTCTGTTTCCAATGTAAATTTTATAGCTGGATTTTGTATATTTAAAAGTTTAAGACCATCTTGTATGAGTTTTTTAGGTACTATTGCAAAAATGTCGTCAACATAGCGATACCACACTTTGAAATAATTTGGAAAAGCTTTTGTGATATGTGTTTCAAAAGCACTCATGAATAAATCTGCCAAGAAGGGAGACAATGGGTTGCCCATAGCTAGGCCCGTTTTTTGTTTATAGATTTGTCCATTAAAGCTGAAAAAATTTTGATTGATACAAATTTCTGTAAGTTGTGAAAGTTCTTCTATTTCTTCAGGTGTTAATTGTATTGATTCCAGCCATTTTTTGAGAAGTGGAATAAGTTCATTGGTAGGTATACTTGGATATAAAGAAATGACGTCAAAGGAAACTAAAGCATCTGTAGAGTTGATCTTTGTGTCCTTCAGGAGATTTAACAATTCAAACGAGTTTTTGATACTTAAATTTTCAAATTTTGTGAAGGATCTGAAGATTTGAACCAGCCATTTTGATAGTTGGTAAGTTTCAACCCAAAACAACACCAACATGCCATTTTCAACAGTTTAATCTTTCGGATGATCAACTTTCCACTAAACAGAGAAGATTATCAAGAAGAATACCTACACATAAAAAAAGTAGCTATATCCAACGGTTTCAACCCAAATTTAGTAGACAAAACTGTTAACAGACTCAACAAAGCTAAGAAAATAAAAGAAACCACCACCCTAGAACCTACAGGAGAAAAAGAGAAAAAACTTTTTAAAAAATTCACCTTCCACCCATCAGCCTATAACAAATTCCAAAAAATCTTCTCAAAACACAACATAACTCTTGCACCTCAAAATAGGTTTAATATCAGAAATTTGTTAAAAGGCCCTCCCAAAAATTCAATCACTACCAAAGAAAAACCAGGAATCTATGAGATCAAATGTGAAACTTGCCCTAAAATTTATATAGGAAAAACAAAAAGAAATATTAACATCAGAACTAAAGAACATATGAGAAACATTAAAAATGGTGAAACGGAAAAATCAGCAGTGGCTTTTCATTTTTTGAATACTAGACATGACATCAATTTGGAAACATCTCTAATAAAATACGTTAATCACCCCATAGACCTTTCCGTATGGGAAAAAATCTTCATTAACAAAAATCGTCATAGAGTCATGAATTTTGAAACTCCACCACCGGACATCTTTGACAAGTACATCACGCCATCTGTTGACAATACGGAGAAAGAAGAAACCACTACAACTTGCACTAGTCGAGTATCAGCTGAGGATAAGAGCAAGAGCTCTTGAAACATGTCCTGTGAATAAACAGGTGAGTGAAGCAATGTGTCAATATATTCTCGATTCAATTTTGTAAAAGCATGTTAAACCTATACCGCGAAGTACACGTAATACTATATGTGTAGGTGGGTAGGTATAAAATTTCAGAAACATGCTGTAGTAGTACACATTCAATTTTGCTAATAGTGGGTGCAATGTTTAACTTGCGTTTAGTTAAAGCATTACCAGAGGAAAGTAACAAACTGTAAAGCAAACAGTGAGTAAAACAAATTTTTTAGGTTATGCAATTTGTATCGATGTCCAAACCGTTATTGCAAACGCTGTTCACACACGTAATGTAGCTAATTACATGTACAATAACATAATGGTTTTGTCCCTCAATGTGCCTTAATGAATACCATTTGCTAATTATACTGCGATTTATGCAGTGTGTGCGCTGTCTCAATACAAGTTGAAGTATTACTTATGATTCTTGCCGTACCTACTATAGATTGTGCAAATGCAGTACATAAATATATTTGTTGCGAATCGCACACGTAAAGATATGTTAAAACCAGCCCATTTTGTATCCTGTGGTATTTAAATGAAGCCATTTATTTGTTCAATTACGTTTTTCAATCAAGGGCTCAATGTTGTGACTGAAATGTGGCGTTTGATTATGGAGTGCCAAGAACAAATGTAAGAGTGCTACAACCTGTTTCCTTAAAAGAAAACCATTGTTATTGCTTCATAAATAGTCAAATATATTATGTTTAAAAAAATCAGCTACCAAGTTACTGGTCCCAGAATGCATATTTTATAACCTTGCTTTTATTCATGGATGATTTATAATTTGTGGACCTTCCGCCTTTGCATATACCTCTGTGAAATGATAATTTATATAAGAAGAGGTGATTTACTCATGAGGATAAACTACTAACCAAATGATTTTAGCCAAATTATATTTGTGCAATACTATTATCAGAATTAATAAGTTATGTGGCCTTATTTAAAAAAAAAGACTGGAAATCTCTTGGTGTTCATAAATTAACAAGGCATTCAATATATTCTCCCTATATCTCACCTAATCTATAACACTAACCTAACGCAACCTATATAACCTATATCACTAACAAAACGCTATGAAAAAGAATCTAACGCTATGGAAAAATTAAACTGTAAACGAACTATGCTAGACCGTATTTCAAATGAAATATTCATGGAAATATCACAAAAATATACAGAAAACAGTTAATAAAAAGTTAAAACAAGACGCCTGATGATACTACGTGTGTTTGGTTTTCCTGCAAATTCACATTCTAAACACAAGATAGCGTTGCAAAGGTAAAATCCTAGTGGAAGATATTGCCAACCGTTCACATTCCACCATAATGCGTAGGGTAACAAACCTACAGGTAAATCGAGTTCGTAATATGAGGCACTGAACCTAACCAATGGTTACTGATAACTGCAAGGTAACAAACTTCCGCTAGTAACCAGAGATCGTAATACAGGCCCTAAAACTTTCTTTGCACGATTCCCTGTATTTTAGACCTAAAATTAATATAATTGCTTGTTTTTGTAGTCTAAATATTTGTTCTATATTTTTCTTTGCACTGCGACTGTGACTTTGTGGGTTCGTAGAATTAGAAGGTCAAGTTGCAGAAATTAAAAGTCTCCTTTATTTTCATATCAATACTCTTATAGATTACAGCAGCATTACGTTACGTACACCATCAGTCTACCAAGGTCGATCACAATAACAAACAGTGACAGCAGATTACATCATTAGCTCTCGTTACAATAACACTTCCAGCTGTCTCTCGTTTCACTACACTTGTTTTACAACTTCCCCGGCTGGCGTGTCACAATCACTTATATATCTCCTGATAATTTCTAGATCATTCTAAAATAAACCAGAAACGAATTATCCCTATCAGTCCAGAAGTAACTAGAAATTTCCATTTATCTCAGTTTGTTTCGGCAGACCTTTATCTGCATGTTATCTTGTCTGCCAGCACTTGGTTTTCACACTGCCTGCCTATCAGTTCCTTTTGTGTAAATAAGCCGCACAATCATAGATACGGGTTTGCGACACTATTATTCCATAAGTTATGTGTGGGTAGATTTGACTGTAATAAATTGTCTTTTGAAGTTCTATATTTTTTAAATTTGAAATTCTTTTCATTATAATGAAATAATGCGTTATCATTAAACATATTGTCCATTTTAACCCATTTCACATACTTCTACAATATAAAGGCAATCTTTACTTGTTGCCCTTGGTAATATAATCTTTATCCAGTAGTGGTTACTTTGTGACTTTCGTAGTTCATGCAATTAGAACTAAAGATGGTAAATATTTGAGTAAAAAAAACACTATCAAATTGAAATTGGGTGCTCTGTTCCAAGTCAATTCAACTAATTAGTTTGCATAAAAAAAAAAGTTTTTTATGGATGCTCCTTGCTGTGGTTCTCAGCATCCCATACTAAACTGTGCATGAAACATTGCTTAATTTTGTGCACTCATGCATGCGTGCATATACAGCAAGATTGGCATGTTTACTCTATGCATCCATTTAACAAAATGAATATTTTGTTGACTTACTATAGGGAATTTACCATATAAGAGACTTTCATAAATAAGGACAGTGGATGGGTTACAGGCTCTCAAATCGCTCTTCTTTTCTTAAACTCCTATTAATGGGTATTTTCATTACTTTCCATTCCACTTTTTACACTACTTGAGTGCAGGGCTTGGGGAGGAGGGTAGTGGGAGCAATAACTAAAAAGCTTTGCCTAATGTAATACTAAGTAAGCACTGTACCTTTCTTTTTCTAAATTTTCGCTCCTTTTTTGGTGTATTTTCTTTGTTCATCTGTGATATATCTATAAATGACACTGTAACAAAAAAATATACATATATTAGAATCAAAGTGCACATATGAAATATACAAAGCTATTGCTTATTAGACATAAAAGATACATTACTATATGCAGCAATTTTTAGAAGATTTACTCTTCATTTCCTTGATATTTACAATGATACATGAAGCAAAAAAAGCATTGCATTATTCACTTACAGCAGACTTCAAATTTCTACCTATTTTTGAGTTGTTCAAGAATGCAGAGTACTCCGACACTTTGGCAGCAACATTATCACACACCGTGTCATGTTGCTTCAAAAGTTACATCATGAAAGTTGCACTACCTAAAAGTAGTACGATAGCAGTGCAGGTATGTATTATACACCAATTCTAAAAATCTGTACAAAGTTGTGTATGAGTTCAGCTCTTGGGTCAAGACATGCTTTCTAAGTCCCAGCACTGGAAAAACAATGGACTGTCACTGTGCAGACATGAGAGGTATGACATCCAGTAACAATTCTTATGATTTCAATGATGTAAGGGTCCAGCAGAAACAATAAAGGTATTTGAATACATTATATTTTCAAATTACACACAGCTTTTGTTCGTTATGTGCGGCAGCCTTATAATGTTGATCTTGGAGATACTTTTAGCAATCTGCTTCTCTCTCAGACTGATTAGTCAGCCATAAAGCGTTGGACATTGTCACTGTTAGTGGCTTATCAAAAGAGTTTCCATAAAAGAGATGCAAAAAGGATTTCGATTACAACTGAATCTCCCTGATTATCTTTCTGTTTTTGCTATCAGAAGATGGTTCAGTCATTGGGTCATAAAAGCAGTGCAGAGTACAAATCCCCATCTGCTCGACCATGATCTGTGCATATGCCAGGAAACATTCCACGGGTGAGGTAATATGTACTGAGGAGTCCAAAGAGATCAGTAAAAAAGCAGAGAACTGCATTACAAATGTCAGACAGAAAAATGCAGTGCATTTTATAGCAATGTGTAAAATTCGAGCCCTCACAATTTGGAGGATCCGCGAGGCAATAAGAGAAGTTCAACCAGTAACACTGCAATGCCTAGATAGAGTCAACATGAAAAATTCAGTACCACGGCCGGGATTTGAACCACAGATCTCATGGTTCAAATCCCAGCTGTTGCATTGAATTCTTCATGTTGACTATCAAAAACCTTAGCCTATATACGGCTAGTGTGAAGAAATGATTAATTTCCATCAATTAACTAAAACTGCAATGCCTATTGAATAACTTTAGAAGCTCCATACAACATTGTAATAAAAGTGACGATGCGCATCTAAAGGATGTTCTCTTTGAAAAGTGAAAAGAGCGTACCTGCAATTCCTAACTCTGTAGTTTCAGTATGTACCAACACAGTTGTTGTACCTATTAGGGTCTAAAATATGAGGAGCTTTGGAAATGATTTACAATTGCATTGTTTCAAACATACCGCTCAATCTATGAGCACGTCTTCTCATAGAACGATAACCTGATACAATTACATCATGCTCAGGCTAGATGGCATTTGTGAACACAATGTATAGTGAAAGGGCAGTGCTTGTTTGTTATCAGGTAGAGAAATCCATGGACAAGATGGAGGGTGACTACCACGGACAAAGATGGGCTGCATGGTTTTTGTGGAAAGAAGGAATCAAAACAGTAGATATTCACAAACATTTAAATGCGGTTTGTGGCCAAGAAGCTCCTGCACAGAAGACCAACCCAAGAAATTTCATTCTGTTCCATCTGCAGGTAAGTAGATGATCTCTGTCTTTTGGGACACCTGCGGCATACTACTAATGGAGTGACTTCCACAAGGTACAACTGTCAACAGCAGGATATATGTGTCTCCCTTATATGATTTAGATGCAGGATTCAGCAACGCCGACAGGTAAAGTGGTCTAAAGGAGTGCTTCTCAAGCATGACAATGCTCGGCCCCACACCAGCATATGACTGCAAAGTTGGCATCACTGGGGTTCATTGTTGTGCCACACCTATTCACTGGATCTCGCTCCATCTGATTATGCTTTACTCGACAGCATGAAGAACATGCTGTAAGGGAAAAGATTCAGCAACAATGAAAAATTGCAGGCAGTTTCCATGAGAGGGCGCGTAGTACCCCCAAACAATGGTTCCATGACACAATAATAATGTTGCCAGGAAGGTGGTGGCAATATATTGGCATCAATGGTGAGTATATTGAGAGATCCCATATACACTGAGTCATGCTTTTTAATAAATAAGGCATAAAAAACTACTATTGTAAATAATTTCCGAAGGCCCTTCATATGTATCACTTTAAAGTACCTTTACGTTTCTGTTAGACCCCTGTATTTGCTGTTGTTACTAGCCATCATTACCAGCTACAGATGCCCTAGAAAATATCTATACTGTTACATCAAAGATCTCTTAGCATTCAAACTTCTTGCATCTTTTATTGGCACCTAGGCAAATAACGAGCTAGTGAAATTTGTTGTTCTACAACTAAATATTTCCCAAAAACCTGTGTATTACAATATGTAAAATCTTTGTTCTTTCAGCATGTTACTACTGAATTGTAAGTAATTCTCTGCAATTGTATTGCATTATTGTTTGATTATTTTATGACATTACCTACTAAAAGCTTGGAAACTTCTCTTCTGGCTGACTGCTCAAGAGGAATTCTTCACTGTAAATTTTCTTTATGAAACTATAGTTTTAACAAGGAAAAATGTGCCGAAAAATTGAGTGAATGAGTAAAACATCCCTGTACTAGAAATGAGGATTAAAACTTTTTTGTTTTGTTTTATGTTGATTCTATTAATCTGCTTCTTTAGTGCAATAGTTATGAACAATTCTGTTTTCTAGCAAATTAGTTTTATATAACACTATGACTAAAAGGAAGCTTTCATCAAATCATAGCATCATACATTAATTTCCTGATAAAATCACTTGACATGGAACTTATTCTGAATTATGTCTCTCAATGTGTTCAGTATTATAGTGGCAAATTTTGTTTTAGCACTTATCGAGAAAACAATGCAAAAATATTAGAATGGCATGTTTTTTATAAAAGAAGTTCAATACAGAAATGAAACTGCATCAATGTAAGGACAGCAAAACAATTATTTTTTATGGACACTTTAACCGGTGATTTTTAGCATCTCATTCTAACCTGGACATGGAAGACTGCTTGATTTCATTGAGAGGCATCTTATCAGGGTTGAGGCTCCTTTACGTGTTATTAATCTATAACACAGGACCACTAGCTTTACTTCTTCCAAAAGAAGCATGCTAAGGATTTTTATGACAAAAAATCCATTGTCCTCTGCCAGGTTTGAACTCGCGATCTTAGAAACCAGAGGGTAGCAGCAAAACAATGTCCTACACATTAATGACATAATGTGTAATAAACATTCACAAAGAGCCATAAAATGTGTCAATTATAGTAGAATTAAAATCGCCTTAGGATCCTAACAGCTGCAGTGAAGTATGTGGCAGAGTAGTGGTATTGACATTGTAGCTTATGAACAGCTTGACATGCATGATGGTTAGAGCAAAGAAAGCAAACTAAATTAAATTGTTGATATTTACATTTCTAAAACAAGGGAGCAGTTTTGGACAATACTCCATTAAGGCAATGTACAGAATGAAACTGAGACAATGTTAAAAATGTTTAGGCTGTCTTTAAACTCACCCGCCTCAGCAGCATGGTGGTAGCATGTCTACCTCACATTCAAGAGGTCCCAAGTTCGAAACTCGGTCAGAGTGAGTTACCTGGATAAGGCTTTTTCTGGGGTTTTCCCTTATCCTGAAAGACAAGTGTCAGGTAACTCTAAGCTCTATGGACCCTGAACTCATTTGAGCATCATTTCACCCATTTCATTCATCGTCCGATATGACTTAACGTTGGAGGACATTAAATTACAAACAAAAAAAAGTCCTTAAACTTGTTTTTCATAATACTTCTGTCTTGGAGTGTTTCTAAAAATGCCGGGATTAAGAATAAATATACTGTTTGGCATTAAACGAAGTAGTTTACTGAACAAATTTCCTGAACACCCAAATAGTAGAATAATTTTTAAAATGCCTACCATATCTGTATGCCATATCAGCAAGTACAAAACTGAAAGCCTTTTCAAAACTAAAGAATTCAGAATGTGCATTTTAACTTGGTGGGCTTACTGTAGGTTTAGTACAAAGATACACTTCTAAAAGCTTAGAATGTTCAGCTGTGCATTGCCTTTAGAAAGATAGTATTAACTAATAGTGTATACCTAAAGTTTATGCTGACAGGAGTTCACCAAGTAGCCACTGTTTTATTAACAAACTTCCTTGGGCAAAAAGGTTCATTGGTTCAATGTGTGAAATATTAATAAATAATAATAAAATGCCAATAACAAGAAATAACAAAAGACAAAAACCTTGAGATGGTATTACTTCCACCCATATTCATATGCTATTAATATATGTAAATTTGTAACTAGGATATAGTGATAGGTATTACATAGCTTAAAGGTGAAGGAATGTGTAATGTATATTTTAATGTCAGAACTCATGAAGCATGCCATGGCGAGTATAATCATGCAGCTCAAAAATTTACCAGGAAATATCAGGACAAAGAACCCAGGTACCGTTAGCAAAAGCTAACTGTAGATATTTAGGAACCCCAGCAAGGAAACGTCTTTTAGATCAGTTCTCCTTTAGACACAGCCGGTGACACATGAGTAAGCTTAGTAACTAACACACCAGTATACTCATAGACTTTGCATTGCAATCCAATGCATTATTGCACAATTACTGTAAATAATAAATGCACTACTGACAATTAATTAAAATACTGTATATAAACTTAAAGGTGCTTATTTGTTGGGATTGTGCACACCCTCATCAAGAGCAGAGTGCACTGACTAGGCTAGCCGAAGTAATAACATTTCTTAATACCTGCGCTCCCACCCAAACCTCAGCTGCACCGTAGCAGAAGATATCTTCCACCAGAGGTGCAAGGAAACGTCATACTACGTCTTCATCAGTATAATAGAGTTAGGACTGTTATAATCTTTATAAGTATTAATTTAAAAGCTCAATGAGACATGTCTGCCCAGCACAAGAAGGCAAGAGACAAATGAAGGGGAGAAGGGTTTGAACTATTAATCTGCTCTGTTAGTGGATCTATTTACTATGAAATGAGTGTATGAGCGTGCATATGAGTCACCCTTTTGCCAAATCTAATGCTCGTTGCAGTAAATGCAAGTATTATGTGTTGGTGAGTTATGTGACAACACTTGCATATTTTAAACAAACCTAGCATCCTTATCATACTCAGAAGGCTAGCTTTAACACTGTGCAGACATCAAAAGCGATTATGTTACACATTCCTCTAGCTTGCCTGCTTGTCCTGTGCAGACAGTATGTTAAATGGTCAAATACAACAAATTATTGGTTTATGATTGTGAAGTCCCATTAAGTGCCTTCTATTGCTGTTTTGATTGTAATAAAACATAATAAAATAACAAAGAAACCAGCTTTTTTAAAGTTAAACTATAAGCAAACAATTACGAATGCTTAGACTGCGCACAGTGAAAAGAACAAACTAGCAATACCCTAACCTTTACATGACAAGTGCACCAATGTGACCACACACAACATTTTTGGCAAAACTTAGACGAGGATTAAAGGGATATGGCTCGCCTAATTTGTTGAAGTTACGTGGTGCAGCCTTAAAGAGGTGTGGCACTCGTTACCATAGAAACTTTCCATATGATTGAAGAACGCTATTTAGTTTAAGTTGTTGAGCAGTATACTTGTGTATAACAAAGCGCTCACTGCTGATAGCTACGTTCTCATTTTTGGCAACATTTTACAGATTTAGAAATATTATAGCTACAGTCCTACACAAACAGAGCAAAAAAAGTGAAATTTTCTCATATCCTTCTCTTCTTAAAGTATCACGGTGAAAAAATGTGTGTATAATTACTGAAAAAGTAAAATATATGAACAAATATGCACTATAAAACTTCCGTAATAAACTCCTTACAATGTGAAATTCAATTTGTTATTTAAAACATGCAAATTTGCAAAATTCCGAGCTCTAGTCATGACTGGCACATTTTGAGTCTTTGGTGATATATTGATGTGACTGCAAATTTAGAAGTTGCACCATTGGCAATAGCTGTCTAAGCTTGGCTTTGGCCACTATTCTACACAATAACCATCCAAACATGCCGTTTTCTGCTATGCTTCAAGCAATACTTTTACCCCCGAAAGAAAACCTCATTTATAGGGTAGAAAAAAACTGAAAGCTAGAGTATGCCACAAGATTCCCAGATATTTATATCTACTGAACTCGGAAGTATTCTTAGTTATTTTATCACCTTTTTTTAACTGCAGAAGCTGACAGATTGACCCCAAATAATAAAAAAATACAGAATGAATTTAATCCCTTAAACCATCAAACAAATGCCATGAGTTTAGCCCCTAAAACTTTTATTAATAAAAATTTAACAGTTTGAAACAGTGGTATCACAAATTTACTTATTTATCTTGATATTGAACCGTGCTGTTAGATGCAGCACAATAATAATTCAGTTGAAATGCAGAGGCTTTACTATGCAATAATTTGCATGCAGTTCTTTGCAAACAAAGAGCGTTTCTAGCTTACTTGTGGATTTTCAAATGATTGCCGATCAAAAGTTGTTTATACAATGCAACCTTCCCTGTTTTGTTGCTATCAAAACTATATATTACTTTTGTTGCCGCACAATTTCTTAAGCAATTCCCAGTTTTACCGGAAACTACAGTTTCTAGCGGTAAAAGTTTTAAAGTAATGCCAACATTACTGTCTCAACTCAACTCCATGCTGGCGGGCTGTTTGGAACAGCCCGAAGGGTGGTCAAATCGTGTACCTGCTCTGGGAAGAGCTTAACCACGTAGTGGCGGGATGTGAATGTTGCAGAATGACGGGTGTATTTTAAGTGGGGTTAGTGTAGGGAGGTAGCTTGTTGCTCCTCAGGGAATGATGAACCGGGTGCTACGGACAGCGAGCACCGCTGGTGGGTTAATTAATAAACTAGGAAGAAGGTATGTATAATTTTGAATATTCCATAATAAAAATTTTGGATTAGCTGAAATTTAATTTAGGCTGGAATGGAGATCATGTGGTTACCGGTAGTGACCGCAAGACATGCGGGGTAACCGGTATCGCTTTAAGCGACGCCCACGAGGAACATAATCCCCAAGGGATCTAACGAGGGCGCTCTGATGTTGGGGCAAACCCTCGAAGAATTTTGTCGTCCGGCGCCTAATTTCATCCTCCACATATCGGAGGGATGAAGCCTCGTGAAGTAATCTCACGGGGAACCCTGTGCAAACAGAATAAATAATCCGAAGACATTTATTCTGTGCACGTTGGAGCAGAACTAGATGTGAGCCTGCGGCCATACCCCAGACTTCGCACGCATAGAGCATGATAAGGAGGACCGGAGCCATAAAGAGGCGCAACTTTAGGGGAACAGACATCGCAGACCGAAGCACAGGGTATAGTGATGCCGCGGCACCACACGACCGATGAGCTTGCTCCTGGATGTGCTCCCGAAAAGTTAGGCCCTTGTCTAGCTTGACTCCCAAGTACTTGATTAAATTCTCCCACCTGATCCCTTGCCCGAAGTAGGTAAATTGGGGGAAATTGGCGGGAAAGCGTCGCTTGGTGAACAATATCGCTTGGCTTTTCTCCGTATTAATGGACAATCGCCAAAGCGTGCACCAATCCTGGAGGAGGATTAGGTAACGTTGGATGGGGTTGAAGGTTCTGCGTGGGTGTCTATTTGTTGAGAATAGCAGCACGTCGACAGCATATGTTGACGTGCTGTTCAGTGGGAAGGTCAGCCACATAGACGCTGTACAGCGTCGGGGATAACACAGAACCTTCGGGGACTCCGCCGCGGATAGACCTTCGTGTAGATGTTTTCCCCGCCACTGTGACAGTGAAGAATCTATGTTTTAGGAAAGAGTGAAGAAGGTGTATGACTTTAGTGGGTAGCTCCAGTTGGATGAATTTGTACAGGAGACCCGCGTGCCAGGTCGTAGAGAAAGCATTACTGTCTTTGGAGCCGGAGAAGGCTATATGTAGAGTCCACAGGATACCGGTCGCCAATCTAGAAAGTGATTGACATTTCGTCCGGAGAGAGAGGCAACGTTGCCGCTTACTGCTGTCACGTGGAGAGCGTGATAGCACTACACGTGCGAGGGTGATTCAGTTGCAACTGCAATGCGTATTTTATTGTTATTGTTATTATTAATTATTTATAATGCTGTACACAAAGACAATAGTGCAGTTCGTGGATCTACATGCAAACGCTAGAGCACGCAAGAACACATAAATGTAAAGATAATCGTAACAAAAGAGGCATGTGACATTTTGATGCTTATTGAAGTGGGAAAATGCCACTTACATAATTTTTCCCGGGAGTTTCTAATTTATACCCCAATGTCTAACTTTCTTCTTTAAAACACCTTTCTTTCCCAGTCTTAGCCTTAATGCCCTTACTGATACCTACGCACGTGAAGTCCTATCAAGCACCTTAGAGAATGGAATACTAGACTCCCTTTCAATTTCTCCTCATCGAAGTATTCTCTCACAGAGCATATTATTTCCCGCGTATGTCCTTTATTTGGAATACCTTTACCAAATACAGTTTTATTTGGTTCCAGAGCACGTTCAGGTTTTCGCTTGTCACTATACTTAGACATAATTAAACATTCATTAAACACAATTGCAAACGATCACAACACGCGCTTAGATACACGGACTTAGGCCCATGTAAACCAAGGCAAATTGCGACAAATAAAATGCAAAGTAACTTGCCAGTACAGGATCTCTAACTGTGAGAGCACTTTGTTTATGCAGCGTTATCAGAAGAGAAATAAAAACCTAGGTATTGTATTTACTGCAGCGTTTGCGTAATTCTCTCGCCCGCGTCATGCTAAGCACGTGTTAGAATATCGGCAACCAAGGTTTAGCGTCTAACGTTGTCATGGAAACATCTCGACTCTAATTGGTCATTTTAATCGTTACTATGATAACCGTTATGACGTACTCATCCCCTCCCATTTATTTAGACCGTTATTCCATGTGGTTACTGTCAATCACATTCTAGTTTGGCGACCAGTATAATAGTATAGACCTAAACAGTGTTGGAGAAGAAGACTTGTACGATGTGAACAAGTAGACAAATGCTATCTCGCGTCCACAGATTCTCGCGTCCGTCACATAATGGGTCGGGGTAGGAGCCTGCCTTGCGCATGGATCTTTATGTGTAAAATGTATTTGTGTCAAAACGTAGAAAACAAAGTAATAAACAAGCGGAAAAAATACAAACGGTAGAAATAAGGAAAATAGAAACATTTATGTACATATAGATATATTTTTATCTTAAAAAGATTCTAGAGAAGTGAAAATATGAATACATTATTATCATCGTCATCACCATCGTCATCATTATCATTATCATTGTCATTGTCATTGTCACTGTCACTGTCATTGTCATTGTCACTGTCACTGTCATTGTCATTGTCTATATCATTATCATCATTATCATCATTATCATTATCATCATTATCATCATTATCATCATTGTCATCATTGTCATCATTGTCATCATTGTCATTGTCATCGTCATCGTCATCATCATCATCATCATCATCATCATCATCATCATCATTATTATTATTATTATTATTATTATTATTATTATTATTATTATTATTATTATTATTATTATTATTATTATTATTATTATTATTATTATTATTATATTTACAAACACTGTGTAACGTTATCACAGTGAAAAGAAAATCACGTACAAAAAAAAGTGGTTTCTAAACGATAATACGTGTTATGGTTAAACCATGCACAATATATCGAAAGTTAGCTACTGAATATTTAGAAATGAAGGAAAACCAACCTAACGCTCAAACGCTGTATGGAATATAGTTCATTGCGAGCTAGAAATATTTCGCGCTCATTGATGTAATTTGTTGCGATTTAATATGTAACACAGGTTCAGTATTAGCACAATAAAATCGTCAAAACGACAGTGAATAAGCAATTATGTCCTTTATCATTACTAGAAATCCGATTCCATTAAGTTTATTTTATACCTGTATATATCTTGTACAATTGAAAACTTTAAGAAAACCAATGTTAATGAATATTAAATCACAGTGCAATTATATCGCAATCAGAAAGATAGCTCTCCCCAATAATTAGTTAATTGCAACTGACAAGTCATCATCAACCCGTTAACATTAAACAGCTCAACCCCAAGTACAAAAATGTGTAGTAGGCAGTGCTGTAGTTGGAAAAAATGTTTAGGTGGTACTCATCAGACAGTAAAAAAAGTTTAGGTTGTACTAACAAAAGTCACTTAAAAAGATTTTAGTTGGACTCGTACTGAACTTCTTCCGGCCAGTCACATCTCCGACATGCAGTTTCTTCAGATGATTGTCTTCGTGATCTGAGCCAAGACGGCACATAAGGCTCTGGATTGAATTTTACTAATAGTGGCCCAACACTTCTTAAGAAAATGAGTCTGCCTGTTCGTTCTACCAACAGACTATTTTATTTTTGGTGCGAATATGGCCCATCACACTAAAAACTCTTTCTCATTCTGATGTGGAAATCCGAATTGAATCAATTATTTGCAACAACTGTTCAAGGTCTTTTGGTTTAGTGTTAGTATCTACATGTTTGCTGAAAGTCTGTATGTACTTTCTCTTGCTTGGAAAATGAAACGTTTCATATAGATAAAAAATATACCTGCCTCCCCAAGTTATGCCAGTTCCCCGAGTTCAATGCGTCATAGTTACAATAGCAAGATCTTTCAACAGCAGTTCTGTCTCCTGTTGCTGTTTGTTTTCTGCATTGCTCTGCTTGGTCTGTGAACCCAGATGTGATGCATGGCTAGGATGGGCAACAAGTCTATGTTTCAGATTCTCAGCAAGACTGCGGTAAAACTGGTCACTGTTCATTATAATAATTTTTGCATTGCTGTTTAACTCAGTGTCTCTAAACATTTTCTCCGAACATTTACTTCCTCAGCATAGGATCCTGGAGAAGATACAAGGGACTGTAGTACTTTAATAGCCGTTTTATAGCCTTGTCAGCTTCTGTAATGGTCATATCTCTTCTTTGTAGAAGCAAGGATACATCTGAGAGCTCAATTAAGTCATCAAAGTAACTGCCAGGTTTTTTTTACAAATTCTGTAGAAGTTGTTGTTTTCAAATGCTAGGCTTTGGCAATAAAGCCATTAGCTCTTTTGCTCTCCAATATTTCTGTGTAGTGAGTCCGACAGGTAGGGGTTCACAGGATAAAAGATGTTCTTCAGTCATTTCCTCTTCTTTGTTGCACAGAGGACAATTTGAACTTGTATAAATTCTTAATCTGTGTAAGTGTTTGGCCAAATAATCATGTTCCGTAAGTAATCTAAAATTTCCTACTACAGCTTTACGTGGGATTTATGGAATAATTTCTGAATTTTTAATTAAAACGTTCCATTTTTTATCTTTGGATTTGTTAGATATTGATTGGTTTTGTTTGTTTTTATATTTTCTTTTGATTAATCTTTTTATGGATGTAAATTATGTAGAAGTCAAAGTATTGCAAAGGCCCCCATATTTACACCTTTCTTTGGAAACCCTGAACTTGAGATCTGAAAGCTCCATGAAATGTTTAACAAGAGACGTGCAACTGTTCCAAATAGATTTCACTAATGAGGCCACCCATCCGATTGAAAATATTTTTCCCACTTTATTTTGCTTTACACCGAGTTCTGCTGCGCAATTTCTAAGCTGAGCTTGATTTTAAAGGGACTGAATAAATTTTGTCGATGAAGAAGTGAAACTGAGCAAGCACATTAACTACATCTTTTGTGTCACGTCTGCTAGCTCACGTTTATGGTTAGCACAGTGCAAAACTTGCAAAACCAACAAAGTTATCTCTCAGTATGAATCAGAAAATCCGTAAGAGTTCAGATTCTGCAAAATGGCATTCTTAATTGAACTGTTGTATATTTAAATTCAACAAGGTCCCAAAGGAATGATTTCACTTCTGTTTCCTCGGACATGGCACTTCTTAAACACAGCACAAATTACTGCAAGTGGTTGACTCATGCGCCATAATGCTGTTTTTAATGTCATTCTTTATAAGGCGGTTAGCTATTCTTCTCATTTCTATACAGATGTGATCAGTTATACCGGTGCAACTAATTTAGAATGTAAAAGTTTTCCTATGTCTAGGCCTGAACCTCAATTGGAAAATCTGTGAATGGTCTTCCTAGCTTTCTTCTTTATAAGCAGTTCTAAATATTCTACTTGTAGTACGTCGATTAGTGCGCATTTTATCTACTCCTGTTTCTAAAGGATTGCTCTCTGTGTTTGCTCTAACTTATTCATCTCTTTTGTGAGTTACTGATATTTTTCATGATCATGTACTTTCTTTCTCAAATCATCTTGCTGTATTTCTCTTGTGTTCCAAAATAACTGACTTACCCTTCAATCCACTCCTTGACAGGCTTGAACCCTGAACCTTGCTGTGGTCCTAAACCACATCCGCTAACTTTAGCACATTGAGAGCGACCAAGCCTTTTGTTTTTCATTACTAGCCAGTTGTGTTCACGTTTAAAGTAATTATACTGAGTCTCTGACCAGTATTATGGATAAAACGGAATCTGTGAATCTACTTGATCAGAAATTTTAGAATGGATTTCTGCATACGACCATGGAAATTAAAAATGCTACATTAACACTGTAACAATTAATTTCCATTAATTATACCTAATATTGGTGCAACATATAAAGCCCGGACCTTAAAGTACTTACAGCATACTAAGTTTCCATTAAGGTAGTTGTCGCATGTGTTTATGAGAACTCCTAAGTGTTTTACCGGGAAAAGCACGAGTCAGTTGGATAATTTAATTTTATGCTGGCATGTTGGCCATAATAGCCCAATGATTAAGTGTGGTTGGACCGAGGCCAGAAGAACCGTGGTTCAAATACCAGCTATGGCTTTGAATTTTTCAGTCTGACTCTACCCTTTCATTCTCTGTAATAGTTGTTACACGAGACTCCACGTATGACAACCGATAATCGCTGTTCGCACCGCCTGACTCTTCATTGTTATAGCAAGAAGCTTTATGGTTAATATAAAAGTTGCTTCCATTCCAGTTTAGTAATAAGAAAAACAATAACTTTTTTTTTCGTTTATTCTAACTATCGCCTCACGAATTTAGATGGTACGCTTACAATGCGTTCAAATATCAGGTGGTACGGCGTAACGGCCCGTGCCGACCCAACTACAGCACTGGTATTAGGTCACGATAGTAGTTTGAACATATTTAAGGCTACATGATTAATTATGGTGTTTATACATCTCATTTCACTTAATCTCAAGATATATTATCTACATAAAGCAACCGTCCTTGGAAATCTGTGAAAACTGCAGTGACATTTTTCATAAAAGCTTTTGTCCTTTACTTCGAATATATATTTATGTGAATGTTAATCAATTTTCATATGCAGAAATGTGAAATGTGTAGTGTTTAACGCCCACTTTTACTACATACGGCACCGCAGGCGATGAGATGAGATGAAGATGGAGCACCGGTGGAATGAGATGGCGGGGGAAACCGGAGATCCCGGAGAAAACCCGCCCCAGTGCCGTGTTGTCCATCACATATCTCACTTTGCGGTCGCCTGGGATCAAACCCGGGCCGCCTTGGTGACAGCCAAGCGGTTTAGCCCCTGAGCCATGGCGCGGCCACATATGCAGATGATACGTCTATTTTACTGAAAGGCATAACCAATGGAGATCTGCTACAAAATGCAAGATACCCTCACTCAAAGAAATGGTTTGCAGATGGTATGTCTATTTTACTGAAAGGCATAACCAATAGACATGTGGACGTATATTAAGAAATGGAGACCTGGAGATCTGTTGCAAAATACAACAGATATCCCCACTCAAAGAAATGGTTCAGCAGCAATAGTTTAAAACTAAACGCATCAAAAAATGTACATTATGCATCTCGGTACTCGTGACAAACATCAGGAAAGCAACTTACCTATAAACCAGTCAGATGCGGCAAAACTATTAGGAATCTATGTAAATAAACAGCTAAATTGGGGCAATCATATCCATCACATTTACAAAAAATAATCAGTGCTTGCTTCAGAATGCATCTCATTACCAGTCTGGAAACTACAAAAATAGTCTACTTCAGTTACTTTCACTCCATAATGACATGCGGAATCATAGTATGTGGCAGCTCAAGGAGATGGGAGACTAACTCTAAATGCCAAAAGGTCATAAGCATCATTTCACAAGTCGGATCAAAGGAATCGTGTAGGAATCTATTTAAAATACATAAAATACTAACATCACCAGCACAATATCATTATGAGTTAATAAACTACTCCACGCAAATTATGATAAATTGTACCACACACAGTATCAACCTCCAACAATCAACATTATCACAGAACCAGAACAAAAACTAATCCAAAACCACCCACACATAGGTTAGTATTATTCGAAAAAAGCTCCACTTTATGCAGGAACAAAAGCCTGTAACAAACTGCCTACCCAAATCAAAACCATAAGGGATGAAGAATTATTTAACTAGAAATTGAAGAACTTGCTATTAGACAAGGCATATTATTCAATAGTCGAATACATATGTGACAGTATATAACCTTTATATTTAATTTTGTAATAGTAGTATGTACATGCATCTGTATATATCATATCATTGTAACCTACAGTTCGGCCGTCCGTTCTCCGACTCTGACATTTCTCGAGAGGGGGAAGCGCGCTGTTGCCAGTTTTTTTTTTGTAATTTACGTCCTCCAACTTTAAGTCATATCGGAAGATGAATGGAATGGGTGAAATGATGCTCAAATGAGCCCAGGGTCCATTGAGCTTAGAGTTACCTGACATTCGTCTATCAGGATAAGGGAAACCCCGGATAAAACCTTATCCAGGTAACTCACCCTGACCAAGATTCGAACTCGGGACCTCTTGAACGTGAGTCAGACATGCTACCATCTACGCTACCGAGGAGGGCGTTGCCAGTTCTTTAGCGGGAATTTCAAGCATAGAAACCTGCTTATTTTAAATGTTTCACACATTTGCAGATAGTTACTATACTTCGTAAATGTACGTGGACAATGTGCCTATACACGATCATGGAATAGTTGCATACGGAGACCATTTACCATTCACCGGAAAAGAAATAAGAAAAGGCTATGTTTACTGAAATTGGCTATTAAAAAACTTACATCCAGTCCAGTGAGAAGACGCTGTAATCCTCGTAAATATCCATATCTTCGGCTTCATCACTGGAGTCGCTGCTGTCGTCATCTCGGTTGAATGAAATTGTTAGCTCCTCCACACGTGTTTCCACTATGCCTTCGTCTTCATTTGCTTGCCTTAAAAGTTTCCAGGTATGATCCACGACACTTTTACACCTATCCTGGGTCATTTGTTTAATACCTAGCTGCACTAATAGTTCAGCATCAGAAATGCGGAAGGTTATGTTCTGTAACATAACCTTTTACTTGTGTTCAAATTAGTTCAATGGCATTGAAATGACAATGATAGACAGTGAGCCTGACTACAGTGTGACCGTGAGCAGCAGCAATAATGTCTATTTCATGAGTGCGGAAACATGGCTTATAAAGTTTTCAATTTGCGGAAGTCCTACTTTCATCATTTCTGCGGACGCTACAGGTTTTTGTCGATCTCCAACCACTGCAGCAAAATTACACTTTTCCTGTCGCTCATTGTCGGTGCTTTGTTTAACTGCACTGAGTGGTATGGCGCATTGTCGATAACAATGATAGAATTGACACTGATCGTCGGCAGAAGAGATTCTTGAAACGAGCCCTTGAATGTATTTCCATTCATTTCTTCGTGATAATCACGAGTCCCCTTTGATTCAAATAAGAGCAATTTTTCAACAGCATGAAGTAAAATCAGTCTACTTCCTTTCCCAACCGAAGCTTTCAGTGTCCCTGCCAGAGTGTCATTTGCCCATGCTTTTACCTTAGTGTGTCTTGCATTTACCCACGTTTGAAGCCATACCGCCTTTTCGGGATTAATTTTTAGAATTTCCCGAAAAAATCTGCCTCTCCATGCAACAATGGCATTTCTTTAAATTACAGTTTTCCATCCAGAAAATAAAATTTAAACCAAAAACCGAGTTTTTTCAGTACTTTACTTAGGCTGGTTTTTCGACCGTAGAACAAGCTAGCTTCCTTTAAGGAACTCAGGAAATTCGCACGAGTGGGAGATTCCTTTCTCATATAATATTGATACACACGTCGTTCTATAGCACCCTTTTGAAAAGCATCAAGTGAAGCTTTAAGGCTGCCTCATGGCCGTTGCTTTCCCGGTGTACGCACAACTGCAGATGGCCAACTTACATCAGCTGGGCACTTTCCCATGGTCACGGTCTCTACGGGTTTTCCCCACCTTCAAGGCGACACAAACTACCCAGCACCTTGGTAACAAACAGGCAGTAGGGGTCCACCATTGTCCCGTACCCTCTCGAAATACTCACGAAGCTTGAATATAAATTCACGTCTGTGGCTCTTATAAGAGCCAATTTTTTCTTGAATTCTGATGAACCAGTGCCCATATTACTATAATAGCTACGATATAGACGTACAAACACTTATTTACTTTTTATTTATAGGTTTTCCACTTTACAGCAGTTCATCCTTGGTTTCTGTTTTCCAGACAAAAGCACTACAAATCGGAATTCACGCACGTGAAAATAATACAAACTTCTCCAGCGCAACTGAAAACACGTAGCCCACACAAAATTGCAGCGGCAGCACGTGTTGCATTTGCAAGCCACGCCTAGCAGCGTCAACACTCATTGTTGTTGTCAGGTTATTTTAAGACGCTGCTGTCAGCCTATTCAGACGGACGGCTACTGCGTCTGAGTATAACGTTCAATCCAGGAGGCTCTGATTTCCGCGGTGTAAATACAGAAAGGCATTGTTATCTTACTATAGTTTCATTCTTGTCATCGTTGTAAATCGGGTTTAACGCCTTGCATATCGGCCCTGTGTAAGGTATTAGCAGTGGTGGGAGCTGATATGGTCCCATAGGGTGAATGCGTGTTATGTCGTGTAGGAATTTCAAGGTGTCGGCACGTCTTACGGGACAAGCGAAGAAGAGGTGATTAAGATCACCTCTTCTTCCACATTCACATAGGTCGTTATCTCGGCGACCTATCCGTAAGAGGTACACCGGTGTTAATGCCACTTGGAATAGAATTCTGAAATATAATGATGACGCCTTCCTTGTTAAATACGGCGTGTTAATGAATGTAAGCAGGGTGTTACTAACCTGTCCGGCTGAGCAGGTTGTATTTGTGTTATTGTGTGAGATATTCCGCGCTATGTCTGCTGGCGGTATGAGGTATTTGTTTGAGACAGGTTTATTGATAGTGGCTTCCCGCACTGCCTCATCCACCCTCTCGTTTCCTAGAATTCTTACATGGCTCGGAATCCATATAAGTTGGATCTCTGTCTTCGGCGGTAAAATTTCCAACAGGTTCCGTATGATTATCTCATATATGGGTCATTTTGCCCCCTCCCCTCACTGGTTGTTATAGGGCTGTTAATAAGCTAAGGGAGTCGGAGTGTATAAATACTTTCGTTGGACCGTGGCATTACACATATTTCAGTGCGCCATATACAGCTATGGTTTCTACCGTATAAATCGATGTAGCCGTATGCAGTCGCCATGTCATTTTGTCTCCTGAATTCCATATATAAATACCTGCACTTGATCCTGTGGTCGTTTTTGATCCATCTGTGAATATAACTGGCGACTGTGTATGACTGGTAGATAAAGCTGATGATATAAATTCTCGCCACGCCTGTTCATGGTCTGTCGTTATTCTCCTAAAATACTGCGTGTCTACTTTAATGTTGGGGGTAGTTCGTATGGTGGTTTACGTAATAAGTATACGGGCCACGTCGGTGTCCGATAGATGTATGTATGAGTTTGAAATGCCGCTATACAACGTGTCCGTGGACGGTGAAGATGTCTATTCCTCTTCCCGTTCCTGTCTCATGAGTTCAAGTAGGCGAGTCAGTTTGGGGAGCAGAATATTCTGCGTGTGTGCAAGCAGATCTGCTGTAAAGCGACATCCTATTTGCCACGATCTGTTTTGTATGTCATATGTTTGGAAATGCCTGGAGGTGAGGGGTTTCACTGGTCGTCCTGGGATACTGAATACTATATGATACAATTGGTAAAAGAAAGACTCCAGTTGTCGGCGTACACCCTCGGTTGGTGCTGGTGCCATTAACAATCTATACTCAAGGCGGGAGCGTATTAAAGGTGGTATTAATTTAAGCATGAGCCAGGGGTCCATGCCCCAATGGTTTTAGGCCATTGCTCGGAAGAACGACTTCAACTTCGTCAATTTCGATAGCAATGTATGATGTGTTGTGTATTGCTGGTTCTGTTGTAAGTGCACCCTTAGGAATTTGATACTGCGCACCGGCCGGATTACATGATGTATTCTGAGTGTGCATTGTGATGAACGCATTGATTTCTGAAAATGTACGTTTTTTTAAGTTTATTTCCATACCTATATCACTGAGATACTTGATGACCTTTTTGCAGTCTGCCTCAAATTGTTGTACGTCTGTCTGCGAACCCGGTGATATTTGCTGTGTATATCACTATGTCGTCTGCAAATTGTAGTATCCTAGCCGTGACCATTGTGGACGAGATAATATCTCCAAAATACAACGCGTAGAGTAGCGGACTGAGGGACGAACCTTCGATCAAGCGTCGTGATGTTAACCGGCTGTTTGTGTTTCTCATGTCCGTTGCCAGGGAAGTATGTCGGTGCATATAGAGGTTTTCTACGAGTCTACCAATGATCCCCGGGATCCCGTATATTAGTAGACTTTCCGTTAAACGCTGTATGCAAACATGGTCATATGCTGAGGAAAAATCCAAGAAAAGGGCCAGGATCTGTCTTTTGGTCCTGAACGCTATCTAGATATCCGTGGTCAATACGTATATCGGGAAGGCTGTCCCATTCCCCTACGAGAACCGAACCGTGTTTTCGGCCATAGCTGGTTTCTTTCCAGATGGAACGTTAGTCTGTCCTGCAGGATTTTTTTTCAAACAATTTTAAGCAGCACCCCTGTGGATCGATAGTCTGTGGGATGTAGGGCCTCAACCCCCAGTTTCATGATTGGATGATGAATGTGTAGTGTTTAACGCCCGCTTTTACTACATACGGCACCGCAGGCGGTGACACTGATGATACATGAAATGAAGATGGAGCACCGGTGGAATGAGATGGCGGGGGAAACGGGAGGTCCCGGAGAAAACCCGCCCCAGCGCCATGTTGTCCACCACAAATCTCACTTTGCGGTCGCCTGATTGGATGTATTATTACATGTCTCCACGAGTCTGGAGGGTAACCGACATGTAATATTTGTGTGTATGCTTTGGCCAAGAGGCGATACCACGCTTCGGGGAGAGATTTTAGATATTTGTATGCGATACGATCTTCGCCCGGCGTAGATATACCATTGGTTCCTCGTAGGTGGTTGAGGACCTCCTGTGCCACTATGGAATGCAGGAGAAAATATTCCAGATCTGCCGGTTCTGGGGTTCTCATTGTACTGCCTACCACGTCGTCTGGTGCAATATGATGTAAGCATTGTACCTGCAACTCCTGTTGTCCCGTTATTGGATATGGTTTCTCGAATGCTGGAACCATTTAAGCCTCTACCACATGATGGCCGTCAGCGTGTTCGGGGTAATAGATGCGCAGTATGTTACCCATGACGCTTTCTTGACCTGTCGCATCTTACGGCGTATTCGTGCCTCTGTGTATTTGGCCGTCAGGTACATCTCTCGTGTTCGCTCCCGCTGGTATAGTGCGTAAGCTCGTCGTTTTTGCGCCACCAGGAAGGTCGCGGTATTCAGGACTGTCGTCGCACTGTCACCGGATAGTTGTCTTCCAGGTATTGCCTTAGTGAGGTTTCTAAATGTACGTATTCCACCAACGTCTCCGGGATATGGTCCATTTACCTTATTAAATATTCGCGGAAATGCTGTGGATCAAATCCTTCCTTCCCGCGTGCTTGATATGCTGGGTGTCCGCTGTGTCCAGGCTGTTAATCATCAATGGGAAGTGGTCATTGAACATTGTTTAAGTGTATTTCTTAACTGTAGCCTTGGGTGCTATGTCCGCTGACGCGAAAATCCGGTCAGGCGTGGTGTCGGTTTGTCCAGGTCTCCCTTGTCGGGTCGTGTATTGTCCCGAGATTAACTCCCAGCCGTACGTCGAGGCCATCTGTACTAGCGCCAAACTGCTCCTGCAATGTACACTAAGGATATGGAAATTAGGGATGTTAAAGTCACCACACAATAGGTGTTTGTTATGACGTGGCATGAGCAGGATTTCCCATTCCTTTCTCGACAACTGTCGCCCCGTTGTATAGTTGCCCAACAGGTTGATATGTCCCAGATTAACCCTCACTGCTTCCAAGTGTGGTGGTATACAAATATCTGTCTTCACGTTGTAGACGACGAGATTCTCTTGGATGCCGATGCCCCCCCCCCTTCCGTGTGCTTGTCTATCCGTACGGCATATTTTGTATACAGGAATTCGAAATCGTTGGTGGATCTGTAACCATGATCCTACAATGATGAACGCCTGCGGCCGTGTTCGCACTAGAAATGTTTGGAACTCAGCTATTTTGCCGGTAATGCTTCTGGCGTTCCAGTATAACACTGTGAACTCTGACATATTCAGAGTCATGATGTTAATTATAAATGTAAATGGGTTTGTAAACCCATTAATGTGTGTAGGAGGTGGTCCGGTGCTTGATCCATTAACTTCGCAAATAATTGTTGCAATAGTCTAGTATCTATATGCTGTTCTCCCGTTGGTCCACTCCATCCCTGTTCTGTCACCATTGTTTCTCGTTCCCCTATCTGTCCCTCTCGGGACCTCTCTCTGGGTATTACCGGGACCTCGCCCCACGTCGCCGTGTCCGAGGCCCTATGACCCCTGATCAGCCTCCCAATATTGGTCATCACCCGCGTCTGTATTGGTCTTGCTGCTTCTACTGGCCAACGACAACGTGGAGCCCAGCACGCTGACCTCCACTCTGGTGGGGTAGCTGTTTGATTCCAGGCACTTGCGTTTTGTAGAGCTACTCTGCGTTGATACACTGTCACCCGCTGAAGGATAGCGGGGTCCGTATTAGTCCGTTCGGGTCGATAATCTAGGATAGTTGTCCTGCCTTTCCGCTCTTGTCAGATTATCTCCGGAACGTTTAACTATGTCTGCATATGCTATATTCCCTGACGCCATTTGTCGTGCCTCATACCTCGATACTGGTAGTTTAGCTATGGTGTTTGTAATTTGATTTTCCAATTTGTACGCTGGTCAGTGATGTTTGTCCATTGTTGCGTATTTGTTTAAATTTTACACATCGTGGCCTATCTGTTGGACAGTCTGATTGTCCATCCACGTGTCTGACCACAACGCAGGCATCGTCTACTATTACAGCAAAATTTCGCACAGTGGTTAAATTTACCACAATTGCTACATATTACAACTCGCTGTGTAAAGGGATCTAAGGCAAAGCGTTGATAATACAGGTATACATGTTCCGGTAATGTTTGGGTTCTGAATGTAATCTTGACAGACCGTGTGGGTACATATTGGGTTTCCCCATTTGAATGTATTCTTCTATTCAATCGGTATGCATGGTATGCACGGAAGTTGTGCCGTTATTTGTAAATGTGTGCGTAGTTCCTCTAAATCCATATCTGAATCCACTCCTCTAATTACCCCGGTAACAAATAAGTTGTAAAATGGTATGTATGAGTGTGTGTTGTAAATGTTATCAAAGTTCGATTCCAAGAAATCGTTCACGTACTGTGCTGACGCAAAATGAACTTCTAGCTGGTTAAATCCGGATTTATGACTGTGCGGCACTCCCTATGCATGTACAAATAGCCATTTACCTAGTTTTAGTGAAAGTCACTGATATTTTTGCTATTACTACGTATTATCACAAAAAATGGTCCCTGATCCGTTGTTACGTATCGTAAGGGTTGTTTAGGTGTGGTGGTTGGTGACGTGCTTTGTTCTGATGGCGACCCATTCGACTTCTGTTCTGGTAAAGTCTGTGTGTCTATTTCTGGAATATTAATCGGGAATGAGTTAGTGATGTCTGTTCCCATCCCCACGTCTGGTAATATCGTATTTCCTCATTCGGCACTTGCCATATTGTGTACTTACTATCCCCGGGGGCCGCTGCCCCCTTGGAAGTAGCCTAATCTCAGTAAAACAATACGGTCTGGAATTTGTAAACATACACTGCTTAATTCTTACCTCTGTAACTCCGACACGAGCCGGTATGCAAATATTACGCCTAATAATGATGATACTCACTACCTTTCCACTTGTATTAAATGCAACAAGTCGCAGGGTAAGCTTAATCTATAGTAATACACGCTCGTCTTCCCGTACTCACTGGCTGGCAGCCACGTGTGTTATGCCTCCGAACGCCGAGAGGCGAATGTCAACACCATTAAATGTCAGGACGGCACGTTGGTCATGGTGGCTCAATGGATTAGAGCGACAGTACGTAAACCAGGAGATCCGTGGTTCAAATCCCGGCCATGGCATCTAATGTTTCATGTTGACTATCTATCAAAGACCTTAGCCTATATACGGCTATTGTGAAGAAATGATTAATTTCCATCAATTAACTAAAATAATAAGATTTAAATGATGAAGCCTGGGACTCAAGTACTTACGACAGTAAGTCGCCATAAACAGTGTATCTGAGATGCCAGAGCCCCTAGTAGTTTACCGGGGAAATATATGAGTCAAATGGAGAATTTAATGTCAGGACGGCACGTTGGCCATGGTAGCTCAATGGGTTAGAGCGACTGCATGGAAACCAGGAGATCCGTGGTTCAAATCCCAGCCAAAGCATTGAATTTTTCATGTTGACTCTATCAAAAACTTAGTAAACTTGTAAAATTATATGGTTTGTGTATTTATTTACCTATTCCTATCATAATTTTGTTGGACGTTCTCTAGAATCAGTAGTTTCTTTAAGGTAATATTGGATAATACCTTAAATTTGGCACAGAAAGTATTCATACACCAAAGGTATCTATACTGAATACTGTGGTTACATTACAAACTAGCTCTCCTTTCTACATTCAGCTGTTTCACAGTAAGTGTGTGCATGCACCAGTCGCACATCGAACACAGTAGGTTGCGGAAGCAACGTAAAATGTGCCGAAGAGGGAAGAAATTACACCAGAAGAGAGAAAAATAGTAATTAAACTACACGGTTAATTCAAAACACTTTCAGAGATATATCAAATAGTGGGAAGACCATAGTCAACGATTCAATCCATCATTGACAGAGCAGGAACCAGAAAATCTCTTCTAAATACACCCAGGAGTAGTCGACCTAAAGTCCTCAAGGTTAAAGACGAAAGCAGTATTCTTCACCATATTAAAAAGATCCACGAATGACCGCTCTCAAGATTGTTGTTGAGTTGCAGAAGGCAGGAATTAATATTTTAGCGAGCACTGTGAGAGCTGTTTACAATAAGAAAGGGTACACTGGCAGAGCAGCGCATAAGAAGTTCTATGTTAGCCCACAGAACAGGAGAAAACGCCTAGAATTTGCTCATAAGAATGTGATAAGGGTATGGGCTTCTGGGAAAAAGTTGTATGGACAGATGAGAGCTTGTTCAAGGTATTCGGTGTGGATCGCGGTCGCAAAGTATGAAGGAAAAAAAAATATGGAGCTGCAGCCAAAAAAGTCTTGTTTCCACAGTAAAGCACAGCGGAGGATCCGTCCTTGTCTGGGGTTGTATAAGTGCATCAGGTGTTGGCAATGTGCATGTTACTGAGAGAATAATGGATCACAGGAAGAACATGGGCATTCTTAAGCAAGAGTTGCATGCAAGTGTGGAGTAAATGGTCCTACAAAAGACTGGATGTTTATGCAAGATAATGATCTAAAACATACTGCGCTTAATACATGCTATGGATATTATACAGTATTCTAAAGGAGCTTCATACCCCTCCCCAATCTCCAGATATTAATCCCATTGAACAAGTGTAAAGTGTCCTTGGAAAACGTGTAAGAAACAGGGCAATTTCCAACAAAGAAGCACTGAACACTGCTCTTTCGGAAGAATGGAACCGAATACCAAAGGTGAAGGTTAAAAACTGTCCATTCCTTATCAAGAAGACTAGAGGTGTAATTAACTCTAAGGGGTACCCAACGTACTGAATAGCAGCATTTTTGTTACACTGTTCAATTCAATTTATTCATCCCTTATATTTCATACAGAGGATATGTCATTTTATAAGAAAACATAAAAAATATACCTAAAAGTCTACTATATACATTACTTAAAAACTAAAATGTACATTGTTTATTTTCCATTTTTTGCTTTGTACTCTTCCACACCATAAAAAGCTTGTTCTGACAAATACCTTTTTATATTCTTAATAGTACATAGTTTAGTATTCTTTATTTTTCCTGGCAATCTATTATACATGTCTTTTCCAATACTTTCTAATGATCTGTTGTTTAGTGTTCCCCTTAGTGTGGTCCTAAAATAGTCAGCTTTACTTCTTACATTATATGAGTGTACATTACAGTTCTTTTTAAAGAACTAGTTAAATATGGCGTGCCACAAGGATCGGTACTTGGGCCAATATTGTTTCTGTTATATATTGTCACCCTGGCGGTAGACTCACGAAGCCCATGAATAAATGATGGCCGGTGGAGATTCGGGAAACTTGTATCAATCAAAATTTTTTCAGCTTTAATGGACAGATCTATAAACAAAAAACGGGCCTAGCTATGGGCAACCTATTGTCTCCCTTCTTGGCAGATTTATTCATGAGTGCTTTTGAAACACATATCACAAAAACTTTTCCAAATTATTTCAAAGTGTGGTATCGCTATGTTGACGACATTTTTGCCATTGTACCTAAAAAACTCATACAAGATGGTCTTAGACTTTTGAATATACAAAATCCAGCTATAAAATTTACATTGGAAACAGAAGAGGATGGTGTACTCCCCTTTTTCGACATCAAGATCAAAAAAATGAACAACAAACTCACTTTTGGTATTTACAGGAAACTGACACACACAGATAATTACATTAAGAACAACAGTTTCAACCCAAAACAACACCAACATGCCATTTTCAACAGTTTAATCTTTCGGATGATCAACTTTCCACTAAACAGAGAAGATTATCAAGAAGAATACCTACACATAAAAAAAGTAGCTATATCCAACGGTTTCAACCCAAATTTAGTAGACAAAACAGTTAACAGACTCAACAAAGCTAAGAAAAGAAAATAAAAAAAAAAACACCACCCTAGAACCTACAGGAGAAAAAGAGAAAAAACTTTTTAAAAAATTCACCTTCCACCCATCAGCCTATAACAAATTCCAAAAAATCTTCTCAAAACACAACAAAACTCTTGCACCTCAAAATAGGTTTAATATCAGAAATTTGTTAAAAGGCCCTCCCAAAAATTCAAGCACTACCAAAGAAAAACCAGGAATCTATGAGATCAAATGTGAAACTTGCCCTAAAATTTATATAGGAAAAACAAAAAGAAATATTAACATCAGAACTAAAGAACATATAAGAAACATTAAAAATGATGAAACAGAAAAATCAGCAGTGGCTTTTCATTTTTTGAATACTAGACATGACATCAATTTGGAAACATCTCTAATAAAATACGTTAATCACCCCATAGACCTTTCCGTATGGGAAAAGATCTTCATTAACAAAAATCGTCATAGTCATGAATTTTGAAACTCCACCACCGGACATCTTTGACAAGTACATCACGCCATCTATTGACAATACGGAGAAAGAAGAAACCACTACAACTTACACTAATCGAGTATCAGCTGAGGATAGGAGCAAGAGCTCTTGAAACATGTCCTGTGAATAAACAGTGTGAGTGAAGCAATGTGTCAATATATTCTCGATTCACTTTTGTACTAAGTTATTTACTGTTATTTCATTATATGTATATAAGGTTATACTGTATATTACTAATAAGAATTTGCATATTACACATTGTAACAAACAACATTATGAGCACAACACATGTGGCAAGAACAACATATATCAGAACAGCATAAATAAGAGCACAACTGAACACGACCCACTCTTGAGTGGTGCAAAGTTATACAATAGATTACCAAGTACCTTAAAAGGAAAACACGGTGATAATTTCAAAAGGAAGCTAAAAAGGTATCTTCTAAATAAATGTTTATATAGAATAGATGAATTGTAAATATTGTAAATAATATTGAAAATAGTAATATTTAAAATTACGAAACCACATTGTATTTTTCTTTTGGAACTGAAACTTATTGTGACTATACTTGTAACTGACTATTCTTGTAATTATTCTTAGCTGGACGATGCCTGAAACATACTTGTACCATGTCTATAGGCTAAATAAATATTATTATTATTTTACATGTATCCCTTTCTATTACATGTTTAATGCTTTCATATATGTATATGCATGGAACAGTTAAAATATTATGCTTCTTAAATATCTGCCTACAGCTAGATCTTCTCTCCACATCTGTGTATTGTTTTTGTGAGTGTATGAATACTTTTAGTGCCCAAAAAATTTTCAAGTTAATTTTATTTTTATATAAGTGACATTTTGTTTGTACATTGTTGCTATTTTTGTATAAAATGTAAATTATTTTGAGAATGCCTTCTTTTGAGCCAGTAAACTTTAATTTATCATTTAAATACTCACCATAACATTAATTCTCATTAAAGTTTTAGTGGTGTACAAATACTTTCTGTTCTGACTGTATGTCCTGTGCCGTTTGTTTTTTCCCCGGCACATTTTTGTTGCCCTTCCGGTTCGGGGGCGCTGACGTCTTGTTGGTTTGGGCTTTCCGCCGTTTCTCTCTGGGGGCGCTGCGGTGCCCGAGACTTCTTGGGTGGCTCCTTCGAGCCGGGAGAGCAGTGAGAGTGTGTGCCTGGTTGCTGTCGAGTGGGCGTTTCTTAGGGTGAGTGCTCCAATTCGGGTTCCCCGATTTTTCTCTTAGATTTTTTTTTTTTTTTTTTTTTTTTTTTTTTTTTTTATAATTGGTCTTTTGGTGAGCCGTGTGTTTTGGTGGGGCTCTTTCTCCCAGATTCGGGGCCAGAAGTATATAGTTACCTTTATCTGTCTGGTTGGTTTAAGCAAAGTGTAGCAAAGAACAAACGAGAAAATAAATACATGTTAAGGTTCCGATAAAGGCGTATGTTTTCAATTTAATCTCATGACCCTGGGTTGGCCTGCACAATTTGGTAGCAGAGCGTGGTTAATTTGACGCTTGGCTCTCGGCTTGGTTTCCGCGCGTTCGTGTTTGTTGCTTTTGACGTTCTCGGTGCCTACTACTGCATCCTTTGGCAGTGAGGAATGGCGACTTCCTTAGTAAATGTTGACCGCTTGCGTAAAGGTGAGCTGATGTTTGGGTTGTTAATTCGTGGTGGGCAGGTCTCTCCTGCGGCCAACTGGTCGGCCATATTAGACGCATTGCGGCTGGTCAAGGACAAACCGTTTATTTCTTTACCTGATAAGCATGATTTAGTTGCCAATTCCCCTCAAGTGTGTTCTGAAGCGCTTTTAGAGTTGGGTGAGGTTATCCAAGATTTGGAGCGTGAGGGGACCCCTTCAAGAGGACAGCAGGTTCGTTTATTGGCGCGCATCCAGCATTATATCAACAGGTTAGATTATCTCATTACCTATTTTCCGCGTTCCGAGGTTTTACCTCGTGTTAAGACCCTCAAACAAAATTTTGAGGCGCTCCTCGAGAAATTTAACGCCATGGCTCGTCAAGGGGGAGAAGACGCTAAGCTGTATTTTCCGGAGACCTCGTCTTCCCCGGCTGTGAGTCCCGTAGCTTCTCTTTCGACGCCATTTCGTGCCTTAAAAATCATTCACCCTTTACAACAGTTGGTGGAGGCAGTGGATATGTTCGAGGTGTCGGATGTGCTGTCGGCTTTCACGTTTTTGAAATTTCTAGTAAAGCTTAACAAGGTAGCCACGGTGCACTCGGTTTCTTCTGATTTAACCATGCAGGCAGTTGCGACCAAGGTCAAAGGTGTAGTTTTGAATCTTTTGCTTAGAGCAAGGCAATCAGCTGACCCTTTAAGTACTTTTCATGCTTTGGTTTTGGAATTCTTTATCCCGCGTCGTGAATCGTTAAAATTATTGCAAGACCATTATTTACGACCTCAAGGTCTGGCCGAACCGTTTGTCCAGTATATGGAACGGGTCAGAGACGTGGCCTTGGCCTTACGTCTCCCAGATACGGAGCAGGCAGTTTGTGACGTCATCATTTCGGGTTTGAATCCCGAAGCTCGCTCCAGTCTTGTTTTCGCGACACGTCCTAATACGTTCACGGCATTGGAATCTTTAGTGCCCTTGCTTAATGAGTGTTCTTCTGTAGATCGATCTCGCTTAGGTGAAGTGTTGAATTCACCTCCCCCACCACGAGCGAATCGTGGAGATGGTTTAACGCCCGGCGTCCGACCTGGGTCATCAACTCACGGGCCCCGGGTAAGATGCTACCGTTGTCAGGAGGTAGGACATATGGTTAAGAACTGTAGTTTTCCTCGCCCAACGGGCATGGACCCTTCGAAATCTGGACGTGATAGTCAGTTCCGGCAGCGTCCCATTTGACGCCAGAAGTTGCCTGCCATGAGCGCGAGTTTGGCCCCATCGCGGCGCATTTTGGCTTTACCCCATTCTATTAAACCTCTTGTGCAGGTTGTTGTCGGTAAGGTGAGCGTTTTAGCCCTCCTTGATTCCGGTAGCTCATTTTCTCTCATTAATCAAGTATATTTTCGCAATACATTGGCGCCTTCGTGTCCCAAGGAGGTGAGCTGTCAGGTGCAATGTTTGGCAGTTAATGGTCAGTCCTTTAATGTGTCTAGCAAGGTTAGGTGTACTATCCGCTTTCCTAAGTTCACTTGGAAACATGAGTGCTATTTGGTCCCTGACCTACACTATTCTGTAATATTGGGGGCCGATTTTATGTCACGCTCCCGTTTGTGTTTAGATTTTGCGAAGAAACAAGCCACTTTCGGGTTCGCGACTGGAAGTAGTGTACCTTTTCAGGAGAAACTATATGACGTTCCACCTCGCCCTCGTCTAGGTAACGTCACGCTATTAGACGAGCGTGAGGCAGATATTTCCTTGTCTCATTTGACTCATCAACAAGCCGCAGTGGTGGAAGGTTTGGTTCAGGAATTTTCCTCCTTGTTTTCCGACCGATTGGGTGTTACTCATCTTATTACCTACGATATTCAGCTGACTGACCCGTCCCCTGTTAAGCTTTCTCCGTACCGTCTGACACCACCCAAAATGGCCATTTTGAAGGCTAAAATCAATGATATGTTGGATAAGGGTATCATTAGACCTTCCACTTCGTCTTATAGTAGCCCGGTTTTCTTAGTTCCTAAGGGTGACAATGATTTCCATCCTGTCGTGGATTATCGCCAACTCAATAAAAAAATACTTATTGAATCTACTCCCATGCCAGACCTCCATACTGCCGCCCATCATTTTGCTGGTGCACGCGTGTTTACGACTCTGGATTTAAACAGCGCCTATCATCAGATTCCTTTGTCGGATGAATGTAAACACGTGACTGCCTTTTCATCTCCGTGGAGATTGTATGAGTTTAATAGGATTCCCTTTGGGATTGCTACCGGTGCGCAGGTACTTTCCCGTCTCTTGGACAATTTGTTTTCTGACATTAAATTTAAATTTCTTTACCACTATTTAGACGACCTAGTAGTGTACTCTCCTGATTTTGATTCCCATATCTTACATTTACGTGAGGTGTTTGATCGCTTACAGAAGGCTGGCCTCACGGTTAAAAGGTCTAAAGTGAAGTTTGCTACCACAGAGATTTCTTTCTTGGGCCATTGGGTGTCGCCCGCCGGCATTACTATTGATTTAGAACGCACCAAAGCCGTGCGCAATTTTCCACCCCCTAAGAACTTACGTGCATTGGCTCGTTTTGTTGGTATGGTGAATTTCTTTTCCAAGTTTATTCCTTCCTTCGCTGCCCGGGTTGAACCTTTGAATCGCCTTCGACGGAAGGGTATTAAGTACGTCTGGGGTGACGAACAACAGCGTGCGTTCGAAGACCTTAAGTCCGCCATTTCCTCTCCTCCTGTTTTGGCGTTTCCAGATTTCAGTAGAACTTTTATTCTCCAGACTGACGCTTCTAGTTATTCCCTGGCGGCGGTTCTTCTCCAGGATTTTACGGAGGGGCGCCGTCCCATTTGCTATGCTTCGCGAACTCTATCTGAAGCTGAACGCAAGTTTTCAATCTATGAGCTCGAAACCTTGGCAGTTTTGTTTGGTCTCGAGAAGTATAAACCCTACCTGGAACATGTATCTTTCATATTGGAGTGTGATAACCAGGCTCTCTCGTGGGCGTTAGGGACACCACGTAAAACCGGTAGGCTCGCCCGTTGGGGCGTGCGGATTGGGGCGTTTAAGTTTACACCGAGGCACATTCGTGGTTCTGATAATGTAGTTGCTGACGCTCTTACACGTATGTTTTCTGAGGAACCGCCCCTGTTACCATCTTCGGGGACGGTTTCCGGCTCTAACGCCTGTCTGTCGTTCCCCGAAATGTTTACCAGCATCGCTGAACATCAGCGCAGGGATGCCTGCATTAATCAGATTATACAGCAGTGTGAGGACGGCTATCCTGTCCCGCCGTATTGCTTACGTGATGGTGTTCTTATGGCGCGTGCTAATTTTGACGGCAAATTTAAGATCATTTTGCCCGATAGTATCATTCCGATGGTATTTGCTTACTTTCATCTTTCACCCTTTGGTGGGCACCTTGGTGTAAACAAGACTCGCGATAAAATACGTGAGCGCTTCATATGGAAAGGCATGGATCGCGATATTGCGACCCGTGTTAAAGCTTGTAATATTTGTTCCATGGCTAAGCCGGCGCAGCGAACCACGTGGGGTGGTCTCGCGTCTGAAGTGGCATCTAAGCCGATGGAAAAATTATTTGTAGATTTTATAGGCCCATTTCCCCGGTCGATTCAAGGTAATACTTATGCCCTTGTGGTTGTTGACGCCTTTTCTAAGTTCGTGTGGATTTCGGCCGTGCCACGTGCCACGGCTCGTACTGCTACGAAGGTCCTGAATAACATCTTGGCTGCTTTTGGTGCTCCACGTTACGTTGTGTCTGACAATGGCTCGCAGTTCACTTCCAATTGGTTCAAACAATTCTGTTTTCAGTGGGGGGTAAGACATATCACTACCACCCCACATTAGCCTAATCCTTCCCAAGCCGAGAGGGTTAATAGAAATTTGAAATCCGCTTTGATTGCTTTCCATCATGAGCACCACAATCAGTGGGATACTAACTTGGGAAAGTTGCAGTTTGCCTTTAACTCCGCTCGTCATGAAGCTCACCAGACCACCCCCTTCAGTTTAATGTTTGCTTTTGTACCCAGTTCCCCTTTGGCGAATATGTGGTCCTTAAATGATCTACTTCCTCAGACCTTTTCTCCCGAAACTATTAGACAGAACTGGAGGAGAGCCTTTAATAATCTAAAACGTGCGCATGAGCTCACCAAAAGGCGTTATGAAGAAAATAGAAAACCCTCTCCTTTCGCGGTCGGTCAACTGGTTATGTGCAAATCTTTCCCTATAAGTTCGCGTTAGGATGCTTTTGCTGCTAAATTAGCTCTGCGTTACTCTGGCCCCTATAAGATCATTAACATTTTTAAGGGCGTGTCCGTTACTCTGGAGCACTGTAAAACCCATGAAATGCGTCGGGCTCACATCACTCAGCTAAAACCGTGCCCTGACGCTATGATTTGATGTCTGTTTTGGCTTTACACTGTTTGTTTTGGCATTTCAGTGTCTGTTTACGTTGCCGTGTTTGTTTTGGCTTCTGCGCCCTTGACCTCGGGGCACGGTTGTCTGTGTTGTGTGGTGTTCGCGTGGCACGCTGCCAGGGCATGCACTCACTTTCTCCTTCCTCTCTCTCTCTCTTTCTCTCTCTCTCTTTCTATGCCGGCATATCTCTCTCTTTCTCTTTCTTTCTGAGCGTATGTTTTTCTTATGTGTGAGTGTATTTAAAAAAGGTTGTTGGGTACCCATGATTGTGTGTTATTTACTGGTTTATATATGTATGGGTGTATGTGTATATATATACAATGTGTCCAATTATGTTGATGTGCTCAATATTGTCTAAAGGTATTTTTTCTTTATGGTTAAAATTTGGATTATTGTTTTGCTGGAAATACTTAATACTTGGAAAGTGTTTATTAGTATTGGCCACTTCAATGGTATTTATCCTTATTGTTATTTATTTAAAGATATTTATTACTGTTACTCGTTTGAAAATATTTATTACTTGTCCTTCAAAGATATTTCTGCCCCTTATGACCTAAAAATATTTTACAAATTTGGCTGGTTAATATTCTTAGGTTACCACTTCTGCTTCTGGTTCCGTTTCTGGCTTTTGTTTTATGTTTCAGCCGCCTCATCTCCTACCGTGATCCTTGCCTGTTCTGTCATCCTGGATTTTTCCGCCTCGTGCCAGCACCATCCGGGGGACCCGGTGTGACAGTGACCTTCACGTGCGCCACGCTTTTTCTCCACCTCGGGAGAGTCGCCACGTGGGAGCTAGCTTCGCTTCTTCTTCTTCGACTTCAAGCCACGTCATCCGTCTTTACTTTGGTCACCCTTCCGTGACCTACCTGGCTGTTGTAAGGCGTTCAAAGGACTAACCTGCTGCCCTTTGGTAACGTTTTGCCTCTGTTCACTTCTGCTCCTGAAAGACTTGCCGGCAGTGTTCTGCTCTCTACGTCACGCCTGTGTGTGCAAAATAGAGACAGTGTTCTCCGTGTAAGAGTGACGTATGGTATGTCACGGTTGTGAGGGTAAAAAAAAAAAAAGGAAACTCAGTTTCACATCTGCTCTCTACGTCACGATTGTGTGTGCAAAATAGAGACAGGGTTCTCCGTGTAAGTGTGACGTATGGTATGTCACAGCTGTGAAGGTGGAAAGACTCAACAAGTGTACGCAATACTCATACTCATTGCTACTCAGGGCAGACTTTCTATGATGTTTGGTGCTCGTCCGACTCTCCTAGGGTTTCCTTCTTCGGGCTTCATCACTCCGGGGTCTGGAATGGCTTTCTTCCTTTCCTTGGTTTCTTCCAGCCTTTCCTTTCTTTCCGTTTGGCCTCTCCACTCTGTGTTTCCGATGGGGAGGGGGTGTTTGTGCCGTTTGTTTTTTCCCCGGCACATTTTTGTTGCCCTTCCGGTTCGGGGGCGCTGACGTCTTGTTGGTTTGGGCTTTCCGCCGTTTCTCTCTGGGGGCGCTGCGGTGCCCGAGACTTCTTGGGTGGCTCCTTCGAGCCGGGAGAGCAGTGAGAGTGTGTGCCTAGTTGGTGTCGAGTGGGCGTTTCTTAGGGTGAGTGCTCCAATTCGGGTTCCCCGATTTTTCTCTTAGTTTTTTTTTATAATTGGTCTTTTGGTGAGCCGTGTGTTTTGGTGGGGCTCTTTCTCCCAGATTCGGGGCCAGAAGTATATAGTTACCTTTATCTGTCTGGTTGGTTTAAGCAAAGTGTAGCAAAGAACAAACGAGAAAATAAATACATGTTAAGGTTCCGATAAAGGCGTATGTTTTCAATTTAATCTCATGACCCTGGGTTGGCCTGCACAGTCCTTTGCAGCAAACTTCCAAATTTCTTGTATGCTTCTTCACTGGCAAAACCTGTTCCATACTTCCAAAATTTAAGCTTACTTTTTCATATCTTCCAAATATGGAAATAGATGACAGTACACTTGAAGTCAAATTAACTGTGGAGATTGAGTCAGTTAATAACACAAAACACATGCTTTCTAAATTTCCAGGGATAAGTGCCAAAGAGTCAATGTCTAGCTGACAACAGAAGCAACTGCCCTTCAAAATATGGTTTTTATAAAAAAAAAAAATCTGGCTGTTAATTGAGTAAACTAGCCTTTAAAACACGTTTCAAGAAACTTAAAATGTGTGCATGTGCATGAACATGTGTTATTAATCAACTATTTCCATTTTTAATTTACTTCTCCAGGAATTCTAATGGGAAGAGCTATATCACAAATGCAAGATTATCTGTTATTCAAAACTAAAATTTTAGGAAGAAACATTGACATTTATTCAGTTAAATAAACTTAGTTCAGATGTTTAAAAGGTAATATCACAATTTACAGTTACATCGCCAAAAATTTAAGTAAAATATGATTTTAACTGAGACTAGGCATTCTTACAGCATAGCTTTAAAAATAAAATTATAAATAGAAGTATTTATAAATAGTGGAGCTTCATCAATAAAACCTTTCTAAACCACTTCTCGAACTATAAAAACACTTTAGCTCCTCTTATATTTGATTGATTTGATGATGAGGACACGGGCTCCTTGAAACATGTCCTAATTTTAAATGTAAGTGAAGCTAAAGTGTTTTTATAGCTTTAAGAAGTTTATTAATCAGCAACATCTAAAGAGGACTGCAGCCAATTTGTACTCATATCATTCCTTAAATATTATGTAAGGATTAAGCATTATACATAGTTGAAATCATGGAAAATTATAGAGAAACTGTATTGGAGGAATTCTTTAACCAAGTTTCTCAATAGTATGCATTTAAAAGTAACTCTCCAATAAATAAAACAGTTCTGTTGTTTATCTCATGGTAGCATCTGTCGTCAATATATTTCATTCTTTAACTCAAGTATAAGTAAAGCTGCAGAAGAGCCACAAAAAGAAACATAATTCTGAAAACCAAAATTGGCTTAAAAACAATTGTTCATAATAAGAAAACTTAGTTTCTACAGTTAAGTTTAGTTACTCAACGTTCATACGTTATCAGCTATAGAATACCTTTTCATTATCTGTGGTACTTTTATTGCACTTAAGTATTTAATTTTATAAAAAAGAAATGATTATAATAATACTGTTACATTCTGAGTATTCAGGTACCAAAGTATATCACATAATTGATTGGTAATATAACAAGAAAACTTAATTTCTACAGTTGTTTAAGTTTAGTTGCTCAACGTTCATAGGTTCTCAATATAACTTTTCCACCTATAGAATACTTTTTTATTATCTGTGGTAGATTTACTGTACTTAAGTATTTAATTGTATAACAAAGAAATGACTATGATAATACTATATAGAATAAAAAGAAGTATTTCAGAAAGTGGAGTGCCATTGTTACTAAAATTAGGCAAGTGAGTCAACCTTGTATATACTTTTCTCCACTTACAAGTTTTTTATGAAGACTAGTTTCTGGGGACTTCTCCCCTATCGTCAGTTCTGTGGTTGACTGATGATGCATCCGGTGTCTGCATCTGGCTTGGTGTCATGCTGCCATCTAATGTCCTGGTAAGTTTGATGATGTCATCTACCGCGGGAATTTCAAAATTCATCAAGAGCTCCTGTTTTTTCGTAATAAATATGTTTTCCCAAATCTGTAGTTCCAGAGGTTTCTTTGCCTGTTTGATCAGTTCTATTTCTTGTTTTATGTTGTGATTCTCAGACCAAAAGTGATGTGCTACGGCCGACTTGTCCATTTGTTTGAATTTAATATTTCTGAAGTGTTCTTTCATTCTTGTTCCTAGATTCCTTTTGGTCTTACCAATGTATATCTTGTCACAATCCTGGCAACTCATTTGGTAAATGCCTGATAATTGAGTTTTCGGTGTGCTATTTTTTAGAGGGTGGTTTAGTAAGTTGCGAATGTTGTGTTTGTTTTGAGGGGCTAATTTTATGTTGAAGCTCTTAAATATCCTTTCAAATTTTTTGAAGTATTTTGGATGAAATGTAAATTTTCCATATCTGGTGTTTGGGTTTTCTAGTTTTTTAACGTAGTAATGTCCCTTAAGTTTTTGTTTCTTTTGTGTCTGTAGATCAGTTTTTTGATGAAATTTGTGTTATAGTTGTTCAGTTCGGCAACCTGGTGTATGTGAGCGTACTCCTGTTCATATTCTGTTTTTGTTAGTGGAATGTTGATTAATCTGTGAACTAAATTATGGAATACTGCATATTGATGTTGTACTGGGTTGAATGGGTTGCATTTAATGTAATTGTCAACATGTGTTGACATTACATGGCAGCACGACACCAAGCCAGATGCAGACACCGGATGCATCATCAGTCAACCACAGAACTGACGATAGGGGAGGAGTCCTGATAAAAAACTTGTAAGTGGAGAAAAGTATATACAAGGTTGTCTTACTTGCCTAATTTTAGTAACAATGGCACTCCACTTTCTGAAATACTTCTTTTTATTCTATATAGTATTATCATAGTCATTTCTTTGTTATACAATTAAATACTTAAGTACAGTAAATCTACCACAGATAATAAAAAAGTATTCTATATAAACACATGTACTTTCCCTGAATTGTTGCATCCAGCAACAATATTCTGTGATGGATGGAAAGAGCACACTGAACACACAGAATTAAGATTTTGACCTTGCAAGTTATGCACCAGTTGACAGTCTTCACTGTACATAACAATCTATAAACAAAACAAAACAAAACAAAATTAAAATATTGAAATGAAAATTAAATTATAAAGTAAATTAATTTAATTTATGCAAATTAAAATATTGTAACTAAAATACAAAGTATTTGGGTGATTAAAATTGTGGCTCTTCTATGAGCTGAATCTAAGTTTATAAGAAGTTATGTGAAAAACTGAAGCTGCTGACAGTGAAGTAAACTAGGTTATCAATAATAACTAAACACTAGTAACACAACTTCACTTATCTTATTTAAATCCTGGGACCGGTTTCAAAGCAAACATCTGCTTCATCCTCAGCCACTCAGCTTGACACTCACCCACTAACTGACTGACTGACCTTGACCACTACCGGAGTTTGAAGAATAGTTCCTATCTAACTGCCATCTACTGGGGACATGATGGCGTCTATTGGAGGGATATCAAAATTCATTATGCCATCCTTATTTTTCAAAATAAATATCTTCTCCCAAACCATTAAATCTATCGGTTCTTTCAATTGTTTCAATAATTTAACTTCTGGATTTACTTCATGTTTATATGACCAAAAATGATCAGCCACTGCCGATTTCTCTGTCTGTCTATATTTAATATTTCTAAGATGTTCCTTCGCTCTGGTTTCTAAATTATGCTTGGTTCTACCAATATAGATCTTATCACATTCTAAACAATTAACTTGATAAATACCAGATTTTTTGTTGTCTGAAATTTTGTCTTTTTTAGAAAACTGTAGCAAATTCTTTATACTGTAATTATTATGAGGTGCTAGTATTATACCCACTTCTTTGGGAAAAAAAAAAAAAAAAAAAAAAAAAAATGAACTTTTTATTTGCCCATGGATGATAAGTAAATTTTTTGAAAATATAATCTTTTTTTACTTTTTTAAGAGTGGAAACATCATTAACATTTTTTTGATATTTAAATTTTTCTACTCTTCTGATTATAAAATCTTTATTAAAGCCGTTAATTAAAGCAGTGTTTATAATATGTTTATATTCCACATTAAATTCTTCTTCATTTAGAGGTATGTTTATCAATCTGTAAATCAAACTATTAAAAGCAGCAAATTTGTGTGACATAGGGTTAAAACTTTTATTTTTGATATAATTATCCCTGTGAGTTGACTTTCTATAGATGCCAAAACTTAATTTATTGTTATTTTTTATTATCTTTAGATCTAGAAAGGGTTAGTTAATAGTTAATGATGTTTCCACTCTTAAAAAAGTAAAAAAAGATTATATTTTCAAAAAATTTACTTATCATCCATGGGCAAATAAAAAGTTCATTTTTTTTTTTTTTTTTCAAAGAAGTGGGTATAATACTAGCACCTCATAATAATTACAGTATAAAGAATTTGCTACAGTTTTCTAAAAAAGACAAAATTTCAGACAACAAAAAATCTGGTATTTATCAAGTTAATTGTTTAGAATGCGATAAGATCTATATTGGTAGAACCAAGCATAATTTAGAAACCAGAGTGAAGGAACATCTTAGAAATATTAAATATAGACAGACAGAGTAATTGGCAGTGGCTGATCATTTTTGGTCATATAATCATGAAGTAAATCCATAAGTTAAATTATTGAAACAATTGAAAGAACCAATAGATTTAATGGTTTGGGAGAAGATATTTATTTTGAAAAATAAGGATCGCGTAATGAATTTTGATATCCCTCCAATAGACGCCATCAATAAGTTTGTGTTGTCCCCGGTAGATGGCAGTTAGATAGGAGCTATTCTTCAAACTCCAGTAGTGGTCAAGGTCAGTCAGTCAGTCAGTCAGTCAGTCAGTCAGTCAGTCAGTCAGTCAGTCAGTCAGTCAGTCAGTCAGTCAGTCAGTCAGTCAGTCAGTCAGTCAGTTAGTGGGTGAGTGTCAAGCTGAGTGGCTGAGGATGAAGCAGATGTTTGCTTTGAAACTGGTCCCAGGATTTAAATAAGATAAGTGAAGTTGTGTTACTGGTGTTTAGTTATTATTGATAAATTATAAGAAGTTGTCACTTGGCAGCATATGATCTTATAATGACATTTAAACCTTGCACTAGCAGTTTCCAAATATCCATAAGCAGATATAGGTATTTAAATAGATCTGCAATTTAAATTTCTGCTGCACAAAACAAAATGTTCATATTGTACTATTTTTGATCATATTTTAATACAATAAGCTGAAAGATATTAAATGTAGTATGCACCAACTATGTAATAATCTATTTACAAAAAAACAACACATAACATATTTCAATTTCGGAGTGTATTTTACAGATTTCTGATTCCAATTTATGTGTTAAACCTCATAACTTTTCCACTTAATGCTACCATGATTGAAAACACTTGTTTTGCATTTTAGGCAAACAGCATGGCAGCAACTCAGTTTTTCTTTTTGAGTAGTTTGAAACACAGTACATAATAATTCTGTAAAGGGAGAGACGTGTATGATGTACCCAAACCAAGATTCTACAAGAGTCAGTTATATACCACATATTTTATGACTTTAAATAACATTGAAACCAAACAGGAATGCATTTGGATGTCACAACTACTTCAGCTTGTTATGATCAGGTTAACTATACAACTTTCAGTTACTGAGATAAACACATTAAAGTGATACTGCAATATGTTTTACTAATAAAATATTTTATTTTTGTCTATTTAAGAATATTTCAGTTTTGTTAAATACTAATAAGGTAAGTTTCTTTTCAATGCAATATATATACACTTATCCCAGTTCTATCCCCAAGGGGCCTACTGCGGTAGGTACGGGAATTGGCGATCCCGGGGTCCCAAGCCAAACTAACACCCTCGATGTGGGTTCCTCTTAGTGGTGAGGGGTCAGACAAAACGCCCACCCACGTGTAGGCCATGCACGGAGACCCGTGTCGGTTGAAAGGTTTGTCCTGATGGTTGAGGGATACGCTTCTGAGCTCGTTCCAGTGTTTTTCTGAATTTGGGGAGGGTGCGCATTTCTAAAACACTACTTTGGTTTCTGCTTCGCCTAAACAGGAGGTTAGGGACTAACACACCCGTAATCAATCGGCCAGAACTAGGTTTTGTACCGAACTCCAGGGTGAGTGGGACAGCGAGCCCGCTATATCCTGTGTGTAGCCCTGTCATTCCAGTAGGATGACCCCTTGCTGGACTCCGTGGAGGGTGGGGAGCACTGCGGGATGAAACTTAGTCCATCTATTATGGTAAACCCCAATATTAATAAAATTATTAGCAAAAGTGGAAAGGAAATAGCCGAGTTTAATGGTCCTCGCTATTTAGTTATTTATAGAACTGAGGAAGGTCGGAAGTTTAGTACCATGAACCCGTTTGTTATTCAGAAGGGCTTAGATAGTATTGCTGGTTCTGTGAAGGCATTTACTAGATCTCGCAATGGCACACTCCTGGTCGAAGCAGTTTCTTTGACACAGGCTGCTAAAATCTTGAAAGCCAATATGCTTGCGAGCTATCTGGTGCGCGTTGAATTGCATAGGACTCTGAACTCCTCGTGTGGTGCTGTAAACACCAGCGCATTGGATGGTATGTCCAATGAAGAGATTCAGCAAAACTTGGCGGAACAAGGTGTGACTAATGTATATCGAGTTCACCGCAAAGAACGAGGTGAACTAGTGCCCACTCGTACCCTGTTGCTTACCTTTGATCAGGTAGAACTCCCGAAAAGAATTAAGGCAGGGTATGAAGCTATTGAAGTGAGACAGTATATATCAAATCCACTGAGGTGTTATAAATGCCAGTGCTTTGGCCACACAAGTGATTCATGTAATGGAGTTGCCACTTGCGTTGACTGCGGGGAAGTCAAGCATGACAATGCATGCACTTCACCCGCAAAGTGTGTTAACTGCAGTGTTAATCACTCAGCAAACTCCAGAGAATGTCCCCGTTTTATGGAGGAGAAGGCGATCCAAGAGAGAGGGTGTCCTTCGTGGAAGCCCGGAAACTCTTGAGTATTCGCCAGCCTTCTGTACCTAGGACCATTACTTATAGTGCAGTTGCAGCTAAGGCGGTACCTAGACGTGAAATTGCAACACAAACCTGCGAAATAAACGGGGAAGTAGTATCCGAAAGATCAATTACACCAAGATCACAGCCAAAGCAACAAACACCAACATGAACAACAGTGAGCACGCCAACCAAGTCCAGTCCTAAGAAGAAGGTTTCAGCTAAGTCACCGCCGAAAGCATCTACTTCAAGAACAAGTGAATCGGTAGTATATAATGCATCGCCAAGGAAATTTAAGACCACTTATGACAGAACGAACTTCCTCAAGGTAAATAGTAAGACCAGTGAAAGGAAAGCTTGCCAGTACAAAAGTCCGTGATCATCTCTGTCAACATCTGAGGAATCATCTGGAGAGGACGCAGATTGGCGACTTCCATCTTTGCCGGCCGCAGTTTCCGATCCTGTCGAGAGACCGGATTCAAAGTTACCAGTGCGCAAGCCGTCCTCTTTCATTGACGATGTGGAGCGGGTGGATCCTGTCCTCACTGCCCAAACGACAGCAAGGAAAAGGCAGGAAAAACCTGCTGAAAGCCCTAGCCCTGCCCCAAAGAAAAAGAACAAATTGGTTCGACCACCACTGGGCAGGTAGCTTTTGTAATGGCAAGTTGATATTGGTACTTATAGATTTTAATTGTTTTTCTTTTTTTTTTATCCATTTGGGCTTATTTATTTTACTGTCATTTTGTTTTGATCCGTTTTTTAAATTTTGAATAATTTATATCTGGCTATTGCCATGAATTAGTTTTTTGTAAGGGCGCTGATGACTGCTACAGTTGAGCGTGCTTATACACATATCATTATCCCAGTTCTAAAAACTGGCTGCTCAATAAAGAATTACCATAATTTATTATGGCCACATTTTCTTGTGCTATAATTAAATTTTCTAATATTCTGTTAGCTTAATGTTTAATAAATTTCATTTTCATTTCATTTATTTACTGCCCATAGACTAATACAAGTATTGAGCATTGTCAATATATAAAATACAATTTACAACATTATATAGCTTGCAAAAATTCACTTATATTATATACAGGATTATTTAAAAGGTATTTTTTAACACATTGCTTAAATTTAACAGAATTGTTTTCTCTTTTTAAATAGACTGGAAGTCTATTGTACATTTGTAATCCTATTATATATGGATCTTTATTTACAGATTTTACATTATAACTACTATAGTGCAAATTAGATTTACATCTAATATCATGATTGTGTACTTCAATATTTAATTTTTTTTTCTGGTTTATTAAATTAATAACTTTATATATGTATAAAGACACAACAGTAAACATCTTTTCTTTTCTAAAAACTTCAACATGCACCATAGTAGCTTCATTGGTTCTTGCCTGTGAGAGGCGGGTAAACAGAGACATTTTCATTATCGGCTGCTGAAATAATGAAGATGATACGCAATGAACAACATGTGGCTTTGAAATTCTGCTTTCACCCAAAATCTTCAGCTGAGGCCTATACAATGTTACAGGAGGTTGGAGAGTCTGTTCTTCCATACAGCACAGCCCAAAGGTGGTTTAACTTGTTTAAAGAGGGGAGACAATAAATTTCAAAGGAAGGTGGACCCAGCATACAGTTACTGCTCTAACAAAAGAAAACATCAACACCGCTGTCATTGTGAGAGAAGATCAGCACACAACCTTAAGGACATTTTCTCTAATATTGAAAATTTCACTAGGTGCAAAAGACCACATTTCCATGAAACAGGATGGATGCTGCACCACAATAACGCATGGCCTCATATCCAATTTTGTTGCTGAATATATTGCAAAAATCAACATGACGTGTGTCCCTCACTGTCCCTATAGTCCGGATTTAGCACCATGTAACTTTTCCTATTCCCTAATATGAAGAAACAGTTCGTGGAGGCATCATTCATCCTCAGGAGCAGCAGTGAAGGCGACTTTGAAGGACCCCTCAAAAATTGGTTCCTAGCATGTCTTTGCAGACTGGCAGAAACGCTAAGACAAATGCATCATATCTAAGGGAGACTAATTTTGAGAAGGACCATCAAAATTACGAGGATAAGTAAAGGTATGCTATCAGAAAAGATTACGGCCATTCTTTATTGAAGAGCCCTCATAGTTTCTAGAATAATTTTTATAACTACTGCAATAGCTTTTTTAACAGTTTTGTTTTGGGACAGTGATTTGGATATTAACAGAAGAGCACAAATTTTGAAACTAGTTTAATGATGTTGGCAGCAAACTGAAAGTGACCTTTTTCCTGAGATATAAGAGTAAGGAGACGACGTTCCAAAAACCACTGCAACACAGAAAACATATTTTCTAGAGTATAACCTCTTGTATACAGCCTTAAACCCATTTGCAAATAATAGCCAACCTATTGCACATAACTTTGTGCACTACGACAAACTATATCTGAGCCACTGATGCCACCTCAAAGGTATATGTAAGCATTTGCTACACTGCCAGAAAGTATAAATGTGTGGCTCAGTTCCTCCAGGATATAAGGTGTTAGCCAAAATCTTCTTCCTTTCTGCCGACCACTTCCACGTTCTTTATGCAGGATAATTGTTTATTGATTTTAGCTAACAGCTCCAGTTTCATCTCTTACATTGTGGAATTCACTTTCTTAATTTCACTTCCCATTTTGTCCATGTCAATTTTCATTTCACTCTTCATTTCTGTATTCATATCTTCCAGAGAGGAATTGATTTTGTCCATTTGAGTCAGTAATTTTTCGAACATTTCCTCCATTGCAGTTTCTTGTCCTATGGCTCATACCAGTGTGACACAAGATGACAAAAGCTGCTTTATTTGACGCTAAATCGCTACCAGAAAGCCAATTTTAAATCAGATTTCTTATAGAACTCTTTGACACATCTTTACAATGTCTGCTTATGTTTTAGTACACATCCTGTGTGCTACTACTCATCGTTCTGACCCACACATAGATCTGATCATCTCTAACCAAGAGCTACATGCTGATTCTAAACACAACTCCGATATTCACACAAAAACTACTTTGTTGCCAGTTCTACGGCCCACCAATTCCTGCCACACTTACTGACTATGAACTAATTCCTGCACCATACCATGGCCTGCTGACTCCTGACCATGGAGCTTAAAATGTACCACATTTCTATGTACTGCCCACTGACCAACTGCTTCATGAACTGCTCCACGGTGCCAACTCCTTCCCTACGGGTCCGCATTCAACTTGAAGCTATAAGCACCAAACACACTGCTCTCAGTACTACTCACTACTACTGTCTCGTTCTCACCAATGACTACTCCAAACTTTGTAATGGCTTGTATATATCTGCCGGACAATAAGGGCTTCTGAAATGGGAGCCTCTCCAATTACAGTTGCGAAAGGTCTTATGAGAAGTAACAATTCGATTCTCTTCCTGACAGCTGGTGGCTGTCCTTGAATGCATGTTTATTTCTCACAGCTACTTCCTTCCTCCTTCATGTCAGCCACTAGCTGTCCTTGAGCACCTGCAAAGTTTTCATGGCAGACTAGGGCAATCACCATTATAACAATACTCTTAAACAATTATTAGCAGCAGGAACACCCACTATAAGAGAAGTGTTTGGGCACTATGCATTTCACCTTCCTATTTACTTGTGAACATTCTTTTCTCTTATAGGAGCATTTAATAAATTTAAAAATGAAATTTACACTAAAATATTTTGATAAGTAGCAAAATTTGTACCATTTAACTGTTGCAGTTAATTTAACTTTGCAGCTTGCATCTTGGTGCCATATACATAACTATATAAATGTGTTATTTAAAGTAATTGTAGAATATAATTATTCAGGCATCTGCTCAGTGGTAGTTCTTAAATAGGCTTTTTGTCACTCACTCGTGCTATGAAAATCACTTTTCTACAAATATTATATGAACTAGTCATAGGTGTAGAAAGATGTTCAACTGTGAAGTCAAGAAGTTCAACTGTGTGTCAAGAGAGAGAAACATTTCTAGATTTTTAGGTTCAGCTTTGAATAAAAAAGCCAATATTATGTGGGCAGATCAAATATAAATGGGAATTTTAATGTAACGCTGCTGTTGGTAATAATTTTGAGGGGAGACTTTGTCAGTAAGTTCTACTGTTGGTGAGGGGGCACTATGTGCACGCACTGCACAGAATGAAGCTGCATCTGTATGCCATGAGTGTGCAGGAGGTACACACTTCTGTTGCACAATGCATCATCAGATTTCTTGCAAAAGGTGGCTCCAAACATTCGGAAATTTTGAGATGGCTCTTCGCACAGTTTAGGAAAGAAACGCTTTTGAAGACCCTTGTGTACAGTAGGCTAAAAATTTTACGGTGGGAAAACAAGCTGTGCAAAATGAACCTAATAGCAGGAGACTGTGGACAAGTATTACTGAAGATAACATTATTACCATTCGTGACATTATTGAAGATTGGTGCATAAAAATATCCAAAATTGCTTTTGCCCTAAGAATAAGTTACAAAGTGTTCAAACAATCATCCGAGATGCCCTCCATTACACAAAGTTGTCTGCTGGGTGGGTTCCTCATCTCCTAAACGAGGAACAAAAAGTGTTACACCAGGAAGTTTGTCAGAAACACCTGAATCGCTATGAGGAGGAGGGAGAAGATTTCTTGAAACGCATTCTAACTTGTGATGAAACATGGGTGCATTATTACACCCTGGAGTCAAAGTAAGCAAGCATGGAGTGACAGCAAGGAGACAAAGCAGGTCCTGTCAAAGTCAGAACATGCCCATCTGCTGGAAAGATGCTTACGACCATTTTCTGGGACTCCACTGGTGTTTTACTGGTGGATTTTCTGCACGAACAAAGGACAATTAATACAGCCTATTACTGTTACATTTTGGATAAAGCAAAAGCTGCATATCGAAACAAGCGATGCCGGCAACTGGTCCGAAATGTCATTCTTCTTCATGACAATGTAAGGCCACATACTGCCACTTTAATGCATGAAAATTTGGAGAAAATGCATTGGACATCTCTGGAACACCCTCCTTACAGTCCAGATTTATTGCCTTGCAACTACCATTTGTTTGGACCACTCAAACAAGACCTAGGAGGACAGCGGTTTGATGATGACGCAAGTGTAGAAGAGTTCTTGCGCACCTGGCTCCGCACCTGCCCTTCTTCTTTTTCAAAGGATGGCATCAAAAATTACCAATCCGATGGAGAAAATGTGTATTGAAGGCAAGACACTATGTAGAAAAGTAATCTGTATATCAGTATTTTTGTTTGCTGATGCAATAAATTTAAAAAACTAATTCCTGTTTATATTTGATCTGCCCTAATATAATCTGCATACTCAAAACCATAACATTATATAAATAAAAGGGGCAAAAACAAGAAATAGAAAGGAAAAAGGACAATTCTCTGGTAATTCAAGTCCCTTTGGCATATACTGTAGCTGAGAATGACTTGTCCAAGAATGCATGATGAAACCGCAGAAGTTTGCTGTGTCCTTCTACAGTACGGAAACAGTGACAACACATGCACTATTCTGCACCCCTTTCTCACAATTTAATTCCAGTAGTGTACCCAGTAATTTATGGTGAACTAATTTGTAATTATATAAATAATGTGTCCGTGTGGCATTGTTGTGTTGCTGCCACAAGCTGGAGCCAGGCATGTGGGCAGGAGAGAAAGAGAGAGAGGCTCCAGAACGTTCGGTCCATTGTTGAGGCTGCGACATTTCTTGGAAGATCTGGGCTTTCTAGAAACAATGGCTGAGGGGTATAAATACCCCGCAAGGTGTTAGAACAGCAGTTGTTTGTTGATTGTTAATAATAATAATAATAATAATAATAATAATAATAATAATAATAATAATAATAATAATAATAATAATAAAGAAAGAAAGAATCTGGGTAATGATTATATCTCTGCAGAAATGTTACAACACCTTGGTCCAAACGGTCAGATTACCCGTCTATTGTTGTTTAACCAGATATGGCATTTGTCAGTTCCCTCAAACTGGAAAAAAGCCATTATCATACCAATTTTAAAAGCAAAGAAATTGGCAAATAATTTATCCAACTACCAGCCTATTTCACTAACAAGTATCCTTGCTAAAGTAATGGAACGAATGATCAACTCTAGATTGACCTGGTACCTGGTGAGTAACAATATTATTTGTTCAGAGCAGGCAGGATTTCGAAAAAATCAGTCTACTGTTCAACAAGTATTAAAACTTAGTCAAAACATTAAAGATGCACTGGATGAAAGAACCACTGTATGCATATTTGTTGATTTCAAAAATGTATATGACTATGGAAAGCAAAATTATTTGATAAATTAAGATTACATGGCGTAGCTGGTAGAATGTTAACTTGGATAAAAGATTTCTTAACTCAAAGAATGTGTGCTACTAGATACAATAAATGCCACCTCAAACTATAAGCAATAGAAAATGGGTTTACCCCAAGGATCTGTCTTAAGTCACACATTACTCAAGATCATGATCAATGACCATCCTGCCACACTTAATAAAACAACTAAAATGAGTACAGCTCTTTATGCTGATGATTTGGTTATGTGGTTTTCATCCTCTAGAAAACAGCATGAGAAATGAAACTATGAACAGTGGTTTGCAGGCTCTGCAAAAATGGACAGTGGAAAATAAACTGACAATAAATACAGAGATAACATACTACCACACCTTTTCTCTCATTCATAATCCTCAAAACTGAATCTGAAATACAATGGAGAAAGCATTTTACTAAACCCAGAACCCTAATACCTTGGTATGCACTTAGATACAAAGTTAACATGGAAACTGCATGCCAAGAAAACTCTGAAAAAGCCAGGTCCAGGCTTAATTTATGAAATGGTTTACAGGGAAAAACTGGGGATGTTCACTAACAACTCTGAAACGGACCTATAACACTTTTATTAAACCAATTCTCTTCTATGGCTGTGAAAATTTAATAACTGCTGACACAAGAGAATTAGAATTAGTAGACACAAGAGAATTAGAATTAGTAAAAAATCAAGTCATAAGAATAATCACTGGTGCTGTAAAAACAACTCCTATTGAAGCTTTGTAAATTGCAACTGGTAACTCTCCATTACCCCAAACAAGGGGGTTAAAAAAACAAGCACTTTTACAGTATGAAAAGCTTATTAGATTACCATCAGATATGTTTTGGAGAGATTATATAAGGAGCAATAGAACACTTAAAACCACAAATGGTTTTGTTCATTGTATAGATGTTCTGAGGGACAGGTACATTCCGGAAAGGAAATTGAGGAATTACAACATCCAACATTACCTTACATTCATCAAGCCAATAATTTTTTTATAATGCAGAGGTAATAATTACAGCAAACAGTTCTAACATAAATCACCTAGAAGTATGTCAAAATCAGGCCCTGCGACTAATAGCCGGTGCAGCAAAATCAACTCCAATCACGGCAATGCAAGCCTTAACTCGGAACTATCCAATACATCTAACTTTAGAGGAGCAAGCACTAATGCAACATGAAAAAATGTTGCGGTTAAAAACAACAAAATGGGAGAAAAGATTACTACAACCATTCAAGATGAAAACACAAACAAGTTTCCTACACAAAGTTATGGAATTAAAAACAGATCTGAATCTTCCTAATTCTAAAGAAAACATTTTAATCAAAGAAAACCCACTGGCTTTTGAACCAATTAATATTCAATTAGATTGTGAATTATGAGTTTACCAGGATTAAGTTCATAATTTTAAAGTCTTCATGTGAAATATTTGAAAGGAGAAATGCAAAAATCAAAGCAGAAGTATTGAAATTGTCACATGCAGCCATTCACGTAGCTCATATTGAATTAAATCCAGATTTTGCTAATGAGAATATCATAAACATTTCTGCCTAGATGGAATATGGTACACTATGGTGTGATCATTATTATTATTGCTTGCCGATTTTCACATACATTGAAGATATTGCATATCTTGTGATCAAAATAAAAATAATGTTTTGGGATGCAAGGGATAGTGATGTGCATTCCATAACCTCTCCTATCCAAATCCCAACCTCAACCTGCCCAGGGTGCAACCTGCTTTTTCCAATGAGGCTCTGGGGACCGAGCGCTAGCGGTATAACTACATCAGAAATAGAGGAAATACTATTTCACCTCTTATGATGGCCTGTCACGGCGTACAAATGTTCTGCAATCGGTGCTTGTGAGAAAAGCCGATGGACTTTAAAACTCCTCCCGGCCAGGTCCGATGGACCCATTAATCAAAGACAGGTGTGGCCCTCCAAACATACTGAGGGTTAAAGTGAGTGGATAATGTAACCACCATTACAAGCAAAAAATTGGTGTCCACTTAAAAAAGGGTTACATTTATGCTACTTAAAACATCTTTTAACCTGTGAAGCCCTACCTGCCGGACCCACTACACAGAAATATTGGAGAGCAAGAGAGCTAATGGTTTCATTGCCAAAGCCTAGCATTTGAAAACAACAACATATTCAATTAGATTTAGAACAAATAGTTACAAAATCTGAAACTTCCAAACCTGTACTAAAAGCACTAGCTTTAGAAACTGTGAACAATAGATACCCACCTGAAGAATGGTTACATATCTACACAGATGGATCTAACTTGGACAACAACTCAGGAGCAGGAATTAAGTGTGCACTGTTCTCATTCTATCAACCAGCAGGATACCACACAACAAATTTTGATGCAGAAGTAACGGCTATTCATATTTCACTCCAACACCTTCTATACAGAATAGATAAATTCAAAAATGCTGTCATACTTTCTGATTCTAAAGCAGCATTATGTGCAATAAGTTCATATAAAATGAGGTCAATCCAAATTAAAGAATGTCACAAAATGATCCAACAACTTCAAAAACTACATAAAAGAATTATATTACAGTGGATACCTGCACATTGTGGAATTGCTGGAAATGAATCAGCTGATTTTCTTGCCAAAAACGGTGCAAATTTAATTCAGAACAAAAGTAAAAATTTACCCTTTACATCCATAAAAAGATTAATCAAAAGCAAATATAAAAACAAACAAAACCAATCAATATCTAACAAAGCCAAAGATAAAAAATGGAACATTTTAATTAAAAACCAAGAAATTATTCCAGAAATCCCACACAAAGCTGCAGTAGCAAATTTTAGATTACTTATGGAACTTGATTATTTGGCCAAACACTTATACTGAATAGGAATTTATACAAGTCCAAATTGTCCTCTGTGCAACAAAGAAGAGGAAATGACTGAAGAACATCTTTTAACCTGTGAAGTCCTACCTGCCGGACCCACTACACAGAAATATTGGAGAGCAAGAGAGCTAATGGCTTCATTGCCAAAGCTTAGCATTTGAAAACAACAACAACATCCAACAAACCTGCTAAATTATATGGATGTGACACATAACTTAAGTCTAACAGAACAAATTAAGAAAACAGATATTGAAGCCAATGTTTTAAAATGTATCACTTTACAGAAAGTCAACACTATGTACCCTGAAAGCGAATGGCTGCAAATTTATACTGACAGCTCAAAGATGGAAAATAGTGACCAAGCAGGTGCTGGAGTGTACTGCAAGCTGTTTTCATTCTATAAGTCAGCTGAGAAAATGAACACAAATTTCGATGGAGAAGTAGAGGCAATATATATTGCACTTTCTCAACTATGGTTAAGAACAGATTCATTTAAACAAGCAGTTTTATTTTGTGATTCAAGTTAGGCAATTCAAGCAATAACAAACACTGAATATGCAATAAATTCAAAAGTAATTGAAATTAGGAGTCTCCTTGCAAAATTAATTGTTTGGGTAGTCACAAAGCCTTCCAATGGATCCCCTCCCATATTGGGGTAAAGGGAAATGAAGAAGCAGATTACTTGGCAAAAAAGGTTCCAAAATCATAAATTGCAAGACAATACCCCTATCTTTCCATTCAGCAAAGCTCAAAATAAAATCTTTGTTCAAAGCGGAAAAATCAGACACAGTAAATAAAATTGTACATGAAAAACAGTGGATGGATCTACTCCCAAACAGAAGAGCAATACCAGAGCTACCACGGCGTGAAACTGTGGCCGCATTCTGGAGGATAACGCGACATCATTGTCTGACAGAGCATCTCCATCGAATGAAGCTTTTTCCTACACCCAACTGCATGCTGTGTAGTGAGAATGTGGTCATGGACTGGGAGCACCTTGGGATATACACTGCACTAAAAAATTACAGGAATAAACAGAGTGGACATTTATATTGGGAGGCTAGACGATGAATGAAAATGTCTCCAAGTGTATAGAGCATTAAAATAAATAAATAAATAAATAATTTATTTGTCAGAGATCAAGTACATTGAATAAGACATCATCATGGATCAAATACAATGGCAGGCAACAGGTCTCTTAAGAAAATATACTATATAAGAGATTGCAAGTAAAACAGGATGATTTAGTAAAATATAAGAAAAATCTAGCTTACTCACTAAAATACATAATAGAAAATTTAGACAAGGGACACTGACTGGGATTCCCTACCTATTGCAGCTGCTCAAATTTCTCACAATGCTGAGTGGGCACTAGTCCTATGTCCAGGACTTAAAATCCAGACACATTCTGTGGAAGGAAACCGGAGCACAACGCCAAACCCACTACACCATTGTGCAGGATATAATTGTATAACACAATAAGAAATTACTGATAATATGAAATAATATTGTGATAGAAACAGTAAAACAAATATTAGCATGAATGTGTCTGGCCAGTGGTTGGTCTTGTATGTCAATTATACATTGTACATGAGCTCATGAGTACTATGATATAAGACACGTCAAATTGTGAATTTACAGTGCCATTAACTATACTTGTAAATTAACAAGTCACATCCAATAAGGACAAGTCAGTGTTTGTACAAAATAATGTTTTATAAAGATATCTCAAGAATTTTATAATATACACAATTAATTTAGAAATATAACAATATTATAAACTTTCAATAAATTCACTAACAGAATAAAAGCAATGATCTAGTAAGTATGCCAAAACTGACTTTTTAAATGCCGAAAAATTGCAAGTGGTTTTATTGGCTATAGGCAGTTTATTAAAAAAAAGTGATTCCTAGGTTTATTACACTGTTTTGATGAGCTCTTGTGTTACTTCTATTTACACGAATATCCATTCTCTGTCTAATATTATGATTATGAACTGTGTCATTAAAGGTACAGTGGCCATTTCCTTTCATTAAATTTGTCTTTGTAAATTTTAAAATTTCAAAAATGAATATACATGGGAGAGGTAAGATTTTAAATTTTTTAAATAATGGTCTGCATGTAGATGTTGATTTAACTCCTCCAAGTATTCTTAGAATCTGTTTTTGCATTATGAATAATGATTTACAAATGTGGTGAGTTACCCCATAATGTTAATGATGGCAGGGCATCTAACAACATTAACTTAAATAACAATGAAACAGAAAGTTTTCAAGATATGCCTTCTAGGGATACATGGAACTTACTGATACCATCTAATTAAGTGTTTATATGCATAAAAGCAAATGATTTAATACATACCCTGCGAGGATACTTCATACTCCCAACAATGAACATATCCTCACGTTGTGGATGCCAACTGGCTTTTAATGGGGTGAAATACCGGTCAGCACATATGTCATGTGCTACATAAGACTTCACTAGAATAAAATAAAATAAAATAAAGATTTAAATTTATCACCAAAGTTTTGAATATTAAAAACAAAATTCTCAAAAAAATATATGCCAAAGTGTTAATTCTGAAATGTTACAAGAGAAACAAAAGATGCATAACATTGATATCTCACCAGGGCAGGCCATTCCCTGCCTTCCCGCGCAAAACACTGTTACTGCTGACTGAGGGGCGTGACGTCACTGAGAATACAATGCAAGAGCGCTTACACGTGAATGTATGTAATGCAATATTATGATTGCACATTGTAAGGCAAGATTAGGCGCTGATGCATGCAAATTCCACAATCCTTCTGATGAAATAAACGAGGTGCAGTTGCTTATGAGCAATTGTAGTTATTGGCTGTGTCTTTTGTCGTAACATTATGAGTAAAAGCAGAAATCATTGCGCTGTTGCTGAATGCAAAAATGCTTCGTATAAAACTACGGATGTGATTTTCCATTGTTTGCCTAAAGATCGAGAACTACAGCGCAAGTGGGTTTTACGCTGTAAAAGGGCTGATCCGGTTAATGTGAATAATAAGGATTTGTTCCGATCACTTCCTGCCCGAAGACTATGAACGGGATTTAAAAAACGAGCTGCCAGGGTTGCCGCTGAAAAGAAAATTAAAGGGCTACGCTGTACCGTCACAGAAAATTCCTAATTGGCATGGGGATGCATTTGAGGCGGTAGTAGCAAGTACCAGCAAAACCAATTTGCAGGTAATTATCAGATACATTCCATTTATGTATTTGTTTCTATGTGTACACTGAGTTTATTAGCTCTTTTTTTTATAAGAAAAGTTTCATGCGTGGAATAATAATAATAATAATAATAATAATAATAATAATAATAATAATAATAATAATAATAATAAACTGTTTTTATTAATAGGCAATATCAGCAAGAGATCGCCGGTGCGAAGTTAGGATCGTGCAAAAGAGAGCGCTGTCTACTATAGCATCTTTATCTCCCCCCCCCCCCCCAAAAAAAAATTGACCAGTCGACCAGCACAGAGGTAGCTCCTGACCACTCTGTTGCTGCTGAAGAGGAAATAATTAGACTAAAGACTCAAATGCAAGCCCTGAAGAAAGAAAACAGTGTTTTGAAACGGCAGAACAAGGTCCTGAAGAAAGCCAAGGGTTCTAAGTTTTTTGTGAAATTAAATAAATTAAATAAATAAAGTAATATTTTGTAGCTTCCATGGACAAAGTGCTGCGAAGTGTAATGGAGTGATGCAAAACTTAATTTCTATAATAAGTTCCCAGTTTCTCGAAATTCATCACAAAGTGATCTCTCTTTATGTGAGGACAAGAACCTTCATTAGAATTAGGCACTTAAACAAAAGAGCGAAGGCAGAAATGATCAGGTAACTTGCAGCAAAGAAAAATCTTCAATGGTTTGCTTTGACATCTTCTTGAGCTACAGTGAGTAGGTACATATGAATAGTAACATGTTTTAAACTCTTAATACTAACTGCTAGAAGGAACCTTCATTATAATACACAAGTGGGTGTTTATTTCTTCCGATTTTACACGTAGCAGAGCTTAAATAACACATACTCAGGGGCTAGTGTTTAACTCTCGCGGTTGAACTGTATTCTCAGTGACGTCATGCACGTTAGCCAATGGCAGCATGACTCTCCGGAATGGCCTACCTGAGTACTCTAGTTGCCTTGGGTATCTCACATTTACATTTTGGAATTCAGCAATTGGACTTTAACCTCCAGTCATAACCCCTGATATAGTACAACTTGCATTATGAATACCACTATTGTCTTGTGTTAGACTTGTCTTAGTATTGTTTATATATAATTTTTTAATTCTCTAACACACATTTCCACACCTGATTCTCTTTTTACACCTTTGATGTTTCATGAGCTGCTTGCTAATGTGGAAAGAAATATAATCTGTCCTTAGTGTTTCTCAAAGTCTGAAAATGCTGAAGCTCTTTATACAGCTTTGCTTTTCATTCACATTCTCTCTAAAGAAACCTAAACATCTCGCAAATCATTGCCCAACTGTTCCATGACAGTGACACGCTCTTCAGTTTCTACATCATTTCTAAGTTCTGACACCTCATTCCTTAAATTTAGTTGTACTACTTATTTCCTTTATCAATTTGGTGCAGGTAAAGGTGGGTGCAGTTCTGGTTCAGGAAACAGTGTTGGGCATCGTTGTGATGTAGAGAGGTGTTTCGAGGTCGGAATCTTTTTGATGTAGGATGCAAGGACGGAAAAACAGATTACTTTCTGGACTAGCTGGTTAAAGTTTTCCATCATCGATTAAGGTGAGCATGAATGTTCTCTCTCTCAGGGTCCAGCATTTGAATTGAAGTAAACAATGCTTCCTCGTCAGGTTCCCTCACAAGTTTATTGATTTGATATTTACACTGTATGATTGCTCTCTCCCTCACTTGCTCGCCAGTACAATTATATCACGCCTTCCTTTACGCTACCCGGTATTGCATTCCGACACCTACTCATAATTTGGACCATACAGAGTCACATAATAGTACAAATTTACATGCGAAGAAGTATCATGACTCTCTCACGGTGACGCTCTCAGACGTCTTTCCAAGATGTGTTTCCGAAGAGCAGATGAAGTGATGTGACTTGCTTCGCTTTCTTGTGCCCTGGCTCCCGGCTGGCTGATCTATCTCTGCTCTTTTCTAGTTCACATCTATTTCACCCCTATTACGTGATGTAACTAACTTTTATTGGAAGTTTGTTTTCCTTAAATTTAACCTGACTGGTCTTTCATCCCTTCATTTATCTATGCAGCAGTTTAGTTCAGCCCCTCTGGGGTGTACGACCCTTGGCGTCATAATGGTACACATCCTATTTTCCTCATACATTCCAGCTGTAATGCATTCCTCAATGGCGCAAGCCTGTCAGGGAATTTTACCCTGCTTTTGTTTCATTGTTTCAACATCCTGTCTCAAATAACCCTTTCTAACTGAAGCTACGTCTGCGTTCCTTTGCTTGAGTTAGTCTACTTTATGATTAAATACTCTTTCCTCAATTACCTCTGTTATTCCTTATTCCAACATGCTTGTTACTAATTTATATAGTTTTATTGTCTCTCTCTCTTATAGTAATGGAAACCTATGGTTTCTGCTTCGAATTCCCCCCTTATCTGCTAAACTGTGATTCCTCAAATCTGGAATTTTGTTTAAACAATGTTCTAATGGCTCTCATTGTTACTATTCCTCACTTAGGTTCCCATCCTCCACCACTTGACAGTCAAAACCCTAAAATAGTCAAATTATTTAATCCTTCTATTAACTCCCCATTCAAGAATCACTCTCATTCCTTCTTAACCCCCATTTTTAAATACTACTATTTTTTACTTGCCCTTAGCTCAAATTCTTTTCAAAATCTATTTATTTCATTTATAGCCTGTTACATGACGGGGAGCTTCAAAGAGTTGGCAGAGAATAGGTTTAATACGTAGATTATTTTGTAGAGAGGAGTTATAGATAACCAAAGCTTCACCCAGAGGAGTAGCATTAACAGAATTAGGGAGAGCACAGAGGAAAGGTTTTTGAAAATGGAGGCAATAGCTTTGAAACTAGTCCCTCGATTATATAAGAACATAACTGACGAAGTGTCAATAAACATACTACAAATAATGTAAAAACTATTTGTAGTCGGTTTATTGACACTCGTCACTTCTTTTATATTACTGATGTCACTGTTACTAAATTCTTCCAAACACAATGACTAAAAATAGTTTTTCCAATTAATTTTGATGCCACTGTTACTAAATTCCTCCAATCACACATATGTAAGATTTTGTTATATATTGTATATATTAAATATTTTATATATTGTAAATAAGAAATAGGAATAAGCCACTCATTTTTCCAACAAATATGTTCTCAAAGTTGTGATTCTAACTGATTTTCTAATCTAACCACATGTTCACCTAGGTATTCCCTCATCTCCTCGGCTAATTCTTCTCTCATTTACCAATTCTCTTCTGAGACATATTCTCCTATCTTAGTGCTCTGTTCACCAGATTTCCTTGCTAATTTCTCATTTTATTCTCTTAATTTCCCTTTTAAATGTTTATTTTATTCAATTAATTCATCTACCTATCTGTCCTATTCCTTGGACATTTGTCCTGCTGAGCTAACGTCTATCTCAGGTTCACCTATGCTTCCTATCCTCAACATTATGAAATACATAGACTCTCTTTCCATTTCTCTCTAGTCTTCCCTTCAGCTTTTATGCTCCCTTGAAAAGGTTCTATTTCGCTGGCAAAATAAACTTTTCTTTCCTGTTCCTTGAGCACAGTATTGTCACTCTGCATATTTCTTCTACATAGTTTTCAATTCAATTCAATTTATTTTGTGCTTTCGAGCATACACTGATATCAGACACGTCATAGTATAAAAGTTACATTAATGCCTATTTTCATTATTCACAATCACTTAAAACTAATTAATATTTAAAAGTATAAACTTGAAAGAAGCGTAGGGACAGTGAAGCACAAATTAGTACAAAAGTGAATCGAGAAGATATTGACACATTGCTTCACTCACACTGTTTATTCACAGGACATGTTTCAAGAGCTCTTGCTCTTATCATCAGCTGATACTCGATTAGTGTAAGTTGTAGTGGTTTCCTCTTTCTCCGTATTGTCAATAGATGGCGTGATGTACTTGTCAAAGATGTCCGGTGGTGGAGTTTCAAAATTCATGACTCTATGACGATTTTTGTTTATGAAGATTTTTTCCCATACGGAAAGGTCTATGGGATGATTAACATATTTTATTAGAGATGTTTCCAAGTTGATGTCATGTCTAGTATTCAAAAAATGAAAAGCCACTGCTGATTTTTCTGTTTCACAATTTTTAATGTTTCTTATATGTTCTTTAGTTCTGATGTTAATATTTCTTTTTGTTTTTCCTATATAAATTTTAGGGCATGTTTCACATTTGATCTCATAGATTCCTGGTTTTTCTTTGGTAGTGATTGAATTTTTGGGAGGGCCTTTTAACAAATTTCTGATATTAAACCTATTTTGAGGTGCAAGAGTTATGTTGTGTTTTGAGAAGATTTTTTGGAATTTGTAATAGGCTGATGGGTAGAAGGTGAATTTTTTAAAAAAGCTTTTTCTCTTTTTCTCCTGTAGGTTCTAGGGTGGTGGTTTCTTTTATTTTCTTAGCTTTGTTGAGTCTGTTAGCTGTTTTGTCTACTAAATTTGGGTTGAAACCGTTGGGTATAGCTACTTTTTTAATGTGTAGGTATTCTTCTTGATAATCTTCTCTATTTAGTGGAAAGTTGATCATCCGAAAGATTAAACTGTTGAAAATGGCATGTTGGTGTTGTTTTGGGTTGAAACTGTTGTTCTTAATGTAATTATCTGTGTGTGTCGGTTTCCTGTAAATACCAAAAGTGAGTTTGTTGTTCATTTTTTTGATCTTGATGTCCAAAAAGGGGAGCACACCATCCTCTTCTGTTTCCAATGTAAATTTTATAGCTGGATTTTGTATATTCAAAAGTCTAAGACCATCTTGTATGAGTTTTTTAGGTACTATGGCAAAAATGTCGTCAACATAGCGATACCACACTTTGAAATAATTTGGAAAAGTTTTTGTGATATGTGTTTCAAAAGCACTTATAAATAAATCTGCCAAGAAGGGAGACAATGGGTTGCCCATAGCTAGGCCCGTTTTTTGTTTATAGATCTGTCCATTAAAGCTGAAAAAATTTTGATTGATACAAATTTCTGTAAGTTGTAAAAGTTCTTCTATTTCTTCAGATGTTATTTGTATTGATTCCAGCCATTTTTTGAGAAGTGGAATAAGCTCATTGGTAGGTATACTTGGATATAAAGAAATGACGTCAAAGGAAACTAAAGCATCTGTAGAGTTGACCCTTGTGTCCTTCAGGAGATTTAACAATTCAAAAGAGTTTTTGATACTTAAATTTTCAAATTTTGTGAAGGATCTGAAGATTTGAACCAGCCACTTTGATAGTTGGTAAGTGGGTGCATCAATGTTATTAATTATTGGTCTGAGGGTAATTTCAGGTTTATGTATTTTGGGTAAACCATATATGTATGGTGTTTTTAGACTGTCTATTTTATTGTTCAATTTATCTCTTTTAGTCATGATTTTACTGTTTTTAATTGCTAATTCCACAGATTTGCATGCTTTCTTTAATGGATTGTTTTCTAGTTTAACAAATTCTTTTCCGTTTAAAAGGTTGTCCATTTTTTTGCGATAGTCTACTTATACTTTTGCGGACATACGTTTTCTAAAGAAATGTTTGAAATTTAATATAACACCCATTTTCGTTAGAAAAATTGTTAAACACAAGAATAATAGCAAACAACAAAAAGCAGCAGAAAAACGTGTAATTAAAATGGAAATAAATCACCACTACAATTCGTTACATTCCACAGAATTAAAAATATACGAACTACACTTAAAAATTTCGAAATGCATGAACCCGGCCATGTGGTCTAACTTAGAAAACAATATGCTGTCAATTCTTAATTTGAAAATGCGTAAGAAAACAGCCATTTTGAAACAAAAACTCATGAATCTTCAAAAGAAACAAGAACCAAATCCACATAAAAAGCAAGATTTACTACTCTCATGTCAGAAACCTAACAATGTAACGAATCTATCCACATTCAACTTCACGGAGAAAGAAATAGATTTTCTAAACAAAGGCCTAAAAACATGTGTAGATTACACAAAAAACATTGAAAACTATTAAATTTTAGATGAGTCGTATTTCTTACACATCTGCTTCACTTTCGTAGCTATTTTGAGGACATGTTTCGCAAATCTTCGTTTGCATCTACGGCTCTAGTGCGACTGACGCTAGATCCAGCGGTGTGGGTAATTCTGGGGTTGTTGCTGCCATCTGTTGATTTAGTGATGAACTTAAATGTGGGATTCTCTTCTAGCGGGATTTCAAAGTTCATTAGTTGGTTTTTATGTTTTTCTATGTATATCCTCTCCCATATGACGAGTTCACTATGTTTTTGTACGTATTTTAGTAATTCTGTGCTATCTTCAATTTCATGATTTTCAGACCAGAAATGAGCTGCTATTGCGGACTTATCAATATTTTTGTATCTTAAGTGCCTGAAGTGTTCTTTCTTTCTAGTGCCTATGTTTCTTTTTGTCCTTCCTATGTAAATTTTTTCACAGTCTTTACACTTAATTTTGTAAATGCCTGACTTTTCCTCTGGTTTTATCTTATCAGTATTATTACTGTGAAGTATGTTTTTAATGTTGTAATTGATTTTTGGTGCCAATGTTATATTGTATTTCTTGAATATTTTTTGGAACTTTTTTGTGGCCCAGGGGTGGTAAGTAAATTTAGCAAATCTTGTTTCTTGTTTTATTGGTGTGAGAGCTGTGATCTGTTTTAATTTCTTTTGAAGTTTGAATAATTTTATCAAAGTTCATTAGTTGGTTTTTATGTTTTTCTATGTATATCCTCTCCCATATGACGAGTTCACTATGTTTTTGTACGTATTTTAGTAATTCTGTGCACAGAAAACATAAAAACCAACTAATGAACTTTGAAATCCCGCTAGAAGAGAATCCCACATTTCAGTTCATCACTAAATCAACAGATGGCAGCAACAACCCCAGAATTACCCACACCGCTGGATCTAGCGTCATTCGCACAAGAGCCGTAGATGCAAACGAAGATTTGCGAAACATGTCCTCAAAATAGGTACGAAAGTGAAGCAGATGTGTAAGAAATACGACTCATCTAAAATTTAATAATTTTTCGCTTCACTGTGGTGTTCCAATACAGTTAAATCTCGATATATTGAAAACTATATCGCGGACATTGAAATAGCGATATATAATTTGCCCGATAATAAAAAATCTACGATCAGAACACAGTGCATAGAAACTCTAGATCATATTCAAAATGCAAATTCAAAAAGATATTCATATAAAAAATTAATCAAAAATGTAAATGAAAAACCGGTAGTCTACCCAAAAGCAGACAAGGGTAACAAAATAGTAATATTGGACGAAGAAGACTATCGCAAAAAAATGGACAACCTTTTAAATGGAAAAGAATTTGTTAAACTAGAAAACAATCCATTAAAGAAAGCATGCAAATCTGTGGAATTAGCAATTAAAAACAGTAAAATCATGACTAAAAGAGATAAATTGAACAATAAAATAGACAGTCCAAAAACACCATACATATATGGTTTACCCAAAATACTGTGACTTTGTGGGTTCGTGAAATGATAAAACGAGGTTATAAAACACAAAAACTACACTTTATTCTCCTTGAAATACACTGTTCACCATTACAAAATTGCTAGAACCATAAAACTGTTTATTTTTCCAACTCTACATTCAACTGTCTGTCGCTACCGGTAACGATTGGTTCCGAAGTTTTCCGAATCTCCACCAGCTTCGGCTTCGCGAGTCTACCGCCAGGGCGACACTGCTCCCTCCTCAAGGCTGGTCGTCCTGAACAGCGCCTTCGTAGCAGGCCAGGCGATCCAGGTGTACCACCAACATCTTTCCTCAGGGCACCTTCTGGATGCGGTAGACCATGTCGTTAATCCTCTTCACCACACGGTACGGTCCTTGCCATGACTGCTGAAGCTTCGGGCAGCGTCCCTTGGTCCGGGTCGGGCGGTACAACCAGACCAGGTCACCTTGCTGGAACCCTTGGCTGTTGGCTTGCCTGTCATATCGGGTTTTCATGCGGTCGCTCGCCTTCTGGATGTTCTGGCGAGCCATCTCGTGCATGTCGTAGAGGTGGTCCACCAGGTTCTCCATATCCCTCAAGAGTGGCCCCAAGTCTGCGTCCGCCAGCTGCTCCCTCCTCAGGCCTGCGCTATCCCAGCCATCCGCAGGCACTGCCGTGACTACTCGAACTGCTGTGGCACGCTCCTTCCCCTCCACTCTTGTGCATTGGCCGTACTCTTCTGGACAGGGTCTTCGGGACAAAGCGCCCGCGTTATCGTGACTCTTCCCTCTGCGATGTTCCGAGGTGAAGTCGTACTCCTGCTGCCTCTGGACCCAACGTGCTGTCTGGCCTTCCGGTCGCGCCGTCACCATCACCTCGCTCCTCGCGGGGACAACCACATCTTCGTTCAAGATGACTCTACCGATTCCAAGGCGCTGTTTAGTTTGATGGAGTATAACCTCTTCTCCGTCGAGCCTCAGGACCTTCCTGCCGACGTCGACCGTCGCCTCGTGGCTCCTGAGGGCATCCAGTCCCAGAATCACCTCCTCAGCCACCTTCGCGACGAACACCCACAGACGCACGGCACTCCGTCCCAAGTTCAGCTCCAGCAGGGCCTCCTTCTCCACAGGCAAGGTGTCGCCCGATGCCGTCACAAGTTCGTATGGTCGGCTCGGCTTGCTCGTCGGCAAACCCTTCGCCACGTCAGGTCTGATGATGGTCACGGCCGCCCCGGTGTCCAACAGCACGCGGCACGGCTTTCCTCTTACCCAACCGTCCGCGATGAGGCTCTCATCCATACGCCGGCTCACGGCGCGCAGCGTCACTCGAGGGGATGGTGGTGATGGCGCTGACGTGCCCCTCTCCACGACGGCCCTTACTCGTTTTCCGGCTCCTCTTCCTGGTGTGGGCAGTCTCTCCGCAGGTGTCCGGGCTGTCCACACCCCCAACACAGGCCACTAGGTGTTCGCCGGCGTCCCTCAGCTGGTCTTCTGTCTCCGGCGTAGCGGACACTCCTCGTTCTCGACGTCGGGATAGATGCTACCTTGGCCGCCTCCATCCTTAATGCCGCTGTCAGCGCCTCGTGGATGTTTTTATAATCGCCGAGCATTAGGCGCTGACGAATCTCCGTGTCCTGTACCCCGTCGACAAAATTGTAGGCGGCTTCCCGGGATACGAACTCCAGTGGCAGGTCAACCAAGGCCTTGCTAGCCAGCTGCTCGATCGCTATGGCGAACTCCTGCAGCGTCTCCCCCGGCTGCTGCGACCTTGCCTTTAGCTGGCTGCGGTATGCTGCGGCTAAGCGGTGGTTCCCGAAGCGTTTCTCCAGGGCCTCCCAGATGTCCTTGGGCGCCGCCGTCGTCTGCACCGCGTTTAGGATTTCCGCGGCCCGTCCCTGGAGGCTGGCTATTAACTGTGTGGCCTCCTCCTCCGGTGACCATCTGTTGTGCTTGGCCACTGTGTCGAACTGGCGGTGGAAGACCTCGAATGTTGACGCGCCGTCATATTTCGGAGGTTTGACGCGCGCCGATGTTGTGTCGCGTCCCGGTGCGTCAGCCTTCAAATCCTTCAGTCTCCTGCCGACGACGTCCTCCACCATGGCGTTCAGGGACTTGACGCTGCTGTCGGCCTTTCCCTCCAGGTTGTTTACGCGGTTCGCGAGGTCTTCGACGTCTTCAACCATGGCGTTCAGGGACTTGGCGTTATTGTCGGCCTTTTCCTCTAGGTCATTGAAGCGGTTCGCCAGGTCCTCAAAGCGCTCGTCCACTTGGCCCATCCGCTTGCCCAGCTCCGTCACGTCATCCCTCACGCCGGTCAACTGTTCCTCAAATTTGGCGGCGACGACCTCGTTCGCCTCCTTCATTTCTGTGGTCAATTCGGTCCTTATTTCTTTCAACTCTGCGGCCAGGTTGTTATTTGCCGCTTCTGTTTTTGTTGTTAACTCGTTCATCTTCGCGGCCAAGTTGTTATTTGCCGCTTCCGACTTCGCTGTTAATTCGTTCATCTTCTGCAAAAGCATTTCCAATGCCGATTCCATGGCCATAATGTTCGGTGATGTAGTTATCCCGCTTCCTGACACCACTTGTGACTTGTGACTGGTTCCGAAGTTTTCCGAATCTCCACCGGCTTCGGCTTCGGCTTTGCGAGTCTACCGCCAGGGCGACAATACATAAACCTGAAATTACCCTCAGAACAAAAATTAATAACATTGATGCACCCACTTACCAACTATCAAAATGGCTGGTTCAAATCTTCAGATCCTTCACAAAATTTGAAAATTTAAGTATCAAAAACTCGTTTGAATTGTTAAATCTCCTGAAGGACACAAGGGTCAACTCTACAGATGCTTTAGTTTCCTTTGACGTCATTTCTTTATATCCAAGTGTACCTACCAATGAGCTTATTCCACTTCTCAAAAAATGGCTGGAATCAATACAAATAACATCTGAAGAAATAGAAGAACTTTTACAACTTACAGAAATTTGTATCAATCAAAATTTTTTCAGCTTTAATGGACAGATCTATAAACAAAAAACGGGCCTAGCTATGGGCAACCCACTGTCTCCCTTCTTGGCAGATTTATTTATGAGTGCTTTTGAAACACATATCACAAAACCTTTTCCAAATTATTTCAAAGTGTGGTATCGCTATGTTGACAACATTTTTGCAATAGTACCTAAAAAACTCATACAAGATGGTCTTAGACTTTTGAATATACAAAATCCAGCTATAAAATTTACATTGGAAACAGAAGAGGATGGTGTACTCCCCTTTTTGGACATCAAGATCAAAAAAATGAACAACAAACTCACTTTTGGTATTTACAGGAAACTGACACACACAGATAATTATATTAAGAACAACAGTTTCAACCCAAAACAACACCAACATGCCATTTTCAACAGTTTAATCTTTCGGATGATCAACTTTCCACTAAACAGAGAAGATTACCAAGAAAAATACCTACACATAAAAAAAGTAGCTATATCCAATGGTTTCAACCCAAATTTAGTAGACAAAACAGTTAACAGACTCAAGAAAGCTAAGAAAATAAAATAAAAATACCACCCTAGAACCTACAGGAGAAAAAGAGAAAAAATTTTTTTTTAAAAATTCACCTTCCACCCATCAGCCTATAACAAATTCCAAAAAATCTTCTCAAAACACAACATAACTCTTGCACCTCAAAATAGGTTTAATATCAGAAATTTGTTAAAAGGCCCTCCCAAAAATTCAAGCACTACCAAAGAAAAACCAGGAATCTATGAGATCAAATGTGAAACATGCCCTAAAATTTATATAGGAAAAACAAAAAGAACTAAAGAACATATAAGAAACATTAAAAATTGTGAAACAGAAAAATCAGCAGTGGCTTTTCATTTTTTGAATACTAGACATGACATCAAGTTGGAAACATCTCTAATAAAATATGTTAATCATCCCATAGACCTTTCCGTATGGGAAAAAATCTTCATTAACAAAAATCGTCATAGAGTCATGAATTTTGAAACTCCACCACCGGACATCTTTGACAAGTACATCACGCCATCTATTGACAATACGGAGAAAGAGGAAACCACTACAACTTACACTAATCGAGTATCAGCTGATGATAAGAGCAAGAGCTCTTGAAACATGTCCTGTGAATAAACAGTGTGAGTGAAGCAATGTGTCAATATCTTCTCGATTCACTTTTGTAATATTTAAAAGCTCACTTGTGCTTTCGAGCATACACTGATATCAGACACGTCATAGTATAAAAGTTACATTAATGGCTATTTTCATTATCTACAATTACTTATAACTAATTTATATTTAAAAGCTCATTTACAGAATTAGATGACTTGCAGTAAAAAAAGATTTACTCCCTTTTTAAAAAGTATAAGGCTCTTCATTTGTTTCATATTTTCTGGTAGTCTGTTGTATAATCTTATACCTTTATTGATAGCACTAGACCTGAAGATTTCTGTTCTACAACTTTGAATGTTAAAGTCATCTTTTTGATGTGTATTGTGTTTGTAAATATCTGCATTTTTGTAATTTTGTATCTGTAGATAATTTTGTTTTACAGGATCACTAATTCCAAAATAAACATACATGCTAGAGGTAATATTTGAAAATTTCTCAATAATGGCCTGCAAGATGTCCTGTTACTCACCCTACTTAGTATCCTTATCGCTCTTTTTTGAATTTCAAAGACTGCCTTTTCCCCCCAAAACACTATCCCATATTGTAGCTAGCTGTGAAAATAACCATAATATATATTTCTCAATGCAGATAAATTGATTAGGCTTTTCAAATGTTTAAACAAATAACAAATGGAACTCAGTTTATTGTATTACTTATACTCTTTACAATCAAGCAAATATGTTTATATATGCAAGCAGCTAGAAACAGTGCTGTTAAGATATATTTACTTAAAATGAGTCATTCTAGTAACAAGAACATTAGTTAAAAAAAAATCTTTGTAAACATATTTATTAAATTATAGATGAGTTGTATTTTAGGCACTTAAAATACAAGGTAAGTCCGCAATAGCAGCTCATTTTTGGTCTGAAAATCATGAAATTGAAGATAGCACCAAATTACTAAAATACGTACAAAAACATAGTGAACTCGTCATATGGGAGAGAATATACATAGAAAAACATAAAAACCAACTAATGAATTTTGAAATCCCGCCAGAAGATAACCCCACATTTAAATTCATCACAAAATCAACAGATGGCAACAGCAACTCCAGAACTACCCACACCACTGAATCAAGCTTTAGTCACATAAGAGCAGACGATGCAAACGATGGTTCGCGAAACATGTCCTCAAATTAGGTACGTAAATGAAACTGATGTATAATAAATACGATTCATCTATAATTTAATAATTATTTCGCTTCACTGTGGTGTTCCAATACAGTTACATTTTGATACTTTGTAAACATGTTTTGGGAACATGTGCTTCTGGTTTTAGTTCATGTAAAACTAACCCATGTTGCTGTTTCTGTTGCCTAGCCCCAAAGAACAAATTTAGCATACAGAAGTTACTTTGTATTAAAAGCTCCTATACCACAAGACAAAAAGGCTGGAATTTACCATATCAATTGCTCTGATTGTGATTAAGTATGTATTCTTATAGGACAAACAAAAAGGAATCTAGAAACCATGCTAAAGGAACATATGAGATGCTTAAATACAAATGGATATATCTGCAGTTTCATACCATTTCTAGATGACCAACCATAACATCAAACTGAACATTACACTAATCAAACTGACCAGTCATGCAGCAGAATTGGACACATGGGAAAATAACTTCATTTTGAAACACAAACGAGTCTATAAATTTTGATTTCAGAAACTATCTGTAGTTGGTTTATTAATACTCGTCACTTACTTGTTTATATTTATGAGAGACTAGTTTCAAAGGCATTCGCCTCCATTTTCAATCTCTTTCCAACTGGCATCTGTTGTGTGCTCTCTCTCTCTCTGGTGGTGGAAATATGAACTTCTTTGTCAAATTATCTACTGGTGGGATTTCAAAGTTCATTACGCGATCCTTATTTTTCCATATGAATATGTTCTCCCATGTCAATTTATTTTGGTTTATCACTCCTTTTAATAATTTTGGATTTGGATCAATGTCATGGTTTTCATTCCAAAAGTGAAATGCTACTGCTGACTTATCTTCTTGTTTCAATCTGATGTTTCTAAAGTGCTCTTTGACTCTGGATTTTGATTTACCGCAACCAAGTATCCTCCGGATATACATTTCACTGCCACATGATGCCGCCATTATAGACAATCACCACAACAGAAACATGGATCATTAATTGTTCTTTCACACTGGCCGTGTGTAGGCTAAAGTATTGTGACGCAGACGGCGAACTCGCGTTGCCGATCGATAATGCGGACTGGCGGTGGTGGCGGGAGGGACGCAAGGGGTGGCACCTCCTCCTACCGCGCGAAGGTGCTTGAAGGCTCCAGAATGATTTCCCCCTCCATAATGGAAGAATCCAGAGGTTTCGGGGCGATCGATACAAGCGAGGCGACGGTTAGTTGAGTGGAGGATGTCGCGGTGTGCGGCTGTGTAGTGAGTGGAGTGAGTGACCGTGAGCCGGGCGGACGTGTAGTCGAGTTGAGCGGACGGGTAAAGATGAACTGGCAAGATTGAATGGTGTAAATTAAATTGCAATTGTGTACGTGCATCAGAACGGTAACGGACAAACTGGTAAATCGTAATTGTGTATAGTAAACTGTAATTGGAATAAGGTGAAAATAAAGAACATTTTTGAGTGGTGTAATTGAACTCTCTTTAATTTTACGAGCCCACAAAGTCACACTGGTGTCAGGAAGCGAGACAATAACCACCGAATATTACGGCCATGGAATCGGCATTGGAAATGCTTTTGGCGAAGATGAACGAGTTAACAACAAAAATGGAGACTACAAATAACAACCTTACCGCCGAGTTGAAGGAAATGAAGACGGTAAATGAAAACCTCGCTGCGAAGACGGAAACGGCTAACAACAACTTGGCCACGACAATGACCGCAAAGATGGACGAACTGACCAAGGAAATGAGGGAGGCGAACGAGGTCCTCGCCGCCAAGTTTGAGGAACAATTGGCTGGCGTGAGGGATGACGTCACAAATCTGGGCAAGCGGATGGGTCAAGTAGACGACCGCCTTAATGATTTAGAGGAAAAGGCCGACAACATTGCCAAATCCCTCACCCGCCTGACAGAGGAACACCGACCTTATGTGTGGACGGAGGACGCCGAAGACGCTTTCCAGCACCTGAAGGAAACCCTGTGCAGTGCCCCAATTTTGGGTTTCCCACAACTGGGTGGCACCTTCATTGTGGACACCGACGCCAGCGACCATTGCATTGGAGGTGTCGTATCGCAGATCCAGGATGGCCATGAGCGGGTGATAGCCTACTACAGCAAGACGCTATCCAAGGCAGAGAAGAACTACTGCGTCACCCGACGGGAGTTACTGGCGGTAGTAAAGACCTTGGAGCACTTCCACAAGTACCTGTACGGTCAGCCGTTTCACCTGAGGACTGACCATTCCGCCCTAACCTGGCTATTGAGCTTTAAGAACCTGGAAGGCCAGACAGCACGTTGGGTCCAGAGGCTGCAGGAGTACGACTTCACCTCGGAACATCGTAGAGGGAAGAGCCACGGTAACGCTGACGCCATGTCCCGAAGACCCTGTCCAGAAGAGTGCGGCCAGTGCACAAGAGTGGAAGAGAAGGAGCGTGCCGCAGCAGTCCGAGTAGTTGTGGCAGTGCCTGCTGAAGGCTGGGATAGCGCAGGCCTGAGGAGGGAGCAGCTGGCGGACGCAGACTTGGGGCCACTCTTAAGGGAAGTGGAGGCAGGGACGAGACCAACCTGGGAGGACATCGCACCGAGGAGCGCCACCTACAAATCGTACTGGGCCCAATGGGACTCGTTGAAGACCAGAGAGGGCGTGCTGTTCCGGGTATGGGAACCACCCAATGGGAAGATGCAGAGAGAACAGTTGGTACTTCCCCGGAGTAAGGTACCGGAAGTCTTGGAAGAAGTGCACGCTGGTACTTCAGGAGGACACCTGGGAGCGAACCGAACGATTGACAAACTTCGGCAGCGCTACTACTGGCTGAGACTCCGAGCAGATGCTGGTGGTGCACCTGGATCGTCTAGCCTGCTATGATGGTGCTGTTCGGGACGACCAGCCTTGAGGAGGGAGCAGTGTGACGCAGACAGTGAACTCGTGTTGCCGATCGATAATGCGGACTGGCGGTGGTGGCGGGGGGGACGCAAGGGGTGGCACCTCCTCCTACCGCGCAAAGGTGCTCGAAGGCTCCAGAATGATTTCCCCCTCCATAATGGAAGAATCCAGAGGTTTCGGGGCGATCGATACAAGCGAGGCGACGGTTAGTTGAGTGGAGGATGTTGCGGTGTGCGGACGTGTAGTGAGTGACCGTGAGCCGGGTGGACGTGTAGTCGAGTTGAGCGGACGGGTAAAGATGAACTGGCAAGATTGAATGGTGTAAATTAAATTGCAATTGTGTACGTGCATCGGAACGGTAATGGACAAACTGGTAAATCGTAATTGTGTATAGTAAACTGTAATTGGAATAAGGTGAAAATAAAGAACATTTTTGAGTGGTGTAATTGGACTTTTTATTTCACGAGCCCACAAAGCCACAGTATGGAAAGATAGAGTCAGACTGAAAAATTCAATGCCATAGCCGGGATTTGAAACACGGATCTTCTGGTCTCCGTCCAGCCGCTCTAACCATTGAGCTACTATGGCCAACATGCCGATATGCCATTAAATTCTCCAACTGACTCGTATTTTTCCTGGTAAACCACTTAGGAGTTCTCATAAACACATGAGACAACTACCTTAATGGCGACTTATAACGTGTAAGTACTTTAAGGCCCAGGCTTTATAGTTAACCACTATTAGGTCAATTAATGGAAATTAATTGTTCTTTCACACTGGCCATGTGTAGGCTAAAGTATGGAAAGATACAGTCAGACTGAAAAGTCGCCATTAAGGTAGTTGTCTCATGTGTTTAGGAGAACTCTTAAGTGGTTTACTGGGAAAAACATGAGTCAGTTGGAGAATTAATGTCATATCGACACATTGGCCATAGTAGCTCAATGGTTAGAGCAGCTGGACGGAGACCAGAAGATCTGTGGTTCAAATCCCAGCTATGGCACTGAATTTTTCAGTCTCACTATCTTTCCACAACATAGGTCAGTCGGTCACGTTCTGAAGATGGGAACACAGTTCCTGAAACATGTTAACAGAGATTAAAGAAAGTGATGTTAGTGTTACTAGTACCAACTCATCTTCAGTAAATACAACAAATATATATTTTTCTTTTAAATTTTCTGATCCTACTTTTATTGTTTCTTCTTATGGTTGAATGGAGTGACCTAGTTTCAATTCCTTTTTTTGCAGATTGTTATACAGTTGTTCCAACATGGTAATCTGGCACTTCTAGAAGTTTGCTCAGAAATTCTCTTTGCTTATTTGGTATGACCTATCCTCCGAAGGTGCTTCATCATTTCCTGATGGGCTTCCTTTACACTTAAGCCTAAATGGTACTGGTGCCATTTTTGCGGCAGAACCACAAATATGATTATGTTGCTGACATCCGACAATCTTAACTGGCATCATGTCTCCAACGTCAAGCTCCCTCGCTCTATCTCATTCTTAGAATATATTGTCGCCGATGGCATTATTGAGTAGCTGCGACAAGCCGGGAGCCGAGTGCATGGGCAGGAGAGGTGGACACTTGCCAAGAGAAAGAGAGAGACAGAGAGAGGCTCCAGAATGTTCTGTCTTTCTCTTGCCGCCACAAATGTTCTCGGAAGGTCTACGGTATTCTAGAAACAATGACTGGGAGGTATAAATAAGGCAAAGTGCGACGACACCACCTACAGGGCCCACTCAACTAAGCCTGAATTTATACACCACTACCTACAGCAGTCTCTGGACACTCTATCAACTTGGCTCACCAACTGGCATATTAAAGTCAATACAGCTAAGGCCCAAGCAGTAATCTTCACTCGGCTAAACATCCATTGTTACCCTAGGCATCAACTCCCACCACTCTCAATGTTTGGCCAGAACATCACCTGGCAACCCTCGGCCACATACCTAGGACTCGCACTTGACTCTACTGGAAAGATCATATACGCACAACTCGTAACAAAGCTGCGGCACAGCTCTGAAAACTCTACCTATTGATGAACTACAATAATGCCCTACAACTAAAAGCCTTACTCACAATTTACAAAACATTAATTTGCCCGATTCTGACATACACAGCCCCAGTTTGGCGATATGTGGCCCCGACATATATTACTACCCTCCAACGACTACATAACAAAGCTTTACGTAACGTCTCCAAAGTTCCCTGCACTGCTCTAGCCAATAGACTCCATCAGAAACTCCAAATCCACACCACTTAAGAATTTGTTAAAAAGTTAGCTGCCGATATGTATGACAAACTGCCCTCCAATGCCAACCCCCTCTCCACACCTTAGGTACATACGAAGACACACATGACAAACATAGATGCCCCTTATCCCTCTTCAACAGAAACCTTTCGCCAAACACTGATGCCATCGACGCACACATTCACCTTGCCCGTCTAACCAATTACATCCCCAGACATCCCCCCATGCCTCCACCTCAACTTTAGTTACAAGATTCCCCCAGTGACCAGAAAAAGCTGATGACTCATGACCAGCAGTCGTGGCCAGCCATCAGCGAGACTGGGACGTCAAGGTGCCACTGTTCTTGCTGGCTGACCGCTCATCAACACGACACCACTGGGTTTACACCAGCAAGCTTAAGGTTCAGCCAAGAGCTATGCCTCCCTTGTGACCTGGCCTTTGGGAGCACCCCGGAAGCGAAGCAGTCAATGACCGAGTATGTGGGGAACCTTGTACACCATCTCCATGACATGCATGAGATGGTTCGTCAGAACATCCAGATGGCAAGCGACCGCCTGAAGACCTGGTAAGATAGGCAAGCCAACAGCCAAGGATTCCAGCAAGGTGACCTGGTCTGGTTGTACCACCCTACCCAGACTAAGGGACACTACCCAAAACCTCAACCATGGCAAGGACCATACCGGGTGGTAAAGAGAATTAACGACGTGGTCTACTGCATCCAGAAGGTGCCCCAAGTAAAGATGGTGGTACACCTAGATCATCTGGTCTGCTACGATGGTCCTGTTCAGAACGACCAGCCTTGAGGAGGGAGCAGTGTCGAGAGGCACTGTTTGGCTGCTGCAAGAGAGAGAAGCAGGGAGTGAAAGAGACTGATAGCGCCCAAGCCATGCCCACAAAGTGGTGAGCGCTAATCACTTGCCAAGAGAGAGAGAGAGTAACAGAGGGAGAAAGAGAAAGGAACAGTTTCATGGTGTTCTCGCTATATCATGAATGATCCTGTAGCTTTGCCAACCTTCGAGAAACAGCGGCTCATGTATAAATGCAGCTGAGCTGAGCTGGAGCCTGCTAGTCAGTGAATGGGGTTGAAGCTGTGCAGTGACGAGAGGCTAGAGAGTGGAGAACCGATAATCGTGTGTGTGCAGCAGCGTAGTGATTTGAAAGTGAATTCTTTTGTTTGTTTACGTGTGATGAAGCAAAGAGCGACCTTGGAGTTGCGTGTTTGTATGACATGTCATATTTAGAGCCTGAAGGGGTGTACAAACGTCTTTCTACTGAACTAAAAAGCAGTTGAAATTTTACAAACCTACAAAGTCACAATATAGCTATGAACTATAAAAGGACTGCAAAAGGTAATTAATGAAGTACAAAGATTTTGCACGGAGTGGGAAATAAGAATAAATATTAATAAATCCAAGATTATGGTTTGTAAAACAGGGGCAAAATTAAAAAAGGGGCAAAATTAAAAAAGGATGAGAAATGGTTCTTGAGGGGGAAAGAGCTTGAGGTAGTGAAGGCATTTGAATATTTGGGAGTAAGGCTCAGTAGTAATGGGGAGTGGGGAGCTCATGGTAGGAAAATAATTGCTAAGGGCAAGGCAGCTATGGTAGGATTGAGAAACTGTAAAGATAAGTTAGACATGCCGACAAAAATGGTTAGAGAGGCTATATGAGACAATGGTAGAGGCAAAAATGATATATGCAGTAGAGATTTGGGGAGGCTCAACAGTTAAGTAGCAAGGTTGACAATATGTACAAGTTATTCTGTAAAGAGGCTCTCGGATTGACAAGGAGGGCTCCAGGTGAAGTAGCACTTCTTGAAATGGGGAGGACTAGGAGAAAAGGAATAATCTTGGAGAGAATAATGAAATTTTGGTTTAGTTCAAAGTATAAACTTGAAAGAAGCGTAGGGACAGTGAAGCACAAATTAGCACAAAAGTGAATCAAGAAGATACTGACACATTGCTTCACTCACACTGTTTATTCACAGGACATATTTCAAAAGGTTTGGCTCTTATCATCAGCTGGTACTCAATTAGTGCAAATTGTAGTGGTTTCCTCTTAAAGAGGTTGACGATTCAGAAAAAGAGGAAACAACTACAATTTGCACTAATCGAGTACCAGCTGATGATAAGAGCAAAAGCTCTTGAAACATGTCCTATGAATAAACAGTGTGAGTGAAGCAATGTGTCAATATCTTCTCGATTCACTTTTTTGGTTTAGTTGTTAGAGTACGGAGGATGGAAATATTTTAAAGGTATGCATAGAACAACAGAGAACATTAGTAAATAAGAACAGTTGATGGAAAGTTTCACTTTTTTGGTTTAGTTGTTAGAGTACGGAGGATGGAAATATTTTAAAGGTATGCATAGAACAACAGAGAACATTAGTAAATAAGAACAGTTGATGGAAAGTGCTAGAGAGAACTATGGACAAAATAGGAACGGGGGATATATGGAGGGCAGGTGTAGGTAATGAGAGAGGATTTTGGAAAAAGGTAAGGACAAGAATGGAAGAAATAGAAAGGCAAGAGATACGGGGAAGCATGGAAAACAAAAGTTCATTGCAGTTTTATAGGATTTTGAAAAGGGACGGGGGAAGAGAAGGTTATATAGACAACCGTAAGAGGATTGAAAGGGAAGGATTAGCATGGATGAGAACAGGTGCAATATTTATGAAAGGATTAAGGTGGAGTGAGGTAGGAGTATGTGAATTATGTGGGGGGAAGAAAGTGTAGAACATTATGTAGTAAGATGTGAAGAAGTTGAGAAGTGGAGGAAGGAGGCATAGGAGAAAAAATGGAACAAAGTTGAGAGCAGAATTGTAACAATAAGAATGCTAACTGGGAAGCAACGGAATAGGAATAAAAATGTAGGAAGATTTCTTGGTAAAATGAAAGATAAATTGTTGAGGATAGTTAGAAGCAAAAGTTATGAAGGGGCGAAGGAATTAGGGGCAGAGGAAGTATTTTGTAGGGAAAAGTAAGGGATACAGGTAATCCCTCAGTGAAGCATAAGGCTGTTATGCCAAGCTGGCTGAGGGGTAAAAGAAAGTAGTCGCTCAATTCTTGTAAATAAGTTAAGGAAGAATAATATGTAAATAATAAGGTTTTCTGTAATATAACTGTAAATTATTTTCTTATGTACAAATAAATATCAGACAATGTAGTTATGAATAAAAGGATTGTTAAAAGAAGCTAATTTCATATTAAAAGACTTAATGAGCCAAACTTTATTAAAACTTAAAGCGTCACTCATGTCACTATAAAAACAGGAACATTTTTGGAACCTTCCCAGTCCCTTCCTCAGTTGATTGGTGACTGACACATAACCAATTGTGACACATGACAACCAATTGTGAAGATAAGTGATCAGTCACCAATCAGCCAAGGTGGGATTGTTCATACATTCCTGTTTTTAATAATGATATGAGCCAAGTTTTCATAAAGTATGACTCAATAAATCTTAATAAACATGTTGCTTTTACTGACTTTAGCCTTCCTGTATGCATATTTGCCTCGCAATAGTTACTCATGTACTACCACAAATTTGTACACATTTTGTTTCTTTCCTGGATAACACTACTATAAACTTCGATCACATTAAGATCCTGTTCTATCACTCTGTAAATTTGGTTGGTGGAATAATCTTTATTGGTCACCCTCAGGGAGGAATCTCCGGCATCTGCTTCTGCATTGGACCTGTTCAGATAACTGCCCTTCCTTGCTAAACTTTTTGCATTTATAGTTGCATACTTTTTCAACTAACCCATTCATGAACGGTTCTTGTCTTCATGGCTCCAAAACATGGCTTTTTCATTTAAACTCAATTTCATGTGCTATTGGTTGGCATACACTCATACTATAAGAATTCCATCATGGAAAAGTTTCTCTGCTCTTTGTTTCACTTCTACAAAGGAATTTGTAGAGACACAAGGTCATAAAATTTGACTTTCAGCTTTACAAATCCTGGCTAAGACAGTTGCATGACATGTAGGTAGAAAATCTTAAAATTAAAATATTCTCCTCTTCAGCAATTTTAAAACACACAGCCATACAAAAGTTATTTACATTGTTTGTTCATTGCTGTATAAGTTGATATTAAATTTGAGTATACACATTTGTTATTTGCATAAGATACTCACCAATCAACATTATTAATGATTGTCAATTTTGGTATGGAAGGCTATAGTTCCAGTCTTACAGAAATACAAAAAGTATGACAAATTACTTTAAAAGCTTTTTATATTAGTAATGCTCTAAACTTGTTTCAAATAAATAAATAAAAAGTAAAAAACAAGGCTTTTGCATCAGAATTCTTGCAATCTTATCAATTTCAGCTCCAGAATTTTGCAACATTATTCAGGAATTTTTTCTTAACCTGTTGAAATTTATGGTTAACTACCTTTGGCTATTTTTATTTCATATATTAAATACTTGTAAAAGTAATTAGTGCATCATACCTCTTGGTCTCATTGTTTCCATGTTACTCATGTCGAACACCCTTAGACGGTCATCATTACATGTGGTAACAACATTTGTCCCAAGTGAAGAGAAAAATGCAGCCGTCAAGCCCTTGCAATGTATCAAGTAATAAACTGGACTTGGTTCCATCTTTCTGAGGAAACGTAAGTCCCATACGTTAACCTCTCTGCAAGCACAAAAAATAATCATAACTTATTTCTACTCTGAGCTTATGCAAATTACAAAACTGCATGTATAATTACAGTATTATAACAATAAAGATTTGAAGACACAGAAGTGAAGAAAATAGTGAAATTTATATACTAATGAAGGTAGCTTGGGGAAGGGAAAAGTACATAATAAAGAATAAAGAGAATAGAGAACAATAAAGGGGAGAGAGAAGGTATTGCATGGGTGAGAGCAGGAGTATGGCGACTAAAAGGTATAAGGAAGGGTATTCCACAAAATTACTGTCCCATATATGGGGGAAATGAGAACTTAGAACATATATTTGTTGAGTGTAAAAGGACAGAAATTTATAGGAAAGAGTTTATTAATAAGAAATGGTTTAAGTTAGAAAGGAATGTAACTATAGCTGAAATGTTTGTTAAAGATAGTAAGAAGACCGGGCAATTCTTGGACAAAGTTAAAAAAAAAAAAGAGGTTATGGACAGTGAACAGAACTAATAATGAACTTGTACTGTTATAATTAATTGATTAGAAATAAGGAACTACTGTAAAAATGTGTATTACTGGTACAGAGCCAGGACTGAACACTGGTCACACTCAATTATACATGGCTTAGCATAAATAAACAAATAAATAAAATAAATAACAATACCTGATGCTTAAAGGTACAATAAAAATTGCATGCAAGGATAAAAGGTTGGTACAATGCAAAGCACTGACCCATTAAGAGTGCATCAGGTTCTTAAAAAAAAAAAAAAAAAAAATCCGATGTCCGGTTGACAATGGAGGCAAATAGTCTCTGAAACATGTTCCGGGAAAATTAAAGTAGGTGTTGTTTAGTGTCACTAATCAACTCCCTTTAAATTAAAAAAAAAAAAAACAATAAACCTTACATTATCTTTGCTGTTGTAATAAATTTAATTTAAAGGTGAGTCGATTAATAGCACTAAACAACACTTTTTAAATTTCCCAGAACATGTTTTGGAGGCTTACTTTCCTCCATTATCCACTGGACATCGACTGGTTCTCTGTGATGTAGATGGCAATTTTTTTGTCTGAGGTCACCTCTAGTAGCAGTTCAAGGAACTTGCTGAACATATCTTTTTGGAGGATGTCGAAATTAAATACCCTGTTTCTGTTTTTCGAAATGAAAATGTGTTTCTTGTGAACATAAAATCACAACATAAATCCAGAACCAAAACGTCTTAAACACACAACAGAAAACAAGAACTAGCCACATTGGAACACATTTTCATTTCCAAAAATAGTAACAGAGTATTTAATTTTGACATCTCCCACAAAAATATATTCAGCAAGTTCCTCGAATCACCACCAGAGGAGACCTAAGACAAAATATCGCCAGCTACACCACAGAGTCAGTCAGTATGGAAGAAAGTAAGCCTCAGAAATGTTTTCCGGGAAATTTAAAAAGTAAGTGTTGTTTAATTTTATTGACTCACCTTTAAATTTAAACATTCTATTATTTAAGAACACAGAAGCTTAGAAGCTCCAACCTTTCATATGCAACAGAAACTTAGAAGCTCCAACCTTTCACATGCAAGTCCACAAGAAACCAGCCAAAGAGTGAGTTTCAGTCAAATTCCCCAACACTGGTGGCAACTTCAAAGTTACTTCACTGTACAAGATCACAACATGTCAGGAATACCAGAGGTTTCCATAAAATCTAAATACAGATTTGTCTTTCCAGAAACATGAATAGTGATGATACCAAAGCTTCTTTGGTCAGGTATACAGCTACTGTTCATTCCAAAACAGAATGCCTACTGCTACAAACTAACTCTTTGTAACATCAGTTTACAAACCTTGCCTCTAACAGCTGCTTCTTCCTCTCATATACACTTGCTATGTAAGTATTACCTATAGTTCAAAACATTGTTTCATCTACAAAAGGTGCCTTTTGTGAAAATCATAGTTAGAAAATGCAACCTGAAGTAACCATCAATGTTATAAGCATGTGGAAATGAACATTTTGCTAACATTAATAGCAACAGCTAGTGACTAAGTTTCACTTACCCTAGCTATTACTACATTTTATTTAATTATATTTTTTTCACTATTAACAACTTCAACTTTTTATTTTTAATCAAAACTGTTTATACTCATACAGTTGAATCTGCTTTATACGTAACCCATTTATATGTAATTCACATTTATATGTAGATATTTGCAGGTCTAGGAAAAAATTTAATTTAGAAACATGTTAACAGATATGTGTTTGGAGGAATTTAGTAACAGTGACGTCAAAATTAATCTAAGAAACTATTTGTAGTTGGTTTATTAATACTCGTCACTTACTTGTTTATATTTATGAGAGACTAGTTTCAAAGGCATTCGCCTCCATTTTCAATCTCTTTCCAACTGGCATCTGTTGTTGTCTGCTCTCTCTCTGGTGGTGGAACTATGAACTTCTTTGTCAAATTTAAAAAGATCTTCAAGGAACAAAATATCACCTTGGCACCTACTAATAGACACTCAATTTTAAAATTGCTAAATTCAAAAACAAAAGATGAAATCTGCAATACGTTTGACGGATTATGATGAGATGATCTCTGAGTGGATTATCTTGAAGCCCCAGGTTGGGAAGCCATATTTGCAATACGTTCTCACATTACAATCCCTCGGTGAGGCGACTTATCTTACTCGGGATAGAGAAATGAAGATGCCTTCAGCTTCACCGTTACTGCGATGAAGTAGTCTGGATAAATTGTCGGTAGCTTCGTCGATGATCGATAAGATCTTTAATCCACGGCTGTGGTACCGCGCCAGCAACGGAATGGTGAATGGTAGTAACCAAAATTGATCATAAAACACTGCTTCACTGATTTTTTTTATAAGATTTTATTTTCTCCCTGTATCTTTACACAGTCGATACTTTGAAACAACGTTTGCTAACATATTTCATGTTAGTAATGGCGTAGCATACGCAGCGTGTACAGAACTATAGCCATTACACGTCTAGCCGTATCAAAAGAACTTTCAGGAATGAGCTTTATCAAGTAAAAAAATTAAATTCAAATTTTTACTGAAATGTGATTGGTTAATTTTGTCATGTCTTGTTACTAAGGGACGAATACTCAAATTTGATTGGCTTGACGTCAGATTTTGAATTTCTATGCAGTCTAATAAGTCACAAACAAAGCATCTTGATTTAACCTCTTCCATCAACTTCAGAGGGCCAGGTTTGTACTACATTTCCATATATGGGAATTTTAAAAAATTTCTCGAATTATATGGAAAATCAGCTTCAAATTCCATCAGTTAACAGATTCGGAATATACCAGATAAGTTGTAAGAATTGTGAAAACTGCTACATAGGTCAAACTAAAAGAAATCTAAAAACCAGAGTCAAAGAGCACTTTAGAAACATCAGATTGAAACAAGAAGATAAGTCAGCAGTAGCATTCCACTTTTGGAATGAAAACCATGACATTGATCCAAATCCAAAATTATTAAAAGGAGTGATAAACCAAAATAAATTGACAATATGGGAGCACATATTCATATGGAAAAATAAGGATCGCGTAATGAACTTTGAAATCCCACCAGTAGATAATTTGACAAAGAAGTTCATAGTTCCACCACCAGAGAGAGAGCAGACAATAACAGATGCCAGTTGGAAAGAGATTGAAAATGGAGGCGAATGCCTTTGACACTAGTCTCTCATAAATATAAACAAGCAAGTGACGAGTATTAATAAACCAACTACAAATAGTTTCTGAGATGTTAACAGATCCTTATTTATACATAATGCATTTATACGTAATTTGCAGTTTTACGTATTGTGACTTTGTGGGTTCATGAAATGAAAAGTCCAATTGCACCACCCAAAAATGTTCTTTATTTCCACCGACTTACAGTTGAAAACTTGCCAATTACACAGAATTACGTAATGCACACAATTACGATTCACCAGTTCGTCCGTTACAGTTCCACTTGCACTCGCAATTACGTAAACTCCTCCTACGCACGTAGACAGTCTTCTCGTCCGTACACCAGCACGGCGCTGCTTCGCTTCTCGCCAAGAACTGACTTCCTCCGGCCCGGCGCGTCGCTTATATAAGACCAGCTGGCCAATCTAGAAGTTTCCGGATTAGACGAAACACCCCACACGTTCGACAACCTAGGGGGAGGGCAAAGAGACGGCACAGTGGCCTGCAATCCCTCTCCTAATCATCCATTCAGTTAGTGACAGGAGACAAATGGGGTGGGTGTGGCGCGGCCTCTGGTCCCTTACTCAGCTGTCGTTTGTTGTGCTTCCCGATAATTGGGTGACACGGCTCCCTCCTCAAAGCTGGTCGTCCCGAACAGCACCATTGTAGCGGGCTAGACGATCCAGGTGTACCACCAATATCTTCCCTCGGGGAACCTTCTGGATGCGGGAGACCACGTCGTTAATCCTCTTCACCACCCGGTACGGTCCTTGCCATGGCTGCTGGAGCTTCGGGCAGCGTCCCTTGGTCCGGGTAGGACGGTACAACCAGACCAGGTCACCTTGCTGGAACCCTTGGCTGTTGGCTCGCCTGTCATACCTGGTCCACCAGGTTCTCCACATACTCGGTCACCGGCTGCTTCGCCTCCGGAGGGCTTCCAAAAGCCAGGTCACAAGGGAGGCATAACTCTCGGCCAAACATTAAGCTGGCTGGCATCATCCCAGTTGTGTCGTGTGTAGACGAGCGGTAGGCCAGCAAGAAAAGTGGCACCTTGATGTCCCAGTCTCGCTGATGGCTGGCCACGACCCTCCTCAGGTGTTCCTCTAAGGTCTTGATGTATCTTTCGACTATGCCATCCAACTGGGGATGTAGAGGCGTCGTGCGAGTCTTGTTCACCCCAAGCCTTTGTAGTGCCTCCTTCATTAGGTTGGACTCAAAGTTGGTACCCTGGTCACTGTGTAGCTCTAACGGCACCCCAAATTGACAGAACACTTGCTCCATGAGGCAGTCTGTGATTGTCTTTGCCTCTTGGTTTGGGATGGCATACACCTCCGGCCACTTGGTGAAGTAGTCCACGACCACCATTAGGTACTTGTTGCCTCGGCCGGAAACTGGGAACGGTCCAGTAATGTCAACGGCGATCCATTCGAATGGTGCTCCGACGTTGTACTGCTGCATGCGACCCCAGCTCCTAGTCTGGGGGCCGCGACTCGCCGCGCACACGTGACACTGATGGCACCATCTCTCAGCATCTGCTCGGAATCTCAGCCAGTAGTAGCGCTGCCGTAGTTTGTCAATCGTTTGGTTCACTCCCAGGTGTCCTCCTGAAGTACCGGCGTGCACTGCTTCCAAGACTTCCGGGACCTTACTCCGGGGAAGTACCAACTGCTCTCTCATGCGTCTTCCCATCGGGTGATTCCCATACCTGAAACAGCATGCCCTCTCTGGTCTTCAACGAGTCCCATTGGGCCCAGTACGACTTGTAGGTGGCACTCCTCGGTGCGATGTCCTCCCAGGTTGGTCTCGTCCCTGCCTCCACCTCCCTCAAGAGTGGCCCCAAGTCTGCACCCGCCAGCTGCTCCCTCCTCAGGCCTGCACTATCCCAGCCATCCGCAGGCACTGCCACAAACACTCGGACTGCTGCGGCACGCTCCTTCTCTTCCACTCTTGTGCACTGGCTGCACTCTTCTGGACAGGATCTTCGGGACATGGCATCTGCGTTACCGTGGCTCTTCCCTCTACGATGTTCCGAGGTGAAGTCATACTCCTGCAGCCTCTGGACCCAACGTGCTGTCTGGCCTTCCAGGTTCTTAAAGCTCAATAGCCAGGTTAGGGCGGAATGGTCAGTCCTCAGGTGGAATGGCTGACAGTACAGGTACTTGTGGAAGTGCTCCAAGGTCTTTACTACCGCCAATAATTCTCGTCGGGTGACGCAGTAGTTCTTCTCTGCCTTGGATAGCGTCTTGCTGTAGTAGGCTATCACCTGCTCATGGCCGTTCTGGATCTGCGATAGGACACCTCCAATGCAATGGTCGCTGGCATCGGTGTCCACAATGAAGGCGCCACCCGGTTGTGGGAAACCCAAAATTGGAGCACTGCACAGGGTCTCCTTTAGGTGCTGGAAAGCGTTTTCGGCGTCCTCTGTCCATGCATAAGGCCGGTGTTCTTCTGTCAGGCTGGTTGAGGGGTTTGGCGATGTTGGAGAACCCCTTTATGAAGCGGCGATAATAACTGCACAGCCCCAGGAAACTGAGCAACTCTTTCTTATCCTTTGGGCGAGGCCAATCTCTCACAGCCTGTGTCTTCTCCGGGTCTGTGGCCACTCCGGTTGCTGAGACTATGTGGCCCAAGTAATTAACTTCCTTGCGGAAGAGCTGGCACTTCTTCACGTTCAGCTTCAAGTTGGTCGCCTGCAGTCTCTGTAGCACCTTACTCAGATTCTCAAGATGGTCTTCAAAAGTCTTACTGACGATGATGATGTCGTCCAGGTATGGCAGGCAGGCGTCGTAAGTCAGCCCTCTCATCACTGACTCCATGAGGCGTTGGAAGGTAGCTGGTGCGTTGCAGAGGCCAAAGGGCATAACTGTGAACTGCCAGAGCCCTTGGCCTGTCGAGAATGCGGTCTTCTCCTTGTCTCTTGGGTCTAGAGCTACCTGCCAGTAGCCCGACTTCAGGTCCAGGGTCGAGAACCACTGTGCACCAGCTAGCGTGTCCAGGGTGTCGTCAATCCGGGGTAAGGGGAAACAGTCCTTCCGGGTGACAGCGTTCAACTTTCTGTAGTCTACGCAGAAGCGCAGCTCGCCGTTCTTCTTTGTCACCAAGACTACAGGGAAACACCAAGGGCTGTCAGACTCTTCAATCACTCCCCTGGATCTCATGTCCTCCAGCATGTCTCGTACCGCCCCTTGCTTATACAGCGGAACGTGTCTATGTGGTTGCCGAATAGGCCGGGCGTCCCCGGAGTCGATGCAGTGAAGCACCTTGTCCGTGCGGCCGTAGTCACTGTCGCCTTGACTGAAGACGCTTGTTATCGCCTCAGCAGTTGTCGAACTTTCTCCAGCTGTTCTGCGGTCAGGTGGTCGGCCGCCCTCTCCAGTAGGCCTTCTAGCCGGGGCCCCAGGTGTTGCGTCGGCACCGGCTCCTGTGTCTTGTCGATTGCTGTTACGCTCACCACGGGCTCGCACGTTTCCAACTCCGTCCCAGTCTGGACGTCCTGATCGGTGTCCGTTGGATTTAGCAGTATCACTAGCACCTCCTCTCGGCACGGCAGCAATGCCCTGGCTACACACAGTCCGTGTACAGGCGTCTTTTGGTCCAGCATCATGTACCTGGTTCTCTGGCCTTCCAGTCGCGCCGTCACCACCACCTCGCTCCTGGCGGGGACAACCACGTCTTCGCTCAAGACGACCCTGCAAATACCAAGGCGCTCTTCTGGTTGACGGAGTATAACCTCTTCTCCGTTCTTGCCGACGTCGACCGTCGCCTCATGGCTCCTGAGGGCATCCAATCCCAGTATCACCTCCTCGGCCACTTTCGCGACGAACACCCACAGACGTACGGTGCTCCTTCCCAAGGTCAGCTTCAGCAGGGCCTCCTTCTCCACAGGCAAGGTGTCGCCCGATGCCGTGACAAGCTGGTATGGTCGGCTCGGCTTCCTTGTCGGCAAACCCTTCGCCACGTCAGGTCTGATGATGGTCACGGCCAGCCCGGTGTCCACCAGCACGCGGCACGGCTTTCCTCTTACCCAGCCGTCCGCGATGAGGCTGTCATCCATACGCCGGCTGACGGCGCGCAGTGTCACTCGAGGGGATGGTGGTGATGGCGCCGACGTGCCCCTCTCGACGACGGCCCTTACTCGTTTTCCGGCTGCTCTTCCTGGTGTGGGCAGTCTCTCTGCAGGTGTCCGGGCGGTCCACACCCCCAACACAGGCCACAAGGTGTTCGCCGGCGTCCCTCGGCTGGTGTTCTGTCTCCGGTGTAGCGGACACTCCTCGTTCTCGACGTCGGGATAGCTGTTACCTTGGCCGCCTCCATCCTTAATGCTGCCGTTAGTGCCTCGTGGATTGTTTTATAATCGCCGAGCATTAGGCGCTGACGAATATCCGTGTCCCGTACCCCGTCAACGAAGGTGTAGGCAGCTTCCCGGGACACGAACTCTGCTGGGAGGTCGACTAGGGCCTTGCTTGCCAGTTGTTCAACTGCCAGGGCGAACTCCTGCAGCGTCTCTCCTGGCTGCTGTGACCTTGCCTTCAGCTGGCTGCGGTACGCTGCGGCTATGCGGTGGTTCCCAAAACGATCCTCCAGGGCCTCCCAGATGTCCTTGGGCGCCACCGTTGTCTGTGCCGCGTTTAGGACTTTCGCGGCCCGTCCCTGGAGGCTGGCTATTAACTGTGTGGCCTCCTCCTCCGGTGACCATCTGTTGTGCTTGGCCACTGTGTCGAACTGGCGGCGGAAGACCTCAAATGTTGACGCGCCGTTATATTTCGGAGGTTTGACGCGCGCCGATGTTGTATCGCGTCCCGGTGCGTCGGCCTTCAAATCCTTCAACCTCCTGCCGACGACGTCCTCCACCATGGCGTTCAGGGACTTGACGCTGCTGTCGGCCTTCCCTTCCAGGTCGTTAACGCGGCTCGCCAGGTCCTCGACGCGCTCGTCCACTTGGCCCATCCGCTTGCCCAGCTCCGTCACGTCATCCCTCACGCCGGCCAACTGTTCTTCAAATTTGGCGGCGAGAGCCTCGTTCACCACCTTCAATTCCGTGGTCAGTTCGGCCATCTTTGCGGTCATTGTGGCCAAGTTGTTGTTTGCCGTTTCCGTCTTCGCTGTTAATTCGGCCTTCATTTCTTCCATCTTCTCGGTGATGTCGTTAGCCGTCATCATTTGTTTCAGTTCCGGGGCCAGGTTGTTATTTGTAGTCTCCAGCTTCGCGGCCAGGCTGTTTTTTACCGCTTCTGTTTTTGCAGCGAGGTTGTCATTCGCCGTCTTCATTTCTGTCAGTTCCGCGGCCAGGCTATTATTTGCCGCGTTCATTTCCAAGGTCAATTCGGCCTTCATTTCCATCATCTTCTCCAAAATCTTTTCCAATGCCGCGTCCATGGTTGTAATGTTCGGTGATATTGTCGTCCCGCTTCCTGACACCAGTGTGACTTTGTGGGTTCGTGAAATGAAAAGTCCAATTGCACCACTCAAAAATGTTCTTTATTTCCACCGACTTACAGTTGAACACTTGCCAATTACACAGAATTACGTAATGCACACAATTACGATTCACCAGTTCGTCCGTTACAGTTCCACTTGCACTCGCAATTACGTAAACTCCTCCGACGCACGTACACAGTCTTCTCGTCCGTACACCAGCACGGCGCTGCTTCGCTGCTCGCCAAGAACTGACTTCCTCCGGTCCGGCGCGTCGCTTATATAAGACCAGCTGGCCAATCTAGAAGTTTCCGGATTAGACGAAACACCCCGCACGTTCGAGAACCTAGGTGGAGGGCAAAGAGATGGCACAGTGGCCCGCAATCCCTCTCCTAATCATCCCTTCAGTTAGTGACAGGAGACAAATGGGGTGGGTGTGGTGCTGCCTCTGGTCCCTTACTCAGCTGTCGTTTGTTGTGCTTCCCGATAATTGGGTGACAGTATTAAACTTTAGTGAAATAAACTGAGTTATACTGAATTAAATGAGCATATGGCATATGCTATCATAAAACAAACTGAAACACATTTTCCTTGTTGCTGCTGACAAAGATGCAAGCTGAGTGAGCCGCTTTCGACTACGGAAACAATAAGTGAAACATTAGCTCAAATATGTCTTTTGGAACATCAGTGTTGTAGCAACAAATGGGAGGTGGTCAGAGGTGGAAAAAACTGTAAAAGAAATAGGAATGGTTGATATATGGAGACTAGAAAATAGGAATATAACAGGTATTTGGAAAAAGAACCAGAGTGAGAGAGAGCGGGGAAGAGAAAGATATATAGACCAATGTAAAACAGGCAAGAGAGGGAAGGACTGGCTTGGAATACAACAGGATCAATGTTCTTGAGGGGACTAAGAAGTAGCAGGATAGAAATATGTGAATTATGTGGAGAAACAGTTCATATTCTGACCGAGTGCAAAGAGGTGGAGATGGAGATAGCATGAAGACAGGAAGTATGGGAGAAGAAATGGGAAAAGACGAGAAGCGAGCTGATAGCCATAAAAATGGTTACAGGGAAAAATAAAAGTAGAAATAGAAATATAGGGAACCCGGTTTGGAAGACTAAAGAGAAATGGTTGAGAAAAATAGAGTGGAAAAGAAAATATGCTGGAACAAGGGAAACAGGAAACTAAAGTAGAGGATGGAAGGGTAACTATGATACTCAGCAATGCTAAAAGACCTGGAAGCCAAGCAGGCTGGGCTAGCAGGGTTAAGAACGAAAACGGCACCAAAATTTATACAACTAGACTAAGAAATACGTATGTAATGTAGGTAAAATATTGTAAATAGCAAGTTGTATAAATAAATTCAATTCAACAAATGAGAAGTAAAGATAATTTACAGTATCTGTTGTTTACTGCTGAACAGCAGTTTTGTATTTCAGTTTTCAGTTTAATCAGCCACGGAGAAAAGAAAAAGGAAATGCTATATGCTACATCAGAAAAAAACAGATCTGAATCTTCCTAATTCTAAAGAAAACATTTTAATCAAAGAAAACCCACTGACTTTTGAACCAATTAATATTCAATTAGATTTAGAACAAATAGTTACAAAATCTGAAACTTCCAAACCTGTACTAAAAGCATTAATTAGCATTAGAAACTGTGAACAATAGATACCCCACCTGAAGAATGGTTACATATCTACACAGATGGATCTAACTTGGACAACAACTCAGCAGCAGGAATTAAGTGTGCACTGTTCTCATTCTATCAACCAGCAGGATACCACACAACAAATTTTGATGCAGAAGTAACGGCTATTCATATTTCACTCCAACACCTTCTATACAGAATAGATACTTTCAAAAATGCTGTCATACTTTCTGATTCTAAAGCAGCATTATATGCAATAAGTTCATATAAAATGAGGTCAATCCAAATTAAAGAATGTCACAAAAAGATCCAACAATTTCAGAAACTACAGAAAAGAATTCTATTACAGTGGATACCTGCACATTGTGGAATTGCTGGATATGAATCAGCTGATTTTATTGCCAAAAAAGGGTGCAAATTTAATTCAGAACAAAAGTAAAAACTTATCCTTTACATCCATAAAAATATTAATCAAAAGTAAATATAAAAACAAACAAAACCAATTAATATCTAACAAAGCCAAAGATAAAAAAATGGAACATTTTAATTAAAAATCCAGAAATTATTCCAGAAATCCCACATAAAGCTGCGGTAGCAAATTTTAGATTACTTACGGAACATGATTATTTGGCCATACACTTACACAGAATAGGAATTTATACAAGTCCAAACTGTCCTCTGTGCAACAAAGAAGAGGAAATGACTGAAGAACATCTTTTAACCTGTGAAGCCCTACCTGCCGGACCCACTACAGAGAAATATTGGAGAGCAAGAGAGCTAATGGCTTCATTGCCAAAGCCTAGCATTTGAAAACAACAACAGAAAGTATAATTCATACAAGAGGTGGCACTTAATAGACCAAAACCAAAACCTTATATTCTTCCAACTTAGAAATTACTTATACATGCTATATATAGCCATCAGTGACGGAAAACTCTTGAAAAAACTTATCCAGATAAATCAACTGACCCAGATTCGAACTTGGAATCTCTTGAATGTGGATTGTGTAGGTATTACATCATTGAGAAAAGTTGTAGTGAAAAAGCTCAGTGATATCTTTTGCAAACTGTGTTGCATGCATTTAAAGAGAAACAAGCCTAATTAACTGAACTTTAAAGCGGGATCAATTTCTAAACAACGTTTGCTTCATATATTTCAATTCAATTTATTGATCAGTCATTAGGTAAATACACAATTTACAATACACTTCATCACTTACAGCTATGTATATTATTTATAAAATTTTGTTCATATACATATTATTCTTGTCCAGCTCTGCAAATTCATGCATATCATATACAGAATTTTCTACTAGCCAAGTAGAAACTTTATTCTTAAACTGATGGAAATTAATTGTTCCTTCACACCAGCCGTGTATAGGCTAAGGTTTTGATTAGATAGAGCCAAACTTAAAAATTCAAAGCCATGGCCGGGATCTGAATCACGGATCTCCTGGTTTTCGTCCAGTAGCTCTTACCCATTGAGCTACCCTGGTCATACATATTCTGTTTGGTAATGCATTAAAAAGCTTTATACCTATCAGTTTATAACATTTACTGGTCTTGCTTAGTATACAATATGGCACATCCAATTTGTTTATGTTTCTTGTATTCTAATTATGCATTTCTTTCCTTACATTGTACTTGTGTATATTTTCTTTTACTTATATTAGTACATCATAGACATAAAAAATTTACAAATATAGGAGTTTACAAATAGTATTTTACAATGATGCCTTACTTTAACATAAGATAGAAATCTGTTAAGGTTTACACATGCAGGCCCACTGTATTACCTTAAAAAGATTATGCATTATGAAAACCTTATTTGTAAGTAATTCTGAGTTATAAGTAATTTTTCCTCTTCCCCTTATATACATATCAATCAGGTTCAACTGTATATCAAATTTCATTAGATCATCTCATAAGGAACACTGTATGCTGAAATAAATCACTGAAATAATGTTAGTATTGTACAAAAGTTATAGCACAGGTCCAAATGGTTAACCAGAGTTCCAATACACTCAAAACTGGTCCATTTCTTAGGTAAATTGATGGAAATTAAATGTTCTTCCACACTAGTGTGGAGGACAAGGTTTTCAACGGGTAGAGTCAGAGTGAAAAATTCAATGTCATAGCCAAAAATTCAATGTCAAAGTTGCCCTAAATTTTGACGTTCGATCAAATAGAACGGTAGACCACAAAGATGCAAGTAACAGAGAATAACACATAAATATTAAAAGTATAAGCATTATTAACAGTGAAGTATTCTTCATTTTTGAGCTTGATTTATGAGTCACTATGTGACACCAGAGAAACAATAAGTTGAAACAAACAGAAAAATCTGAGTCACATTCCAGTTCAAATCGACTCGGACTACTCACTGGACCGGACTCTCGCTGAAGACTCCGAGGAGGAAACATCACAGGATGGGGAAGAAAAGCGCCAAGAAGAAGAGCCGGCAAGAGAAACAGCAACCGCCGCAACCATCTCCCGTCTCTCTGCCGGTACCGGCAGACGATAGGGAGCCTTCCGCTGAGGTAGCTGGCAAGTTCTGGGCCAGCACCACCACGCGGCGCTCCAACACAGACTCCGAGCCAGACGCTGCTCAACAGCCAGGCTCGCAGGAACCGCTCCTTCCTCTCAGGCCCGCTCAGCCTGCGGGGCCAGCCTCCTCCACCGCGCAGCCTTCATCTTCCAGCACCGCAGCAAACCACGGCCGACCGCCGCAGCCAACTTACGCCGAGGTTTGCATCGCTCCTGCGAATGCAGCTCCTGCACAGCTTCCACCGCGGGAACCCCACTCTACGGCTGCTCTGGGTCAGCAGATGCTGTGCTCAGTAGTTGTCCGTGGGCCCCCCCCCCCCCACGATCTGCCGACCAAGTTCATCCACGCTGCTGTGCTGCAACTTTGGCCTTCTACCCACAGTACATCAAGGATCACCACTCACCGAGGACCAACGAACCTCGTCAGATTGCAGTTCACCGACACTGCTGATTACAACATGGCTTTGAGTAGTGGCCTGCCCCTATTGGGGCAGTGCCTACGAACCGAGCCGGGCAGGACTGAGCGACCTGCTCCATGTCGACGATGCTGCAGCTATGGGAATTCATCGGAACACTGCTCAGCACCGCCTCGCTGCCACTACTGCGGTGCTCCGTCACTGACAAGAGACTGCCGACAACACGACCTCCGCCGCCGCCGGTACTGCATAACCTGCAGTGGCTTCGGCCACTTCACTGGGCAAGCGCAGTGCCCTCTGTACCCCCGCCTAGGCGAGACGAGTGTTAGACGGACAGCACCCAGCTCTGCCGAACGCGCCACATCACCGGAAGTTCTACTTCTTCTACAAGAGCTCCGGCAAGAACTTCGGCAGACCAACACTCGCCTCAGACGCCTAGAAGAAAACTTCGCAGCCGCAGCTTCACCCAGATCCCACACGGAGGAATACAGGACCTCCACTCAGAGGCCCTGAACATCACCACCCGACTGGGAAACTTGCAGGACGCAGTCACCGCCGCCAACACTCACCAAGAAGCCGCCAGTGAAGCTCTTCTTAAACTATCGACTACCTGTTCCAACTTCACGTCAATCTCGACAGCACTGGACAACCATCTTCAATCTACATCAGAACACCTTAACAAACACAATACAGCAGCACAAGACCCGATCTCCACTATCACACAGCAACTCACAGCACTGCAGGAGCAAGTCACTGAGATCTCCAAGACCACAACAAAGCACCAGCAACTTCTGGACCTCATACACCGAAAACAAGGAGAACTACACTTTGCGGTCTCAAACTCTTCTTTCGACACCGAGACATTCCTCCAAGACTTCGCACAACTTCACAACAAGATTGATCTCCTCCACAACAGATTTATAAACATGCAACTGGACACGACTGATACGCACCACAGACCCCGACGCCGCTAGGCGTCAATGCCACTCCCCAAGCACCACATGGTGCGCAGTGATTGCAACATAATAAAGTAATACCTCAACTCTCTCATATCCTTCCTTTAACCTTTTCACACCCACTTTACTTTGCAGGCTATGGTCAGGGCCTTGTGTCCTGGTCCATAGCCTGGTAAGCCCACCAGAACTGCGCCTCTTTTTGAGCGCAGGAGCATCAACCACCACTAACGGAGGTGCTTTCAGCGGGACTCCCCTACTTACCTGATCTTCTCCCCTTTATTTTCCGGAACTCCTCTTGTTGGCTTTTTCTTTCTCTCCTCCTGTCCTTTTCTCTTTCTTGTTAAAAAAAAAAGAAAAAAAAAACCAAACATTGAGTTCAATGGTTAAGAGCAACCAGACTGAGACCAGGCGATCCTTGGTTCAAATCTCAACTATGGCATTCAATTTTTCAGTCTGACTCTACTCCTTCGAAAACGTTGTTCTGTTTAACAATCAACTGATGAATTTCCACTCGATGTTCAGTGGTAGCAATTCAAAGCTTATTAAATGATACTTGTATTTTAACATGTATATTGTTAAATATATCTAACTTAACTAGGTGAATGACATATTCTTACTCAACCTAAGACTAGTTGACTCAATAGGTACTGTTACAACATATTGTCACCCGATAGACAAAGTTACGACAAAACTAGCTGGCAAAAAAAAAAGAGAGAGAGAGAGAGAGACAGAGTAGCGTTGAGGCCACGCCTACTCATGTGACAGAATGGCACTTGCTGAAGGAATGGGGAGAGAAGAGTCAGAGAAAGCTCTGGATGATTCGTTTGCCATTGCAAGGGTCCGTAAAGCTTCGGAAAGTTTCGCCAGCCTTCGTGAAACTTCTAGATACTGCAATTGGTGTGTATATAAGTGATGCACTGGGCTAGAGGGCTCAGTTTACGGCAAGGAGCTGGGATAGTGAGTGCAGTGTGGACCTACGACAGATGAACTGGAAAGTTGTAACGAAGTTGTAAACAGTTGTACATAGTAGTTGTGACGTGAGTTGTAATTGAAACTGGTGCTTTAGAAGTGAACTCTTTGTTGTGGTCAACGACCTTAGAAGATTGTATTTGCGTGTTACGTAATTCTGCTGGTGGACAAAGTGTATTTCTATGCAAATAAAGAACGTTTGGATTTCTGCAACTTGGACTTTTAATTTCACAAACCCACAAAGTCACGATATTTTACAATTTAAGTGCTTTTTTCCCACAGAAAAATAACAACACTTTTAAATACTGCTAGTAATCAGCAATCAATTTTATAAAGCAATGAAAAGGGAAGAGCAAAACAGCAAAGTAGAAAATAATTACACTCACCCAACTCCAGAGGAGGTCATAAAATAGTCATCCCTAAGTGGATGACGCTGAATAGTTTTAATTGACTGTGGGTGGCAGTTATACCAACCCTCAACACTATTCCTGCTTCTTCGATCTATCAATGCAGCATCCCCACTACCTAGAGAACAACAAAAACATCAGCAAACTGCTTTATTATTTAGTAGCATTTACTTGCTGGATGCAAGTAAACAGCTTAAAATGAAGATTGATATCTTCAAATGTTATTACATCACTTACTACATAAAATATTGGAAGTAATTATAAACATCTTGCCATTTCATACCGCACTGCCTATATTAATATTATAAAGACAGTGAATACATTTTTAGAATTTTTTAAAACCGATTTTTGGTACTTTTTTGTCACCCAATTTTATTAATATTTCATCTGCATATTTTTTGTTAAATGCAATTTTTTCTATCATTTCCTTGTAGTAGGTTTTGGATTCAACAGACCTCAAAACATGTATTTCTACATGTATTTGATGCTGAAATATTTGATGAATATAATACTTCCTCCTACAATCACAGTTAGATGGTAGAGAAAGTGAAAGCATTAAATAAGAAAAGATGCAAAGAGAACAAAAACTACAGCATGGACCTAAAAGTAATAACATTAACATACCATAAAAATAGAAATCTCTTCAAAACAAATGACATGTATCACACACAAAACACCAGATCGTTAAATCACATACATACCACATTCTGTCGCACCAATAAGTGTCGCAGTAGCATTACTCACAATGGGACTAGCCTATACAATACAGTATCTGGACATTTCAAAGATCAGGTCTACAGCAAATTTAAATGTTCATTAAGAAAAGCACTCTTAAAACATGTACCTTTTAGCATCCAGGAATTTAAAGACATAAATTTATAATAACATTGTAAATATTACTTCTTGTATAAGCTACTACATATTGTGCATACTGTTGTATATAGTTTTATGTTATATAATAATTATGTAGTATTACTGATGAAGCCATGATTTATGTATAAATCAAAAGGTGAATGAAGTATCTTAACACTTAAGCTCCACTTACTTTTGAAATTAGGACATGTTTCAAGGACTCCGCGTCCCCATCGTCAGCTGATGCTCTACTGGTTCCTCAGGTGACCGCCTCCCTCTCCTGGCGCTGTTCAATGAGTTGAATGACATCATCTACTATTGGAATTTCAAAGTTCATTGCTCTCCTTTTATTCTTCAAAATGTGTATATTTTCCCAAACTGTTAATTCCCAATACTTTTTTGCCAGTACCAAAATTGTATGTCTTTGGAAATATTATGATTTTTTGACCAGAAGTGATGGGCTATGACTGATTTATCTGTCTGTTTGTAATTAATATATCGCATGTGTTCTTTCATCCTTGTTTCTAGGTTTCTTTTTGTTTTTCCAATATAAATTTCGTGGCACTCCTCACATCTTACACTATAGATTCCAGATAGTTTGTTGGTTGGACTTGTGTTTTTGAGCAGGTGATTTAGTATGTTTCTCAGGTTATATTTGTTATGTGGCACTAGTTGTATCTGAAATTGACGGAAAATGTTTTTAAATTTATTAAATGCCTTAGGGTGATACGTGAATTTGCAATATACTTTCTTTGGGTCGTCAGCTTTTAAAGTGCTAACGTTCTTGATGGTTTTCCATCTTTTATGCTTGTTTATCATTTTTTAAATAAATTTTGTATCAAAGCCATTCAACATTGCAACATATTCAATGTGATCTACTTCTTTGGTATATTCTTCTATAGTCAATAGAATGTTCACTAACCTATGGATTAAACTGTGAAACACTGCATATTGGTGTTCTTTTGGGTTGGAGTTACTGTTTTTAATGTAGTTATCCACATGTGTTGATTTTCTATATATGCCAAATTGTAATTTGTCTCCTTTTCTTATAATTTTTAAATCCAAAAATGGTAACCATCCATCTTGTTCTGTTTCAATGGTGAACTTTATAGATTAGTCTTGTAGGTTCAATAATTTTAATGCATTTTGTGCTAACTTCTTTGGTATTATGGCAAATATGTCATCCACATAACGAAACAATACTTTAAAAATATGTGGAAATGCTTCTGTCACCCGTGTTTCCAAATAACTCATATACAAATCTGCTAATAACGGTGAGATGGGGTTGCCCATGGCTAAACCTGAAGTTTGTTTGTAATACTTTTGGTTGAACATGAAGTTGTTTTGGTTGATGCATAAATTAAAGAGTTAGTTTGTTCTTCGATTTGATTTGAAAGCCATAGCTTAATCAAATTTGGTAGCTTTTCTGTAGGTACGCTCGTAAATAATGAGATGACATCAAAGGAGACTAAAATTTCATTAGTATTAATATTTATTTTATTTAATTCGTCAACCAATTCCAAGCTGTTTTTATTCCGAGAGAAGCATATCTTTGTATGAGATCCATTTCGCATGCTAACCACTTTGCTAAATGATATGTAGGTGCATCTATATTGCTGATAATCGGTCTTACACTGTCATCATTTTTATGAAGTTTTGGTAGACAATACAGTTTTGGTAAAACTGGGTTGCAGGGGACTAATTTTGCTTTTGTTTTTTCCGGTATTATTGTACTTTCTTTTATTGTCTTATTTGCCGAAACAACCAAAGCTTGTAGAGGATTCTTTTTTATTTCTTCATATTCCTGATGTTCTAAAAGTTTATTAACTCTGCGTGTGTAATCATCTTTGTCCATGATAACAGTTTTATTACCTGTATCTGCTTTCAAATATAATACTGGTTTAACATTCAGTTGGTGTATTAATTGTTTTTGTTTTGCATCTGATTTTTTATACTTTGGAGATGATAATTGTTCAAGTATTCTTTTGCATTTTGTTTTCGCAATTAGTTTATGTTGCTCATCAGTCATCAAATGTGATGCAATTTCGAGGTCAGCAATATACTGATCTAAATTTTGTGAGTAATTTATGCATGTCTTGAGGCCTTTATTTAAGAAATCAATTTCTTTCTCGGTAAAGGGTTGTGCTGACAGATTAACTAGATGATTTTCAGATTTTATTATTTCTAATTTTATTTTGTGTTTTCGTAAAAATTCTGCTTTCTTTTTAGGTTTGTTAGTTTTGACGTTCATTTTTAGGTTGAGTTTATCATACAATCTTGTTTCGAAATTTATCCACATACTGTTATTTAAATCTTTTGTTAGTTTCAAGTGCAAGTTGTACAGCATCAATTCTGTTTGTGCTAAAGAGGCATATTGTTCTGATCTTTTTAATAGTAATACTTTTTTCTCTACCGCTTTTTGGTATGTACTATTACTATTTTGTTTAACAGTCTGTCTTACAAATCTAATTTCAAAAGTAAGTGGAGCTTAAGTGTTTTTACAGTTCGAGAATTGGTTTAAAAAAGTTTTTTGATTGATGAAGCTCCATTGTTTATAAATACTTCTATTTATAGTTTTATTATACATTGGTTAACGAGCCAGAGAAGTGAAGACTGATTCAGGTTATAAGTGAGTGAAAATGGCGGAAATCGAGGTAAGAAATTCTAATTCGGATCTTAACAGAATGTTAGGTGGACACAAAAGAGATTTAAAACAATTTACAAAATTGCATATAAAAAAGAGAGACATCTTTGCCAACATCAAATTTATCAATATCTGTATAAAACAACAACTTTCACCTAAATTTGTAAGTCAAACTGTTAAACAAAATGGTAATAGTACATACCAAAAAGCGGTAGAGAAAAAAGTATTACTATTAGAAAGATTGGAACAATACACCTCTTTAGCAAAACCAGAATTGATGCTGTACAACTTGCACTTGAAACTAACAAAAGATTTAAATAACAGTATATGGATAAATTTCGAAACAAGATTGTATGATAAACTCAACCTAATTATGAAGGTTAAAACTAACAATCTTAAAAAGAAGGCAGAATTTTTATGAAAACAGAGAGATGATAACCAGCACAAAATAAAATTAAAAATAAAAAAATCTGAAAAACATGTAGTTAATCTGTCAGCACAACTCTTTACCGGGAAAGAAATTGATTTCTTAAATAAAGGCCTGAAGACATGCATAAATTACTCATAAAATTTAGATCAGTATATTGCTGATGTCGAAATTGCATCACATTTGATGACTAATAAGCAAGATAAATATGCACAAAATATGCATGAAATAAATACAATAAAGTAATTACGAAAGCAAAACGCAAAACAATACTCAAACAATTATCATCTCCAAAGTAAAAAAAGCAGATTGAAAACAAAAACAATTAATACACTAACTGAATGTTAAACCAGTATTATATTTGAAAGCAGATACAGGTAATAAAACTGTTATCATGGACAAAGATGATTACACACGCAGAGTTAATAAACTTTTAAAACATCAGGAATATGAAGTAATAAAAAAGAAACCTCTACGGGCTTTGGTTGTTTCGGCAAATAAGACAATAAAAGAAAGTACAATAATACCGGAAAAAACAAAAGCAAAATTAGTCCCCAGCAACCTAGTTTTACCAAAACTGTATTGTATACCAAAACTTCATAAAAATGATGACAGTGTAAGACCGATTATCAGTAATATAGATGCACCTACTTATCATTTAGCAAAGCGGTTAGCATGCAAAATGGTTCTCATACAAAGATATGCTTCTCTCGGAATAAAAAACAGCTTGAAATTGGCTGACAAATTAAACAAAGTAAATATCAATACTAATGAAATTTTAGTCTCCTTTGATGTCATCTCATTATTTACGAGTGTACCCACAGAAAAGCTACCAAATTTGATTAAGCTATGGCTTTCAAATCAAGGTTTTACTGAAACCCAAATTGAAGAACATAACAAACTCTTTAATTTATGCATCAACCAAAACAACTTCATGTTCAACCAAAAGTATTACAAACAAACTTCAGGTTTAGCCATGGGCAACCCCATCTCACCGTTATTAGCAGATTTGTATATGAGTTATTTGGAAACACGGGTGACAGAAGCATTTCCACATATTTTTAAAGTATGGTTTCGTTATGTGGATGACATATTCGCCATAATACCAAAGAAGTTAGCACAAAATGCATTAAAATTATTGAACCTACAAGAATAATCTATAAAGTTCACCATTGAAACAGAACAAGATGGATGGTTACCATTTTTGGATTTAAAAATTATAAGAAAAGGAGACAAATTACAATTTGGCATATATAGAAAATCAACACATGTGGATAACTACATTAAAAACAGTAACTCCAACCCAAAAGAACACCAATATGCAGTGTTTCACAGTTTAATCCATAGGTTAGTGAACATTCTATTGACTATAGAAGAATATACCAAAGAAGTAGATCACATTGAATATGTTGCAATGGTGAATGGCTTTGATACAAAATTTATTAAAAAAATGATAAACAAGCATAAAAGATGGAAAACCATCAAGGACGTTAGCACTTTAAAAGCTGATGACCCAAAGAAAGTATATTGCAAATTCACGTATCACCCTAAGGCATTTAATAAATTTAAAAACATTTTCCGTCAATTTCAGATACAACTAGTACAACATAACAAATATAAGATGAGAAACATACTAAATCACCCGCTCAAAAACACAAGTCCAACCAACAAACTATCCGGAATCTATAGTGTAAGATGTGAGGATTGCCACAAAATTTATATCGGAAAAACAAAAAGAAACCTAGAAACGAGGATGAAAGAACACATGCGATGTATTAAATACAGACAGGCAGATAAATCAGCCATAGCCCATCACTTCTGGTCAAAAAATCATAATATTTCCAAAGAGATAAAACTTCTGGTACTGGCAAAGTTATAAACTTAATGAATAAGCTTATGTCTTGAAATCATAATGAAAGGGTTAAAATCAAGTATTGGGAATTAACAGTTTGGGAAAATATACACATTTTGAAGAACAAAAAGAGAGCAATGAACTTTGAAATTCCAATAGTAGATGATGTCATTCAACTCAATGAACAGCACCAGGAGAGGGAGGCGGTCACCTGAGGAACCAGTAAAACATCAGCTGAACATGGGGACGCGGAATCCTTGAAACATGTCCTAATTTCAAAAGTAAGTGGAGCTTAAGTGTTTTTACAGTTCGAGAATTGGTTTAAAAAAGTTTTTTGATTGATGAAGCTCCACTGTTTATAAATACTTCTATTTATAGTTTTATTAAAGTATCTTATCTTACCGTGAGCAATCAGCATTCTGTTTACATCCAACAAGGTATGCCAAGTTGTGTACCTTTTCTTCATATTTTCACTGCTTGCATATACCTGTAAAATTGTTTTTAACAAATAATGTATCTAAAGAAGAAAGGTTTCTTTAGCAGTTTGTACACAAAACACAACAAATAAAATTCAATTACCTCCTCAAACGTCAGTGTGTTTAGATCCGCACAGCAAGTTGTTCCATCATAACTTGTTGAAAACATTTTTGTCACATCATTTGATGGAAAGGATATGCAATTAACTGGACATACATGAGTATGTAAATTCTGTATCCCTAAGTCATCATCAATTGAGAAATCACAAAGACCTGGGAAAAGAACACAAAAAAATTATGGAACTATATCTGGCATTCATAAAGTTATTGAATTTATCATAAGCTCCAAATGCTTTGTTAAATTTTATTCAATTGGTCCCTTATGTATTCAAATAATATATAACTTTAAAAATCATATGTCTGAAGTTTCAAAATACAAATGTATTTTATTTTGTACCTTGCAAAGAACAATGCACATTTGCATGCTTATTTTATGCTTTTACTTTGTAACATAAATTTAAATTATTTAAGATGTAATTCACTCTTTAACAATCTCAGTTAGTTTAAGGCGAATAAACTCACATTAAATATTGACAAAATTAAGTTCTTGAGGTTTGAGGCATAAAGTTTGCAAAATCTTTCTCTGCACTTAGGCACTGACAAGGGATTGTGCTTGACCAAACTGCACTCATTAAATTCTTGGTTCTACAGGTTGATACAATTCTTAAACTGGAAATCTCATATAGAGAGTATCATATACAAGTTGAGATCGGCTACCTTTGTGCTTAGGTCACTGAGCTCTTTTTGTCTAATTCAGATATTAAAATGGTACACTATGCATATTTTTGTTCAATAGTTAAATATGGTTTATTATGGGATTACTCGGAGAGTAGGCGAGTATTTATATTACAGAAGAGAGCCATCAGAGCGATATAGCATCAATGTTATGGCTCAAAGGCTGAATACTTTAACACTTCCTTGTGAATATATATAATGATTGAATAGCACAAAATACGCATGAATAAACAAACTATTGTTTGGCACTCAGTTGTGTGAGTGAAGCTTCCTCTGCTCACACCACATTGCATGGTATCTGTCACGCAACTTCCCACACCATGAACACTCACATTCATTGTCCAATTGATGGTACTTCTTGTTTCTGCACACCTTGAAATGAAATCCATGGGTCACGAAATTGGTCATTATGTGACGTAAGTCATACAGTGCATGAGTCAAGTCTCTGAAGATCATTGCTTCCGTGCTGTGACAATCATTCCATATTCCGTTTTGCTTCCTCTTCATGTCTTGTTGCTTAGCAGCTTCCTGATGAGTCTCACCTCATAATTATGCTCTCCTAAGGTTATATCTAATTTGTCCATTAGTGTCTGTTTATGCTGTCAAAAGCCTTGGAATAGTCCAGGAAGACAGCGTGCAGCTTTCCTCTTGGAAGATTCAGTGATTCCTCTATGTCTTTTTGAAGGCAAGCAACTTCCTGAGTCGCGGATATTCCCTTCTGTAACCAAATTGTTCCTCTGGAATCTGTAACTGCTGCTTTTGTTATGCATTCATATAATAGTCTGGTTAGTAGTTTTAGTACTGCTGACTCCAAGGCTATCCCCCTGTATGAGTTTGGTTCTCTGCTGTCTCCCTTCCCCTTGTACATTTTTACCATTGCTTTTCTCCATGTGTCCGGGATAGTATCCTTGCTTTAGGCATGCATTGAACAGTGCAATTATACACTTCCTTAATTTTGGAGGCAGTGTTTTTATGATATTCATTAAATATTACGTCGGGGCTGCATGCCTTGCTATTCTTAGTTGCTCTAATGGCCGATATCACCTCTTCTGTGCACAGCTCTGGGGTACCCTCTTATGTCATTTGCTGGCAGTGGTGCAGGTCGCGTTTCCTTGGTTTGCAGAACCACATTAAGTGTGCTTCCCATATTACATAGGGATATTTCTTGGGTATTTCAGTTGTTTGGGTTGCAGAGCCTTATAGGGGTTATCTTCCATCTCCTCTATTATTTGATTTTCTAACTTCTTCTGAAAATCTTCCTTTGCTTTCTTGATTACCGCCTTGTATTGTCTCCTTTTGACATGGTATATATGTAGATTGTCGTTGGTCAGTTTTCCCTTCGCAGTGTGTAATGTTTCCAGGGCCAATCTGCGGGTCATATCGAAGTATTCTACCACTTAGGATGATTTTTGGAATTTGTCAATCCAGCAGTTCATATCTCCTACCAAGATGAGTGACTCGTTCAGTGCCAACTTTCCCAGTGAGGCTGAGATTTCCCTGATTATGTCAGTAGCAGACATATCTGGTTGGAAGTATGCACACATGATCTTACATTCAATAAAATATATCTTTATGCTTCTGTGTTTCCATAACAAAAATCAAGACTATTTTACAATAATTGTGAATATACATAACAAAAATACTAGACAAAGAATGGACTTTCACAAACCCAGTGCTAGACTGACTTGTTTCCAGAAAGGAGTATATTATGAATCTGTCAGAATATTCAATGCCCTGACAAAATACTTAAAATTATCATCAGGTAAAATGGAGAAGTATAAGTCTGCTCTTAACTGCTTCAGCAATGGCCATTTAAACCCTGTATGGGCCAGGAATGGATACCCAATAAACAGAACAAGACATTTGTTACTATTTATTATTTATTGTTATCTGTAAAGGTTCCCAGAGCCGTAGCTCAAGCTAGGAAAAATACAAAAATATATAAAATGTTGGCAAACAGTCCTTAACAATAGTTATATTACTTTTTTTAATAGGAATGAATTACCGCACAAAAATAACATAAATAAAACAAAGATACAAGCATTCACTATAACCCAAGAAATAATAGTAGCAAAGAACATTACAAAAAAAAAAAAAAAAATAATAATAATAATAATAATAATAATAATAATAATAATAATAATAATAATAATAATAATAATAATAATAATAATAATAATAATAATAATAATAAAAGCCCTTCATATTCTACGAGACATTAAATAAATATTAATTTTTAACCAGTTCAGCTAACCAAACCAGCTATAAATGAGTGACACTTTATCAGCTATCAAAATGTGCCTTCAGTAAATTTTCAGCAACTTTCCTTTTAAAACCTTTTATGTTCCTGCAGCCTTTCAGTTCCAGTGGCAGTGTGTTATATACGTTGATAATGTGTGAGGTTAATGCTAATGGCTTCATTGCCAGAAGCAAGGCATTAGAAAACAACATAATGTGTGAGGTTAAGCTGTTCAGGCCATAAGTAGAAGTGTTCACTGTTGGTTTTGTTAAGTTTCCTTTATTTCTTGTATTATACATACGTGAGGAGCTTTCAAATATTAGATTAGACTTTAGAAGATTATTTTTTATTTTGTGGAGATATATTATCAAGGACAACTCTAGGCTTACTTGTAATGGTAAAATGATAGTCACATGGTATTGTGTTTTTGTGTTTGTTCCAAAGGGCAGATTGTAGATTATTTTCAAGGCAGAATTTTGAAGTACTTTGAGGTCATGAATTAAATATTTAGCAAAATTACCCCATAAGATGTGATAAATGGGATTAAATTAAAGCATGGTAGATACTTTGTAAATGATTTACACTGAATCCTTTGAATTTCAACCTGTGAATTACAGCTAACACAGAAGAATCTTACTTTTTACATGCATAATGTTATCCTTCCATGTAAAAATTGCTAAATGCTGTAAAAATGCTTCATAGATACACATTTGTATCTTCCGTATTTATTAAGTTAAACGAAACAAAAACTTGTTTAAAACCCATTGAACACAGTATACATTTACAGTATCAATAAAGTACAGATTATATTGATATATTGCTGAAATTTCACTGCTTTGTTACACTGTAGCAAAAGCCATTCTTTGCGTCAAACCTTCTAATAATTGAGTCATTTTGTTCTGTGTGCAAACAAACAGAATGTATGTTGTGTAAACAAGTTCTCCAGTTAAAGGTTTTAGGGTTTAGTTTATGCTACCAAGCAATAATCACTGTATATGTTGTGTCGCATAAATGCTGGAAAGAAACAAACCTGTCAGCATCTGTATGTACCTCTTATTACAGTATTTCACAACTGAAGTTTATGGTAGCCTTATGCAACTGTTTTTGCTCAATATTTTAGTTATTCATACTCACTCGGTATTCCAAGTGATTCCTTTTAGCTATTGATAGTTAAATGAATAGCACATTTGAAATTATTAAATTTCAGTGTTAACCATGACTTATCCTAGTAATGTAGCAAATAAATTAGCTTGCATAAGATATGTATACAGCTTCTGTTATCACTTTAGAAAATGTGGAGGACTGTTTCCTGTTTGACATGGTTTGGATATTGATGCTGAGTTCTCAGATTTTGAGGGGGTTGTATTGAGCAGTGAGGAAGAAAACGACCTGCTTCCTTCAGGTGTTTGTGAAGAATTAACATTGTGCAGTGGTAAAAATAACTCAAATACAAAAAGACTTATATTCAAACATATTTCCTGGTGTACTTAAAGCTAACTTCTGACATCCAACCAATACTTTTACAATTTTTTTTACTGCTGACTTAGTGTTTCTCATTGTTACATAAACAAACCTATATGTGAGTAGGATGAAGGAAGCCCTGACCTATAAAAGCAATTTAGGGCCTATTAGGAGAATTCAGAAGAGGGAAGTGTGTGTGTTATTTGTAAACCTACATTAGACATGTACTGGTCTACAGATGGCATGTTTGCTGCTTCATTTTTTGAGGAATAATGGGTCAAATATGGGAGGGGTGGATCAGTTATTACAAGCTACCCTTCTTTACGAAAAACAGTTAAATGTTATAAAAAAGTATTTTTACACAAGCTGGATATAACCATACACAATTATTTAGTAATTTGCACAGCTCTAAATTCATGCAAGACAATGACCTATCTGGACTTAAACGTATCAATAGCTAGCTTGCAGACTAATTGAGTACTGTAACATTCAGAGGCCCCTTCATACTGGGGATAAGAAATCCTCCACCCTAGCTTCCCTCAACTTGAGAGAAAACACTTTCTGAAAAGGATATCACCCACAGCCAAAAATGTTATGACCATTTTGAAATTGTCTAGTGCGTCACAAAAAAACAGTTCACAAGGAAACCAATATTATTTGGTGTGAATCTGGAAGATTCATGCCCTCATGTGTTTATCCAGGTTTTGAGGGTACCACTCTACAAGAAACCTTTAAGGGTAAGTTCATATCTCTTATAGAATTAATTTAAATTTATTGTAAAATAGAAAGATTAAAATAATTGGCATTAAATAAAAATTAATTGCATGTATGCACAGGACATTTATACACGTCCATATAAGTTTGCTGCATTTTAACTTGGACATCATATGATGTCCATATTGGTGAAAAGGTTAAAATTATCTATGTAGCATGGCCTATTACTTGGTAATGGAATTTACGGGTGATTGTTAAAGTGTCTTGTGTGATAAAGGGAATGTAATGTATCATTGTATTGGTTTAATGTATCTCCATAAACAAATGGTTGTCAGATTTTCTTGAATTATGTGACATGTTTGTGTATCACTCATTTAAAATTAATTTCTTTCCTTTTTTAACCTTGTATGTCAATTAGGCACTGTGTTCAGGTATATTAGTGATGAGTAATTGTATAACATTTTGTGTAGTCATCATTGTAGTAATAATTCTTAAAATGTTTTCCTCTTTCAATCGAATGTTAGCCTGCCTCGGTAGCATAGATGGTAATGTGTCTGCCTCACGTTCAAGAGGTCCCGAGTTCAAATCTCGGTTAGGGCAAGTTACCTGGATAAGCTTTTTCCAGGGATTTCCCTTATCCTGATAGACGAATGTCAGGCAACTCTAAGCTCCATGGACCCCGGACTAATTGGAGCATCATATCACCCCTTTCATTCATCCAAACAATGTTGGAGGACATAAAATTACACCAAAAAAAATTTGAATGTTACAGATGTTATAGGTGGCCATGGCAGCAACGGGGGTAGGGGTGGCAGTGGGAGTGGGTCGGCGGCAGTGATAAAAAATATTTAAAAAAAAAGGGCATGTTTGGTGGTGGCAGTGGTGGTTAAAATGATTTATGTTGGATAGATTCAAACTGCAAAATTCAATGCCACGGCCGGGACTTAAATAATGAAGATTTATTCCTTTCTTGGAAGTGTTGAAAACAGTGTTGTTATGATAAATTAACTTTAAAGAGAGTCGATAAATGACACTAAACACTTACTTTTAAATTTTTCCGGAACATGTTTCTGAGGCTTTGCCTCTATCATCAGCCGGCCCTCGACTGGTTCTCATTGGTGTAGTTGACGATATTTTGTCACAGGTCTCCTCTGATGGCGGTTCAAGGAACTTGCTGAACAAATCTTTCTGGGGGATGTCGAAATTGAATACTTTGTTCCTATTTTTTAAAATGAAGATTTGTTCCCATGTGGATAGTTCTTGTTTTCCTGATGTATGTTTTAGTAGTTTTGGTTCTGGATTTATGTTGTGGATTTTTCCCCCAAAAATGTGTGGCAACTGCTGATTTTTCTAATTGTTTATATTTTATGTTTCTAAAGTGTTCCTTTGCTCTTGTTTCTAAATTTCTTTTGGTTTTTCCAATATAAATTTGACTACAATCATTGCATTCAATTTGATATATACCAGATTTTTTGTTAGATGGAAAGGCATCTTTGATGTTTGAGCAAATTAGGTTCTTTAAGGAGAAATGGTTGACTGGTGCTAGTTGAATGTTTTGTTTTTTGAAGACTTTTTTGAATTTATCATAGGCCCATGGATGGTAAGTGAATTTTTTGAAAATCATATTAGTTTCTGTAGCTGAGAGGGTTGTGGTTTCCTTTAGTAGCTTCTTCTTTTTTGCTAAGTTCACTTTTTTGCCCACTAATGATTTGGGAAAGTTATTTTTTTGTGCTATTTCAATTATTTTGTAGTATTCTGTTTTGTATTCCTCTGCTGTGAGAGGGATGCTTACCAGTCTGTGTGCTAAACTATTGAAGATTGTCTGTTTGTGGGATCTTGGGTTGTAGCCATTAGCTTTTACGTAGTTGTCTGTCTGTGTTGGTTTTCTGTAAATGCCAAAGTTTAGTCTGTTTTTATTCCTCATTATTTTTAGTTCCAAAAGTGGGAAATGTTCATCTTTTTCTATTTCTACAGTGAACTTGATGCTTTCTTCTTGGATATTTAAAAGTTTTAGTGCATCACTGATGTGTTTTTTTGATACTATTGGAAAGATGCCATCTACATATCGTTGCCAGAGTTTGAACATCCAAGGGAAACCTTTGTTGATCCTTATTTCTAACGCACTCATGTACAGATCGGCCAGGAAGGGTGATAGGGGGTTGCCCATTGCTAACCCTGAAGTTTGGTGTAAATATTTTGTTTGAAACTGGAAGAAATTTTGTTCTATGCATAATTTGGTTAGTTCGATGTAGTCTGAAATTTCAGGTGATGCCATTGCAAGTGATTTGAGCCATTTTTCTATCAACGGTGGGAGTTGATTAACTGGTATGCTGGGAAACAGTGATTTAACATCAAACGAGACTAGCGTGTCCTCTTCTTTTAGTTCAGTATCCTTAATGTGTTCTATAAGTTCATAGTTGTTTTTGACGCTTAGGCTGTCGAATTTTGGAAATGTGTTGAATTTGTTTGTTAGCCACTTTGCAAGTTTGTATGTTGGTGAATTTATACTGCTAACTATAGGTCTCATTGTTATGGATGGTTTGTGTATTTTGGGTAAGCCATAAAGTCTAGGTAAGGTTGGGTTATCTGGTTTAACTGCATATTTGTTTGGTATTATGCTTGATTTTGCTATTGTTTTTTCAAATGACTGTATGCAAGTTTTTAGAGGATTTTTGTTAATGATTTCATATTCATTGTCAGTTAGCATTTTTTCCATTTTTTCAATATAATCTGATTTTTCCATTATGACAATCTTGTTGCTTTTGTCTGCCTTTGTGTAAATAACGTTTTTCTGTTGAACCGCCACCAGAGGAGACCTGTGACAAAATATCGTCAACTACACCAATGAGAACCAGTCGAGGGCCGGCTGATGATAGAGGCAAAGCCTCAGAAACATGTTCCGGAAAAATTTAAAAGTAAGTGTTGTTTAGTGTCACTAATCGACTCTCTTTAAAGTTAATTTATCATAACAACACTGTTTTCAACACTTCCAAGAAAGGAATTGCAATATTGGGCTAACAAGTCTTTAAGAAGTGAAAATCATACCACCTGATCGCACGAAGTAAATAAAACAGCTGTCAATATGGCGGACGAGGTAACCTCTTTAAAATTTAAAACCCATGATGGTTTCAATGAACATTTTGGAAATAAACAAGACATAAGATTATTTTTAAAACTGCAAGAGAAGAAAAGAAACATTTTTGCTAATATAAAGTTCCTAAAACTGTGTTTACGAAATAAAGTAACACCCCGATTTGTCCGGAAAATAGTAAAACAAGGCAACGGAAATCCACAACAAAGGGCTGCGGAGAGAAAAGTTTTAAAATTCGAAAATAAGCAATACAAAAATTTGGATGATATAGAATTAAAACTTTACAAACTTTATTCAGTTTTAACGAAAGAGCTGGGAAACGTGATGTGGGAAAACTTTGAACATAATTATTTGGCAGTCCTAAGCAAGAAAATGAGAGAAAAAACCGTACGACTTAAATACAAACTGGCCAATCTGTGCAACATGTCTTCACACCGAAATCATACCGGGAAAAAGTTTAAAAACTTCGGGAATATCAACGTATGTCGATCAGCAATCGTCACACACGCTAAACACAATAGTAAAATAAGGTGCGTAAATGCAAAATCGAGCATGCAAATCTTTGAAAACGTCGTAAACCTATCTAAGCAAAATTTCTCCAGAAAAGAATTGAGTCTTTTAAATAATGGATTAAAAACATACGTCAGTTTCTCAAACAAAATTGAAGACTACATTGCAGATATCAACATTTCGACACAAATTCTACCAGTATCCATACAAAATTCAGTAAAAAAACATTGTGAAAATATTTTGGAGGAAATAAAGAACAGATTCTTTCAGAAGAGAAAACATAATACTATCCATTCTTTGTAAAAGAAATACGTTATTTACACAAAGGCAGACAAAGGTAACAAGATTGTCATAATGGAAAAATCAGATTATATTGAAAAATGGAAAAAATGCTAACTGACAATGAATATGAAATCATTAACAAAAAACCCCTAAAAACTTGCATACAGTCATTTCAAAAAACAATAGCAAAATCAAGCATAATACCAAACAAATATGCAGTTAAACCGGATAACCCAACCTTACCTAGACTTTATGGCTTACCCAAAATACACAAACCATCCATAACAATGAGACCTATAGTTAGCAGTATAAATTCACCAACATACAAACTTGCAAAGTGGCTAACAAACAAATTCAACTCATTTCCAAAATTCGACAGCCTAAGCATCAAAAACACCTATGAACTTATAGAACACATTAAGGATACTGAACTAAAAGAAGAGGACACACTAGTCTCGTTTGATGTTAAATCACTGTTTCCCAGCATACCAGTTAATCAACTCCCACCGTTGATAGAAAAATGGCTCAAATCACTTGCAATGGCATCACCTGAAATTTCAGACTACATCGAACTAACCAAATTATGCATAGAACAAAATTTCTTCCAGTTTCAAACAAAATATTTACACCAAACTTCAGGATTAGCAATGGGCAACCCCCTATCACCCTTCCTGGCCGATCTGTACATGAGTGCATTAGAAATAAGGATCAACAAAGGTTTCCCTTGGATGTTCAAACTCTGGCAACGATATGTAGATGACATCTTTGCAATAGTACCAAAACAACACATTGTGATGCACTAAAACTTTTAAATATCCAAGAAAATAGCATCAAGTTCACTGTAGAAATAGAAAAAGATGAGCATTTACCATTTTTGGATCTAAAAATAATGAGGAATAAAAACAGACTAAACTTTGGCATTTACAGAAAACCAACACAGACAGACAACTACATAAAAGCTAATGGCTACAACCCAAGATCCCACAAACAGGCAATCTTCAATAGTTTAGCACACAGACTGGTAAGCATCCCTCTCACAGCAGAAGAATACAAAACAGAATACAACAAAATAATTGAAATAGCACAAAAAATAACTTTCCCAAATCATTAGTGGGCAAAAAAGTGAACTTAGCAAAAAAGAAGCAGCTACTAAAGGAAACCACAACCCTCTCAGCTACAGAAACTAATATGATTTTCAAAAAATTCACTTACCATCCATGGGCCTATGATAAATTCAAAAAAGTCTTCAAAAAACAAAACATTCAACTAGCACCAGTCAACCATTTCTCCTTAAAAAACCTAATTTGCTCAAACATCAAAGATGCCATTCCATCTAACAAAAAAATCTGGTATATATCAAATTGAATGCAATGATTGTAGTCAAATTTATATTGGAAAAACCAAAAGAAATTTAGAAACAAGAGCAAAGGAACACTTTAGAAACATAAAATATAAACAATTAGAAAAATCAGCAGTTGCCACACATTTTTGGGAAAAAACCACAACATATATCCAGAACCAAAACTACTAAAACATACATCAGGAAAACAAGAACTATCCACATGGGAACAAATCTTCATTTCAAAAAATAGGAACAAAGTATTCAATTTCGACATCCCCCAGAAAGATTTGTTCAGCAAGTTCCTTGAACCGCCACCAGAGGAGACCTGTGACAAAATATCGTCAACTACACCAATGAGAACCAGTCGAGGGCCGGCTGATGATAGAGGCAAAGCCTCAGAAACATGTTCCGGAAAAATTTAAAAGTAAGTGTTTAGTGTCATTAATCGACTCTCTTTAAAGTTAATTTATCATAATAACACTGTTTTCAACACTTCCAAGAAAGGAATAAATCTTCATTATTTAAGTCCCGGTCGTGGCATTGAATTTTGCAGTTTGAATCTATCCAACATAAATCATTTTAACCACCACTGCCACCACCAAACATGCCCTTTTTTTTAAAATATTTTTTATCACTGCCGCCGACCAACTCCCACTGCCACCCCTACCCCCGTTGCTGCCACGGCCACCTATAACATCTGTAACATTCAAATTTTTTTTGGTGTAATTTTATGTCCTCCAACATTGTTTGGATGAATGAAAGGGGTGATATGATGCTCCAATTAGTCCGGGGTCCATGGAGCTTAGAGTTGCCTGACATTCGTCTATCAGGATAAGGGAAATCCCTGGAAAAAACCTTATCCAGGTAACTTGCCCTAACCGAGATTTGAACTCGGGACCTCTTGAACGCGAGGCAGACACATTACCATCTATGCTACCGAGGCAGGCTAGATTTCGATTGAAAGAGGAAAACGTTTTAAGAATTATTACTACAATGATGACTACACAAAATGTTATACAATTACTCATCACTAATATACCTGAACACAGTGCCTAATTGACATACAAGATTAAAAAAGGAAAGAAATTAGGTTTAAATGAGTGATACACAAACATGTCACATAATTCAAGAAAATCTGACAACCATTTGTTTATGGAGATACATTAAACCAATACAATGATACATTACATTCCCTTTATCGCACAAGACACTTTAACAATCACCCGTAAATTCCATTACCAAGTAATAGGCCATGCTACATAGATAATTTTAACCTTTTCACCAATATGGACATCATATGATGTCCAAGTTAAAATGCAGCAAACTTATATGGACGTGTATAGATGTCCTGTGCATACATGCAATTAATTTTTATTTAATGCCAATTATTTTAATCTTTCTATTTTACAATAAATTTAAATTAATTCTATAAGAGATATGAACTTACCCTTAAAGGTTTCTTGTAGAGTGGTACCCTCAAAACCTGGATAAACACATGAGGGCATGAATCTTCCAGATTCACACCAAATAATATTGGTTACCTTGTGAACTGTTTTTTTGTGACACACTAGACAATTTCAAAATGGTCATAACATTTTTGGCTGTGGGTGATATCCTTTTCAGAAAGTGTTTTCTCTCAAGTTGAGGGAAGCTAGGGTGGAGGATTTCTTATCCCCAGTATGAAGGGGCCTCTGAATGTTACAGTACTCAATTAGTCTGCAAGCTAGCTATTGATACGTTTAAGTCCAGATAGGTCATTGTCTTGCATGAATTTAGAGCTGTGCAAATTACTAAATAATTGTGTATGGTTACATCCAGCTTGTGTAAAAATACTTTTTTATAACATTTAACTGTTTTTCGTAAAGAAGGGTAGCTTGTAATAACTGATCCACCCCTCCCATATTTGACCCATTATTCCTCAAAAAATGAAGCAGCAAACATGCCATCTGTAGACCAGTACATGTCTAATGTAGGTTTACAAATAACACACACACTTCCCTCTTCTAAATTCTCCTAATAGGTCAGGGCTTCATTCATCCTACTCACATATAGGTTTGTTTATGTAACAATGAGAAACACTAAGTCAGCAGTAAAACAAATTGTAAAAGTATTGGTTGGATGTCAGAAGTTAGCTTTAAGTACACCAGGAAATATGTTTGAATATAAGTCTTTTTGTATTTGAGTTATTTTTACCACTGCACAATGTTAATTCTTCACAAACACCTGAAGGAAGCAGGTCATTTTCTTCCTCACTGCTCAATACAACCCCCTCAAAATCTGAGAACTCAGCATCAATATCCAAACCATGTCAAACAGGAAACATCTTTTTCTCATTGCCTCGCACTGCTTGGAGTTGCATTGAGTCAACATTAAGAAAGAATTATATTCCTTTATGGTATGAAGAAACTATTCAAAATATAAGAGAGTATGTCACAGCGAAGAAAACATGTATGTTTCCATTGATGAAAGCACAGACAGTGAACATCGGTACATAGGGATGCTAAAGTTGGATGGACCAGATAAAATGTTATAGCTGACTTCTGAAGTTACGTATTCTGTTCACTAATTCCATGTCGTTGCTTTGGCCTAATAAGATACGGTATAAGGACCTGCTGTTTTTCTCTGATGCCGCCCCATATATGGTTGAAGTGGCAAAATCAATAAAGGACTTTTATCCACAAATGATACATGCAACCTGTTTGGCACTTGGCTTACATAGAGTGGCAGAAGAAGTAAGATCACACTTTTCACAAGTACATGCATTTATATTAAATAATATAACCCTTCCAGGCTTAAAGTGGGGATGCACATACACATTGTGGTTTGTATCACACCACACTGAACACGTGGTCAAAGCTATCTGCCGTAAGCTATTTACATTTGACTCATCGCCAAGCATCATAATCTTTTACTGCAGCAGGATTAGAAAAGCACTGGGCTCATATTTACTAAATAAACTAAAATACTAAATCAACTAATTAAAGAAATGCTAAAGGAAAGTTAAGAAATATAATTTTGTGAGTGAAAACTTAAATTAATCTGATTTAATAACCCCCATCAAGAAACCTGTTATCACTGCCAATATGCAAAATGATGAAGCACTTACCTATGCCAGTTGGATCTGTTTACCTCTATAAAGCCCAGAAAAAAAATGTACCTTTCTTTGACTCTAAAGTTGTATCTGTCCAAGCCTTTGAAGTGTATGTCCCTCATTTACCTAGGTTTCATCTAAGTAATAAATTGCAAGCCCTTCTACATGAAATTGTCTCACAGATCTCCGGCAGCACAATGTCTCCCGGTCAATTATCACATTAATTTTGTTTCCATTTGAAAACTGAAACCCAATATTTTTCAGCCAAGTGTGGAAAGTGGTTTTCTTAAAATATGGAAGATCTGGGTCACTGTTCACTAAAGCAACTTATCGATAGTAGGAGGCTGGTTGTTTAAAAATACTATGCACTTTAAAGTGAATAGCACTCTTAACAAAAACATCCACTTACGCTAAAACACTACATGGCCTTTCCCTTTTCTTTTTAGGGATTTTTTACAGTTCCTGTTTAATTTCGGTTCTCACATTTAAAACAGTGTTCACAGATACACCAGTTCCTTCAGATGTCAGTTTAGTTTCGTCATAATGTTGAAAGAAAAAGTTAAACACTTTTAATACAACTATCTTTTCACCACTTTTTAGAGGTGAAAAGCCACTTTTATGCTTCTATGCACTATTCTGAGGAACTGAGCACTACGATATATTAATTCACAGTGCGCATATACAATACTAACAGGAGGAGTGGGAAAGAAACATTTCACTGCAGTGAACACAATTCAATCGAGGCAGTAAAAACACCACGTGACAATAAATGGAAGTAAATGTTTAAACTCACATTTAAATGTTTTATAACTTGAATTATGATATTTATTCACCCCCATTCATTACTTGAATGTATCCAATAAGTGATAATATATGCAATGTAGTAACAAACTATTTCCATTCACGCTTCACTGCTTTGCTGGCTCTAAAAGTTGTGCTACAACGCAATATTGACATCCGTACACACTTTAAGGTTGGCTGGAGTACAAAAGGATATTGACAAATCCTCTGTATGCAGAGAAAATTTCAAATTTTATTCCCCGGTGTACCATTATCTCCATAACCAATAACGCAATGGGGCTCAAGACTAGAAGCTTGTTTTTATTTTTGTGCACATTTTCAAATATTGAAATTCTTTGTAAATTTCCTGGATGTGGAAAATGGGAGTGATCAAGGTAGTTCAACAGGTGTTTAATGATAGTGAATTAGACGGGCAATTTAGTTTATATCAAGTTAAACTATGTATAAGTTAATTGACAGAAATTAATCATTTCTTCACACTAGCCATATATAGGCTAAGGTTTTGGATAGACAACCAGGAGATCCATGGTTCAAATCCTGGCCATGGCATTGAATTTTTCATGTCGACTCTATCTATCCAAAACCTTAGCCTATATACGGCTAGTGTGAACAAATTATTAATTTCCATCAATTAACTTAAATAGTAAGAGTTTTAATGATGAAGCCCGGGATTCAAGTACTTACAATAGTAAGTTGCCACAAACGGTGTAGCTCGGATGTGAGAGCCCCTAGTGGTTTACCGTGATATATAGAGTCAATTGGAGAATTTAATGTCAGGATGGCATGTTGGCCATGGTAGCTTAATAGGTAAGAGCGACTGGACAGAAACCAGGAGATCCGTGGTTCAAATCCCGGAGATGGCATTGAATTTTTCATGTTGACTCTATCTAAACTTTATTTGTTTACCACCTGTGATTCAAAATCTTCAAGAAAGGACTACTGCACTAGACAAAGCTATAGCTTTGATTAAGAAAGCTGAAGATACATTGAATATCCTGACTGGTGAAGTTGGCAAGAAGAGTTTAAAGAAATTTACAAATCTATTAGAAAAAATTCCATTATACAAGACATTTTGCAAGATAGAGTATTTTCGATAGAGTACTTTCAGGGGAAATTTTTAAAACCGTGGACATACAAAAGGAATTGACACTCAGTAACTTATAAATATTAAAAGCAGAAGCATTATTAACAGTAACGTATTCTTCATTTTTGAGTTTGATTAATGAGTCAATATGTTTACACTCAACTTCACTTACTATGTTGTTGTATAATCGAAACGTTTTCAAGATCATTCGATCTCATCCTGTCCATTTTTGGACAGAAAACCACAACATTGGCCATAGCATAAAACTGTTAAAATCTTTAAGTACACCCCTAGATTTGGATATTTGGGAAAAAATATTCATAACCAAAAACCGGGATAAAGTTATAAATTTTGAAATCCCGGCATTAAATGAAGTATTAAAACTTAGTGCCCCTAACACCAGATGGCAGAGGGATCGGAGCACCGTAGTAGTGGAGGAAGAAGAATGTTCATTTAGTCACCAAACAGCAGTAGCAGTAGCCGTAGTATCGAATGATCTTGAAAACGTTTCGATTATACAACATAGTAAGTGAAGTTAGGTGTAAACATAGTGATTCATTAATCAAACTCAAAAACTCAGTAACTTGTCGCTATTCAAGTATACTCCTAATAATTAGCGAAGAAGTGGAAAGAAGTTTCTCAATGAACAACAATGTCTTTGTCAATAACAGTCATTCCTTCGTATTCAAAAATCTTTGAATGTACACCATTATTTACTGTAGGGGAGTGGATAGCTGTTAATTTAAGGTATGATTTTCATTTTTTCATAAATTTCTTGTGATTATTAATTTTAAGGAAATCCAATTTTTAGGTCATTTTTTGTAATTATTAGGTAATTTTCATTGAATTTTAGTCATTTTATAAGTCATTTTTCAAGCATTTTTAGGTCATCAAAATCTGTCTCCTGGTGACAGTCATCATAATTGCAGTGCTACAACTACATTCAACATCATTGTTCATGTGTAGTCAATAACTTTTATAAATATAAAAAACAGAAGCACTATTAACAGTGAAGTATTCTTCAATTGTTGGAGTATTTGAGTATTCACACTTATTTACATTCACTTTCCCTTTTAACAAAAAAATTCATAATTTTTTTCTCCATAATTTTGTCTTGGTCTGTGTGTCTGTGGGCGTGGGGACGCATGGGGGGGCGTGGGGGGCGTGTGCGTGGGCGTGTGCATGGGGGGCATGTGCGTGGGCATGTGCGTGTGTGTGCGCGCGCTTCTATAGACATTTCTTGTAACACCATTCAAATATATTTTGCTTTTGTTTCAAAATATATAAATATCTTATATTGTACTAATCAAAGATTTTAAATAAAGATATATTTAGTTTTACATACTAATTAATAATTTGGCTTTTGATCTTTCTTTTTCTTCTACCCGGGCCCAAATGACCTTGTTGTCGACGGGCCCTAAAACACCACACACTCACTCATTCACTCACTCACTCACTCACTCTTTCTTCTACCTCCTCCCTTTTACTTTTCTTTTTTTCTTTCTTTTCTAATTTTAAGGGAAAAAATTAATTGATGGAAATTAATCATTCTTCCACACTAGCCATATGTAAGCTAAGGTTTGGATAGGCAGAGTCAGACTGAAAATTAAAATGCCATAACCAGGATTTGAACTACGTATCCCTCGGTCTCCATCCGGTTGCTCTTAGCCATTGAATTTTTCAGTCTGACTCTATGTGTCCAAACCCTAACCTATATATGGCTAGTGTGGAAGAATGATTAATTTCCATCAATTAACCCAATAGTGGTTTAACTATGAAGCCTGGGATTTAAGTACTTACAGCTAGTAAGTCAAACAGCTTGTATCTAGTTAATTGATGGAAATTAATCATTTCTTCATACTAGCCATATATAGGCTAAGGTTTTTGATAGTCAGCATGAAAAATTCAATGCCATGACTAGTATGAAGAAATGATTAATTTACATCAATTAACTAAAATAATAAGAGTTAAATGATGAAGCCTGGGACTTAAGTACTTACGATAGTAAGTCGCCACAAACGGTTTATCTCGAATGCAAGAGCCCCTAGTGGTCTACTGGGGAAACATATGAGTCAAATGGAGAATTTAATGTCATGATGGCAAGTTGGCCATGGTAGCTCAATGGGTTAGAGCAACTGGACGGAAACCAGGAGATCCGTGGTTCAAATCTCGGCCATGGCATTGAATTTTTCATGTTCACTCTATCTAGCCTGTATCTAATTGTATGAGAACCACTAGTGGTTTACCGGGAAAAATACAAGTCAGTTGGAGAGTAAAATGTCATGCTGGTATCTTGGCCATAGTAGTTCAATGGTTTAGAACCACCAGATGTATACCAGCAGATCCATGGTTCAGATCACAGATATGGCAGTTGAATTTTTCAGTCTGACATTACCTATCCAAAAAATTAATTCCTCCGACCTTTTTTCTTACTGAATGTAATCAACACTACACACCATCACCATCACCTTTCAAAATTTTTAATTTCCAGCTTTTTCCTTAATCTGCAACACTAGTGCTTAATCCTCCCCCCCCCCCCCCCAAGTGAAACAATAAAGATTCTGATGGGCCACACTCACATGACTTTCTTTCCTGTCAAGCTATTCTTACAAATACTTATTCTTCTGACAACTTCTTGTTAATTGAGATAAACATTATGTTATTACTAATGTTGTGTAGCTGCTGGGAAATAAAATTCAAACAAATAAGGAATATCTCCAAGTGGTTCAGTCCAAAAAAAAAATTTACTTGACATAAATTGTGTGTGATAACGAACTTCACACTTTTTGTGCAGTAAGATAACTTTTAGCATTTACCAATTATGCAAAAGTTATCCAGAATGAAGGCATTCATAAAAATTCAAGATATACATTTCACTTAATATAAATATATGACGAGGAGCCAAATGAGAAACCTTTTAAGTATAATTAAAACTCAAATTTTGCACCACTGTTCTGTAAGTTGGCAGTACTGTTACCAACAAGTAAGGAATGCCTAAGAGAATACTGCAGACAAACCAATATGACCAAAACCACAGTTCAAAATGGCTGTCTCATTTGCAACATGCATCAGGAAGAACAGTGTTCTGTCACATGTTTTCTGAGCAGTGAAGGTATGAAACTACTGAAATCCATCGACGAATGAAGGTCCAGTTATGCTGCATGTGTATCTCACACCAAGTGATTACCACATTTGAATCATTTAGAGACGATAGGAGGAAAGAAATTTTGTTCCACTCAGGAGTTACACCAGATGGTGTACAAGTGGCTATGCACATGAACCAAAAGATTTATTTTTTCAGAGGAATCTGTGCACTTCCTATATGCTGGCGGAACTATGTCAAATGACAGGAGACTATATAAAAAATTATACACTTGTGTTCATTCCACTTCTGTTCAATAAGCAAAATTAAAAAAACACCAATATTTAACATTTTCTATTTGACTATTCCATATTGTAGCCAACCTGTATCTACGATCGCGTGGCTTGTTTACACAAAAGGAACTGATAGGCAGGCAGTGTGAAAACAAAGACCGGCAGACAGAGATAGCATGCCGATAAGGGTCTGCCGAGGTAAACAAACTGAGATAAATGGAAATTTCTGGACTGATAGAGATTGTTCGGGTTCTGGTTTATTTTTGAATCATCTAGAAATTGTCGGCGAGGTATTTAAGAGATTGTGACACGGCAGCGGAAGTCGCAAGTTGTAAAACAGTCGCGAAGGAAGTAAGCGGAGAACAGCAGAGAGTTGTGAGTAAACAGTAAACAGTTGTGAACAAATGCTGTGTAACGAGAGCTGATTGTTATTGTCATCGATCTTGGTAGACTGATTATGTACGTAACGTAATGCTGCTGTAATCTATGTGTATTTCATCATGAGAAATAAAGAACATTTAGAATTTCAGCAACTTGGACATTTAATTCTATGAACCCACAAAGTCACAACTGGTGTCAGGAAGCGGGACAACGACATCACCGAGAAGATGGAAGAAATGAAGACCGAATTAACAATGAAGACGGGAGCTGCAAATAGCAACTTGGGCGTGATGATGACCGACACCAGGAAGAGCAGCCGGAGGAACGAGTAAGGACCAGTGTGGTGAGGAGCACGTCAGCGCCATCACCACCATCCCCTCGAGTGACACTGCGCGCCGTCAGCCGACGTATGGATGACAGCCTCATCGCAGACAGTTGGGTCAGAGCGAAGCCGTGCCGTGTACTCGTAGATACCGGGGCAGCTGTGACCATCATCAGACCTGACGTGGCCAAGGGTTTGCCGTCGAGGAAACCAAGCCGATCATATCAGCTAATGACAGCATCGGGCGACACCTTGCCCGTGGAAAGGGAGGCTCTGCTGCAGTTGACCTTGGGATGGAGTGCCGTGCGTCAGTGGGTGTTCGTCGCGGAGGTGGCTGAGGTGATACTGGGAGTGGATGCCCTCAGGAGCCACGAGGCGACGGCAGGAAGGTCCCGCGGCTCAATGGAAAAGAGGTCATACTCCGGCAACCCGAATAACGCCTTGGAATCTGCAGGGTGATCTTGAAGAAAGACGTGGGTCCCCGCGAGAAAGGTGGTGGTGGTGACGGCGCAACTGGAAGGAGAGTGAATGAAGAACATTGTTGCCATGCCGAGAGGTGCTGTGAGGCTGCTTAACCTAGCGGACATCGATCAACAGCAATCAACAAGACACAGGAGCCGGTGCCAACGCAACACCTGGCGCCCTGGCTGGAAGGTTTACTGGAGAGGGCAGGCGATCACCTGACCGCAGAACAGCTCGAGGAGGTTCGACAACTGCTGAGACGATACCAGCGCATCTTCAGCCAAGGCAGAGAACTACTGCGTCACCCGGTGAGAGTCACTGGTGGTAGTAAAGGACTTAGAGCACTTCCACAAGTACCTGTACGGTCAACCATTCCACCTGTGGACTGACCACTCCGCCGTAACCTGGCTACTGAGCTGTAGAAACCTGGAAGGTCAGACAGCACATTGGGTTCAGAGGCTGCAGGAGTACGACTTTGCCTCTGAACATCGTAGAGGGAAGAACCACGGTAACACAGATACCATGTCCTGAAGACCCTGCCCAGAGGAGTACGGCCAATGCACAAGAGTGGAAGAGAAGGAGCGTGCCGCAGCAGTCCGAGTAGTCACGACAGTGCCTGCAGATGACTGGGATAGCACAGGCCTGAGGAGGGAGCAGCTGGCAGATGCAGACTTGGGACCACTCTTGAGGAAAGCGGAGGCAGGGACAAGACTAACCTGGGAGGACATTGCACCAAGGAGCGCCACCTATATGTCGTACTGGGCCCAATGGGACTCGCTGAAGATCAGAGAGGGCGTGCTGTTCCGGATATGGGAATCGCCCGATGGGAAGATGCAGAGAGAACAGTTGGTACTTCCCTGAAGTAAGGTTCCGGAGGTCTTGCAGGAAGTGCACACCGGTGCTTCAGGAGGACACATGGGAGCAAACCGAACAATCGACAAACTTCAACAGCTATGGCAAGGACCGAACTGGGTGGTGAAGAGGACTAACAACGTGGTCTACCGCAACCAGAAGGTACCCCAAGGGAAGATGGTGGTACACCTGGATCGTCTGGCCTGCTATGATGGAGCTGTTCAGGACGACCAGCCGTGAGGAGGGAGCAGTGTCGCGAACCCGTAACTACGATTACTCAGCTTGTTTACACAAAAGGAACTGATAGGCGGGCAGTGTGTAAACAAAGACCCGGCAGACAGAGATAGCATACCGATAAGGGTCTGCCGAGGCAAACAAACTGAGATAAATGGAAATTTCTGGACTGATAGAGATTGTTCGGGTTCTGGTTTATTTTCGAATCGTCTAGAAATCATCGGCAAGGTATTTAAGAGATTGTGACACGCCAGCGGGAGTCACAAGTTGTAAAACAGTAGCGGGAGAGTTAAGCGGAGAACAGCAGAGAGTTGTGAGTAAACAGTAAACAGCTGTGAACAAATGCTGTGTAACGAGAGCTGATTGTTATTGTCATCGACCTTGGTAAACTGATTGTGTACCTAAAGTAATGCTGCTATAATCTATAAGTGTATTTCATCAGAAATAAAGAACATCTAGAATTTTGGCGAATTGGACTTTTAATTCTACGAACCCAAAAAGTCACAATATCTTAAACCTAATATATTAATCAGAGGCCAAATCAAACAGCCCATTGAGAAAATCAAAATGTTTAAAACATTTTCCATGTAAAGTGTGATCAGGAGTAGAGAGATTTTCTTGAAAAACATGTATCACACACATGTAGATATGAAGAGAAAGTAATTGTATATTAATATGCTTCATACTGCCTTGTATCATCAAACACATAGAATTTTCAATAAGTTTGTTATGAATTGTTACCAAACTGAGCTCAAAATTTTGTTTACCTATATTCCCCAATTTGTCTCCAACAGCAAACACCAACTTGTCTTCTATTGGATGAATTGCTAAGGAAAATATGCGGTTCGGAACCATCTGTCTCACGTTTCCTTCTGGTAATGTCAGCTTTGCAAGATCCTTTGCAAACCTGTTGAACAAGAAAACACATAGTCAACCATGTAATGTGTATCAACTTTTTTTAAATTTTAAATACTGTTTCCCAACCAGATGCGCTTCCCCACAATATTAAACCACTGGCCAAGATCAAATGAAAATAGCTATAATATACCATTTTTTTGGTTTCTATATTCATTATATGTGTCAGGTATAACATATTATAGTTGGCTGAATTCAATTTCTGGTTATATGTTCAATATGGATATTCGATTTTAAATATTCATCATTGTGCATTCCTAATAACTTACTATAACCTTTTGTCATATTATTGTCCAAGTTATCTTCTTTCAAATTAGCATTAGCAGAAATTTTAAATTGCATAATACTAGCACAAAAGTGAATCGAGAAGATATTGACACACTGCTTCAAGAGCTCTTGAAACATGTCCTGTGAGTGAAGCAGTGTGTCAATTTCTTCTCGATTCACTTTTGTGCTAAGTTGTGCTTCACTGTCCCTACGCTTCTTTCAATTTTATACTTTGAATAATACTAGTTTTTGTTTTAAGTTCATGCTGTTATCACTGAACCATTTACCTAACTTATTTAATGTGTTCCTTATATAAGCTTGCAAACTATGATTTATATTTTATAGAATAACTGACATGTCATCTGCATACAATATTGGATTCCCACTTATACTGTGAGATAAATGAGGAGTACACAGTACACAGGGTGAATCACCTAAAAATTGCACTGCCAATATTTCTGAAATGGAAAGTGCTATTGATGTGAGATTATCACAGCATTGTTTGGTAGTTAAGGGCTCGTAGTGCTATACTGTAATGAGTTTTTAAAAACACTTAGGTGTATTTTTGGAACAAACCTAAGCTTATGTAGAAAATGAAGCTAGCTACAGTGAAGCAATGTATATTATACAAATATAACAATTTGTCACAAAAGCTTCTTTTAACTTAAGAAAATGGTATTAATTCTTCTAATTTGTATTTTTCTTTCTAATTGATATCAATTTCACGAACTCTTGTCCGCATCTTCAGTCAAAGAAAACAACGGGAGAAAACAAATTCATTTTCAAATACAAGAATTTGTTCTCTTTTGTGGTTTTCTTTGATGCGGACAAGAGTTTGTGAAATCATTATCAATTAGAAAAAAGAATATCAATTAGAAAGAAGAATTGACACCATTTTCTTAAGTTATGTGACAAATTGTTATATTTGTAAAACAAGCTTTTTTATATGGAACAATGCCTAACCACATCAAAAAATCAAAAGTGTGGTAAATTAGAATATTAATGGTGTTTTCTGCAAGATTCTAGTGCCAGTGGTTCACGAGATACTTTATTTTGAAAATTTTACACGCCAACACTTGTACTACCTGTGGTAGCGCAAACTAAAGAAAAACAAAATGGAGTGCACTGCCTCTGTGGATCCTGACAAGAAAGAGAAATCTGACCTTCAAAGCTTGTGTTCAAAATGACTACCTGCAGCTTCAATACAAGCTTCCAGTCTCTTTTGGTAAGACTGCTGCACACATTCTAGCATTTCAGCAGAAATTTTGAAGCAGACAGCAGTAATACATTGTTTCATATTATCTGGTGCGGTTGGTATGTCCTTGTAGATAGTATCTTTCCGTTTTTCCCATAGAAAAAAGTCTAACGGAGTCAAATCTGGTGAACAGGACAGCCAATGTCAGGTCCCATTTGTCCAATTATTTGATTTGGAAACAAACCATTAAGACCAGCTGTAGTAATCTGTGCACTATGGGCTGCACAGCCATCATGCTGGAACCACAGGTTCCTCCTAGTTTGCAGAGGAACGTCTTCTAGCATCTGTGGAAGATGGTCTGTTTGGAGGCTGAGGTACTTGTGCAAGTTTAGTGTTCCTTCTATGACAAAAGGACTTATGAGCTGATGGTTCACTATCCCACACCACACATTTAAACTCCATGGATGTTGACATTCCAACGGGAATTTTCAACAGACCAATAGTGCATGTTCCTGCGGTTTATCTGGAGATGATTGGTGAACGTTGCTTCATCACTAAACAAAATACATGATGAATCTGGAGTATTATGTCTTAATGCCCATGTACAAAGGTTAACAATTCTCAAAATCATTTCCATGTAGCTCTTGATGGAGAGAGATGAAATAGGGATGCAATCTATATCGATGGAGAATGCAAAGTACTCCTGCTTGACTCATTCTATTTCCAAGTACAACTGCGCGAGAACTAATTTACGGATTTACTGGATTTACTGCAACAGCAGCCAAAACATTAATTTACCCTACATCTCCCGTAACCTGTTTGTTTCTGTTACATTTTCTTGGTGTTACACTACCATTTTCACGTAACTGGTTGAAGAGGTTGATGAATAATTGCAGAGATGGTTGATGTCTATTGAGATATCTTTCTGTATACACAATAACAGAGCGTACTGCATTCTTCCTACACTCTCCATACACCATGAGCATGTCACCTTTTTCTGCATTGGTAAATCCCATCTTCATTCACAACCTACTGCTTGAACTATCCCTAACTGACTAGAATGTCGCAATGCACAAATGAAATGCAAACACATGTAAACAAACCATAACATCATATCTAGCAATAAGCCACTTGAATGGAACACATAACTGTTGATATGTACAAGTTTCAAAATAAGATATCTCATTAACGACTCATTCTAGAATCATGCAGAAAACACCATTAATATTTTATTTACTGTACTTTTGATTTTTTGATGTTCCCTTTAAAAAAGTGTATGTTTGCTCCAAAAATACACCTACTAAGTGTTATTAAAATCTATCTATAGGCTAAAACTACAAGTCCCTAAATACCAATGCTGAGAAAACTGCACATCAATAGCACTGGAAATATTGATAGTGCAAGATTTAGGTGATTCACCCAATATAAAACAGAGGATCCAGCACAGAGCTTTGTGGTACACCACTGGTATTTATTCTCCATTTTGATTTATAAACTCCAGAGCTACATTTAGTAATTACACTTTGTGATTGGACACGTATGAATGAAACCATTTTAAGTTTTGATCTTTTACATAATATTCAAGTTTTTATAAAAGAATTTTTAAAAGAATCACAAATTCTGCAGTAGTATTTTTTTGTAAATCTAAATTTAGTGCTATTTCATTTCTATTGTGGTTACAGCTGTAAATGTAGATTTTTTTTTTTATAAAACCACATTGGCAATTGCTTAATATTTCATTTTTTTCCAAAACATCTTTCAGTCTAACATATACTAATTTTTCTATTATTATTATTATTGAGAAACTTGTCAAGACTGATATAGAACAATGTTTTTTATTCAAATGTATAAGCACAAAGCTAAAAACAGGAACCAGATTCTGAACTCAAAACTACCATTTTGAAAGGTAGATTAGAGTTGAAATGCTGAAATATTCAACAGCATAGAAATATATATATATATATATATATATATAATAAACAAATAAATAAAAAGGCAATTTGTGTGTTACAACCAGTTATTGATTGCCCTTATAAATCAAAACTACCATACTTTTCAACCTTTGACCCCAAATGCAAGCCATTTTATTCCAAATATGTTTTTTCGACGTTTATAAGATAAAGAACTTAATTTTAAAAGCTGCCTCAGTACAACATGTTTGAGAGCGCTGTATATGATGCACAACAGAAGCAGCAATTAAGACTAGTTCACAATAACCTGAGAACAGAAACAAGAACAAGAAGCAACAACATTTGGGTTCACAATATTCTAGCAACAAATTTGGATTGGATTAGGCTACGGAGGGAACTTGGCTCAGACCTTCAATCTTGAGCTATTGTACCTATGCCCCAAGCGGGACATCCCCGGGAGGAAGAATGAGATCAGAGGAGACAGAGCGGGCATCCCAAGGAGGCAATACAATACAGAGGGCAGGGTCCCTACAATTTAACCAGTTGGAAACTCCATACCAGGCTGTCCTGGAGACCATCTACCAAAGGAGAAAATGTTTACCAGAAGCATATCATCCTGCTATCCAGTGCTGAGACACCCACCGACACTTCTACACTGAAAGAGACCACCAGATGAGAGATTATGTGAAATCATAACGGAGATAAAATGGAGGGACAGGAAACTTGGGGGATGTAATTAACCGACCCAGCATTCACCCAGCAATTCAAGAAAACATCTGAAAAAACCCATGGGTCAGGTAGGCTGGCCTTGGCAATCAAACCTGGGTCTCCAAAATGCGGGACACAGACAAAACCGCCTGAGCCATCACACTCAGTAGCGAAAAGGAATGCATATTGTTGATCATATCAACAGCAAAATTAAAAATTGATTTTGCACATTGGAACATCACTTGCTTGTACATCACTTGCAGGTACTTTTTACCTGCTTCCGATTCCACTAACATAACAAAATCTAATAAACATTTTATAAATGCAAATATATTACTATTTCCAACTGCTCTACTCATATCAACTTCATTCCTTTATTACTACAATTTACTAAAATTGTTGGTGTTCTTTAATGCTACCAGTATTTTCTGTTCTTCATGGTTTTTGCCGTTTTTCATGCAATAGCCAGTTTTGAGCTAAATATGAACTATAGTATTAATTTTTAGATGAGTCGTATTTATTAAATCTCGATATATGAACTATAGTGTTTTCTCTAAAAGAATAAATGTTCAAACGGTTCAGTGGAGTCATAATCTGTAGTAAGAATTCACTTTTGTTGGACTTTCTGGTATTAAGACATAGCACAAACTCAAAGCTCTAAATTAACATACCTTTCTAGGCTCTTGGATAGAACAGGGTTTTCTTCTTTTTTGGTGCCACATGGCATACTACAGCGAACATTTTCCAAAAGCTCTTCTCTGTATGCACTGTTTACTGAAGATTCTAATGGCAATGGTCCTGTAATTAAAGAATTTTCACTGTTGAGATCTTAATATTTGACAATATATCTTTGCTGAGCAATTACTTCAAGCAGCCATTCAGATAAATCAAACTTAAAACACTAGAATAACTAGATCTAAGAAAACATACACAAACGGAAGACTGGATGTAGTAGAATAGCTCTGTGCAGCACAGAGCTTTTAAATAAAATATTTTTCACTCAAGCAGTGCTTTATTTCTTGGCAGTGCACATAGAAGTTTCCCCATTAACACAGTATTCAGCCACTACAAGCAGCAATCACACAATTTGCTTCCTGAAGTTGCTTTGTTTCATGGAGCATCATTTTTTTTTTTTTTGTATTAGTATCCTTTCTTTCACTAAAATGAACAGGAAACTGACTCTACAGCAACACATTTTTGTGTGTAGAAGTTATTTTAAATATGAATCAGAACACCATGTCCACTTAGAATGAATTATGAACTTCCCTGGTGAAGTGCCTTCCTGCAAAACTGCATTTTACAACATTGCAAACAAATCTGATTTTACTGGTTCAGTGAAAAATAGCAAACATGATTACTGGACTGGTCATGACTTCAGAACAGATGGGTTTGGCGCAGAGATCCCAAACTCTGTGTATTGTAGCTATACACCCAAGTGGGTACACTCCCGGGAAATGACAATAGAAATGATAATGAAGTTGAAATGGAGGGACCGGAAATTTGAGGGATGTAATTAACCTACCCAACATTCACTTGGCAACCCAGGAAACCCCCCTCCCCAAAAAAAACTGGTTTAGGTAGGTTGGCCACGGGAATCAAACCTGGACCTCCCGTCTCCAAGCCATAGACGAAATTGCCTAAGCCATCCCATCATCATCATCATCATCATCATCATCATCATCATCATCATCATCATCATCATCATCAACATCATCATCATCATCATCATCATCATCATCATCATCATCATCATCACTGGCATGACAGCCCTGTGTGGGCTCTAGCCTTGTGTAGAAGATTTTGCCATTCTTCCCTCACCAAAGCCATACTTCTCCAATTCCTTATTTCCAGGATTTTTATATCCCTTCTCACATCCTCCTCCCATCTCAGCTTCGGTCTGCCTGCTTTCCTTGTGCCATCCGGGGTTGCATTAAAAATTTTCTTAACTGTCCGTCCTTCTGCATGGAGAACATGCCCAACCCATTGCAGTCTCTTGACCTTAATAGCTGTCACAATATCTCATCAATAGCTCATCAAACAATTTATACAATTCAAAATTGTATCTTTTTCTCCATTCATTCTGTTCCTCTTTAGGGCCAAATATGAGGTGCAATACCTTCCTCTCAAATATACTAAGGGCCCTTTCATCCATTTTTGTCAATGGCCATGTTTCCGAACCATACATCAGGACTGGTCTTAATAGGATTTTATACATTAAAATTTATTATTTCGGGATACTAGTTTAGGTGTAAGATGTCTTCTTATTCTACAGAGGCTTTTATTAGTTATAAATATTCTTCTAATTTCAACACTGATGTTATTTTTATCATTGATCTCTGTGCCAAGTTAGATAAAACTCCCAACTGTCTCAAAGTTATACAATCTAATTTCTATAACGTCATATCTACTACTTTGTTTTCTTGTAACTGGCATATATTTTTTCTTCTCATTAATTTTTAGATTTACCTTCCTATCTGCCTTTCCAGGGCTATAAATGCTTCTTTCATCGCTCTTTGTGTTCTTCCAATAATTATCATATCATCTGCATATGCCAAGATCTGCATTGACTTATAGAAAATTGTTCCCCTAATGTTAATTCCAGACTCTCTAACTACATTCTCTAACACAATATTAAATAGCAGGCATGCCAAGGCATCTTCTTGTCTTACTCTTTTCTCATATGTTATTGGATCTGACAACATATTTTGTATTTTTATTTGGCCCTGTGTTTTAGCCATTGTTGCTTTTACTAAGTTAATCAGTTTTTCTGGAATCTGTAGTTCCTCCATCGCTATATATAACTTTTTCCTATTTATGCTGTCATAAGCTGCCTGGAAGTCAATAAACAGGCAATGTAGGTCAATTCCAAATACTATACATTTCTCAAATATTTGGTGCACCACAAAGATATGGTCAGTTGTGGATCTTCTTTGTCTGAAGCCACACTGATAATCTTCTATACCCTTTTCAACATATGAATTCAATTTGGCAAACCGTATATTGGAGAATATCTTATACACAACAGATAGCATATTAATTCCTCTTTAGTTTGAACATATTATTGCATCCCCCTTTTTGTCTACTGGGCATATCACACTCATTTCCCATTCTTCAGGTATTACTTCCATCCTCCATATGTTAATCATCAGTTTATGTAAGTGTTTCATAATCTCTTTCCCAGCATTTTTAACTAGCTCAGCCTGTATAAGATCTCCACCCGGTGCCTTATTATTCTTAGGTTTATCTATTGCTATCTGTACGTCCAGCATTGCAGGTTCCAACTCTCTCTCTTCTGATTCAGCACTTTTCCTACTATCAGCTATTCCAATTTTATTCTGTGTTTGTACTTCGTCCTTATTCAGGAGTTCACCAAAGCAATGTCTCCATCTTTCAAGTATTTTGGAACTATTGCCTATAACTATACCATCCTTATTCCTACATAAAGTTGTTCTTGGCTGAAAGTCCTTTCTGCTTTGGTTAAATTTTCTATAGAAAGCCTTAGTTTCATTTGCACTCCTTAAATTTTCTATCTCCTTAAGCTCATTCTTACTGAATTCTCTTTTCTTCTTCTTATGTAGTCTTTTTTCTACTCATCTTGCCTCCCGATATGCTTCCATTGATCCTCTAGTATGACTTCTCTGATGAGTCCTATGATATGCCATATTCTTCAGTTCCGTCATCTGTTTAAATTCAACATCAAACCAATCTTGATCCTTAAATCTATCCTTTCTTCCCAGATTTTTTTCAGCAGCATTTATTATGATTTTACTAAGATCCTCCCATGCGTCGCCGACACTCTCACTGTCATTCAGGCGAACAAGTCCCTCATTGATTGTATGAATATATCTGGTAGCTGTTTCTTGATCCTTCAGCTTTCCACAGTTGAATTTCCTCTTCTGTAATCCAAGTGTTTTTCTTATATTAGAAATCCTGCTTCTAATCCTTGCTATTATCATATAATGATCTGAATCTATATTTGCTCTTTTATAACTCCTAACATCCATTGGGTTAGAATGGTGCCTCACATCTATTAACAGGTGATCAATTTGATTAAATGTATTTCCATCAGGTGCTCTCCATGTTATTTTGTATACATTTTTATGTGGAAACATTGTACTTCCAATTACCATATTTCTCGCAGTTGCATAGTTTATTAACTGAATCCCATTATCATTTGATTCTGTATGTAAACTGTGTTTTCCAATTAACTGTATATCTTGTCACCCGAACGTTGGAACACCCTATAGAACCAGCTGACGGCAGCAGCAGGAGATGGAGGCGCTCGGACATGCCCCCTCGTTTGTCTTATAGCGGTATCGAGGGGTGGCTGGGAAAAAAAAAAACATTACCGTGCCGTCTCTTTCCGCTGCCCTTCATTTCTCGAACTTACGGGATATTTCATCTAATCCAGAACATTCTCGATCGGCCAGCTGACCCTATATAAGCAACACGCCGGGCTGGAGGAGAGTTAGTCAGAGTTCTTGGCGAGCAGTGTAAGAGTGCAGTGCTAGTGTGCGACGAGAAGACTGTGTACATGCATCGGAGTATTGTACGTAATTACGAGTGCAAGTGAAATTGTAACGGACGAACTGGTGAATCGTAATTGTGTGCATTACGTAATTCTGTGTGATTGGCAAGTGTTTAACTGTAAGTCGGTGGAAATAAAGAACATTTTTGAGTGGTGCAATTGGACTTTTCATTTCACGAACCCACAGTACCACTGGTGTCAGGAAGCGGGACGACAACAGCACCGAACATTACAACCATGGACGCGACATTGGAAAAGCTTTTGGAGAAGATGACGGAAATGAAGGCGGAACTGACAGAAATGAAGACGGCCAACGGCAACATCACCGAGAAGATGTAAGAAATGAAGGCAGAATTAACAGCGAAGACGGAAACGGCAAACAACAACTTGGCCACGTTAATGACCGCAAAAATGGCCGAACTGACCACGGAAATGAAGGTGGCGAACGAGGCTCTCGCCGCCAAATTTGAAGAACAGTTGGCCGGCGTGAGGGATAACGTGACGGAGCTGGGCAAGCGGATGGGCCAAGTGGACGAGCGCGTCGAGGACCTGGCGAACCGCTTCAATAACCTAGAGGAAAAGGCCGACAATAACGCCAAGTCCCTGAACGCCATGGTTGAAGACGTCGAAGACCACGCGAACCGCGTAAACAACCTGGAGGGAAAGGCCGATAGCAGCGTCAAGTCCCTGAGCGCCATGGTGGAGGACGTCTCGGCAGGAGGTTGAAGGATTTGAAGGCCGACGCACCGGGACGCGACACAACATCGGCGCGCGTCAAACCTCCGAAATATGACGGCGCGTCAACATTTGATGTCTTCCGCCGCCAGTTCGACACAGTGGCCAAGCACAACAGATGGTCACCGGAGGAGGCCACACAGCTAATAGCCAGTCTCCAGGGACGGGCCGCGGAAGTCCTAAACGCGGTGCAGACGACGGCGGCGCCCAAGGACATCTGGGAGGCCCTGGAGAACCGTTTCGGGAACCGCCGCTTAGCCGCAGCATACCGCAGCCAGCTAAAGGCAAGGTCACAGCTGCCGGGGGAGACGCTGCAGGAGTTCGCCATGGCGATTGAGCAGCTGGCTAGCAAGGCCTTGGTTGACCTGCCACTGGAGTTCGTATCCCAGGAAGCCGCCTACAACTTTGTCGACGGGGTACGGGACACGGAGATTCGTCAGCGCCTAATGCTCGGCGATTATAAAACCATCCACGAGGCGCTGACAGCGGCATTAAGGATGGAGGCGGCCAAGGTAACATCTATCCCGACGTCGAGAACGAAGAGTGTCCGCTACGCCGGAGACAGAAGACCAGCTGAGGGACGCCGGCGAACACCTAGTGGCCTGTGTTGGGGGTGTGGACTGCCCGGACACCTGCAGAGACTGCCCACACCAGGAAGAGCAGCCGGAAAACGAGTAAGGGCCGTCGTGGAGAGGGGCACGGCGGCGCCATCACCACCATCCCCTCGAGTGGATGGATGACAGTCGGCGTATGGATGACAGTCTCATCGCGGACGGTTGGGTAAGAGGAAAGCCGTGCCGCGTGCTGATGGACACCGGGGCGGCCGTGACCATCATCAGACCTGACGCGGCGAAGGGTTTACCGACAAGGAAGCCGAGCCGACCATACCAGCTTGTCACGGCATCGGGCGACACCTTGCCTGTGGAGAAGGACGCCCTGCTGGAGCTGACCTTGGGACGGAGTGCCGTGCGTCTGTGGGTGTGCATCGCAAAGGTGGCTGAGGAGGTGATTGTGGGACTGGATGCCCTCAGGAGCCATGAGGCGACGGTCGACGTCAGCAAGAAGGTCCTGCGGCTTAACGGAGAAGAGGTTATACTCCGTCAACCAGAGGAGCGCCTTGGAATTTGCAGGGTCGTCTTGGACGAAGACGTGGTTGTCCCCGCGAGGAGCGAGGTGGTGGTGACGGCGCGACTGGAAGGCCAGAGAACCAGGAACATGATGCTGGACCAGAAGACGCCTGTGCACGGACTATGTGTTGCCAGGGCACTGCTGCCGTGCCGAGAGGAGGTGCTAGTGAGACTGCTAAATCCAACGGACACCGATCACGACGTCCAGGCCGGGACGGAGTTGGGAATGTGCGAGCCCGTGGTAAGCGTGACAGCAATCGACAAGACGCAGGAGCCGGTGCCGACGCAAAACCTGGGGCCCCGGCTAGAAGGCTTACTGGAGAGGGCGGCCGACCACCTCACAGCAGAGCAACTGGAGAAAGTTCGACTACTGCTAAGACGATACCAGCGCGTCTTCAGCCAAGGTGATAGTGACTACGGCCGCACGGACAAAGTGCTTCACCGCATCGACACCGGGGACGCCCGGCCTATTCGGCAACCACATAGACGCGTTCCGCTGGCGAAGTAAGGGGCGGTACGAGACATGCTGGAGGACATGAGATCCAGGGGAGTGATTGAAGAGTCTGACAGCCCTTGGTGTTCCCCTGTAGTCTTGGTGACGAAGAAGAACGGCGAGCTGCGCTTCTGCGTAGACTACAGAAAGCTGAACGCTGTCACCCGGAAGGACTGTTTTCCCTTACCCCGGATTGACGACACACTGGACACGCTAGCTGGTGCACAGTGGTTCTCGACCCTGGCACCTGAAGTCGGGCTACTGGCAGATAGCTCTAGACCCGAGAGACAAGGAAAAGACCGCATTCTCGACGGGCCAAGGGCTCTGGCAGTTCACGGTTATGCCCTTTGGCCTCTGCAACGCACCAGCTACCTTCCAGCGCCTCATGGAGTCAGTGATGAGAGGGCTGACTTACAATGCCTGCCTGCTATACCTGGACGACATCTTCATCGTCGGGAAGACTTTTGAAGATCACCTTGAGAATCTGAGTAAGGTGCTACAGAGACTGCAGGCGACCAACTTGAAGCTGAACACGAAGAAGTGCCAGCTCTTCCGCAAGGAAGTTAACTACTTGGGCCACATAGTCTCAGCAACTGGAGTGGCCACAGACCCGGAGAAGACAAAGGCTGTGAGAGATTGGCCTCGCCCAAGGGATAAGAAAGAGCTGCGCAGTTTCCTGGGGCTGTGCAGTTATTACCGCCACTTCATAAAGGGGTTCTCCAACATCGCCAAACCCCTCACCCGCTTGACAGAGGAACACCGGCCTTATGTGTGGACGGAGGACACCGAAGATGCTTTCCAGCACCTGAAGGAAACCCTGTGCAGTGCTCCAATTTTGGGTTTCCCTCAATCGGGTGGCGCCTTCATTGTGGACACCGACGCCAGTGACCATTGCATTGGAGGTGTCCTATCGCAGATCCAGGACGGCCATGAGGGGGTGATAGCCTACTACAGCAAGACGTTATCCAAGGCAGAGAAGAACTACTGCGTCACCCGACGAGAGCTACTGGCGGTAGTAAAGACCTTAGAGCACTTTCACAAGTACCTGTACGGTCAGCCATTTCACCTGAGGACTGACCATTCCGCCCTCACCTGGCTATTGAACTTCAAGAACCTGGAAAAGCCAGACAGCACGTTGGGTCCAGAGGCTGCAGGAGTACGACTTTACCTCGGAACATCGTAGAGGGAAGAGCCACGGTAATGCGGACGCTATGTCCCGAAGACCCTGTCCAGAAGAGTGCGGCCAGTGCACAAGAGTGGAAGAGAAGGAGCGTGCCGCAGCAGTCCGAGTAGTTGTGGCAGTGCCTGCAGACGGCTGGGATAGCGCAGACCTGAGGAGGGAGCAGCTGGCGGACACAGACTTGGGGCCACTCTTGAGGAAATTGGAGACAGGGACGAGACCAACCTGGGAGGACTTCGCACCGAGGAGCGCCACCTACAAGTCGTACTGGGCCCAATGGGACTCAAAGACCAGAGATGGCGTGCTGTTCCGGGTATGGGAATCACCCGATGGGAAGATGCAGAGAGAACAGTTGGTACTTCCCCGGAGTAAGGTACCAGAAGTCTTGGAAGAAGTGCACGCCGGTACTTCAGGAGGACACCTGGGAGCGAACCGAACGATTTGACAAACTACAGCAGCGCTACTACTGGCTGAGACTCCGAGCAGATGCTGAGAGATGGTGCCGTCAGTGTCACGTGTGCGCGGCGAGTCGCGGCCCCCAGACTAGGAGCCGGGGTCGCATGCAGCAGTACAACGTCGAAGTGCCATTCGAACGGATCGCCGTTGACATTGCTGGACCATTCCCAGTTACCGACCGAGGCAACAAGTACCTAATGGTGGTCGTGGACTACTTCACCAAGTGGACGGAGGTGTATGCCATCCCAAACCAAGAGGCAAAGACAATCACAGACTGCCTCGTGGAGCAAGTGTTCTGTCGATTTGGGGTGCCGTTAGAGCTACACAGTGACCAGGATACCAACTTTGAGTCCAACCTAATGAAGGAGGCACTACAAAGGCTTGGGGTGAACAAGACTCGCACTACGCCTCTACATCCCCAATCGGATGGCATGATTGAAAGGTACATCAAGACCTTAGAGGAACACCTGAGGAAGGTCGTAGCCAGCCATCAGCGAGACTGGGAAGTCAAGGTGCCACTGTTCTTGCTGGCCTACCGCTCGTCTACACACGACACAACTGGGATGACGCCAGCCAGCTTAATGTTCGGCCGAGAGTTACGCCTCCCTTGTGACCTGGCTTTTGGAAGCCCTCCGGAAGCGAAACAGCCAGCGACCGAGTATGGGGATAGCTTGGTGGACCATCTCCACGATATGCACGAGATGGCTCGCCAGAACATCCAGAAGGCGAGCGACTGCATGAAGACTAGGTATGACAGTCAAGCCAACAGCCAAGGGTTCCAGCAAGGTGACCTGGTCTGGTTGTACCGTCCTACCCGGACCAAGGGATGCTGCCCGAAGCTCCAGCAGCCATGGAAAGGACCGTACCGGGTGGTGAAGAGGATTAACGACGTGGTCTACTGCATCCAGAAGGTTCCCCAAGGGAAGATGTTGGTGGTACACCTGGATCGCATGGCACGCTACGATGGTGCTGTTCGGGACGACCAGCTTTGAGGAGGGAGCAGTGTCACCTGAACGTTGGAACACCCTATAGAACCAGCTGACGGCAGCAGCAGGAGACGGAGGCGCTCGGACACCCCCCTCGTTTGTCTTATAGCGGTATCGAGGGGTGGCTGAGAAAAAAAAAAAAAAACATTACCGTGCCGTCTCTTTCCACTGCCCTTGATTTCTCGAACTTACGGGATATTTCATCTAATCCAGAACATTCTCAATCGGCCAGCTGACCCTATATAAGCAACACGCCGGGCTGGAGGAGAGTTAGTCAGAGTTCTTGGCGAGCAGTGTAAGAGTGCAGTGCTAGTGTACGACGAGAAGACTGTGTACGTGCATTGGAGTATTGTACGTAATTACGAGTGCAAGTGAAATTGTAATGGACGAACTGGTGAATCGTAATTGTATGCATTACGTAATTCTGTGTGTTTGGCAAGTGTTTAACTGTAAGTCGGTGGAAATAAAGAACATTTTTGAGTGGTGCAATTGGACTTTTCATTTCACGAACCCACAAAGTCACAATATATATTCTTTGCCTATCTGGGCAGTCAGGTCTCCCAGAATTATCTTAGTCATGTTTTGGGCATTTACTGTAAATTTCATCCAGTTCATCATAAAATGCATCTTTTTCTTCCTCACACTTTTTTTCTGTTGGGGCATGTGCGCATATAAGGCCATAGTTTGAAAATTTTCCTTTTAGTTTCAGTCTACATAGTCTGTGTGTTTCAGGTTCAAAGTCCATTATACGTTGTTTGTTTTGTTTATGTACTATAAAACTTGTTCCAAAAGTGTGCTCATTGTTCTTACAACTAAAGAATATTATATGATCTTTCCTTTCCATTACTCCGCTCCCAACCCATCCTATCTCTTGGATAGCTGTGATATCCATTCTATATGCATCGAGCTGATCCACCAGTCTTTATAGTGCACCAGGCTGACGGCGATAAAACATTCCATGATCCAATTCGAAGGTCCTTTTTCCGTTTGCCTGGTCATCTTAGGTGTGTCCATCCGGCTAACTCTTCTACAGATTTTGCAACAATTTGTTTTTTATGAATGTGGGGTTGTCAGCCCCACGCTTCAACCACCAACCTGGAGAACCAGGTCTCCGTTATGTCCCCGGGAGACAAGGTGGTGCAGCTATACCCCCAAACATTAGGTGGCTCAGGTACCTCGGAATCGCTGCTTCCCGTACCCATAATGGGTCCCTGAGGGGCCTAAGCCATCCCACTCAGTACAAACATGAGGGATATATACAATTTTAACACAGGAAACATTAGAAATTTGCCCTATTCTTGAATGGTTGACATAACCACTTCCAAAATTAACACAAATAGGGTTATTACGAGGATTGGCTGATAAGTCCTTCCTCACATAGAGATGGTGTCGCTGGGCCAGCTTGCTGGATAACAACATATAGTGCAACTCTAGACTAGCTTGTATCCATAGTTACAGGTCAATAGCTTTTTAGTTTTTGAATGACAATATTTTAAGCAAGACAAGTGTCGAGGTTTCATAAAAATGGAGGATTTGGGATGAGCAGTGATTAAATACTTCCATTTGAAAAGCTTAACATCTAAAGAAATCAAACAGGAAATGGACAGTACATTGAAAGACTCTGCCCCTTCATAAACAATGATTACAAGCTGGGTTGCAGAGTTTAAAATGGGACGTTCAAGCAGTAGTCCTGAGAATAAACTTGAAAGAAGCGTAGGGACAGTGAAGCACAAATTAGCACAAAAGTGAATCGAGAAGATATTGACACATTGCTTCACTCACACTGTTTATTCACAGGACATGTTTCAAGAGCTTTTGCTGTTATCATCAGCTGGTACTTGAGTTGAGTACCAGCTGATAAGAGCAAAAGCTCTTGAAACATGTCCTGTGAATAAACAGTGTGTGAAGCAATGTGTCAGTATCTTCTCAATTCACTTTCGTACTAGTCCTGGGATCATTGAAAAAGTTCATCGTTTAGTACTCAAGGACTGCAGATTAAAGTTGTTTGAGATAGAAGAGGCTGTAAACATATCAAAAGAACATGCAGGTAATATTTTAAGTAACGTTTTGGGCTTTTAAAAGATCTGTGCAAGATGGGTGCTGCGTTTGTTCCCACCTGATCAAAATTTGGAAAGAAACTGTTTCTGTAAGAATTTGGAGCTCTACTGTAAAAATCCCAGTGAATTTCTGTGACATCTTATTACCATATATGAAACTGCATATATTACTACACTCCAGAAAGTAAATCACAGTCAAAACACTGGATTGTGCCAAGTGAACCAACTCCAAAAAAGGCAAAGTTAATTTTGTCAGCTACAAGTCTATGGTGGGTTTTTCTGGGATGCACAGGCAATTATTTTTATTGATTACTTGTAAAAGGGTATAAGTATCACTGGTGACTACTACAAAGCTTATTGAAACGTATGAGTGATGAACTGAAAAGAAAAATACGTCTTTGGAAAAGAAAAAAATCTTATTTCTTCACAACAATGCTCCGGCTCATTGTTCAGACATTACAATGGGAAAAATGTGCAAATTTAAGTTCAAATTGCTTAAACATCAACCCTTCTTCCAGATCTAGCACACAGTGGCTACCACCTGTTCCTGAACCTCAACAAATTTCTTGGAGGACAAAGATTTCATAGCAACAAGGATGTCATTGATGCAGTAAACAGCTATTTTGAGGACCATGATCGCACTACAGAGATGGTTTAATTAAATTAGAACACAGATATGATGTATTAGCTTTTCTGGAGTTTATGTTGCGAAATAAAGAACACTTTAACGTAGAAAATGAAGCTAGCTACAGTGAAGCAATAAATATTACACTAAGATAAGTGGAGCCTTAGTGGCAAATATTTATATTTGTGTAAACACTTTAATGTTTTTTTTTTTTTTTTTTTATTGTGAGGCCTGGGACTTATCAGCCGACCCTCGTACTGGCATCTGCACACACAGCAATAAGGTTGCTAATTGTCCATTATTTAAAATGTAATACTGCATCAAATATGTTCTATTGTGAATAATTTACTTTGTAACTGAGCTAAGGTTTAATCATCCCATTGTTTTACTATTTGCTATTTACTAATTAGGTTCCACCTAAATGATCATGAGTACATTCATTACAGGCAATACTTGAATTCTAAAGATTTTATTTTTATTTATTTTTATTTATTTTTCATCTCTTTATAACACAATACATGTTTTTTGGATACGTCAGTTTAAATTTATATTACATAGTGTGACGTAGACGACGAACTCGCGTTGCCGATCGATAATGCGGACTGGCGATGGTGGCGGGGGGAATGCAAGGGGTGGCACCTCCTCCTACCGTGCGAAGGTGCGTGAAGGATCCAGAATGATTTCCCACTCCATAATGGAAGAATCAAGAGATTTCGGGGCGATCGATACAAGCGAGGCGACGGTTAGTGTAGTGGAGGACGTTGCGGTGTGCGGACGCGTAGTCGAGTTGAGCGGACGGGTAAAGACGAACTGGCAAGGTTGAATGGTGTAAATTAAATTGCAATTGTGTACGTGCATCGGAACGGTAACAGACAAAGTGGTAAATTGTAATTGTGTATAGTAAACTGTAATTGGAATAAGGTGGAAATAAAGAACATTTTTGAGTGGTGAAATTGGACTTTTTATTTCACGAGCCCATAAAGTCACAATATTAAAAAAAAACATACAATATTACACAATTATATAACATTTCACAATAATAATAATAATAATAATAATAATAATAATAATAATAATAATAATAATAATAATAATAATAATAATAATAATAATAATAAATTTCTATGTAGTTGCTTTACATATAATAGTTACAGAGTAACATTTTAGTTTACAAACCATTCTATAACAATAATTATTACTATCTATTGAGATATTCCTCAAGCGAATTGGAAGATGTTATGCAGAACTCTTTCAGTACCCTTTTAAATCGGTTTATTTTTTATATTTTTTATATTTTTAATATATTCAGGTATTTATTGTAAAGCTCGGTTGCCGCTGCTGTAGGTTTCATATTGTATAGTTGTAACGCATGTGCCTATATATGATAATTATTTTTTCTTCGTGTGTTATGGTCATGAATTTGTTGATTTGTTTCTGTGGTAGAATTTTTATTTTTTAGGTATATTGTTGTTTCGTATATGTACAGGGAGTATAGCGTGAGTATATTTAATGCTTTAAAACTTTCTTTGCATGATTCCCTGTATTTTAGACCTAAAATTTATCTAACTGCTCGTTTTTGTAGTATAAATATTTGTTCTATATTGTAACGGGAGCGCTAGAACACCCTGTGAAAGCAGCTGGCAGCGGAAGGTAGGGGAGGTTCGGTTAGCCACACCTCCTCCTCGTTTGTCTTGTGGTGGTGACAGACTGTGGTCAGGGAAAAAACATGACTGTGTCGCCTGTTTTCTCTACACCTGTTTCTCGATCTTTCTGTTACTAGAACAATCCGGTAAACACCAGAAGGCGGGATATTCCGATATAAAGAGGGTTACAGACAGACGGAGTGAGTTAGTCAGTTGTTGGTTTAGTCAGTCAGTCAGTTGGTTAGTGTGTGAGTGAGGACAGTTCTTGGTGTAAGAAGGCAGTGTTAGTCAGTGTTTGACGTGCTAGCGCCGTGTTAATGAACGAGAAGACTGTGTGTAATTGTGTACGTGCATCTGAGCGGTAACGGACGAACTGGTGAATTGTAATTGGTGTATTACGTAATTTTGTGTAATTGGCAAGTGTTCAACTGTAAGTCGGTGGAAATAAAGAACATTGTTGAGTTTGTGTAATTGGACTTTTCATTTCACGAGCCCACAAAGTCACAATATTTTTCTTTGTACTGCGACCCCATACTATTATTCCATAATTTATGTGTGGGTAGATTTGACTGTAATAAATGGTTTTTTGAAGATCTATATTTTTTAAATTTAAAATTCTTTTCATCATAAATAATCCTGAACATATTTTATCACACAATTTGTCTATATGTTTGTCCAATTTAAAATGTTTGTCTACCACTAACCCTAAAAATTTTGTTGAGTCTACTTCTTTAACTTCTTTATTCTCAATGATAATGTTTTAATTTGCGCAATTTGTATTTTGAATGGTTTGGAAACGTATATAGTTAGTTTTATTTGTGTTTATAAATAGGCTGTTTTGTTTAAGGTGCAGGATAATTTGGTTAGTGTTCTGATTCAGATTCAGATTCAGATTTTATTCTGCCATTTGCAACATGTTTTACAAAGCATCGTCAAAAGTAACACTACAATTACATTTTTACAGTTCAATAATAAAACAAATAAATCTATTTACAGATTATTAGCAATTCTAGGTATACACAATAGATTGATAACAAAATTTAATAAACTAAGTCTAAGTCTCTCTTCCCTTTTTGTATTCCTCAATTGAGTAGAAAGCGTTTTTCACTAGGTAAGTCTTTATTGCATAAATTTTCTTCACTTCTTCATTTATTGCCTTGATAGAGTGAGGTAAATGATTATATAAATTTTTTGCAGTACTTTCAATACATTTGGCAGCTAATGTTCCCCTGAACCTATTTCTAAAGTAGTTCTGTTTTGTTCTTGTATTATATTCATGAATGTTTCTATTTTTTCCTTCTATGTGGTTTCTTATTACATGTTTGAGACATTCAAATATGTATAAAGAGGGTAATGTGAGTATTTTAAGTTTTTTAAAGCTACTTTTACATGATTGTCTCCTAGGGATTTTTTCCATTATTCTTATTGCTCTCTTTTGTTGCCTAAATGTTTTTAACATATTTTTCTTACCTGCTGCCCCCCATAAAATGACCCCATAACTTAGGTGTGCATGTATAAATGCATAATAAACCTTCAGTGCACTGACTTCATCCATAATTTGTGTTGTCTGTTTTAATACATATATGCCCTTGTTTATTTTCTTGTTGATCTTTTCTATATGTTTGTGCCATTTTAAACTACTGTCTGTTACATTTCCCAAGTTCTCTATAGTGTTTCCTGTATTTATAATGTTGTATCATCTGCGTACATTATGATTCTACAAAGTATAAACTTGAAAGAAGCGTAGGGAGGATTTGGAAGATTAGGTAAATTAGGTACATCATTTATGTATGTGATGAATAGGAGTGGTCCTAAAACAGAATTCTGTAGGACTCCTTGTTTTACTTCTATGCTTTTTGAATAATGGTCTTTCAAGCACTGATTTGCTAGATAAGTTATTTTTACTTGCTGTGTTGTATTATTTAAATATGTTTTTATTAAATTCAATGCAATTCCTCTGATTCCGTAGTGATGCAACTTATCTAGGAGTAGTTTGTGATCTACGCAGTCGAAAGCTTTAGTTATGTCTAAGAAAATGCAATTGTTGTGTACATGTTTATCCATATTATCTATTATATAGTCTATTATTTCTGCTATAGCTTTAATTTTCGACATATTTTTTCTGAAACCATACTGAGCACTGTTTAGTATTTTGTATTTTTCTAAAAAGGATGTGATTTTATTTGCAATTATTTTCTCTAGCAGTTTAGATAGTGTCGATACCAGGGCTATTGGACGGTAATTACTACCTACTTCTGTATCTCCTTATTTGTGTAAGGGCTTCACAACTGTTTTCTTTAGGGACGTTGGGAATATGCCTTCTCTTAAGGTTGAATTAATTAAATGAGTTAGCGGTTCTAGCAAGTATGGTGCACATTTTTTTAAAAGTTTTGAAGAGATTTCATCAAGTCCGGCTGAATTTTTGTTTTTCATATTATACACTGTATTCCCACATTATCAAGGGAAAGTATGAGTTTAGTGTTTAGTGTGTTTTCATTTATGCATTATTGTAAGCCAACCTTTAAAAGTACCTTACCAAGCTGGTAGTATACATATTTCTATCACAGTTGTATGATCTATTTTCATCTCCTTTCTCAATCTTGCCTAGGACGTAAGTGAACTGCTTATGTTTTATTTCAAACATTTTCTAGCTCTTCTGTCTATCTTGTTCTACATTTAAACCAAGGTATATTGTTGAATTTCATGCCAGTATTAGATATGACATGCTCCCCTGATTGTCACACTTAGAGTTGATGTAATCAGGCATACCATTGCCATGCCTCCTGAATCAGCAACATAAATACATGCACTTTTATTCACCTTTGGTGTGTAGTGTTTAACACCCGTTTTTACTATCTGGGCTCTGCAGGCGGTGACACTGATGATAAGTGAGATGAAGGTGGAGAGCTGGTGGAATGAGATGGCAGGGGAAACCGGAGACCCCAGAGAAACCCCCCCAGCGCTTGTTGATCACCACAAATCTCACTTTGTGGTCGCCTGGGATCGAACCCGGACTGCCTTGGTGAGAGCCAAGTGGTCTAACCACTGAGCCACGCCCAGCCTTTGACCATTGGTACCAACAAATTCAATTTAATTAGGATTTTCATTTAGCAGTTATTTCATACATACCTGTTAAAAGACAGTCTACAAATAGTTTCTTCAATTAATTTTGATATCACTGTTACTAAATTTCTCCAATCAAGCATAGTACCTGTTAACATTTCTACCAATTTTGATGTACCTGTTGTGTTGTCAGGTTGTTTGTTAGGCAGAAGTTCTCCTGTAGGAGATTTTCCCTGGAGTCGTAGAGACTTTTCACGAGGTGGCGGATATACCACCTTTATACTGAAAAAAAAAGAAAACGTTAACTTTAATTTCAGCCACACTGAATCTTTTAAGAACCCTCAGGAAATAAACCTAGCAAAACATTACTATATGTCTTCAAGAAGTTGAAGTATCACCACTAATAGTTTAAGATTGATTACAAATATTTTGCATTTATAAAATAGAAACTTAAAAGCTATAACAAGGAACAAAATGTGTATTAGGTCAAATTAACAGAAACATCTGCAATTTCAAAGATTTAAAGGCTAAAGGAAATGAAATAGCCATAAATTCTAAACCTATCAACAGACCAACAGCAAAAACAAATTAAAAAAGATATTAAACATGCCCACCATGAGAACGTCTTTTCAGGACTCCTTTTAAAGTATCTTATGTGCCAAAGCAGAAACTATGACAGTGGTTCACTAAGTAACCATGTCTCAAAATATATGGTGTTGTGGATCAAAATATATGGTGGTGTTATTGTCATACAACCCAGTCCAAATCGAAGACAGAGTGACCTCCTCAGCATATTTAAGACATACAAATGGGGCACTACAGGTAGACTTTATCAGTCCTCTATTATTCAACATTGTGCTCACAGTTACTATAGTAACAGGCCTACAACAAACAAATGTGATTATGCGGACGACATGGTGCTGGGCTCACCAGACTCTAAAAACTCCAGCAGACCACAGCTTCTGAGCCCAAAAAGTTGCTCTCTATAAATTAGACTCCAGGACGACAATAAATTTGTCATTAACAAAGCAAAGACTGTGCAGATGGTATTTCACAGAGGAGGGAGACTACCCCCAAATGAAGACCTAAGGCTCTATGGAACTTCATTGGTGATAGTAAATAGCTTCAAATACCTGGCAGTCACATTGTAACTGACAATTTCATCGTTCAGGACACATACTCAGGACAGAGTAGCCACTGCCATCAAAGCCATGTACAATATAAAGAACCTACAATTACTAGCTCTCCACATAACAATGATCTTGCTTCGGGCAAAAATAATGCCAGTAGCACTGAATGGTACAGAACTAATATGGGAGAAGTAAAAAGGTGACCTTAAAAGGCTAGAGAAAGTAAAAGCAAGGTATCTAAAGAAGGTGCTGAGTGTAGGGAAAAACACCAAATTCCGACTGGTTTATGAGCTTACCAGGAAGAACTTCTTCTTGGAAGACATATGACTGACATATCTGCTGTTATCTACAGGTCCCTATGAGGAAGTGTTAGAAGAGAGAACAATGAAGGGGAGGGAGATCCATGAGGACTTCTACACCTTTGGTGCAATGCTGGTAAGATCTTGGACCAAGGAAAATCAATCCCAGAGAGATATCATTATAAAACCAGCGACTCATGGCTTCCATCATGAACTATGTAAAAACAAGAAATACCACAAGCCATGTTAAACCTGTTCTTATGAACTGTGCAGGAACCACTGCGAAAGATATCACACCCTGAAATGTATCAACAAAGTGTAATCTATCTCTGAGTATAGCAACAAACAAAAAAATAGTAGACTTAATTCCCATTTGGGTTCATCTTCTTTATTAAAAATATATGGTGTTGCTAAGGGACGTGTGTGTTATCTTCTTGTACTGTCATTTGTTACACATTGTCAAAACACATTTGGTGCTGATTCATAGAATAGTTTGGATTTTACAAACATTCATTAAGTTGTTGAACGTGTTTTTGCTAAAACAGAATAAGTGCAGTATCATAGACTGATATGCTTTTTACTTTTAGATGGGAAAACTTGAGAGGAGATAAAAGCGAAATTGCAGGCTGTTTATGAAGACCTTTCGCTTTCTATGACAACATTTAGATATTGGTATAACAAATTTAAAATGTGGTCGAACATCTATTTTAGACGAGAAGCACCCACGAAGCCCTGCAGTTGTGATTAACAAGGAAGTCATTGAAAAATTGCATGATATGATTCTCACTGACCATTAAATGAAAGTTCGCGAAGTGAAGAGGCCATAAGTGTATTAACAGGAACGGCAATTCATATTTTGCACAATAAGTTGGAGATGAGAAAGCTGTCGGCTCAATGGGTACCACGTTTGCTAACAGTGCACAAGCACGTGCAGTTTTCAACTTCAAAGCTGTGTTTGGAGCTGTTTAAGTGAAATCCAAGGGACTTTCTGCATCAAGTTATGCTCTGGAAAACAAGCAACAATCAAAACAATGGGTTGCTTCCGGAGAATCTGCTCCAAATAAGGCGAAAACAACCCATCAACCGGAAAAGTGACGGCAACGATTTTTTGGGATGCAAAGGGTGTCATACTCATTGAATTCTTGGAAAAAGGAAAAATGATTGCTGGAGCATACTACAGTGAATTATTGGCCCAATTCAACAGGAAGTTGAAGGAGACATGACCTCATACAGTGAAGAAGAAAAATCTGTTTCACCACTATAATGCCCCAGCACTTTCTTCCAGAGTTGCCGTTGCCAAACTGCATGAATTGTTGCCACACCCCCATATTCTCCTGTTCCCAAACATGAAGAAATGGCTCGCAGGGACAAAATTTAGATCAAAGGAGGGTAGGTCATCATAGAGACAGAGGCATATTTTACAGAGCTTAACAATTCTTATTTTTTGGAGGAGTTAGGGGTGTATATCCTTAAAAGAGTACTATGTTGAGAAATAAATAATTTGTGTTTGAAAAAACTGGTGTTTTAAGGGTACTTACTGAACTACTCTTGTATATACATTAAATGAGTGAAAATCACAACTTGCTCCCGTAAGCAACTGTTTTTCACATGGTTGCAACACTTGCAGTTACAGTAACATTTTCAAGCAACAACTCTAATTAATTATTAATTTATAGATGAGTCGTATTTATTACACATCGGCTTCATTTAAGTACCTATTTTGAGGACATGTTTCACAACAAAGCAGTGTAATAGTGCTCAAAATCTATCAACTACAAATCGTTATGAGGTTCTGAACGAAGAGGAAGACGATGGCGAGGGAGAAGAAAAGCAAAATTCAAGGGCGAAAAGAAAAGAAGAAGTCTCAAACAAGAGGAAAGTGCTCGTAGTGGGTGACTCCATATTAAAATTCGCAGGTGAAGCATGTAAGGAAAAGGGATACGATGTGCGCTGTTTCCCAGGCATTCGGCTGCGGGAAATGCGAGAACAAGTGGAAAAGATGCCATTAACAGAAGAAAAGCCGGAGATCGTGGTCATATATTTTATGCATCTCTCCTTGAATCTCGGGCGTAAATTCGCATAACAAGAAACATCCGCATCACGAAAGTCAGAGCTTTTGGAATACAAGCTCAACACAAGTGTTGAAAGTTAGAAATCTTATGCCTCAATACTGTTTATACAGTCTCATGTGCCATTCATAAAACCTTTACAAAAGAAAATATTTTCTCAAAAGTTGTCGTTAAACATATGTATTACAACTATAACTATTATATAACAATACAACTATAACTATTATATTATATTATATTATATATATATATATTATATATTATAACTATTATATATTCCTTCACGCAGGAACAAACAACATTAGTCCTGGTGTAAGGGCTGAGATGATAATGGGGGAAATGATGGACGTGATAAACAGCATCAGGTCACAAGTGCCAGAAGCAAAAATCGTAGTAAGTGGGGTTCTTCGCAGACGTGATGTTACGAACAGGAGAATTATGAGAATAAACAGTGAACTAGATTTGTTGTGTGCTAAACAGAGGTGTTTAATGGTAGACGGCAATTTCTGGCTTTGGAATAGTGATTTTGCCAGGGATGGGGTCCATTTAAATAGGAGGGGATCTAGCAAATTTGGCAGTTTGTTAAATAATGTAATAGCATCAATGTTTAAGGGAAACTAGGATCTCAAGTGGTGGATGTAAACTCAAAGGATATCTGTTCAGAGGCCAAGCATAGTAGGAAGACAGACAAAACAAATGTGTATGAGCCAACCAAATCAGGTAAAATAGGAATGACCAAAGAAAATAGTCAATTAGTTATAAGTCATTTAAACATTCAAAGTTTATTTAATAAAGTAGCTGAATTAGATGTGTTGCTAGATTCAGATTTAAAGGAGGTAGATATTCTCTGCATAACAGAACACTGGCTAAACAAACACAGTGCAGAATGTGTAAAAATAGAAAATTTTAAACTGGCTTCAGTATTCTGCAGAAGTACAAGCATGCATGGAGGGTCAGGAATATTTGTAAAAGAGGGTCTGGAGGGAAAAGATGTAAAGCATGTACAAAACTTAAGGGTAGAAAAGCATTTCGAACTATCAGTGATAGAGGTACCTGTGGGCGAAATGGTAATAGCATGTATATACAGAACTCCAGACAGTGATTTCAATATATTCATTAACAATCTAGAGCAACTTCTCAGAGAGTTAACCTCAAAATACAAAAATGTAGTTGTCTGTGGGGACTGGAATATTAATTTATTACAAAATAATCTACAGGGAATGGAAATACAAAATTTATGTAGAATATATAATATGAAAAATACAGTTCAAACCCCCACCAGAATATCAAAATATTCTGAGCCACTTCTTGATGTGATAGTAACAAATATGGAATATTTAAAACAATCTCAAGTAATTGAAACAGGGTTATCTGACCACAAGGCACAAATACTAACAACCACATTAAATAAACCTAAACAAGACAATATAAAGACCACTAAACGGTGCTACAATGAAACCAATTTAGACAATTTCAAATGTCTACTAAGAAGGGAACAATGGACTGAGGTATACACAGAAAATACAGTGGATTCAAAATTTACTAAGCTAATTCATACTTTTCTACACAACTTTGAAATTGCGTTTCCAATAAAAAAGAGTATTGTAAGATGCAAAGGGAGAAATAACTGGGTAACTAAAGGGATTAGGATATCATCAAAGAGATTAAGGTTTTTAAGTGAGGTAGAAAAATGGGGAGGTGCGTCAAATGAAACAAGAGAGTGCAGTACTTATAGGAAGATCTAAAGGAAAGTCATTAGGGCAGCAAAAAAACTAGAGAATGATAAGATATATATTAGGGTCGGTAAATAAAAATAAGGCAATGTGGCAAGTGATAAAGAAGGAAACTGGTAAAACAAACCAAAAGGAAACCCAACTTGAACTAATAGAAAATGGTAATAAAATAAAAGACCCAGTACAGGTGGCAGAACTATTTAATATACATTTCACGGAAATAGCAAACCAAATCTTGAATAACAAATATGGGTTACTAAATGGTCAACACAGTTACAGTAACAAAATACAGATATGCATAAATTCATTTTTTATTAGGCCAATAAGTATAGAAGAGATAAAAAGAGTAACAAAGGGACTAAAAAATAAGTTTTCATCAGGGGCAGACGATATACCTGATTACATAGTGAAAGAGTGCATAGAAGAAATATCAAAACCTTTATTGCATGTGTATAATGCATCTTTTGAGACAGGGCTATTTCCAGAAAAACTTAAGGTAGCTAAAGTTAAGCCACTGTACAAAAAAGGACCGACACATGAAATTCAAAATTACAGACCAGTATCAATGTTATCAGTTTTTTAAAAAATTTTAGAAAAACTCATGTACAATAGAATCATTAGCTTCATAGAGAAAAACAACATTTTAACAGACTCCCAACATGGGTTTAGACACAAAAGATCAACAGAAACAGCTGTTTACTCTGTATTAACGCAAATAATAGAGGTATTAGAGAAGAAACATAAGGCAGTAGGACTATTTATGGACCTCACAAAAGCATATGACGTAATAAACCACAAAATATTGCTCGAAAAATTAAGTATATATGGAATAAGGAGGATAGCATATACATGGTTTGAATCATATATATCTCATAGAACTCAGATAGTAGAAATTAGCCAAGTAAATAAACAGCAGTGTAAAATAGTGAAATGTAAGTCAACACTTAAAAAAGTGGAACTTGGGGTACCTCAGGGATCAATTCTAGGCCCACTTCTCTTTTTACTATACATAAATGATATGCCACTAAATGTCCAAAATGCAGAGGTAATATTATTTGCAGATGATACAAACTTACTGGTAAAAGCAAAATGTGACACGGAACTTCAAGAAGAAATAGACAATAACACAACAAAACTAGAATCCTGGTTTAAATCCAATAGTCTTTTAGTAAATACAGATAAAACAGTGGGTATGAGTTTTCATATGAACCAAAATAGAAGTGACACAACAAAACCACCAATAAAACTAGAGGGAGAGATGATAAAGTATCAAGGGAAATCGCAGTTTCTGGGAATAATGATAAGTGATGATCTAAAATGGGAAGCACATATAAACAAACTAACCAAAAAATTTAGCATGGGATGTTACATGATAAATGCACTAAAAAACAGCACAAGCCCACAGGTTCTAAGAACTGTATATTTTGCATAGCCATAGTCCATAGCCATATTCGATATGGAATAATATTCTGGGGTGTTGCAACCAAATGGGAAGAGGTTTTCAAAATGCAGAAGCGAGCTATAAGAATAATGATGGGCAAGACCAGTAGAACATCTTGCAGAGAGTTATTCAAAAAATTAAAGATTATGCCTGTAGCCTGTATATACATGCTAGAAGTAATTTACTATGTTCAACAACACAAACATACATTAATCAAAAACAGTCAGTTACATGATCATCAAACAAGACATAGGGAAAACTTACACATTCAACAATATAGAACTAATTTAGCAAAGAATAGTGCACTTCACAATGGTATAAAACTATACAATAAATTACCAACAAATATAAAAATTATCAAAGATAATAAAGTATTTAAAAAACAGCTTGGGTCATTCCTATTACATAACTTGTTTTATTCAGTGACTGAATTCCTAGACATGTAATGTACAGTTATTAGTTTGAATCTCTTACCAAATCAGGAATCTTAATTTTAAATGTATTTTAGTAAATTGTATATTAATCATTTTAGTAAATTGTATATTTATCATTTTAGAAAATTGTATATCAACCTGACGAAGCCATGAAAATGTAAAAATGTTTTTCAAACGGTGAATAAAGAATACAATACAAACAATCGTTTGCATTGTCAGCTCTTACGCGACTAAAGCTTGATCCAGTGGTGTGGGTAATTCTGGAGTTGCTGCTGCCATCTGTTGATATAATTAAGATTATATTGCTGGCTTAAACCAATATTGTTTGTCACGATTATAGCTTTTACAGTAGTATGCATTTTTTTTTTTTATTTACATCCTCCAACGTTAAGTCATATCAGACGATGAGTGGAATGGATGAAATGATGCTCAAATGAGCCCAGGGTCAATAGAGCTTAGAGCTACCCAACATTCGTCTTTCAGGATAAGGGAAAACCCCGGAAAAACCTTACCCAGGCAACTCACCCTGACCGAGATTAGAACTTGGGACCTCTTGAACGTGAGGCAGACAAGCTACCATCCACGCTACCAAGGCAGGCAGTATGCATTAATGGTTACATGTAATGATTATAAATTATGTAGTATTATGAACATAAATATTGGTATAGCCTGAGATGTCAGTGGTAATCAAAGAATTGTGGTTTATTATCTTAAGAGAATTTTGAATTAAAACCTCTTTCTTCTAACCCTACACATAATTGAAATTACATATTGCCTACTCTTTTGATTGACAAAGTACTTTTGTACTTTAATGACAAACAGGAAATACACACATGCAGACAACTACATCAAAGCTAATTGTTTAAACCCAAGACCTAACAAACATGCAGTAGTCAATAGCCTAACACATAGACTGATTAACGTACCAATGGATGAAAAGGAAAACAAAACCGAATATACAAAAATAATAGAAATGGCGATTACAAATGGTTTCAGTAGAAAATTGGTACACAAGAAAATAAAAAGATTCAGTAGACAAAAGCAGCTGATTGAGATCACCACCTTAACAGCTTTTAAGGTCAAATATATATACAAGAAATTCACATATCACTCATGAGCAACCAGAAAATTTCAAACGATTTTCAGTGAATTTAACATCACCCTGGCACTAGTGAACAAATTCAATAACAGAAACCTCATAAAAAAAAAAAAAAAAGACAAAATTCCTCTGGTAAAGAAATCTGGAATTTATAGAAATAATTACTCAGACTGCAATAAGATGTACATTGGAAAGACGAAACATAACATTGAAACTAGATTAAAAAGAACATTTTAAGAACATCAAGCAAAAAGAAATACATAAATCCACAGTAGCAGCACATTTTTGGGATCATAAGCACAACACAGAACATAAAACCTAGCTACTAAAATCAATTCATTTGAATTGAGAATTAAACTTCTGGGAAAACATTTATATTAAGAAATACAAAACACACTTAATGAATTTTGACATTCCATCAGCAGAAAATATTTTACTTAAGCTCAATGGATTGTTGTCATAGTCGTCTCTCCAGAGAACCATGATCAGCTGAACACCAAGGTTCTAGCCATTTTACAATTTCTTATAATGCTTTCAAGTGGAGGCAAAACACGTTGAAAGAAAATTTGTGATATATGTGGTACATAGTGTCTCAGTCAACTCATTGTATAATTTTAATTACTAAACAATATTGTGATGACCTGATCTTAGTTTGTGAAAATTAAGGAACACGTGGTCAGGTCGAACACAGGGGCAAACACTCAGAGTAGATTAAATTTATTGGGAGTCGATTAATGACACTAAACAACACTTACTTTTAAATTTTCCCGGAACTAGTTTCAGAGGCCTTCCCTCTATCATCAGCCGGACATCGACTGGTTCTCCTTGGTGTAGTTGGCAATATTTTGTCATCAGTCTCCTCTGGTGGCGGTTCAAGGAACTTGCTGAACAAATCTTTCTGGGGGATGTCGAAATTGAATACTTTGTTCCTATTTTTTTAAATAAAGATTTGTTCCCATGTGGACAGTAATTTTGGTTCTGGATTTATGTTGTGGTTTTTTACCCAAAAATGTGTGGCAACTGCTGATTTTTCTAATTGTTTGTATTTTATGTACCTAAAGTGTTCCTTTGCTCTTGCTTCTAAATTTCTTTTGGTTTTTCCAATATAAATTTTTGACTACAGTCACAGCATTCAATTTGATATATCCCAGATTTTTTGTTAGATGGAATGGCATCTTTGATGTTTGAGCAAATTAGGTTTTCTAAGGAGTAATGGTTCACTGGTGCTAGTTGAATGTTTTGTTTTTTAAAGACTTTTTTGAATTTATCAAAGGCCCATGGATGGTAAGTGAATTTTTTGAAGATCATTTTAGTTTCTGTAGCTGAGAGGGTTGTGGTTCCCTTAAGTAGTTTCTTCTTTTTTGCTAAGTTCACTTTTTTGTCTACTAGTGATTTGGGAAAGTCATTTTTCTGTGCTATTTCAATAATTAATTTTGTTGTATTCTATTTTGTATTCTTCTGCTGTGAGAGGGATGTTGACCAGTCTGTGTGCTAAACTATTGAAGATTGCCTGTTTGTGGGATCTTGGGTTGTAGCCATTAGCTTTTATGTAGTTGTCTGTCTGTGTTGGTTTTCTGTAAATGCCAAAGGTTATTCTATTTCTATTTCTATTCAAGTTCACTGTAGAAGTTGAAAAAGACGAGTATCTACCATTTTTAGATCTAAAAATAATCAAAAATAAAAATAGAATAAACTTTGGCATTTACACAAAACCAAAACACAGACAACTACATAAAAGCTAATGGCTACAATCCAAGATCCCACAAACAGGCAATCTTTAATAGTTTAGCACACAGACTGGTCAACATCCCTCTCACAGCAGAAGAATACAAAATAGAATACAACAAAATTAATTATTGAAATAGCACAGAAAAATGACTTTCCCAAATCACTAGTAGACAAAAAAGTGAACTTAGAAAAAAAGAAGAAACTACTAAAGGGAACCACAACCCTCTCAGCCACAGAAACTAAAATGATCTTCAAAAAATTCACTTACCATCCATGGGCCTTTGATAAATTCAAAAAAGTCTTCAAGAAACAAAACATTCAACTAGCACCAGTGAACCATTACTCCTTAGAAAACCTAATTTGCTCAAACATCAAAGATGCCATTCCATCTAACACAAAATCTGGGATATATCAAATTGAATGCTGTGACTGTAGTCAAATTTATATTGGAAAAACCAAAAGAAATTTAGAAACAAGAGCAAAGGAACACTTTAGGAACATAAAATACAAACAATTAGAAAAATCAGAAGTTGCCACGCATTTTTGGAAAAAAAAACACAACATAAATCCAGAACCAAAATTACTAAAACATACAACAGGAAAACAAGAACTGTCCACATGGGAACAAATCTTTATTTCAAAAAATAGGAACAAAGTATTCAATTTCGACATCCCCCAGAAAGATTTGTTCAGCAAGTTCCTCGAACTGCCACCAGAGGAGACTGATGACAAAATATTGCCAGCTACACCAAGGAGAACCAGTCGATGTCCGGCTGATGATAGAGGGAAGGCCTCTAAAACTAGTTCTGGGAAAATTTAAAAGTAAGTGTTGTTTAGTGTCATTAATCGACTCCCAATAAATTTAATTTATACAACAATACTGTTTTCAACACTTCCATGAAAGGATTTACTCAGAGTAGAACTACATACTTTAGCGAGAGGTTGGCGTTTTTCTATAAAGGTTTCATTTCTACAAAGGTAGGGTAAGGCTAATTAAATGTGGAATTCACTTAATAAGAATATTTACTACAATAAGCAGATTACAAAGGCGGCCATAACGGCCATTTACCTGTCCAGAAGTGGAGTTGCCTACAGATACATGTTACCCAGCCAAGAGCTAGTTTAAGAGAGAGCGTATATTGCTTACACATTATTCATCCAGTCATAAAGGAGGGGAGGGAGTGACGTCACACATACTACTCAAGTCACCAGAGCGTAATTAATACAGTCATTTGTGACAATATATTCATGCAAATTAAATATTAAGGTCTATTAACCGCTTCGCCGATGGCCATTTAAACCCTTCAGGGGCCGGAAACGGATACCCAATAAACAGAACAGGACATTTAAATTGTTAAATGCTGTAAAAATGCATCACAAATACAATTCCGTATCTTCCGTATTTATTAAGTTATTTAAACAAAACAAAAACTGGTTTAAAACTCATTAAAGGCAGTATAAATCTACAGTAACAATAAAGTAGAGACTACATCAATAAATTGTTGAAATTTCACTACTTTGTTTCACTGTAGCAAAAGCCATTCTTTGTGCCGAACGCGCCTAATATTTGAATCATTTTGTTTTGTGTGTATACGAGCCAATGTATGTATAGCTACGCAAGCGACTTCTCCGGTTCAAGTTTAGTTTATTTATGCTATACCAAGCGATAATCATACGAGAATATATTGTGTTACACACTCACACACTGGAAAGAAAACTCTCTGTTAGCATCTGTTATTACAGTGTTTCTCAACCAAGGTTTCTAGTAGCCTTATGCAGCTGTTTTCGCTCTGTATTTTAGTTATTTATAATCTCTTTGTGTTCAGAGTGATTTCTTATAGCTATCAAGAGCTAAATGAATGGCACATTTGAAATTGTTAAATTTCAATGTTAACCATGGCTTATCCCCGTAATGTAGCAAATAAATTAGCTTGGGTATGATGTGTACAGGCTTCTGATATTATTGTAGAAAATCTGGAAGATTTGTTGTACGATTATGAAGGAGATTATTAATTTTTAGATGAGTCGTATTTATTACACATCTGCTTCACTTTCTCGATATATGAAGGAGATCTTTAGTACTTATGTAGCAGTGACGTGTGCTTGTCTACAGATGGCATGCTAGCTACTCCATTGTTTGGGGAAATGGCGGGTCAAATATGGGTGATGCGGATCAGCTATTGCTAGCTATCCCTCTTTACGGAAAACAGTTAAATGGTAAAAAAAAAGTATTTTTATACCACTGGATGTAACTATGCACAGTTGTTTAGTAATTTTCAGAACTGTAAATTCATGCAAGACATTCATCTACCTGTACTTGCGCGTATAAAGAGCTCGTAACCTAATTGAGTATTATAATACTCAGAGGCCTCTTTATAGTAGGGGGTAGGAAATTCACCACGACATCACCCCTCATACTTGAGAGAAAACACTTTCCTAAAAGGATACCACCCACAACCAAAAAAGTCGCAAGCATTTCGAAAATGTGTAGTGTGTTACGAAAAAGAAGTTCGCAAGGAAACCAATATTATTTGGTGTGAATCTGCAGATGTGCCCTTGGGTGTTTATCTAGTTTTGAAGGTTACAATTCAAAAAGAAACCTTTAAGGGCACATTTACATTCCTTATAGAACTAATTTAAATTTATTGTAAAATAGCAAGATTAAAATAATTGGCGTTAAATTTGCATTAAATGCATGTATGCGCACGACATCTATACACGTCCATATCGGTTTGGGGCATTTTAACTTGGACGTCATATGACGTCCATATCGGTGAAAGGGTTAAAATAGTTCTCAGCCTAATTGAACGTTTTCCATTTATTTGGTAGACATGCAATAAGCCTTTCTATTTAGTTAATTGATAGAAATTAATCATTCCTCCATACTAGCCGTGTATAGGCTAAGCTTTTGGATAGATAGTCAACCTGAAAAATTCAATGCCATGGCCAGGTTTTGAACCATGGATCTCCGGGTTTCCATCTGGTAGCTCTTAACCTTTGAGCTACCATGGCCAATGTGCCATCACAACTATAAGTTCTCCAATTGATTTGAATGTTTTCTCTGTAAACTACTAGGGGTCCTTGTATTAAAGATACACAACGGATATTTTAGTATCCTTTGATGTCCGCTCCCTCTTCCCTAGCATTCCATTAGACAAACTTTTGATTCAACTGAAAAAATGGCTAAATTCTATAAACCTAGATGCCAATGCAATAGAAGAATATTTGGCAATAACTGAAATATGTATACATAAAAATTATTTTGTCTTCGATGGAAAATATTATAAACAAATTTCAGGACTAGCTATGGGAAGCCCACTATCACCATTTTTGGCCAATCTATACATGAGCTTTTTCGAAACACATATAACTAAAGCCTTCCCTCATATTTTTAAAACATGGTACAGATACGTAGACGACATCTTTGCAATAGTGCCCTACAAACAAATAGATGATGCTTTGAAACTACTCAACCTGCAAGAACCCAGCATACAATTCACAGTGGAAACTGAAGAGGACTGTACTCTACCTTTTTTGGACCTTAAAATCACAAAAAGCAATGAAAAACTAGAATTTGGTATCCATAGAAAAGCAACACACACAGATAATTACATCAAAGCAAATAGTTTCAACCCAATTCCACACAAACATGCCACCATCAACAGTCTCACACACAGATTAGTAAATCTATCCCTCAGCCAGCAAGAATATCAAAACGAATACCATCAAATCTTAAAAACTGCAATGAAAAATGGATATGGAAAAAACCTTGTAGATAAAAAACTAAAATCATTCAAACTTCAAAAGAGATTAAAACAGATCACAGCTCTCACACCAATAAAACAAGAAATTAGATTTGCTAAATTTACTTACCACCCCTGGGCCACAAAAAAGTTCCAAAAATATTCAAGAAATACAATATAACATTGGCACCAAAAAACAATTACAACATTAAAAACCTACTTCACAATAATAATACTGATAAGATAAAACCAGAGGAAAAGTCAGGCATTTACAAGATTAAATGTAAAGACTGTGAAAAAATTTACATAGGGAGGACAAAAAGAAACATAGGCATTAGAAAGAAAGAACACTTCAGGCACTTAAGATACAAAAATATTGATAAGTCCGCAATAGCAGCTCATTTCTGGTCTGAAAATCATGAAATTGAAGATAGCACCGAATTACTAAAATACGTACAAAAACATAGTGAACTCGTCATATGGGAGAGAATATACATAGAAAAACATAAAAACCAACTAATGAACTTTGAAATCCCGCCAGAAGAGAATCCCACATTTAAGTTCATCACTAAATCAACAGATGGCAGCAGCAACTCCAGAATTACCAACACCACTGGATCAAGCTTTAGTTGCATAAGAGCAGAAGATGCAAACGATGATTTGCGAAACATGTCCTCAAAATAGGTACGAAAGCGAAACAGATGTGTAATAAATACGACTCATCTAAAAATTAATAATTATATGGATAAGTTTTTTTCCGTCACTGATGACTATACTTTTAGGAATTACATAAGTAATTCCTAAATCAGAAGCAAATAAGGTTTTGGTTTTGTGTCTTAGTGCCATTTCTCCTGTGAATTTTACTTTCTGATCTAGTATATTACATTTTCTTTATCTTTTCTCCACGATTGATTAAAAGAAACTGAAAAATGAAAAACAAAACTGCTGTTGAACATAATAGATACCAAAAATTATCTTTATTTCTCATTTGTTGCCTGGACATTGTTGTGTCGAAAGATGAATACAAGCTAATGTTCAAAGTATAAAAATTGAAAGAAGCTGAGAGACAGTGAAGCCAAAGTCGAGTTGAGATTCAGCTAATGATGGTAGCAACAACTCTTGAAACATGTCCTGTGAAAAACAGAGTGAGCAAAGCAATGTGTCTATATCTTTTCGATTCACTTTTATTTTAACAAGCTAATGTCTTTGTCTTTTGTTTCCATAGCCAAAAGTAGCCCGCTCAGCTTGCATATTTGTCAGCAGTGAAAGGAAATGCATTTCGAGTTTGTTTTAAGATAGTGTATGCCATATGCTCATTTAACTACGTGAAACTCCGTTATATTTTACTAAAATTTAATACATAAACTGAAAATTACATATAAATGCATAAGGTATAAATAAGGTTCAATTAACATGCTTCTAAATTACATTTGTTCCAGGACCTGCAGATATTTACATATAAATTCAAACTACATATAAAGCAAGTTCAACTGTATTTCATGGGTAAACTCATTTCACAGCAGGTAGCCATTAATAGTATTGCAAAAACAGCCTCAAGTTTTGCAGCTATTATAGCATACCATGGTAATATTCTAAACACTGTCAATGGCTGTAGGTATGTGAAGGAATGCTAAGTATCACGTAACAGCTAGCACCATTACTGAACAACTCTTATTGAATGAATGCAACATCAACTGCTACAGAGTCTACAGTCATCCCCCCCTCTTTTTCAAGGCCTCTAGCATGTAAACAAATGGTTTCTGGATGTAGGTTTATAAATGATGCACATATAAATACTAGATTAAGCCAAACATCAACTTTTAATCTCCAGTTATTTGTACTGCCACAAAACTTACGTTCTTTTAACAGGTTTCTGGTTTGGCATTTCACACCTCTTGTCCACCAAAGCTGTTACTTTCTGAAATTCCTTCTTTGCTTCTTCTATCCCCAACTCTCTGTGAAATATACATAAGTTTGTTAGTACAAATATCACAACTGCAACAACACATATACACATTATCAATGGCATCTGTTGCACTGTACAAATTCAAATAATTTCATTCTATCCATTACTAGGTACAACGTGCCACCAATAACTTAACATTTGAACTTTATACATAATGACATCAAGAAAAATTTGCAATAACATAAATAAAAAACATTGCCAGAGTGAGAAAGTCTAACATAATTCAAAAATAAACTCAACACCAGAATCCATCGGTATCATTAGGTTATTTCAGAAATTGGAGCTTAAAACCCCATTCGTATAAAGCCAAGGACCCACTAAACCTAATAACTTATTTTTAAAATCAAATCTTTTGGACTGGACAGCAGTAGACAGTCAAGAGGAAGTGTTTGGGAGCGTCAAAAAGAGAAAGTTGAAAGATTTGGAAAGTTAGTGCCTTGGCTGGGATCACAGATTAATACCAGATGCTCAACTCCGTGTTAAAAACTGAAGACGCATAGGGCGCTCTTTCCTAAATCTTTAGACCCCGGCGACCTTGGAAACTACGGCCGGTGCAGCCGGTAATGTAGTACGCTTCTATTGCGACAGAGCTATGGTGCATTTACTTCCCCTTCCCTTC